>JACAVU010000002.1:42433801-43633801 GCA_014183005.1 Castanea mollissima | reverse complement strand
CAAGATCTCTACCCAGTGTCTTAGCTTGTGCATAAGTTGGCTTAAGGTGAGTTTTAGTTGAGCTAATCCCAACTCTCCTACCCCAGAACTATTAGGCCACAGTACGGCAGGAACACTCCTGCCTAGAATACAAAAAGGCCCACCACAAGGATCAAATTGACCGTGACCCTAAAATAGAGGAACTAGAATATTATTTTCGCCTCAAAGATAATGAAAAAATTGAAATATCAATGCCATTGTGAGGTAGGAATACCTATTTACTCAAAAGATTAAAAAAAAAAAAAAAAAAGAGTTTCATTTTATTAGGTAGGAGTTTCGTTTTATTAGACTGTGCCATCTCAAATTGTTGTTTGTTGTTTACTTCTTTCTTTGCTTCATTCTTTCCTCTTCGAGAACCAATAATACATGTAATGATATTGTTGGTTTAAGATAGATTGTCTTCGGTTAATTAATTTAATTACCTAAAATGATTAATTAGGTCAAATTATGTACAAATCGTGGAGACACCAACAAATCACAAAATAAACTAAATGGAATAAAAATTAAATTGACGCAATGATTTGTTGATAAATGGGAAAAATCTCTCGTAGTGTAAAAATCTCATCAAGTGAATTTAAGGTCACCACTCCCAAAAATCCACTAATCAATAATCAAGTGGTTACAAGTACGAGCAATCTTACCACTACCCTAGCCTATCCCAAAATGCCAATCTACAGTTGAACCTTCACTCTAATACCCAATTGGACTTGATCTTGTAGCAGCATTCTTTCCTTTGTTGCACGAATCTCCAATCAATGACTAACTCCTTTACACAGATTCCTATACATGACTAACTCCAGCAACTTAAATGATTGTTGTTGGCTGTAAAGTTCTTCACTTCATAAATGATGAAAATCAAGAAGTACTTGGTTACAAATCCCTAAGGCGTACAAACGCAGTAGCTTCACATAGAGTATATGAGTTCTAAGTCTCTGTTTTCGTACTTGAATACTTTTAAAATAAACCTTATATATGACTAGGGTTATGAGAAAAGAAACCTTAATCAAATAAATAAGACATCATGGACCGAATTTCAGATCCGGAAATTTTGAAATCATAGATCTTGATAGATTGAGCTTGTATTGAGCTTCTCCATTAGTCTTCGATAGCAACATCTGTCAAGCTTCTGTCGAGACTTAATGAAACAACTTTTCTTCACTTGTTTCTTGGATCAATCTTCATGTCTTTAATGATAACACTTGATATGTTTGAGCAACATATGTCTTGATATATTAAACCCAACTTAGATCTACGTAATTACAACTAAAATGCGTTTTGTTAAAGGATTAGCCAATTACATAGAAAATATGACCTTAACAGATATTATAGTAATGTCTTTACCACTATGAGTGAGTGTCGTGATAACATGATCCCATGATTGTGAAAAACTATATGGGATTATAGTCACTTGCATCTTGTAAGACAATTCATGGCCCGCATCTGCTATAATTCTTTTGCTATCAATTCTATTTTGTTAACATGATCACCCACGTAATCATTTTCATTCATGCGAGAGCCATTAAATTTATTTTAAATCTTCCCCTACATAAAATGCATAAGGTTAATCGGTAAAATGAAAAACGTACAACTATTCGGTTTTCTTAAATGTAAACGTGGTATTAATTTATGTAGCCACATGGCATACAATAAGAAGTGGTCAACAAAAAGTCACATGTTTTGTTGGCAATTTGGTTATGTTTTATGTTTAGACATATGTTCAAAATAATATTTGAAAAAAAATTAAATTTTGATTTTAAAGAAATTATACTATATTGGAGACAATCTTTGTTATATTTGGACTCATTACAATGTGTGAAAATATATTTAATATACTCTTAGGGGGAAAATCCCCTATTTCAATTCTTAGTTTTTTTTTTCTCTCTCTTAATTCCACTCCTTATGATTTTGGATCTACCATATGAGATTGAATGAAGTTTGAATCAAAATTTGGTATGAAAATTGTGTTTACACAACGTAAATATTATTGCTTATATATTATAGACATGTTTAAGATTTTACATATTTATAAATATGATTAATTGTTTTTGAACTTTTATCTCAGATTGTGATGTTTATAGATTCAGACTAAAATGCAAAAGTTATGAATAAAACCTTGAAAGAATACTGAAATGTTCTACACATTAATAGTTTGAAAAAAAAAAAAGATTATTTTAATTCAAGAAGATATTTTGCATATAAATAAGATGAGAAGAAATTCAAACTTAAAGGGGTGATTGAGAAGATTTGATCTTGACAAAGGGGGTACCAACAAACAACAGACAATGACCTTGGCCCCATGTCTTTGTTCACCTAAGGCGAGGACCTTGGCCTCGCTCCTATCGTCCCAAGTTACCTAGATGAGGATTATGGCCTATAGGCTGAACTTAGGTTCCAACATCATTATTTACAAGCACGAAGACAAAGAACATGCATGAACATGCATCTGATAGAAACAAAAGGCAGCTCAAGGATTCCATAAAACGTGGGTACCAACAAACAACAATTCAAAAATACAAAACGGCAAATCTCAATACGTTGTTTCCGCTCACAATCAGAGTTTCAGTGCACATGCAGGTAGTGATATCAAAGTAATTATAAATGGGAATAAGGACAGGAAAAGGAACAATTTGATTGATAAGGACGAGGATGAAATATCGGTGCATGAAGTGAAGACAACTGTTAGAAGCATGCCACGCATGTCTGCATATTGTTTAGGATAAGAGCAGTCATAGTCGCTATCCTTCGAAAAGGTCTCAGGCTTGAATTCTTTGACACAACCTTAATTTATGTTTCACCTGCAGCCGACAACAAACTACCATCTTTCCTATCCACATTCTACTCGATAAAAATCCTTTCAACGTTGCATAAAGAACCATCAAAGAAGCAAATCTTACTACATATAAAATAAAATCAACTTTCTCGGTGAATATATCTCTACCAGTAAGCGGCCAAGATCCCTGCATTCTCACCAATGTCTTTAGCAAAGAGATAATTAGGATGGTTGTTTTTTATTGAAATCTGAATGCTTCTTCAAATCATTGGTATATGTGGAGAAAAGGCTTGAGGTGTCGGATACAGCCATGAGAAGAATGCAGGCCGTTTATTTTTTATTTTGAGCATAAAAAAAAAAAAAAAAAAAAATGCATTATATTAATTTCTTTTTAAATGAAAATGAATAGAAAATGAGATGAAGTTATAAACACAAAACATGATACTTGGACAATCAATAGTAAAACTATTGGTAAAATTTTACATGTGAAAATTGAATAGGAAATTAATTGTTGATTTTGAGCATGAAAAATAAGAAGAAAAAAAAACCCGTTACATTTATTTATTTTTGGATCAAGTTGTTTTGCTGTTGGACTAATACTTTCTATCATCTAAAGAAGACTGATTGTCATGGTGGGTATGTGGAGGCAAAGTTAGCCAAATTATCAGAATCCAATCCTAAGTTAGATTCGACGCCTTTGCACAAGTGTTTTATATTAATTTACTCATGACTGGCTAAAGTCAACAGAGATTTTTATTTGATTAGAGTATTTGATAAATAGATTAGCATATACACTTAGTTGCAAATATAATCAAATACTAGGTAACAACTTGGGTCCATCTTCTTGTGAGATAGGCATAAGGGAGATTCTCAACCGTTAACGTTCTTGATCGTGAACATCTAGAAACTAAATCTGAAGCCTGAATAGAATAGACTCACAATTTAATCTAAAAAAAAGTATTTAAAAAAAAAAAAAAACTGAAGTACCTAATACTATTTTCTAAGTTTTAAGAAAATGGTTGTTGAGTACATTAAATTGATATTCAAGATTTTAATTTTCAATTTCATATTTTGACAAATTAAAATGGTATAATGAAAACTTTCAAATCTTCTCTATTTTTCCTCCTTCCTCTCCCTACCCCCTAAAAAATGAAACCAAATCCAGCCAACCAATCATTTATTATTTTATGGTTCTGTATAAACATAAGACTTGATAACAATTTTTTTTCTTCTTCGGGTGTTATATGGCAATTTGTGGGTTTCTAAGCATATTAGAGGTTTTGAAAGAAGCAACTTTTCCAGGTCACCGATCTACCCAATGCTATCTAGCGTCCAAAATATTGAAATATTTCTACAAGTGGAACCATTGGTTTCAGTTGAAGGTCCAAACTTAGGGAAATACATACCCCCTTCGCCCTTAAGGGCAAATGATTCAAAAAATCATTTGAATCATATATATATATATTAAACATCTGTTCAACATAATATTTGAATGAATCATATTGACCTAGTAGAGATTGAAGAAAAAAAATTGTCATGTTTGTACCCCTATTGTTGCATACGTGTGTGGAAATATGTTTAGGGTGGTCTTTGAACGAGAAAAATCCTATTTCAACTCCATTTTTCTCCACTATACTCCTTATAATTCTGGATCTACATGTAAAAAGGGACGAAGTTTAAATTAAATTTTCGTATGGAAATCATATTTACTTAATAAAAAAATTATCTTGAACATATTTATTATATGTAAATAAATATGTTTAAGGGTTTTTTGTGCGTATAATATTAGAATTATCTAATGAAAATAAAGAGTGAGCGTTCAAGACGTTGATCGGTGATTATATTTCTGAGGCTTTTAGAAAGGGTACCTATAATTGGACACCTCAATAATAAAAGATAGTGTCATTCATCTACTTATCATGTTATTAAGTAGAGTGATACAAAGTGGTCGAGATTAGTATGTTGTATCAGATTAAGGTTTTTTTTTAGAAGATTAAATTATTATAGTTCCCTTTTTCTTATTAAGTAGGAAATAATTGATTTGATTATTCATCAAGGAGATGAATAGTATAAGATATGATATAGATGATAAATTTACGCAGAAGTTAAACTTAATAAAGGTATTTTGAAATAAATATTCATATCTTTAAAATGGTGTAAATAAAAAAGTCACAAAGTTTCTGGTGGTGTATGTCATACAAGTTTGAACTTTCTATGGCAGATGCCATTTATGAACTATTGCAAAAAGCAATTATATTATTTTATTACATTTTTTTTCTTCTGTTGGACACATTTTCACCATAATGGAAGAGCTACTAACGTGTCCAGAAGAAGAAAAAAATAATTAAACACAAGACCGAATTAAGAAAATTTTAGGAGGGTGTTTGGATTTCTAGTTTCCATAACTCATAACTCTGTTTCCATAACTCATAACTCAAAAATAGTGAGACCCATGATTCAAAAGCTTGTTTGGATTTTCATAACTCTCTTTCCAGTTTTTGTTTCCATTACTCAATTTTCTGATTTTTGAGTTATGAGTTATGAAAACTGAAAACATATTTTAGGTGTTTTCAGTTTCCAAAACTCAGTTTCCAATGGCATTTTGGTAATTAAACCCACATCATGGGACCCACGGTCAAACCTTTTGCTCTCTCCAACGCAGTTGTCTTCTTCATTTGGTTGCTTTTTTTTCTTTATTTTTCACCAGATTGGAAGATTGGAAAATCAAGGAATCAAAGAGGAAATTACAAGCACCAAACCCATACAAATTCACCCATATACCCACAGATTACAAGCACCAAACCCATTCAAAGGAAACCCATATACCCACAGATCGGCGCTGCTGCTGCCCATCGGAGGTGGAGATCGGTGCTGTTTAAACTCGGTGTCTGGGTATTGAAAACGGAGAGTGATGGAAATAGATTGGCGCTGGGTCATGCCGGCACTGGGTCGCGCCCCTAGGTCATGCCGGTGCTGGGTCACTCTTCCTTCTTCCACTTCATTTTACTTTTGTTCCTATTTTTCTTCAAAACACACTTCTTCAAATTTGAAGATTTTCTCTTTTACTTCTTTGGTTTTCTGTCTAAGACATAGTTCTCTGTGTATATCTGTGCCTGAGTAATTGAACAAAAGCTTCAACCATTTTGAGAGATTGGTGGGTTCAGGTTTGTGTTTGTGTTTTGGGAGAGGAACAGGGGTGAAGAGGAAATGAGAAGTGAAGAAAATTGGTGGGGAATGAGAAGGTTCAACGGGTAGTCTAACAGAAGGCTTTGACCAAGATACAGGCATGGGTCCCACAAACAGTGGAAAACATTGAGTGATGAGAAGCAGAAAACATGTGACAAACGGGTGGGGTTTAAGAAATTTGGGTATTTTAAGTGATGAGTGATGAGTTATGAGTGATGAGTAACGAAAATTGAGTGAAGAGTGATGAGTGATGAAAAATAAATAACCAAACAACCCCTTAGATTTCCAACTTCGGGACAAGATCTCAAAGGATAACAAAATAAAAAAGGTCCTTGAAGGACTGGTCGAGGACAAAAATCGTCAAACGGATAGTAAGTCTGTCAGTAACATAAAAAGATGAAGGATATTAACATTTTTTTTTTAATTGTCTTCTAGGTATTTTGAAAGAAAAATTGCAAAAACTATGTATTTTAACTGTTGTAGATTCAATACCTCCATAGAAATAGTTGATAACATTGATAGTTTAGGTACAATTAAAGGATAATAAGTGTGTATAAAAAAGAGTGATAAAATAAATATTTTTTATTTCTATTCTTTTAATCAGGGAAAATATTTTTATCAAACTTGCTTGAAGGTCCGCTTTGTATAATTCAAAGCCACCCTCCACTTCAAAAGAATAGTCCCTCTCGTCACGATTAGGAAGCCTCAAGACAACACCACCCTTAGGACTTAGGGACTTGGTATTTCTCCCTTAAAGAAACCACATCAGCTCGTTTATTTCGTTTATTTTACACATTCATTTTTACACTAAAAACCTACTTTTTCTATTTTACACATTCAATTTTACAAAACACCCACATAAGTTCATCTATTCTACACATCTTTTAATTAAAAAATCAATTTTCTCATATTTTTTTATTATTTCTCTAACTACCGATATATATACGCGCCTCTCTCTCTCTACCCATTTCTGTGTGTTACTCTCTCTCTCTATACCCACCCTCTCCCCTGAAAAACTCTCCCTCTGAATCAACTCTCACTCTCTCTTGAAAAACTCTCCCTCTCGATCAACTCCCTAGCTCCGATCCACTCCGTTTCACAATCTCCGAGCTCCAATCTACTCCGATCCACAAGCTTCGAGCTTCGATCCGCTCCATTCCACAAGCTCCGAGCTCCAATCCAAGCTCCGAGCTCCCATCTGCTCTGTTCCACAAGCTCCAAGCTCCGAGCTCCAAGCTTCGATCCACTATCCGAGCTCCAATCCACGATCCACAAGTCACGAGCTCCGATCCACGATCCACGAGCTCCAATCCAGTCAAGCACCGATCAAGCACTAATCTTGTTTGTGTATCTCTGTTTTTTTTTTTTTTTTTTTTTTTCCGAGAAAGTGTATCTCTGTGTTGTATTGATTTGTCTGTGTGGATGGGTTTGTGTGTGGGTGTGTTTGTGTGCATCTGAGGAAAAAGAAGAAGATGAGGATTTAACTATTTGTTGAGCACGAATTAGAGAGAAAAAAAAACGAGCGAACGAAAATTAATAAAATAATCTATAAACGAGCTACAGTAACCGTGTAAATATACACGGTTACTGTAACTTGTGGATGAATTTGCACAATTTTGCATATTTTTACATCCACTGATGTGTGTGTTTTTTTGCTCAAATTGTGTAAAATTAATAGTTTTTTTGTATTTAAGAAGATTTTTGATGGACTAATGTGGTTGCTCTTACCTTATCAAAATGCTTCTCTCCAAATCGGCTTCGATATTTTGAGTGATTCGAAGGACTCAGCCTCTTCATTTAAACCAAACAACCGCCTAAGAGACTAACCTACCTTAGATATGGCCTTGCCACTGACTTAAGCCTCCTCTCATCAAAGACGAACTTCATCTCAGTAGGGGTTAAGCCCATTTGAACGACTCACTCAATTTTTTCCGTTTCTCTTAAAGCCATTACTTTCTTAATAAACTAAGGGTGCTCATTGCAAGATCCAATAAAGGAAAAGGTTCTGCCCAAACGTCGTAGAGAGCCCAATCTAGCGATACAAAATCAAAGGTTTAGACACTTTTTGTGGGACACTGCGAAATAGCACAATCTTCCAAAGCTAAAGGGAATTCCTACCCACTCTAGTGTGAAGAAATTAAGGTTTTGTTGGTTTGATGGAAGAGGAAGGAAAAGAAAAGAAAAGAATGACTTTCATTTGTTTGGTTAGAAATGAAAACACGAAGAGGAAGAATGGGAGCCAAAAGGTTTTCCTAGAATTCATTTTTTTCCTCCTAAAATAACTCTTATACCTTTCAAAGGTCTTGACTATTTTTGTAAAATAACATTTATATCCTTATTAATTTATAATTTATAATTATAAAATTATAAATTACTTCACATCTTTTCATTCTCTTCTTCTATTTATCCAAATACGCCCGAGGAAGTACTTTCTTTCCCCGCTCCTTTTTCTTTCCCTCCCCTTTTTCTTTCTAGGAAATGAAAGTGAAAAAGGTTCGTCCAAGTAGTGATGCAATGACAGCCCAAGAGAGGTGAAGCCTTGGGCCCTGGAGCCTCAAGCCTCTGGCGGTGTGAAGAATTTTGGAGTTATTTTTGGACTTTGAGGAATGTTCTGATAGCCCAAATGTTGAAGCATTCTAGACTTTGAGGAGTCTGCTTTGGAGTTTCTTTTGGACTTTAAGAAATATTCAACCTTTCAAGCCTCTTGTTGCGAGTGTTCTGTTTCAAGCTTTTTTTGTTTGTGTGTGTGTGTGTGTAGGCTAGGTGATCTACTGAGATTTCAGACATCACCACAAGTAAAAAATAAAATAAAATTCTACTACCAAGTTCTTAAGAAAAACAGTTACAAGGTTGATGCATTTTAATGCCTTACCTACAGCTCCATTAGATAAATTTTATTAAAATTTGAGTGATTGAATACTGTGAAGAAAGAGAGAGAGGGGCCAGATTTTTTTTTAATTTTTTTTTATTTGAGAAACACACACACACACATATATAGGCCAGATTTTGATTTTTGGTTATGTATTTTTGTAATGCTTTTTTGAATTTTAATGGTAGACACAAGCTTGGATTTTTCTTTGTAATACATAATTAATTTCATATAGGAAAAGTGATACTTTTAAAACCATAAATTGGACAAAAGTATAAATGACTCAAATTACGTTATGGTAATATGTAATTATTTTTATTATCAAAATTTTCTTTAAAAAAAAAAATAAAGGTTGCAGAGTTGTCACCATCAACAAATGAGAAGTATGGAGATGTACTAATCATGGGGAAGTTGTAGAAACACGTTTCTGCACTTCTCTTGTTCTAGACGACTCTTCAATAGTACTATTTTTATTAATCATGTGTACGAGTACTATTGCATTCTCGTATATTCTATTCCAATAAAGCATAATGTTGGCAAATTCAGGCCTATCAGTGCAACTAGATGCGCCTAAACATGGGTCAAGCTTGTATGATTGAACACTTTAGCCCTATAAATTTAGGCAATTACTTGATGCTCCCGGCACATATCTAAGTTCAATTGTTTATAGCATAGCATAGGTGTTCAGAATTTTGTTAGGTTCTGCGAATAATGGCTCAAAAGTTAAAACACATAAACAATATCTATGTAGGATTCATGAGGAAGCAAAAGTAAAGGATTTTATAGATGTCTTCCTTTCTTAAAGGGTTATTTTTAATGCTTTAGACTGCACTTATTGTTCTTGGACATAAATGTTCGGATTCTTCGGATAATCGGATGTCTTGTGGAACTGTTTCTCATTCATTCTTTGTTCCAACATTGGTACTTCATATTTTGTAGTGGAAATAAGATATGCGTTCCATACATCACATAAGTTACGGAGACAAAATGGGAGGAAACAAAAAGGTGCATAATAGATTTATAATGGCCTTCAATCTCAAAGGTAGGATTCCTTAGATGAAATAAAATATAAATACATGGGTCGACCCAAACAAAGTTCATTTGATCTCAAATCACAATGGGATTGGACGGGGCAGGTACCGTTAACCCTATAAATTGTCACCCATAAAACCCAATCGTCAAGCTATATAGTCTCTTTTCCTTCTTTTTTTTTTTAAATTATTTATTCTTTATATGTTCCAATATCAAGAAAATTTATATTTGACAAAAAATGTAATTAAAAGATGAAACAAGCCAATTTTGAAATATTTACCCTACATTAATTTACATCAATCATCACCAACCAAATTGACACGGTAAAAAGAAAAATTATCTTAAGCATTGGATATACGCATCTAAATCAAAACTTTCATAATATGTATGGCTTGAAACTAGTGACAATTAGGCGCAGCTCGAAATTAATTTTTTCAAGATGAGTGAATACATATTTAGGACTTTATATCTCTTTCTTCAAATATTATTCTTGACCGTTTTCTATTTGACTTGCCCCCTTTTTTGGTGAAATAGTGTGCCGACATTTTATTACATGTGAGTATTCAAGCGTTGAAGATAGAAACATGAAGTCTATCATTCCTGCATTGTCTGTTTGTAACTCCAATGGACAAGAAGCCCATAACTAAGTTGTGATTTGAACTTGACAAGATGACCAAAATCTTTTCTATTTTCCCACAGAGGTCTTTTCGAAGCATCTTTATTAGCATATATGAAAATAAAGTCATACAAACTCTGAATATTTAAAGGCAATAAAAATCCTTTTATCAATTGTGATAAATTGATCTAAGGACAATGGAGGAAAAATCTCTCCTATTTGAAAATCCTCATGAAGGAGATACATGCTCCGACTGGGACTGAATATGTAGTACAAGCATGTCTAATTTTGAAACCCCACTAGCTACTTTACTACACTACCAACCTCATCTTCTTCCATACATTCATTTCCCATGGTAGCAATTCAAGCAAAATTACATTCAACCTAAAGATTCAACTTCACTTCTAAATTGGACATATGAACTTAGATTCTGCTTATCCGACAATTATCTCATGCATTTGATATAGGCATCATTTTTCTCAGTGTATGGGTCTATAATCATACGAGATATATCCATACACTATTAAGAAAGATGCATATATTCAAATTTAAGAGAGAACTTCTCATCCATATTAAGAAGTGAAGAAAATATAGTTACTCAAGGAAGTAAGAAAGATGGAACTAACTTGTGAGTATATGTACAATGAGAGAAAAGAGAGAGTTTCATGGCTCTTGTTTAAGGAACATAGAAGGTATTATGTCTTGTAATAGTCCATAGTCAGGAAGTTGATACTGCTGGTGGGGATTATTCATAAGGTTCTGCGAATAAATGGAGTTTGCACCACCTTGGCTACCCATTTGAGGCATTTGAAGAAAGAAGTCTTGAGGAAAAGTTGGTCCCCTTATCTGTGGTGTGAACATGGAAGGTGGGAACATTGCAGCCGCATTTCCTCTAAGTGTTGCGGGTATTGGGTGGTTGTGCTGACCTTCATACGTTGTAATCACAGTAGATGGGTCTTGAAATGACCTCTCCACACGTTTCTTGACCGTGCATTTCTGAGTAGTGCACCGGTAATAGCTCCTGCATGCATTGGAATTGCCAAAAATTCATGTTCTTGAAGACATAGAAAGAGAGTTATCATGATCCTTTCGGTTGCTCAAAAAGATGAAAAAGCAAACCAAAAAAAAGAGTCAGAATCTGACAACAATGTAGGGTTTTCGTTTACTTTTCCATTAAGACAGTTACGTGGTACCAAAAAAAAAATCCACTTTTGTGGCGAAGTAGTAGGAAAAGGAGGAAACTTGGAATCTTAAGACAACATAGTCAAACATCATCTTTTTAATAAAAATTTCAAGTTCCATTTGCTTTCTCATGTATCAAAAGGAGTATTAAAGAGTTAATGGAAGCAGCTAAGCAGATTACAAATCTAAAATATATCCATTAAAATTTTAAATAATACGCTATCAGGATCATAAAAATAAAAATAAATAAATAAATTTTCAGAAGAAACATAAAAGTAAAATCTTAATCATAAAATTTTTGTCTCCATTATTTGACTTAAAATGGAGGGGATGTTGTTCCAACAGATATACAAGCATAACCATTAACCAAGTTGTATGAAAAATTACGGCTATCAACAGGTCTTTACAGTTGGGTGCAAGAAAATGATAAACCTACCTTGGATAAGGGCTATTCTTGACAGCCTTTTGTCCATATTTTCTCCATCTATATCCATCTTCCAGATGATCAACCTCACTCTTGGTCATAAAGGCAAAACGTGGCTCTCTTTGCTTTTTTTCTCCTTTCTTCTTTGCTTTTCCCCTGTTGATTTAACCATCAATATTAATTGCACCATCCTAGCTATATGTGAAAATATTTAACCATAGATAAGAAACAAAAAACTTACACTTTCTTAGAGCTTTCCCCTCCATCTTCTGATTCTTTTGGCTGCCCATCTTTCTTACTCTTGTCTGAATCTTCTTCTGCACCAGCCTCAGTTGAAGAGGAAGAGATGGAGGTGTTTGGAGTCACCAGATTATCACCACCACCACCTAAATCTCCAACATCTATGGGCTTTGGGTTGCCTTCCACTGAAGAAAATACTTCAGAGGATGAAGGTGACAAGCCAAAAGCACTTGCCAATGAATTGTAGTCCATGGGTCCTTGTAGACACTCAGTGAAGCTCATATAAGAGGGATCAAATCCTTGTGAATTGTAAGCTGATGAACCAGCAATGGTAGGAGGCTTTTGATTGTACATGCCAGTCCCACTGGCAAGGTGTTGATTGTCTTGGAATAGGTCATGGTAGTAAAGGTCTCTAGGTTCATCAGACATGGGAAAGAAGGAATTAAGGCTTCGACAGGAAGCTTTCTAGAGGTCCCTTTGTTTTGTTCTAAGACTTCTAGTTTATACTTATCTATCTTCTAGTGTGGTTTGAGTTTTATATATATCTTGGAGAAGGGGTAGTCTAGGTTTGAATGGGACTTTGCTATAATCACTTTATAAAGGAGGTTGACAAAACACCTCCCAATCAGATGACCAAAAAGTGCCTTCTCAGACTGAAACATTTCAGGTCCATGCTACTCTCATCTATATATATATATACACTAAAGTGAGTCTCGTTTAGTTTCTGAATTGGCCTATAAATACCAAACAATTTTTACTATATTCTTTTAGGTGGTAATAAATAAATGAAAGATGATAAGCCAATAGACCCTTAATCTAAAGATGATTAAGATTCATGCTAGAATATATATTTCATTCACCACACATTCCTAGAAGATATAAGACTTATTCAGTATGATACTTCTTACCGATAATGTTTAAAATAAAGCACCATGTACTTATAGGTCATTGTAGTACTAAGATAACATTTTTTGTCCGACCAAGATATATACTAATTTAAATTATCTCATAATGCTTTAGTTGAAATGATACTTCACCTTTTTTTACTACGACTTGGAAACTTCAAGTTTGAAACCAAATAATAAATGAAGGGCAAAATTTATGTACAAATTATTTTGGGTTTGAACTTTCGATTCTTTAATTGAATTCAAACACATGATTGTACTAAACAATCAAGATGACAAAAATAAAATTTTCATTTTTAAGAACCTATGTTATGTTTGGAAGTTTATCTAAAAAAAATAGAAATATTTTAAAAGATTGAAATGAAATGAAATATGATATATATTTCCTGATGTGTTTGAGAGTTTATAATAGGAGAAATGAAATATATATATATATATATATATATATATATATTCATCTATTATTTGTTTTATTCTTAAATTATTGTTCAAATTCATATTTCATCGCATTTCATTAATGGGATGAGCATTTCTATCTCTTATTTTTTAGAGGAATGATCACTGAGGGAATAGAATGACTTTCATAATGATTCTATTCATTTCTATTAAATTTAAACCTCCAAATAAGTGAAAGAATGGAATATTATTAAAAAATAAGACTAAGGGGAAGCCTAATAACAAATGAGATGAAATGTGAACTACTACCAATAACAAATCCCAATATCAAATGTGAACTAAAATTCTGACACTCAAATGAAGTACAGCCAGCCTACCAAAGGGGAAGACTAAGAGACAAACAAGAAAAATAAATAAAAACCATCTCCATTAAGTATAGATTAAAAAATACTAATCCTCTTTTTTAGACACAAACAGGAATATTATGACATAGAAAACAAAATTAGTTCTCACAATTATTCATACAGCCTTTTAAACTTTGAAAAGGTCAAAGTACATAAGAGTATGGTAAGACTAGGAGCGTGAGAAGCAGGTAGATAGGGCGAGAGTGAGAAACTAAAAATATGACAAAAGTGTAGTTAGCTGAATATGTTGGATAATAAAGTCAGCGAAGACTTATAAGGCCAACGCGGGATATGGGTCAGTCCATAAACAGTAATTCTAGCCACACAACTTATTCCAGACACTTTGCTTTAACTATTTTCTTGTCATTTTCATATGAACCGGTATTTTTTATTAACTATCTCTCACTAGTCACGTAGGAAAGTTATTTCAAAGTGTGTGACATAAGTTGTGATGGGAGAATTATTGATTGAGGAAATTAGGACCACAAAATTTTTATCACAATTTTGCCACAATTTTAATTTGACAGTCATCAATAGTGAAAAAAATAATTCATATTAAAGTAATAGACATCCTACCGCATTAAGTTGTAACAATTTTGTAACTAAAAAAAAGTTGTAATTCTAAAACAACTGGGAGTCAGTCACGGGTTTTTCCTTTTTGTGTGAGAGATAAATATGAATTATGAGGAGTGTTTTGTCAGAATTCAGTGGTCAATGATTCAAACTTTGTTATAACAATTGGATGGAGCGATCATAGAGTTTTAGGAATATCAGGCTTACACGCGTCCATGAGGCCACCGGCATTTGACCGCAGCCGACACATGACCCGGCACGTGGGACTGGGAGAACCTCTATGCGGCCTTTGATTCCTACATCAAATTAGGCTGATGGGGATCCAATGTCACCATCTTTTTCCCATCTTCTTTGCTGTCTCCATTTATTGTGACCCCTATGTTGCTCCTAATTTTGGGCCTCATATTACTTAAGGAAGCTTATTTGATCCACACACAAAAAAAAAAAAAAGTTTTCCCACTAAAATTGATCCATTTTATATTTTATGGATTATTATATGTCATGTTTTTTTGTTTTTTATACTTTATTTATTTTATTAAAAAAATATATACAAAATTATAATTGGCGAAACATAAAGAAACGTTATATTGGATTAGAGAAATTTTTTGTGTAATAATATAATAATGCTCTAGTGTGTATGTTTTTTTCTGTTATTTGTTAAGTTCAATGTCTAGGAAATAAGAAGTGTTAGACATTTAAATTTAATTTAAGAGAATCCTCATCAAAATTTGTGACAGACCACTAGCAACATGGAGGCATGCCCTATTAGATTTTTGTATTAGTTAGTTTACATTTATTAATTTTGATTTTGAAGTACCACATCATCTATACTTCAAGAATACCAAATTATTTTCTGAAAGAGGTTCAGTATTTCTACCACACGTCTCACAAATTATCTTTTTGACTCTTCTTTAATAATAGCCCATATTTCACAAAATTGTTCCAACCAACAAATTAAAATACTAGTATAAACAATACTAATGTGAAAAGCCAAGAGTTTTCCCCTCCAAAGGGTGAGCAACCAATTTCTTACTCAGATCAATTGTAGTTGGGACCTCAATCTTCTCCCTCAACATACCACTTATCTTGGAATAAATATGTTCTTATCCAAGAATAGGTTTGAAGATCTAAAATCTATGTATAGACTAGAAAGCAAGCTTAGTGGTTGGAAAAGAAAAAATTTATCTTAGGTAGGGAGAGCAACTCAAATTAGGTCAGTGGCGCAAGCCATTTCTACTTACTCGATGTCAACTTTTCAATTCCTAAAGAATCTCTGTGATTGGCTTGATGCAGTAGTTCGTAGATTTTGGTGGAACCCCAAATCGGAGTCTGGTTCATATTGAACTCTAATTGCCTAGTTATCATTATGTTGGCCTTTGTGTGGCTACCTTTTTCTCCAAGACACAGGCCCAAGTATGAATAAGGATCTTGGGCCTAACACTTATTGTTTTAAGGAACTGGGCTTAGTTCACCGCAGCTAAATGAGCTGATTACGAACCAGATGGTACACAGGGTACGAATCCTACAACACATACGTGCTAGCAAACCAGAAATATATGCATTTGAACAGCAAGAAACAATAAAAGGGCAACGTGATAGAGAAAGATACAAAATAAATGTTAAGGGTCCCTAAGATAATGTGAAATATTTCATTACTTTCCCAATTGTGTAATATATTATGCTCACTATGATGTGTTACAATGTCCAAATAAGTTAAAAAATTACAGACTTAGACAAGCTCTTCATGCCTCTAAGACTTTCAAAGTTTAAATCCCCTTGAATCCAAGTATGTTCTCTAATGGTTGTTTGAGGATACTGGGCGGTATTTCCCTCTCTTTTCTTACTTTCTTTGAATTCTAACAGAGTTTTCTCAATGATTCTACTTTAATTCAATGTTGCTCAATGCCTTTCACTGTTGACTGTTCTTCCCTTTTATAGTGACATCCTAAGGTTTTCAGAGTACCACTGATTCCCCCAATTGTTCCCTTGGGTACTAGAACCAATGTTGCGCCAGCAACATTGGTGGCTGATCCCTTCTATATTTCTTATAATTTTCTTCTTTCGGTACTTCTTCTTCAAAAGTCTCTTGCTGTTTTTCCGTTTTGGGATGTCTTTAGAGAGCGAACTTTTGACCCTTCTTTCTTCAATTCTTTTGGACCTCACCTTTTTAGATTCAACTTAGGCTCTCTTTCACTTTGTCATTTTTTCCAAGTTAGCTGATTCCTTTCTACCAGATTGAAAGTTTCCCAGCCACTTCCCATTTATGGTTCTTCCTTCTGGGCTCCCCAAGGTACCACCTCTTTGTTCATGGATTGTTGGTTCCCAAGCCTTCTAATTTCTATCTGCATCATTAGGTGGCTGATAGAAACATATCTTCTTTCGGTCCTTGCATTTCTTGGTGCCCCTCTTTGAGCTGTCTTAATCTAACCTTAGCTTTGTTGCACATCCCGAGGATCCTGCACTCCTGGCAGTCCCCAAGTATCCCGACCTACTTCTTTCCACTAGGTTCCCTAGCAATTTTCTGGCTTTGGCGGGTTGGGCTTTCCTTTTTTGCTTTATTTCATGAGTTTTAAGGCCTACCCATTTGTGGGTTTGGGCTCTTCTTTAAAACCCTTGATGAATTTGGGCCTACCTTCTTTTTCTTTATTACAGGCTTAAGCATTTTATTAGTTTTATGGAGTTCAATTCTCTGTACCCCCTTTTGGGCCTTGGCGCAACATTGTGACCTTTTAGACCTCAAGATTTAGCCCCCTGAGCTCGTGGGTTGCTTGCAGCCCATGAGTGAGTAGACCAGTACCTTAATTTCCATAGGAGTTCCTTCCCCTGCTATCTTAATTGGTCTCAAGATCTTGCTTTTTTGCTATCATCAAGTATCTCGATTTTTTTGTGTTACACGTCTTTTGCAACTTTCCCCCTTTACATGGAACGTGACAGTTGAGTGTTTGAGTGAAAACTTCCCCATCCACTTTTTACGTTCCCTGTAACTCCCTTTAATAACTGCCAATAACTCTCTTTTTCAAAAAAAAATTTAAATATTGGCAACTGGTACGTCTTTCTATACATCGTCTTCTCCAACTACTCTTTGCGCCATTATTGCAGTCATTTCAAACTTTCTTTTCACTTTCTAGAAATCTTTATTTCCAAACTTAACTTCTTTATTCCCATTATTTTGTTCCTCTGTTTCCTGCTTCTGTGTTCTTCACTCCCTTGACTTCACTGTTTCCCAGTGCTTTTACCGTTCCATGGCTTTTTCTTCTTCACAAAAAAGGAGGGAGCGCACCCCCAGTCCCTTTGAGGGTGAAAGCTCCTCTGGGTCTGCACAAGGCGAGACGCAGGAGGTTGTGGAGCCCTCAACTTTTCCCTTACAGGGATCCTTAGTACACCCCCAGCCAGTTTTTTCCTTAGGTGTCTCAAGGTAAGGCCCTTCCTTCTCCTTATACTTGGGTGTTTTTCGGCTAGTCCGGGTTCGCCAGTTCCACCCAAATTCCAAATTCTAGAGAGGTTTTAGATCTATAGATTAGGCGAAATCTCGTGAGGCGATTCCCATTTTCTTTGACTTCATTTCGGGGAAAATCACCTGTTGGCCCATTTAGGTAGACAATGAGCTTTCTGATGATGAATTCCTTAATTGCCTAGAACGTGTCGGGATCCTGAAATCGGCGGCAATTTATAGGAACTTTGAAGGCGTTAGAGACACCAAGGGCCTTAAACACTTAGTGTGCCATTGGTGCCCTCCTCTTCACACCTTCTTTTTCGTTGATGAGTTTACCATTACTTTGGAGGACGTGGTCAATAACTTCCTTCTCCCAGTGTTTGACGAAGAGAATCCCTTCAATATCAACCTTTCCAACGAGGATCTCGCAATGGAAGACAAACAATTCAATCACTTTGGTGGACGTATTGCTTCTCCAGGTAGGAAGCCAGCCAAGATGGGCAAGTGGGTCATGAACCTTTCTCGAGAGAAGGACAAGGCAGTTAGGCGAGCTGGGTTCTTAGCACTGTGGCTCAGTAAGTTCTTATTTAGTGAGTTCTCCGAGTACGAGGTTAAGTCTGTTTTCTTTCCTTTGGCAATTAGGTTGGCCCAAGGTGCCTAGTATCCTTTAGCCCCCATGTTCTTAGGCCATGTTTACTCCCAGTTAGACTTGCTTCACGAATATGAAGTTGAAGGCAATTCTTGTTATGCTATTACTTCATCCCTTCACTGCGCCATTCTCTAGGTGTTCATGTGGGATCGTTGTTCTGTTAATTTGGCAAAGTGCAGGAGCCTGAATTTTGTGAAGGATAAGTTTCAATAATCCCCAGATGTGATTAAAGGCCTGTGTGGCAGTTCTACTGATAGTCATCCCATCATCTCCAATTTGAAATATGGCAGCCTCAATTTGGTGGAGTTGTTTGATCAAGCAAGGCACCTAAGTCGGCATTCTCCTCGAGAGTTCAATCCCGGGTTCACCTGCAATTCTGTGTTGGCTTCTTTCCTCAACTCTTCGGGGAATGCTTTTGATCTATGTAGGGGAGATGAAGGCAGCTTGGCGTATCTGGCCTGTATCAGCCCCTCATGGCTTCCAGTACCCTCCTCAAGTGGTCCCAGGTACACCCATTATTCAACACACCGAGTTCATAGGCAGTTTGGTTTTGACCAGGACATCCCACCAATGTTCAAGGAGGTAATGCCCTCTCTTCCTTCCCTGGATCCGTTTTTGAGGTCTCAAGCTTTTTCCTATTGGTCTCAGAGGATCCCTCAATTCGCGGTGCCAAACTCCCAAAGGGGAGTCTTTGCGGGCTCAAGCGTTTTATTATTTTTATGGAGTTCAATTCTCTTTGCCCCCTTTTGGCCTTAGCGCAACATTGTGACCTTTTAGACCTTAACAACCTTTAAGGAGGGAGATTAGGTTTTAGAAAACTTTAGGATTTCAACCAAGCTCTCCTCTCTAAACTTTTCATGTGGGTTTTGTCTGGAAAATATTGTTGATGCATTAATCTCCTAAAAAGATAAATATAAAGTTCGTATCCAAAGATGCATGTTTGTTGGTGGACAACGGAAATTCCATCAGGATTTGGGAGGACCAATGGGTGCTTGATTATCCAAACTTTATTCTCAACCTTAAAAATGGGTTTAATTAGGAGGCAGTCTTGTTGGTATCTTTGTTTTTGGATCCTTGCCATTCAGTTTGGAAACTAAATAAATTAAGATATATGTTTGAGTCAACTATTGAAAATTCTTCGAATGTCTATGTCTTCTACCTTACCAGAGGACTGCGGGTTCTGGACTTTCTCCTACTCTAGAGTTTTCTCAGTTAAATCTGTATATCAATTTGCTAGAGAATCCACCCCTCCCACATTCATTGACCCTATTAGGGGTTGTATATGGAGATCCAATCCCCTTGACAAGTATAAAATGTGCATATGGAGAATGATAGAAGGTTGTCTTCCAACCAAAGATAATCTAAGCATTTTATCAATGATTGTGATGATGTTTTCCCTTTGTGTAACTCAGCAAGTGAATATGTTGTCCACTTGTTTGCTTTGTGTTCTATAGCTAAAGCTATCTAGTTTAATAGCCAGTGGAGTATGAGAATGGATCTTTTGAACTTAGTCTTAGTTTTAGACCTCATTCAATTTTTGTTCTTCCTCACTTTTGCTAATAGTTTGGAGTTAGGGCAAAAATATGATTTTTTTTTTTTTTTTTTTGGAGCCATACTACATGAATTCACATTGAAGTTAAGAAATTGATTTCTCTTTGAAGACCATTTGTTTAATCAGAAAGATTTTTGGGAAATCTTGAGAATAGTTGTGCATCACAAAAACTCTAAAAATCTGTTTGCTTCCCTAGTCTTCATGGCATCAACCCTCAAAATTGTTCTCCTCCTAGTCGTTCTTCTATCAAATCAATGTTTATGTAGCAATTGGTCCTCGTTTATCTTCCATTGTTGCAGTTGCCAAGAACTGGAGAAGGGAGTTGGTATTTGCTTGTTCTCAAAAGTGAACACCACCTTCCCTCGCCAAGTCGAAGCTGAGGCAATCAAATAGGCATAGGTTTTGTCTACTAAACTGGAGGCTACTTCCATCTTCATTGAGATGGTTCAAAGATTTGTCAAGATGTTCTTGTCGCCCCTAGCTTAAGTCTGCCATAGAGGATTAGATAGATTTATTTTGATATGCAAAATCAATTGTATTTTTTTTTTTCCCTAATGTATCTGTCTACTAGGTTTATAGGCTAACTAATCAAGCAACCCATGTTTTGGCCAAATGCTCTCTAGCTTGTAACATTTTGGCTCCGTTGACTTAGGATATTGCCCCCTGTGTTGAATTTGTAATTGGATTGGTCCTTTTTGTAGCTTGTTGTTTCTTGTGAATAAAATATTTTTTTTATATTAAAATTCAAGTTTATGTTTAAGTACAAATTTATGTTAAATTGTTTTTGTTAAATTCATTAGGGGCAAAGCATTTTCTCCTCTTTATGTTTGTGGTAGTTTAGAATTTCATCCTTATTTTTAAGCCACCAATTTCTCATTTTATGTTTCCAAAATGAGCAAATACCCAAATTTCGTTACTCCCCCAGTTAATTCCAATAAAATCTTTTGATTCTGGAAATATTCTTTTGTAAAAGTTTAACATACCCTCAACTAAAAATAAATGCAATTATCCCAAGTAACCTAACTTGGACAAATTAAACATGGGTAAACTTAACTCACCCAGTAAATTAAACATAACACATTTTAAATACTTCTACATCTTGTTTCTCCATAATTTTTTTAAAAAAAATCTTAAGTCTTGGGAATCAATTGCAAGATAAGTCTCTAACATCCAAAAGAAGATCTAATTTTGTTAAGTTAGCATTAATTGTTATTAAGTTTAATGTCTTGTTTGTATACACACAATAGGCACCAACATGGACTTCAGTCTTGTTAGAGCTTGTGTCAACAGTTTAACCAACAATAAAAATGTATAGAAAGTTCAATAATGATCACAAAGTTTTCTCTATTTAGATTAGGTTAATTGGGGTAATTTCAGTATTTTATTTTCTAGTTACAAGTTGGGTTAAGTTTACCCTAACTAGGTTATTTGGGGTAATTTTCATGTTTTATTTTTTAGTTAGGGGTATTTTAGACTTTAAAGAAAAGAATATTTCTGAAATCAAAAGATTTCATCGGACTTAATTGAGGGGGTAACAAAATGAGAGTATTTGCTCATTTTGGAAAAATAGAGGGGAAAATTGATTGTTTACACAGATGAATAGGGGAATTATGAATTACCCCAAATTTAATAGAAGGAAAGTGATTTTTGCTTTAATGAATTTAACAACATTTCTTAACATATATTCACACTTAAACATAAACTTGAAATTTAAACATATGAAAGATATTAGGTAACTTTTAAAAATCTTTACTTATGTGCTTGTGTTTGCGTACGATGTTATACACATAAATGAGAATATTGAAAACTTTTATATCAAAACCAAAAATATTTGTGTCAATTTCTAAAAAAGGTAACCAATGATTCTTCCTTTGATAGAATCTTTTTCTCTAATAAAGGGAGATATTTAGTGAAAGTTAGGGATAGAAGTCTCTAATGTTGTAGTGCATTGTGTATACCAAAAAAAAAAATACACATACACAGAAACATGTACATAAACATAAACGAGTTTTTAGACAAATGAAAATTTTTACAATTTTTTACATTCATCCCATTTTTGCATATTTTTGGTACTATGAATTTTTTTTTAAAGAAGGTGCTATGAAAGTAAGTACTTATGTAATTTGAAGTTACTTGTAATAGTTGAATTAAACGGAGTATGGAATAGATGTTGAAGAAAACCATTTGTTTTAATAATTATATCAATTTCTAGAAGTAGTAGCGAACGTTTAATCTTTTTTTTTTTTCTAAAAAATGGACATATTTAATGAGTATTAAGTATTAAGGTAATTTGTGTGATTAAGGTAGTGTCGTAATTCTTCACATTAGGTAAGTTTCTCGTTTCTCTCTTTTTAATTAACACATTCCATTTCATTCCTTTTCTTTCCTACATTTATTTTCCTCTTGTTTTGCATGTGTCTACCTTTTTTCTTTTTTCTTTTTCCTTTTTTAATTAGGATTGCTTCTAATTTAATTCTTCAATCAATATGTAAAATTAGGGTTTTTGCCTCAAGATGCATATGAATGATGAAGAAATGAGTATGCAACTTGAGACCATATATACGCAATTACCAGACTATAAATGAAAACCGTAGTTGTTCCTTGTTTACTTTCAATAAATGTGTTCATATGTGGTGCGGATTCGAGGTATGTTTCCTCCTTTCTTTTAATTATTCATGTTTGTAAGTTTGTTTCCTATATTTAGGTAATTCGCTCTTTTGAACAATTAAATCTTGAGCTTTATCTGGATTTAATTTTCTTAATCAAATCTTGCATGCTTAAAAGGAAACTAATTTGTTTGGAACCGTTTTAGAAAATGTCTAGGTAGTATAATTGGTGTCTAATCCATCAAATCAAGCAAAATTTGGTGCCTAATACCTTCCTAAACTCATGTCCTAAATTCAAAATCAAAGTATAATTGAATTGGAGCTTTTGTGTATGGGTCAAAAGAGTGGTTCTTGGACCAAAACTAAGTGACGCCACCTTAACCAAGAGTTAGTTGTGCGCTCCTAAATCTGTGTCTAGGACAAATCCCCGTTGGACGACTATTAAGATAGTCATTTACATAGTAACCACGGTGGCATTCAAGAACCATGCTTTGGGGGCTCATAGATGATATAATGTAATATTGCTGTTTACAATGAATTGATGACTGCTTTTTTTTAAGGATTTCTCAGGAGTTGATAGGTGTTCTTAATTGGAATTCTTAGGAGTTGATAGAAGACATACGCATCTTGGGTACCATATTTAAAGTAAGAAGATGGTACAAATAAGGGTTTACACAAGACATGTATAGCACAAGTATTGCTTAAAGCTTGAAATGCGAGTACTCTCTCCACTTGTTTTACTTTTATTGGTTTGCAAGTTTCTAGTCAAAATTAAAGATTAATGATAAAGGTAAATTACATTTTACCCACCTGTGGTTTGATTGAAATTTAGGTTGCTTACCTGTGGTTTGAAATTTGACACTTTACTCACCTGAGGTTAGCTCAGTTAGATTTCTATAACCTACCTCTGTTAAAAAACATAGCTAAATATGTAATTTTGCTCTACTTTTATGTCTCTCTTCTCCAAAAACAAAATAAACATAAAAATACAAGATTAAATAAGATAAAAAACTATCTATCGGAACACTTTCATCATGGAAAGTCAAATCATAGGTGGGCAACTTAAATTTTGGTCAAACCTCAGGTGGGTAAAGTGTCAAATTTCATACCATATGTAGGCAACTTAAATTTCAGCCAAACCATGGGTGGATAAATTGTAATTTACCCTAATGATAATTATGAAACATTTGTGGGAAATAAGGTGTGGTGAAACCGCGGTAGTATATTATGTAAGCTTGGGACCTAGGTATGTTTGTTTTAGCTTAAAATGTCATTTTATTTTATGGTTAGACTATGTATAATTTTTTTTGAAGATACAATTATATTTTTATATTATTTATTTTTTAAACCAAATAAATTATCAAAAGTAAGCTAATCCTAATATGTTATAGACCTTATTTCACTACAAGAAACTCCACAACTTAGGATAATCATGAGTATAAAAACAAGAGACTATTTTTATGACTAAGTCTAAAGATTCAATCTATGTGTCATACGTACTTTTTTTCGTATTTAACATTTCTATAACTAATGTCCCAAATCATGTTAATTCTTTTTTTATTTTAGGTGTGTGAATAATTGATTTCATTTATAATGTTGATTGATACAGGTTTAGTGAATATTTCAAGCCATCTACTCAACTTGGTAAAATCAAAATGAGCTAAACCTACTCAAAACAATCTAGCATCTCAGCTTGGTCTGCCCAAAAACTTGTTAACATAATTAGTGAACTCACAAATTAATCAGGTTCAGAGGATCACGCCAACAGTTGCAAACCGTTATTTGCCATTAAAACACGATAGTAAAAATGCACG
This sequence comes from Castanea mollissima, assembly GCA_014183005.1. Taxonomy (NCBI): domain Eukaryota; kingdom Viridiplantae; phylum Streptophyta; class Magnoliopsida; order Fagales; family Fagaceae; genus Castanea; species Castanea mollissima. The sequence continues at coordinate 43,609,111 of JACAVU010000002.1, read as the reverse complement.
GATTCGGTTCTTCATTAATGACGAATGCAAATCCTCTATCACTCTATGTTCCACTAATCACTACTTACCATGTGTATGATTGCTTTCCATTTTAAACTCAAGTTATTTATAAAGAAAGTAAAATGAAAACATGGCAAGTAGTGATTAGTGGGACATAGAGTGGTACATAAAAATGGTATAGAAGATTTGGACTCATTAATGACTACTAGGACAACTTTAAAAGGATACAGAGAAGGAAGCAAATCTCATGATAGAAGCATCTTTTACTTTCTTTTCAAAACAAAAAAAAATCCTTTGGTTCATAGGATAGAACAGTGAGAAAATAGAGTATTTAAGAAAGACAGAAAATGTTTTAGTTTTCCCCTCATGTGTGCTGGGTAGGGATGATGGAAAAGTGAAAAAATGGAAAAGTTATTTGAACAAATTTAAAATTACACCCTTGCTACATTAAGACCAAAAATAAAGAAGCTTTCCATCACAACAAACAATGAAAAACTTCCATCTTTTCCTTTTTCCACTGAACCAAATGAACCAAAGTGATAGGTGGTTTACATTTATTTGAATTTTGATGTACCACATCATCTATACTCTAAGAATACCTAATAATTTTCTGAAGATGGTTAATACTTTTACTATGTCTTACTAATTTTTTCTTTGACTCTTTAATAATAATCCATAGTTCATAATTTTCAAGCAAACAAATTAAAATATGTTAACATAAAACAAGACTAATGTGACATAGCGTCAAGGACCTTTTACGACAAGGGCCAAAATACTAGAATGAGCCCAAGACTCTCCTTGGGTTTATTGAAATTGTGATTATTTTGAGAAAGTCATGCCCTAAATTCTAATATTTAGTGAATAGAGGCTATTGGTGCATCACAAGAGTGGAATCAAATTGCAAAACAACAAAGAAATGAAAATATGCATAATTCATTAATCTAGAACTATTTTGCACTTATAAGAGGAGGAGGAATTTGAGAGAAGTGGTGAGGGGGAGAGAAGACTCTTGATACCACAGTTTACACCTCTAAGTTTCAGAATGCTATAAATCTTAATTGGCTAAGATGGTTTTTGCTCTAAATTTGTGGTTTAAGAGGAAAAAATGAATTCGTTGGTTTAGATCTAATTGTGGGGCCTTATAGCAAGTTTTGGATGTCCTTAAGGACTAGTGTATGGATAATGGATGAGGACTTGGACCTCTTTGGTGCTAATTTGATGTTTAAGCTCACTTTACTTTTGTTTAGGCAAAGGGTTGGCTTGCTTTTTACATCAAAAGGGGAAAGGCTTGACCAAATGGGATTAGGTGCTGCAAGTGTCCCTAGCTCACTTTGCAATACAAATGACTCAAGTTCACACAAAAGTTCCAAAGAGTTACTTATACTCTCCAAACCACACTACCTCGAATTCCCCTTATGTCACATGGGCATGTGTCATGCTTAAAATAATGAAATAAATTTATAATACACATGGCTCAGGCTCAAGCAAAAGTTCCAAAAGAGTCGACTTATACCCTCCAAACAAAACTCCCTCAAAATCCCTTATGTCACATAGGCATGTGTCATTCTTAAAAGAATGAAATAAATTAATATATAATAATAAATTAGATCCACAAGATAGTCAAGCTCAACTAATTTGGACTTGTAGAAAATGTGTCGCCAAAATAGGTATCAACATATACTTACCTCGTGATTCAATTTAAAAAAAATATTTCCTATTGCACTCAAGAATCTATGACAAGATAGTTGATTCTTTCTTTTATACTTCACTTTTGTATGTTGTGACTAGTGGCAAAATCCCGTCACACATCTTTCAAGCCATAATACCACTCTCTCACGTCATATCATATCATGGTAAGAATATGAAAGTTTCTACCCAATTACTGTTTTCTATATCCTAAATTTTTTAGCTACTTATTGACAAATTTTTGTTAAATTCTTTTTTATTAAGGCCAAAAAAAAATAAAAATCTTAATTCTCATTCGTATTTGATTTCATTCAAAATAAGTTTATTACTTTCACATATTATACAAAATTCATGATATCTTAAATCTAATGTTTTTAGATCTAGCTAATAATACAAATTTTTAATGATTTATTATTAATAATTTTTGTAATTTAATTGTATAATTTTTATACTTCAAGTTAAGAGTTATTGATACATTTTTTTAAAGAAAATATGTTGAAAATTCAGAATGTAATATAACTTTATATATACTGTTGAAACTTAAATCCTCAAAAGCATCCTAAGAAATTCCAAGCAAAAATATTTGCAAATAATTTGTTTGTTTATACATATCGAATGAGAATTTAGTAAAAAATTAGTTTACATTTGATATATATTATTATAATTCTTTATTAGACCATAGACTATAGTTTTGAGTGAGGATATTTGGTTTTTATATTTTATTTCATATACCTACCTAGTATACTTCCATGATAATTTATCAAAGCTGGGAAAACAAGTACAAATCTTTTTCCTTAATCTTAGCAGACATTTATTAGTTTGATAAATATTTTTTTTGTTATAAATCTTTTGATAAATATTTATCCTGTATTGATCAAAATATTTTCTTTGTTTCATTTTATTTCTAATTGAAGAAATAAAATCGCATCTCATGTTTTTTTTTTCTTTTATATATTTGTGTTGGGAAAAATAGAAGAGTTAAGGTATTCTAGACATTTAGTAGCATTTTCTAATAATTGAATTTCATTAATTTATATATACAATATAAGTGAATAAATGAGTGAGAAGGAATTGAAACCTTAGATATGTCCGTTGAAAAGAGCAAAAGATGTCATTCGACTAAAAGGTAATTGACTGCTATATCAACAAAAAAAAAAAAGGTCATTGACTACTAATCTGGAAGTTATTATCTTTTTGGTGCAACTAAGAATGATTAATTGTACTATTATAATTATTTAAGGATCCAATAAATGGATGTCCTTAAAGCATTTGTTAATGACTAATTTTAAGGCAGATTTTATCATTTTCAAGGAAAATATAAACAAATAATTTAAAAAATCAGTATTTTTTTCTCATAAAAGATTTTGAAAAATATTTCCTAAATCAATATCTTAAGAGTATATGTTAATTTTTCCCATTATTTAAAAGTATTCCTTGCTTTAGACTATTTTTTGATGTCCCAAATACCCACACGCAAAGATCCTACTAACCTAAAAGTTTTGAACTAATGGGAATAATAAGTAAATAAATTTTTTGAAAACTCCATAATTTTAAACATCTCACTAACCCACTTTTGATTCACCTGTACCCTTTGTTTCATCTCAATATCGCCACAGCTTGAAGACCATTTCACAAATGGTCTCTCGATACACTCCACAAGTATGTTCCACAAACCAATACAACACTCAAAGGTAGTCGCGAGTTTCACCACAGTCTATGGAGGACAGCACAACTCTCAAAGATATATGCTTTGCAAAATTCTTCTATAGCATCAAAAGGCAATTCTTATAGAAGTCCATAACATGCATTCTATTAGATTGTTTACTTGTTGGATAAAAAACTCAAAGAGATTGTCTTACAAATTTAATGCACTTTCGAAGAAATAGAAAAATGGAAATGATTAGAAAGGAAGAAATCAAAACTCCAAAAAGGGTAAAACAAAATCCTTAAATAAAAAGCAAGAAAAAAAAAAAAGGAAGGAAGAAATATACCTTCTCATATACAGAAAGTCTCATTGTGTCTAGTAGTAGTCTATAAATATGGAAAGTCTCATTGTGTTTTGTACACAAGCCGGATTTAAAGATCCATGTATAGTTTTGTTCGCTTTTATTTTGTTTATCATCTTCTTAGAAAATTTTTTTTTTACATGTTAGATATAAAAAAAAAAAATTTGTACTTAAAATTTTAGTTTGGGATAAAAGTTCTCATTATTCTCTTATATGTTATAACATCGTACAAAAAATGATAATATATGGAATGAATATCAAAAGTTATTTTTTTAAGAAACATATTAAAAGTTATCTAATTTCTTTCATACGTTTATAATTCAAGCTTATGTTTAACTGTTTAAGAACAAATTTATATTAAAAAAATGTTCGTTAAATTCGTTAGGGGAAAGAACATTTCCCTCTAGTTCACAATTTCCCCTCTTATTTTTGAAACCAACCAATATCTCGTTATATGTTTCCAAATGGGCAAACACCCACATTCCGTTTCTCTCTCAATTTTTATTTTGAGGTTTCTCAGCTGCTAAGAAAGCTGGACTCTCTGGTCCTCCTTTGCTTAGGCAGTAGAATAGTTTTTTCTCCCATCTTGTAAGGCTAATTAGGTTCCTAGGGCAACAAGTTTGTCCGTAAACTTTGTGGTATTTTCTTTGTTGGGGCTTTGGGAAACACGAGTGTGTGTGGTGACCATGGAAAGCTTAATGAAACACTAAAGAAATTGTCTCTATCTGATAGAGAAGGGGCAATCTTCATTTGAGAAAAGAGAAGTGCTCTAATGAGTTTTTCCTAGCTGCAAAATTCTTGTCAAACCATGCCTTAAATACGAAAGCCACTATCCGGACCTTCAATCCCTTATGGCGAGTCCATTCTGGTTTTTCAGGTGCATGATGCTTGTGATCATGTTGTCTTGTTTATCTTTGATAATGAGACTGATGTTGAAAGAATCCTAAGAAGTCAACCCTAGAGCTTTGATAGACATCTAGTAGTGCTTCATTGCTATGACAATCATTCCCCTATTAGGAGTTAGCCTTCAATTAGGTTCCTTTATGGATTCAAGTCCATGATATTCTAGTTTTTCAAGTAGAGAAATGGGTGAAAATATTTGTGATGTTGCAAGGGAAGTGGATCGTTCGATGAAGTGTGCAGTGGTTGAAGGCAGAGATTTTATGCGAGTTAAAGTTACGGTGGATATTTCCCAACCCCTATGTAGGGTAGAGAGTTATCTCTCTCTCGAAGAAAATTCTAAGTAAAGGATTTATTTCAAATACGAATATCTCCAAAATATTTGTTACTGTGTGGATGTCTGGACCACAAGAAAAAGGATTGCGATCTCTAGGTCAAGAGCAATGGTTCATTGATGGAGGAAGATAAGGAGTATGGTATGTGGATTAGAGCATCTCCACTACCTCCACCAAGAAAACTGATGGTGATCGTTTCGAGTTATTTTTAGTCCAAGAGAAAACAGCAAAAACAAAGGAGTGGCGAAGCTCAGAGGCTCAAACGCTGTAGAGGGGTTGCTACAATTTTTCCGCCATTGAAGGATCTGGCATCACAAAAGGTAATTGAGGATACTGGGGAGAAGATCGTAGAGAGGGATTTTTTTTCAAAATTTTAGAGATTGATAAAGATTTGGAGAAGTACGTACCGAAAGGGGGAGAAATATTTTGTACCTAAAATTTTAGTTTTGGAATAAAAGTTCTCAATGTACTCTTTTATGTTATAGCATCATACAAAAATATGAGAATATATGGAATGAATATTAAAACTTATTTTTGCTTTTGAGATACATATTAAAAGTTATCTTATTTCTTCATATGTTTAAAATTCAAGTTTATGTTTAAACACAATTTATGTTAAAAAATGTTTGTTAAATTCATTAGGGGAAATAACTTTGCCATCTAGTTCACAATTTTCCCTCTTATTTTCAAAACCATCCAATATCTCGTTCTATGTTTCCAAAATGGGCAATTACATACATTTCGTTTCCCTCTCAGTCAAATCTAATGGAATCTTTTTATCCCTGAAATATTCTTTTATGAAAAGTCTAAATACCCTTAACTAAAAATAAAATGCAAAAATTACCCCCAAATAACCTACACCAGGTAAATTAAATCCGAGCAAACTTGACCTAACCCATAAATTAAACATAACACATACTATTACTACTACATCTTGTTTCTCAAAATTACATCTCTCAAAAGTAATAAAAATGTTGGGAATCAATTACAGGATGTGTTTTTGATAGTCTAAAGACATGCTAAATCAAGTTTGCACTAATTCTAGAGCTTAACATCTTTGACGTTATATGAATCTGGATGGAACTTTATTTATTTTCCATAAGAATTTCATTATAAATGTTTTAAATGTAAGTAGCTAGAACAACACTATATTGGGGAATAAATTTTTCAATTTTGATTATCAATGTTATATTTGAGTATTCAAGTTTAATTTATGGGTTGAGTTTAATATACCCAGATTAATTAGGTTATTTTGGATAATTTAGGTATTTTATTTTGTAGTTGAGGGTATTTAGACTTTTTACAAAATATTTTAGGAATCAAAAGATTTTGTCAAACTTAATTGAGGGAGTAACGGAATGGGGTATTTGCTTATTTTGAAAACATAAAGGGGGAGATTGGTTTGTTTCAAAGGTAAAGAGGAGAATTATGAACTAACCAAACATAGAAGGAAGCGGGTGCTTTTTTCCCCTAATGAATTTAAAATTAAAAAAAAATTAACATAAATTGTACTTGAACATAAACTTAAATTTTAAACATATGAAAGAAATTAGATAACTTGTAAAATTCACTTCATATGCGCTCATTTTTTTGTGCGATGCTATACAAACAAAAGAGAATATTGAAAACTTTTATGCCAAAACAATATTTGCATCAATTCTTAAAAAGGTAACCAATGATTCTTCAACTGATTGGATCTTTATTCCACTAAAGGGGGATATCTAGTTAGACTTGGGATAAAAGTTTCTAATGTATGTGTAGAGCATTGTGTATACCAAAAAAAAAAAAGAATTATATATACACACACAAACATAAAGGTTTGTTTCAGAAAAATGGAAAAAAAAAAATCAATAATTATTTACATTCATCCCATTTGTGCATATATATTTTTGTACCGATAAAGTTGGTTCTTATATAATTTGATGTTACTTGTGATAATTGATATTCTTTGAGCTATAAGTTGAATACCATTTTTTTTTTTTTTTGTGGAGAAACACACACACACACATGTGGAGAAACACACACACACACATATAGGAGAAGGAAATGAGATAAGAGAATACACTCATACACCAACACTAAAATTGCATGCAGCATTTAGTGTCGCGGAACAAGTGATAAATCTCTTCTCAATATCACCCTTACCGATGTGGGACGACTCAATAACACTGAGTTTTTTTTTTTTTTTTTTTTGAGAAAAGTTTAATACCATTTGTTGTAATAATATCATCAATTTCTAAAAGTGGCAGCCAATAATTTTTTATTTAGTTGAATCTTCTTTTCTAAAAAGGGACATAATTAATGAGTGTTAGGGATTAAAGTAAGTTTGATGTGATTAAGGTAGTGCCTGAATTCTTCACACTTGATACGTTTCTCTCTTTTAAAATCCACATTCTATATTAGTTCCTTTTCTTTCCCTATTTACATTTTCTTTTTCTTTTTAATTAAAATTGCTTCTTTTTAAGTATCGATATGTAAATTAGGGTTCTTGCCTCAGGATGCATATGCATCATGAAGCAATGAGTACGCAGCTTAAAATCATACATATGCAGTTGTCTGACTATAATGAATAACATAGTTGTTCTTTTCTTTCTTTCGATAAATGTGCTCATATGTGGTGCAAATCCAAAGTTATTTCCTCTCTTTTAATTACGAATGCTCAATGCTTTGTTTACTATAATCAGGTAATCTTTAGTTTTGTTGGAATTTAATTGTCTTATTCAAATATTGCATGCTTGAAAGGGAGCCAACTTGTTTGGAACCTTTTCAGAAGATGGTTAGATTTTACAAATGGAGTCTAATCCATTAAATAAGGCAGGATTGGGTACCTCATACCTTCTTAAACTCATATCCTAATTTCGAACTTAAGGTGTGATTGAATTGGATCTTTTTGTATGGGTCAAAAAAGTGGTTCTTGGACCAAAACCAAATGACAACTCTCATCTTCGCCCTAACCACAAGTTAGTTGCAAACTCCCAAATCCGTGACTAAGATGGATCCACATTGGACAACTATTAGAGAGACATTTGCATAGTAACCATAGTGGCATTCATGAACCATACCTTGGGTGATAATATATGGCATAATGTAATATCGGTGTTTGGAATGAAGTGATGATTGTTTTTTATTGAGATTTCCTAGGAGTGGATAGGTGTTCTTAAATTTGGATTTTCAATCAAATGATGTAGTCAAATAGTTAAGAGAGAGAGCCAACGTTTATTGTTATTATCTTTTTTTATTATTTTTCATTTTCCCATGTTCATAAAGATGAGATTGACTGCAACATATGTGGAGCAGTGGCAATTCCTTTTGACATATGTATTCATAGGGGCAGATGGGTATTCCAATTAGGGAGTAGAAAAGAGACATAGAGAATGTTGGAGCATTTTAATATTAATTAATTAAAATGAATAAATATTACAATATAAATGTAAAGATGTGGGAGTGAATATGGAAATGCGGAGTTAGTGAAAATATTTAATTGTACATTAAAAAGAAGAGAGACTATTTTATTCATTTTAATTGTGGTGATTAATGGGCTATATGAATTAAATCAGATATTGGACTAGATATGTGCTCAAGGGAGAGGTGAAGGGTGGAGGTAGACCCAATCCAAGTTACTGCAAATCCAAATAGTGTTGTATAATTTTTCTCTTTAATTAATAATATTCAGAAGTAATATTATTCAATTTCTCTTTGTGTTATTTATATTATTATTGTGTTTTCACTGAGAGATATATATCTTTTATCAACCATATTTAAAGTAAGAAGGTGGTCCTAAGAGGGTTTACATATGACATGCACAGCACATGAATGAAAGTTATTAGGTACTCCCAGAGTACGCATTTATGGTACTCTGGAAGTACATAATAATTTCCCGCACATGAATTGCTTAAAATTGAGGTGTGGGAACTCTCTTCATTTGCTTTACTTAAGGTGTCCAACAGCAACTGAGACCCCAATTCACCTAGCAAACCCATCTGACCCGACCCGAGAACCGGCCACCCGACGCCGGTGGTGGTCGGCAGCGAGTCTCCGCCTCCAAAATTCGAAAACCGCAGGTCGATTGGTGGGTTTCTCCCCAAAACCCAACTGAACCGATAAAAGAGCAATTTCCAACGAAATTTTTAGATTCGGCGAAATCTCAACCATTTCCTGCAAGATTTCAACTAAATCCATGGAATCCTCCACCGGATTTGGTGAGATCGCACTAGTTTTGGTGAGATGTCGCCGAATCTGGTGAGATTTCACCAAATCTGGCTCAAAATCACTGAAATGTTGCCAATTTCAAGAAAAATCCGGCGTTAACTCGCCAGTTTTTGGCCGATTTTGAGATCTCCAACTCCAACCGAACTAACCACCATCTGTTGAAGGTAAGATCCGCCCGATCTAATCAGCCACTCGGTCGGCAGCAAGTGGAAATTCTAGATATCCGATTTGGTCGGGTCGGTTTCGGGTTGGGCACAAACCCAACCCGTGGATATATAGGCCTAGCTTTACTTATATATTGGTTTGCAAGTTTCAAGTCAAAATTAAAGATTACTAACATATATGAATTGTTTGTGAGAATTAAGGAATGTGGTGAAACCGTGGTAGTAGATTACGTAAGTTTGGGACCTAGGTATGTTTGTTTTAGCTTAAAATGTTAGTTTATTTTATTGTTAGATTATGTATAATTTTTTAATTTTATTTTTTAAGATAAAGTTTTATAATATTTATTTTTTAAACCAATTAAATTATAAAAAATATGCTAATCCAAATATGTTATGGATCTTATTTTACTAGTTAAGATATTCATGAGTATAAAATCTAGAGAATGTTCGTATGAGTAAGTCTAAAGGTTCAATTAAGTATTATTCTTATACTTGCTTTTTTGTATGTAATTTTTCTATAACTAATGGTTCCAAATCATGTAAATTAATTCTTTTTTTTTTTTGGACATGTGAATAATTGTTTTCACTTTATAATGTTGACTGATACAGATCTAGTCAGTGCTAGCTTAGTCCACATCATCTACTCAACTCGGTAAAATCAAGATGAGCTCAACAGATTTGAGATCAAGTTCAATACCTAGGTGCTAGATATTGCACCTAATGCAATTAGTATGAATGGTTAAGATTTAAAATTGCAAAAAAGTAACTTTCAATCTCAACTATTAAATATAAAAAATAAATAAAAGTAAAAGTAAAAGTAAAAATAAAATAAAAAAGTAAGAAAATTTTGTGAGACGATTGAATTGAATTGCACCAAATCTCAATCCAGCTCAACAAATAGCCTACTCAGAACAATCTAGCATCTCAGCTTGATCTAAACATGTCAACATAACTAGTCACTCATGAATTGAACAAGTTCCGAGAATCACGGCCAACAGTTACAAACCGCTATTTGGCATTAAAACACGATAGCAAAAATGCATGAAGGAAAAGAGAGAGAGAAACAAATTTCACGATAGAAGCACATTTTACTTTCTTTCCAAAAATACAATTTATTTGAATAGGAGGGAAAAGTGAGAAAATAGAATATTTAAGAATGATAGAAAATGTTTTAGCTTTTCCTAGTATGTGTGTGGTAGAGAAGATGAAAAGGTGAAAGACTAGAAAAGTTAATCGAACAAATTTACTATTACACGTTATTACATTAAGAACAAAAGCATATGAAAGTTTTCCATCACAGCAAACAATGAAAAACTTCCATTTTCTATCTCTCTTTTTCCACCGAACCAAATCAATCAAAGTATTGGAGAATCTGCGGGTGTCACCTCCCCCATTCAACCTTTTCTACAAGTGTGTATTGACTACATCAAACTGTACAAATACAACCAACCTATACGTCATCCTTGTAGTAAGTGGTAAAGACTAAAGACGCCTTATTAGCAAATATTGTTAAATGAGAACAGTATCCCAAAGATGCAAAAATGAAAATGATCTTGTACATTTAGAATAGTCATAGAATACGACTAGTATTTCTTCAGTATATTGTTGAATCCAATTCCTAACATCGCTAGCTATTGGGTTCTATCGATGTCCCACCATAAGCATTGTTTTATTGGTAACCCCACTGATATATTGACCAATAGCGGTCCATTGATGAACACAACGACACCCACCACGACAGGAAGACCACCCTTGGCCTTGAAACATATGGAAAATATTTAACAATCTGACTCATGTAATGCGTGTATATATATTAAATAACAGCTTATTTTAACAAAGTTTCACTAGTTGAAATTAGGTCAAAAACGAAGCTTAGAGATCTTAGTTAGTCAAAAGTCAAGAACTATCATTTCTTTTCGCTATCAAGAACATGAATGTCTTCTATCCTCGCGCCCATGAAAATGAAACAAAAAAGATAAAACTACAGAACTCACAAGGATCAGATATATATGAATTAAGTTATATTATTTTACATTAGTAAATTTTGTAATTCAATACAATAAATCAATCAATCATGTTTTGTCCCATACACTTCTTGTCATTTTCTATAAATTTCTCATCCCAAGTAAATTAATTTTATCAGCAATATATTATAGTGATCAGGATGAAAGCATAAAATTTTATCCAATGACATTTTAGGTAGAACACGTACATTTCTCGATTTCTTCGCTTATAGTACAGTCAACATAATGCATTTTCCAATAGTCATCATATGCCGAAAGAAATAGACAAACTAGGAAATTATGAAAAAAAAAAAAAACCACCGCACTTATGAGATTTGGTCAATAATAGACTAGCTTAGAAAATCAAAGGGCACAAAAGTTACTTTGTGTTCCTAACAGGCAAACGCTTGTCATTGGAGCAGTCAAAATAGCCTTTGTGGAATTCGTGTACCCACTCAGAAAGATGGGAAAAACTCAAAAAAGAAGAAGAAGAAGAAGAAGGAATATGAATATAATCATCTCCTATTGATTAGTTGAATAAAATTGATTGTTTTTATGGTCATGATTCATGAATTATGATCAAAAGCAATAGTGTAAAATGGTAAAAAGTTCCCAGTCGAACGTTATGAAAAATTTGTGCCATGCCGTAATTTGTGGCTAATTGTTTGCATAACATGAATCTTATGCCATTGGTGTAGTAAAATTAACCTTTGTGTAGTAAACTAATTGAACAATTCAAAACTACCTCCGTTTTTTTTTTCTTTGATACTTATTCATAATAATGTCATTTTATCTACTTTGTGACATCTACCTACCTTCTTCAGTTGTTAGTTGTTAAGTAACAAAATTAGCCACCTTTTTTGTCACAATACTGCCTATTTGAAACACATCAAAATTGCTAAGAAGAGTTCATAAAAGAGTGAAAAGACAGCAACCAAATTTTTAGGTCGATCAAGGAATTCTATGAGACTAAATGACTAATATTCATTATATATATGCTGAAATATCCTAAACTCGTCAAAGAACAACAATAACAATAACACAACAACAACAACAACAACAACAATCATAATAATAATAGTAACAACAAAAGGAGAAAAAAAAAGTATTTAAAAATACAAATTCCTTTTTTTCTTTTTTTTTTATAAAGCATGGATGTTGAATATGATTAAGTGATTAACGTAAACATTATACCCAATATAATACAAATTCGGGACAGCTATCTCACTCAATGCATCAAAATCAACAATTACAAGAGAGCTTACTGGTTGGATATTGAAAGATCAATTTGTCATAAAAGACTGAGTTTGCATACTTTGCTTTTTTTCTTGGCTCTAATTCCTACCACAAGAAGAGAAAACTTAAATATTACAAAGAAGCATGACGTGCAAAAGGGTCTACCTCTGCGTCATGCGTATATCACTAGTTCTATAACACAATAATAATATATGTAACTTCGTCAAATAGTTTATAGATGATTAAGGGGTTGAATCTAGAAGAGTAACATATATTCTTTTTCTTCTGATTGGATGGTAGTAAACAAGAAAGAGAGTTAACACTATACATCAGTAATGGAAAGTGTAAATGATACAAAGTTGATAGATAAGGTATGGGAAACGGTAGCAAAGAGAGCAATTTGGATGGGGCGGTTGCTTGAGTGAGACGGACTTTCAAATAGCAGAGAGCTTGAATTTAATTTTTTTTTAAAAGAGCATGAGATTGTTGACCTTGATTGGTTGAGTGTGTCCATTATATGTGACATAAAGTGTGGTCTTTGGTATTGATATTGGAAGTCCTTGTCAATATAGAAGAGAGCAGGTTTTTTGTTAGGTGTGCACTAGGAAAAAAGAATCTTTGAGATGTAGACTCATTTTGGGTAGCAACCCAATTAACCCCCTAATTTAAGGCCTAATGAAATGCTGTACCTTTCTCCCTTCACATCTCAGCAACGTCACTGCTTCCATTTGCCTAACCATTCAAGAATGAGAAAAGAAAGAACAAAAGAAAACTGCATAACTTGTTAGCTAGGAAGCTGCAAGTTTAGAAAAATACCAATTATTTGCCCCACTTTTTGTGTTTCTAAATCCACTTTGCAAAGAGAATTTGACCATTATTACTTATAGGTAATTTTGGACAAGTTTCTTTTGAAGTAGATACTCGTAATAATCTGTCATTCAGGTCATAAGCGATTCTTTCGCCATATAAGGTATTAATTTACCTATTAAAATATTGTCTATTTCGACCCAAGACCCCAGCATCACAATTCTATTTTTTTCTAAATTTCAAAATAGGTAGGTTTTGTGATGTGGTATTTCGTTAGTGATTTTTTTAGGATGGTAGCTTTTCACGTGAGTAAAAATTTCATATTTCCATAATTCACTTTATTCTTTTCCAAATTATGTATGAAATCAATGTCCATGCGATTACAGAAGACATGATTTGTCTTAGAATATTGGTTGCAGCTTGTATCCTACTAGGTCTTGAATTTTTTTTTTTCCAAAATAACTTTTCAGAAGAGGGGGGGGGGGGGCTTTAAATGAAAAGTGATGAACTTGTGGGAGGATATATACAAAGTACTCAGATTCCAACCTTTTACTTCTGCTATTGACATATATAACAGATACAACACTTTTGTTTAATCCGCTGAATGACCTAACACTTTTTTTTTTTTTACGGTAAAAACAATCTTTAGAGTCATTATTTTAGAAGTTTATACAGACATTCACTGCATGCGCATGGACAGGTAGAAATCAGTTACTTTCTACCAAACCGCAGGTTAATTTATGCAAAACAAGTGTTACACACAATTATTGATAGTCACTTTGTCATGAAACCACAAAAGATATACACAGACATCCTTGAAGCAACAAAAAATTTCTGGCTTTCTTTAACTGTGCATGACTGCATGGTATGTCGTGTTTGTTTTTCTGTTTTTTTTTTTCGTTTAAATTTTAGTTACTTAAAAAAAGAAATGTATGGTATATCGTGATTAATTGAACATAGAATGGAACTCAGGAATTGAATCAAAGGATTTTTTTTTTTTCTTTCTCTTTGAAAAATAGCATGTCGGCTAAAACATTTTCTATTTCTTTTGTAATTAACGTCTAAATCACCAAATTAGTTGGGAAACAACCATGTCAATATTCAAATTAGTAGTGCATGTGGGGGATGTGAGAAAACATAATCACTTTATTAGGTTGTGCCATGATGAGTTTGATGAAACTTCATAATGCTTTGGATTACAACAAACATGGGAGGGAGGAAATTTCCACTAATGATACAAAAGAAAACTTAAATTCCACGATTTTCCTTTCCATTTATATGGATCTTTCTAATATGCATATTGATGAGACTAGCGTGGTTCATGTGGGAAATGCATAGAAGTAGAAATCTTTTGGGCACACGGAGTGAAAGCCTAATAGAAGCTTAACTTTATTTTATTCTATAATTTTGTTCTTTCCCATTGCATCTAATCTCTAGTTCATTTAATCGTTCTTTCTTCTACGCTAGCATATCACCAATCCACATCACTCATATGAAACCATTAACATCTTGTGCTTTTCTTTTCTTTTTTTCTTTTTTTCTTTTTTGATGATATTATTCAGTTCTATTGACTCGAACGTGAAAGTCAACATACACCAATGAAAACAATTCACCATCCACTCCACTTGGAATGTTCCAAATAGGTCAATATTTCTAGTTTTTAAAACATCATACAATAATAGTATCAATCATAGTTGCAAATTAATAAGCAAAACACATCCATGCCTTCTCTCTAATCCACCTAGATAGTGTTCGAGAAAGCTTCTAATGTGAAAGGTCTTCTTTTGGTTTGATTCTCTCACAGGTCAAGAATTTATTTGACTGGTTCTAACTACTAAAAATTCGATTCCACTTTATTTAATTAAACTGATGCTAATTTCTTAAGTTGAATTTTCTAATACTATGCCCCACCGTCTACTAACCAGTAAACAAGAAGATAGAGAAAGAAAAGACCTTTGTTTACAATTTGTTTTTTATTTTTTCAATTTTTGATTGATAGAGTCAGCAAGTGTCATAAAATTGTAACAGGACGAGTTGACTATAGCTAGCCATGACATAACATAAAAAACTTTTCATTTTCTTTTTCCTCCTTTTGGGTATATGCTTTACTAAAAAGTAGACATGGTCTATGCTTGCCCAGTCAAGACCAGTGAAGAAAGTCCATCTCATTAGAATTCAAAAGTTTGCACTATGATTCTTTATATGTTTTTAAGCTATTGAGAAAGAGAGAGAGAGTGAGACTATGGCATGCAATACTTTCTTCAGAATAGTTTATAGTCTATAAAGTCTATACCGCAATTTTGATTCATCATTAATGTAGGCTGTTTTAACCTAAAAGGACCTTGAATTGGAAAGTTGTGTTGAAACTTGAAAATGTATGAGAACTAAACTTAAAGAACATAGTCCAACACGTGCTTCTCTTCATCCAAAACCACATTTCATTCAAATTATGTTGCAAAGTGATTGATCTGATGTGAACTCTAAATAAGCTTTTGAAAGTGAACTTTCAAAGAAAACATGAGTATTAACATGACCGCTAATCTACTTTTCTTTTTTAACATTAAAGTTCACTGAATACTTCTAGTGGAATAGAAATGAATATGATGCTTTGATTCCATTACTTAAAAAAGATCGTATAAGTGCCTAAGTAGGAGAAAGCTTGACTTGGAAAGCGCGACTTGATGAATTTTGTTGTCAATTCAAGATATGATTCATTTGGATTTTTCTTGAATTTCCAAGGAAATAAAAAACAGGTGGATGATTACCGTCAATGAAAAACAAATAATTTCATATCTTTTCATATCTTCACTGTTTTATACTTAGTTTTCAATCTTTAAGGCCATTATACATGCCCCTGAGACTCTTATTGTGGGTTACCAACATCTTTTAAGTTATGAAAAATGGGAAAGCTACTATTAATTTTATTATAAAAATATTTACAAATTAACGTGATAATAAATATAATTGTTGTCACATTTACACATATACATGTAAGTACATAATTATGTATAACAATGACACATATATAACCCCATACTCCCAAGGGCCCTTGAGTCTTTCTATTTTCGGAAAAATCCAATCTAGAGAAAAGAATTTATGTCATGAATTAGATAGAAATATTAATGTATGCATATTTTGCCTCATAAGTGATGACGACTCACTGGTTTATTTGAAGTACGAGGGCTTTGGGCATAATGCTTGAAGTTTACTCTCTTTAAGGTCCTCCAGGCAAATTAAAGTCAGCACAATACTAGACAGTGGACCATTGCCATAAAATGCAAGCATTCCACATTATGTAGCCCCAAGGTAGAGTACAACTATATATTCTTGGTTATTGAAAAAATTTTGGACAACCATAAGATTGTGTTAGGTTCTAAGACCTTAGAGACTAATGTATTAGAACTTCAATGTGTATTGTGTTGGCAAACCATAATCAAAACATTTAGTCTAAGTTTAGACTTACTCAAAGTTTGGTTTAATATAAGTTTGGAATCAAGTAGCTGCAGGAAATTACTGTTCTATTTCTGCA
The DNA here is from genome assembly GCA_014183005.1 of Castanea mollissima. NCBI lineage: Eukaryota > Viridiplantae > Streptophyta > Magnoliopsida > Fagales > Fagaceae > Castanea > Castanea mollissima. Next base: position 43,592,236 of record JACAVU010000002.1, on the reverse strand, counting down.
TGGCTCGATTGATCGAATAATAGACTCGATCGATCGAGAATCGTGCATTAGGAATTTTCTGCAGAATTTTAAGTCAGCCCAAACACAATTCAAGCTCATTCAGGATTAGGATTTCAAATCTACTTCTCCCACTATATAAAGGAAACCCTAAGCACGTTTTTAAAGACTTCCAAAAGAGAGATGAGTGTGCCTCTTTTGATATCTAGGTTTGTACCCAAAGCTCTCTAGAGTCTTTGTTGCTCATATTGCTATTTGTGTGAATCTCTTGTGAGATCTTAGAAGTGCTTGCCTTCACACAAGCTTGGGATTATCAAGAAAGATTTCTTCGAGAGCTTGATGATCATTCAATTGCTGCCATAAGAGCTTAAAGATACACAAGCGGGGGTGCTTGTATTTGCTGGAGAATCCAAGAAAGGAGTCCATGGTCTCAAAACTTGCACGTGGTCATGTCAGTAAATTCTACTAGTTGGTAGCAATAGGATGTTAGTAGTCTAAATCGCTATTGTACAACTTCAATTCTTTCATAATGGATTCAGGTTTACCTTAAGAATAGTTAGGTTAAATCCTTCCCAAGTTTTTTACCGGTTTGGTTTCCTGGGTCATCATATTTTTGTGTTCTTATATTCCGCACTTTACATTGATATGATTATATGATTGTGCTAACCTAGATTTGAAATTTGGACTAAGTAATAACTTAGCTAATTAACTAGGTTAATCCATTGTGTGTTTAAGGGTCTAAATAAAATCTACCGATTGTACTCTTTTACCTACAAATACTCATGGAACCCATAGTACACTTATATTTAACAGTCATTGCCAACAGTAAAACAAACTTCCATTAATAATGGAGATATTACATTCTTAATTCCCTTCCAAATCGATGATACATTGACACTTCAAGACCTACTTAACCAATCCACCTGACCTTGTATGTGCTTTTTAGAACTTCACTACGTATAATATTGTAGTGCTTCGAGCCCAAAACTCACGTCGATGTGTTGGCCCACAATGGGAGATCCCAGGAATGATTTGTCACTATAATGGACTAGGCCTTCCTATTAATCCTCAATTGTGCCCTCTGGTTTCAACTGAGGACACTATCCTTTGGCCGAATTTCCCTTTCTAAGTCTCAAGCAGAATCTCAGTTCTCAAGGATTGAAATCTCACCCTTCTCTCGTGTTTCTTACCCGAATTTTTCCAACTCCTACACCTTAACCTCCTTCTCTTCTTACACTCTCTTTTTATTAGAGTCCTCATGATAACAGAATCTTCCACATGCGTGGGGACCCACCAAATCAAGGGTTAAAGTGTCCATTTGGGTCTATAGCATTTTTCTTGCTCATTAAATTGGTTATCAAAAGTGGGATCCAGCCTTCTGACATCAAGAGAATTACTTAGTAACTTGTGTCTAACACCAATTAGGTGCTCGAACGTATGTTCATATATGAAAACATAAAAATTTTGTGAGTCATAATATTTTTTTTTTAATTATTAAGGGATAAAGATGGAATCCTAAGTTTGTTTTAACATGAGTAGGACATTGTAGAATTTGAAACCCATTGTCAAATCTTAGTTTGTATAATGTGCATTTGTAGTTTGTGTAGTTTGTGAATTTGTGTAACTTATATTAGAATATTAAATTATTAATCATTTGTACAATTTTTTTTTTTTTATGTCTTAGATCTCTAATTAAATTTAACCGCATGACGATATTGACTAATGCAGTGCAGACAAAACTATTTTTCAAAAGAAGTTAAATTTAACTATGTCATTTATTGGCCACATAATTGAATTAAGTGGGACCTATAAGTTCCTGGAAAACTATACTAAGCTTTACCCCACTATTGATAGGTACTGAAGAGTTTAGACTTAAAATATTGACAGTTAAATGTCTCCCTCCTTAAATATCGTTGAACCTCCTTCTCATATTGATAGTTCTTTGTTTTTTTTTTTTTTCCTCATAACTTTATTTAGCTTACCCTATTCAACTTGGCAGACTTCTAGAAAACAAACAAAAACAAACGTGTCCTAAATTTTGATTGGTGAAATTTTAATTCTTTGATTGAGGCCAAATAGCAATAGAGTCCAAAAGTTTTGGTTCCTAAAACTTTCATAGCAGAATTTTAGTAGTTTAATAGAGGCACATATTCAAAATGGACCATGGTTTTCAACGTCTAGCCTGGTTTTTTATAATAATAATAATAAATAAAAAATGAACCCCTAGCCCAAACAGGCAACCCATTCTGATGTTTAAAATTTCATAAATTTAAGCTCAGCCCATCAATATCAGTTGGCCCAACCAACCTAACAAACCAAGGAAACTCTTTCTACTAGACAAGAAAGAACATTGGAGTTTCGAATCATGGCAAGTCTCTTTCATCTCCAAAAGGGGAAGGTGTTATTAATTTGAGCTATGATTGACCAAACTTTACAATGAGTGAAGAATTCAAGCTAACTGTGAAGGGATTCCTTTCAAGATAAATAAAATAGCTCAGTTGCTATTTAAAGAAACATACATAGTATTATTCTTTTTCTCTTTTTTTTTTCAACTTCTTGGAACCTTTTTCTTTAACGTATTAGATATCAAAAATATTTTGTGGCTAAAATCTGGTTTTGGCATAAAACTTCCAAATTATCTGTTATGCGTATTGCATCAAACAAAAAACACGAACACACATGGAGCGAACTTCAAAAGTTATCTAATTTCTTTCTTATGTTTAAATTCAAGTTTATATTTAAGTACAAATTTATGTTTACAAATTGTTTGTTTAATTCATTAGGAGAAAAGTCCTTTCCCCTATTATGTTTGGAGTAGTTCACAATCTTTTCCTTATCTTTGAAACCAACCATTTTCCCGTTTTATGTTTCCAGAATGCAAATACCTACAATTTGTCACCCTTTCAGTTGAATCTAATAGAAACTTTTGAACCTAGAATATTCTTTAGTGAAAATTATAAAATACCCTTACTAAAATTAAAATGTTGTAATTACCCCCACAAATAACCTAAACCAGGTAAACTGAACCCAACCCATAAATTAAACATAACAAGCATAACTATTGCCATATCTTGTTTCACCAAAAAATAAATCCCCCCTAAAAGTAATGGAGATTTTTGGGAATATATGTCTCTGACAATGAAAAGAAATACTTAAGCTATTAATTTAGCACTAATGTTAGGTTTAGTGTTATCCTAGCAAGTTATGATCACCATAAAAGCTTAATTCCTTATAATCTTACATTAAAATTTCATATTAATGAACTTCAATTAATTACTTTTTTTTTTTTTTGGAGAAGTAAGGAGGACAAAATTGTTATCGTTGCGATGACCACAGATTTACAACATACATACATATTTCGTGTAATTAATGTTATTTTCAACTTTTGCCTTATTTTTTGGGACTTGTGTTAGAAGCTAGAGGAACAATAAGATTTTAAGGAAAACTCCATTGATGGTTATTTTGGAGTTGGGATCAATAGCTAGAGAAACAATAAATAGGTGAGTAAAAGTTTTATAATGATTATTTTGGAGTTGGAGTTAGTAGTTTGACAAACAGTAAATTCGGAAAAAAAATTAATAATGCTTACCAACATCATATTCATGTATTCAAGTTTATTTATGGGTTGGGTTAATTTACCCAATTTAAGTTGCTTGGGTGATTTTGGTATTTTATGTTTTAGTTTTAGGATATTTCAGACTTTTCACAAAAGAATATCCCAAAAATCAAAAGATACCATTGTATTTATCTAAGAGAGTAATGGAATGGTATATTTGCTCATTTTGAAAGCATAAAAGGGGAAATTAGTTAGTTTTAAAAATAAGGGACGATTTGTGAATTACCCCAATTTAGAGGGGGAAAATGTTTTTCCCTTGATGGATTCAGCATATTTTAATATAAATTTGTTCTTAAACATAAATTTGAATTTAAACATATAAAAGAAATTTAATAACTTTTAAAATTCATTCCATATGTGCTTGTGTTTTGTACTATGTTATACTCATAAAGAGAATTTGAAAGCTTTTATGCCTAAGCCAATATTTTTGCATCAATATTTAAAAATGTAACCACTACTCTTCTTTTGATTGAATATTTCTTTCTAATAAAGGGAGATATTTATGTGTTTAGCATTGTTCAAAAATATCAACACATGGAATGAATTGCAAATGATATATGATTTCGATGATATGTTTAAAATTCAAGTTTATGTTTAAGTAAAATTAATGTTTAAAAAATGTTTGATAGAATGATTTCTTGAACCTAAAAAAACTACTCTATACTAAGTTTTACCCAATTATTGATAGGTACTTAAAGTTTGCTTGTTCTAAATAAATATGACTAGCTAGCCTAACCAGCTTCTCCAATGTCTTTCTCAAAAAAAAAAAATTCTTAAATGTGTAACACTCCTCAAGGACGTGGTCTATAGCGCAACATGGTTCTTTGTTTTTTTTTTTTTTTTTAATGTTAACTTTTATTTACCTTACCCTATTTAAGGGTGTTCGACTCTTCAACTCGGCAGACTTCTAAAAAGCAAAAACAAAAGCGTCCTAAAATTTGATTGGTTGAATTTTAATTCTTTCATAGAGGCCCAAATAGCAATAGAGTCCAAATTTTTAATTCCTAAAAGTTTCATTGCAGAAATTTTAGTTGTTTAATAGAGGCACATATTAAAAATAGACCATGGTTATTAATGTCTAGCTTGGTTTTTTATAATAATATTAAATGAACCGCTAGCCCAACAGGAAAGGCCCATCTGATGTTTAAATTTTATAAATTTATGCTCAGCCCATTACCATCAGTCCGCTCAACCACCCTAAAAAAAGCAAGGAAGTTTCAAATCATGGCAAGTCTCTCTCATCTCCAAAAGGGGGAGGTGTTATTAATTTGAGCTATGATTGACCAAAACCGTACAATGAGTTCATGCAAGAAATTCAAACAATTTGGTCCGCATCAAGATAAGATGCTTTACTTTTCCCGAGAAAATTGAAGAGTAAAAAATGCCTTAATTAATTCAAGTCTATGTTTGAGTAAAGAACTCAAGCTAGTAGCGAAGGGATACACTTCACTAGATAAATAAAATAGCCCAACTGCTAGTGACCAAGGCATGTTCTTTATAGCTTTTCATGCTTGGAAATGAAAATGAAAAGGGATCTTATGAGATAATCTCATAACAACTCTCGTCATGTGTGGATCCTACATATCGTAATAGGGTGATTCGATACGATATCTTCTCATCTAAACACTTCATGATTTCTTCCCATTTCAAAAACCACAACCATCCAATAATGCTATAAATTGGATTAAACTCACATGATCCAAGTTGACTCTTGACACAAAATGCTGTTAAATGCTAACTCAACCAGTTGTAAACCACCTAGGCCGAAACAGACGGTAGGAGCAACTGGTCCAAAACACCTTTAACAATCTAAATTCAAGCTCAATGCTCCCAATAGAATCATAGGTAGTGGTATCACTCCTAAGTCCTTAGAGCATCCACAGCAATGGAACTAAAAATTTAGCAATTTAGCTCCACCAAAAGTTACTTTATCTATTTTACCTACACACATGCTGCAGCAGTGGGTTTATTTTAGCTTTCAATATAATAAAATAATATAAACATCACAATAAAATAATATATCTACCACAATAAAATAATATATCTCACTACAATAAAAACACCACAATAAAAAGGTAATGTGAACACAAAATAAAAAATTAATTTTTTTTTTAGCTCTTATGAGCAATGCACATCTATAGATAGATGTGCACTATAGCAATGAGCTAAAAAAATATAAATTTAGCTCCACTGCTGCATGCTTTTTTTTGGTATTTTAGTGGAGCTAAAATAGTAATATAGCTATTTAGCTCCACTGCTGCAAATGCTCTTACAATCAATTGCTAGAATTGTGTCTTAGCTTTATTTGTAAGACAACCGCATTAATTACCACATTCTCTAAAGGGGGGAGCAACCAAAGACAATGTAATAATTAGGGAAAAAATTATTCTTTAGATGACATTATAAAGAAGAATAGAAGTACTCAAATAAAAAAAATCAAATTCAATTATGCCTTCTTCTCCTTCAATCAGAATAGGATTTCATAGATGCCGTCCCGAGTTTCACCGCAGTCTACGGAGGACAGCACAACACTCAAAAGGTATATTCTTTTCAAATTCTTCTATAGCATCAAAAGGCAATGCTTGTAAAATCCTTCCCATTCGATTAGACGCGACTAGGAAGTAGCCTGGGCGTTGCTGCAGGTGCAGTTAATAATATTAATAATTTTACAATGAAATTCTTCAATCCATGAAAAAAAGATGTTAAATTCTTGTCTTGTGTAGACCATTTAAAACCTTACTATGTTGTCGGTTAACTCTTCAGGTAAACACATTAAGATCAATTACACACCAACTCAAACATAATACAATGTTCTTAACTTGTTTGGTTCCACAAACTTCTTTGCCATGTGAACTATTCTACAAAATACTATACATGGAATATCGCACAGATAACAATACAAAGAAAATCACTAATATATAAATGCATTTGTCATTCAATTCCCGTTTGCAACTCCAGTATATCTTTATTACGTAAGAAAAATGATGATTTGAAACGAAGGCAACTCTGGTAATGCGGATTGTAGCACATTTCTTGGACAAAAAAGTAGGTTGTGCCACAAATCCCACTTATTCTTTATTGAATGTAGCAAAGTTCAGTGCAAATGTAGTATTAGCCATGCCATTCATGCCTTTGTAAAAGACCTTCTCTGTAGCAATGTCCTGTATTAAATGTATTAGCATCGAAGTAGCACCAACCATTATTGTCTTCACATAACCTATGAATTCTTGGGACGCACATATTGTTCTACAATTTAAATGCAATTTGGTTGGCTGAATCACGCCCAACGAACAAATCGCCTCCTTGCTCTTTGTCTAAGATATAGTGTAAGCCATTGGCCATTGCCTAAAGACACCGGTCCCCAACTATTGTTAAGCAGCACGTTGAGTTGACTCAAATGGTAAGTTGCATGTGGTCAGAGCAGCCAATTTTGAGGGTGGTTATTTACCCCGAAATGCCAAGTTCATTTGATGGTTGCTACTTCCTTTTCCATAAATTTGACATACTGGTCGAGCATGATTTTGGTAATGCGCTACAATCTGCATTACCAAAGAAGGTCCTTTGCAAAGGTTAGACCTAAAACAAAAAATGACATTTAAATAGCGTTTGCAGAACGGGTCTATTATGTTATGCAGCATTATAGGCCCAGTTTTTTGTAGTGTAGAGCAGAAATTGACTGAAAACAATAAGCACTTTTTGCTTGCTTCATGAACTAATTTATATCCTCTTGCAACAAACCTCGCATACAACCTAAGCTGCATAAAGAGGCATTTAGTATTATAGATTTCAGCAGTACCCCTTTAAAAAAACAAAGAAAAAAAATCATTAATAATAAATAGTGAAACTAAGGCTACATTTGTTTCGGGTGTAAATGGAATTGGGAAAATATTTTACACCCTGTGCATGTTTGGGTGCACATGTAAATAAATTCAAACTGAAATAAAAAAGTTTGACGGTATACTTGACCCCTAAAATAGATTACACATCTATTCTACCTTCAAACAATTTTCGGACTCACACAAGCCAAGAGAGAGAGAGAGCTACTCACACCAAGCCCATGCCAAGAAGGAAGGAGAGGGTACTGCCGGTGAAGCCCAGAGCTAGCCCCTAACCCACGGCCCCACCATCGTGCCTAAAGCTCGTCGTCGCTACCGCCTGAAGCTCATTGTCGTTCAAAGCTCTAGATTGCTATCGCTTGAAGCTTGTCGTTGCCACTGCCCTGTAGCTTGTCTCCTCCACCTTCGATCTCATCGCCACCGCCTTTAGATCGACCCCCCTTGATCGAATCTCTATTTCTGTCTCGATCTACCTCTCTCTTTCCTCTTAGTCTCTCACTCTTTCTTCCTCCCTCTCTCAATTTCACCAAATTTGAGAGTTTACAATTGGTTTTATTTGTTTTTGTGTACTTTAAGTTTATATGTTGAAATTTTCTATTATAAAATTTGTTTGAAATTAAGAAAATGCCTAAAAAATGTAGAAAAATAGTATTTTCAGAATGTTACCAAACCTAAAACTATTTCCACCTGAAAATATTACATATTACCAAACATAGCCTAAATATAAAATCATTGCAATCTATTGTCTTCTTCTTCAAAGTGAAATGCAATCATCAGATCCATATTGCTCGTAGGTTTGGTATTCTTAGCATTAACGCATGCACAGTGCATTTAACACATGTATTCTAATGTTGAAGGACATAACTCTTAGATAATTCCTTCAAGGAAGTTATTTAGTGCTTAAAATAAATATGATTGAAATGATTTGGGTGTCACTTCAAATAATTCTTCGATACTCACCAATAACTCTCTTCCTCTAAGCACAGCTTGTTTTCCAGACCTCAAATATTTGCTTCCATTGATCTACGGTTAAAAGTCTTCGGGAATAAAGGCAAAAATAAGAAAATCAAGTAGACTAATGTACAATGAAATGAAAAAAGTAATTGTGTTCAATGTTAGTTGAGCTAGACATGGTTCAACATTTTTTTATTTTTTAAATTCAATACCAAGAATCAGACAGGTTTTCATACACACAGATTCTGAGTTAATATAGATTCTAGGCTAACCTTTGAATAATGGAGATACCACTTTTTTTTTTGCCGCTTGGTTCTTAATTTAACCTTTGTTGTCTCTATGTTTCTTTCATTGTTTTTATTTTTAGCAACTAAGTTTCTATTCAGTAGGACATAAAGAATATGCGTAGATTGTGTGATTATTTTAAAGTTGCTGCCAAAAAATAATCCTTAACTCTCAATAGTTAAAAGCAAATTATTCACCTAAAAATAATAACAACTTTCTTACCCATAGCTAAGTTAATTAATTTCTACTTGTGTCAATTTGAGGCTCATACATCATACAACCAAATTAACATAAGCAAAGAAAACCCACGAGACCAACCAATCCTGAGAACCAAACAGTAATTACTTAGCATTAACATTGGAAAAATGAACGCAGGCTATCTGTTTGCAATTGCAAGTGCTTTAAAAAAAATCCCCATTTAATTGTTTCTAATCCCAAACAAAAATACAGAACAAACAAACAAACATAAATTATAGAGTCATCAAGTCAGAAATAAAATTATTCAATTTCTTTCAAGCATTTTATCAAACACTACAGATTTAAAATAAAATATATAATTTACTCCTGAGCTCTTTGCAATGTGAATCTCCTATAAAAAGTTTTGCCTCCATTAGCTTTTGAATGTGACCCAAAACTATAGATACATGGGTTTGTGTTGCGATTGCATATGGTGTGGAGGAGCTTGATCGGCTAGTTAAGCTTCTTCCTTGCTAATCTTTCCACTTGCCTAACAGGACCAGATTATTTAATAAACTTAGTCTTTGCATAGTCTCTAAACAATACCAAATTTGACAATTTTCTAATCAATCTCATGTAATATATTTAAATCAAAGAAACAAACAACATCTAGTCCCACTTTATCCAAAAAACTCATTACCAACATCAGCAAAGAATGAAACAAACAACAAAGATATCCTTGGGTTTAGTCTACGACCAGATCGGGGTAAAGTTGAAGCTTCAATCTTCTAGAGTCTTGTTCCCTCAAAAATTGCAACCACAAATAAAAATGAGAGAGAGAGAGAGAGAGAGAGAGATAGCAATATTTATTTACTTGTAGAAACTATAAAGTTCCTACATAAAGAGAAATGTTACGTAAACAATGAACACTTTCACGACAAATATTATACATCAGGTTGTTATTGATTGTTACTAGTGGGCCAAAAAATAATTTCAATGGGATAGAGCACCACATGACAGAATAAAATTTTTGAAGAAATTCAAAGAAACTGTCTAATGAAAACGCACTTTTGAAATTGAGGAGTGATTAAAAAGGAAGAATCAAAACTCTAAATATTGTAATAACGCACTTTTGAAATTGAGGAAGTGATTAAAAGGAAGAAATCAAAACTCTAAATATTGTAAACAAGATCCTTATAAAAAGCAAGAATACAAAAGGGGGAAAATAGCAAGGAAGAACACACCACCTCCTAAACAGAAAGTCTCATTATGTCTAGTATCTATAAATTCAAAATTCTCAATGTTTTGTATACAAGTTGGATTTAAAGAAAAATGTATAGTTTTATATCCTAATTTTGTTTTTTTATCTTCTTAGAACCGTTTTTATTTACATATTAGAAATCAAAAAATCATTTGTACTAAAATTTAGGTTTTGCATAAAAGTTCTCAATATTCTCTTTTATGTGTATTGCATCATACAAAAACACGTGCACATATGAAATGAATTTAAAAGTTATCTAATAGATTTCTTATGTTTGAAATTCAAGTATATGTTTAGAACATATTTATGTTTAGCAATGTTTGTTAAATTCTTTAGGTTGAAAATCCCTTCCCTCTATTTTGAGGTAGTTTATGATTTATTTCTTTATCTTAAAAACAATTAATTTCCCATTTTATGTTTTCAAATGAGTAAATAGTCATATTCCTCTACTCCCTCAATTAAAGCCAAAGGACTTTTGAATTCTTAGAATATTCTTTTGTAAAAATCTAGAGTACACTTAACTATAATAAAAATGCAAAATTTACTACTATGTTTTATTTCTCTAAAAAAATCTCCAAAAAAAAAAAATAGGTAGTTTGTTGGGTCTTTCAAGGAAGGGGCTCTATCTATTTGCCTACTACTATATTAGATAGAATTTTTCAAGAAATACATTTTGTGGGTCGCTTGGCATTGTTAGAAAATGTAGGACACATACAGGTTTTGCAATTTTACAATTGCAATTCTATGTGCTACAAGTGGGATTTTATATTTAGTACATTTGATAACCTTCTTGAGAACTTTTGTACTAAACAAGATATTTCACCAATTTCTAAAAAATTGTAAACAATGATTCTTCTTTTGATTGAATCTTTTATATGTATATGAAGATATTTAGTGAACGTCAAGGGAAAAATCTATAATTTATGTTTAGAGCATTGTGTTGAAATATTTTCTTAAACATCAACATAAACATGTTTTTTAGAAATGAAAAATTAATAATTATTTATGTTCATCCCATATGTGCATATTTTTTGTTCGATGAAATTTGGTACTTATACAATTTGATGTTACTTGTAATTATTGAAATTCTTTGCGTATAAGTTTAATACCATTTTCCCTTTTTAAATTCCACATTCTATTTAAGTTCAATTTCTTTCCGGAATTTATTTTCCTTTTGTTCCCTGTCCATATTTTTGCTTTCTTAGAATAGGATTGCATCTTATTAAAGAGATCGATTGATGTGTAAAATTAGGGATTTTGCCTCAGGATGCATATGCACCAGGAAGCATAGGTACATAACTTGAGATCCTGTACACATAGTTGCTTGACTATAATGAAAACCCTAGTTATTCTTTGCTTTCTTTCAAAAAAGTGCTCATATGTGGTTTGAATCCAAGGCATGTTTCCTCCTTTCTTTTAATTATGTATTGTCAATGTTTTGTTTCCTATAATTAGGTAATCCACTCTTTTGAATGATTGAATCTTGAGCTTTGCCTGAATTTAATTGTCTTATTCAAACATTGCATGCTTAAAAGGTGACCAAATTGGTATGGAACCTTTTTTAGAAAATAATAAGGTAGTACAACTAGAGTATAATCCATCAACTTCAAATATGATTGAAATGGACCTTTGTGTATGGATCAAAGAGCAACTCATGGACCAAAAACAATGACAACTTTCATCTCCAACCTAACCATGAATTAGATAAAATTGCTTAAAACAAAATTGTCTTAGTTTTGATAGGCAAATGTCACATGCATTTTAGTTTATTACACGTAATAATGTAGTTTAAAACTTTTCCTTAAAATATACTCATTACATGTATTTTCTCTTATATGATATAACACTGATCAGCTAATCCATGTAAATATGCAAGCAAGAGATGGTTTTTGAAGCATAAAACAAGTCAAAGAGGTGTGAAAATAATAAAATGCAAGAAATAAATCATTCAAATTCCTTATATGGAAACATCATATGCTATCTCGATATGTTTTCCATAACTTTTTGCACAGATGTTTGATTGACCTAATTCTTGTGGCCATGAAAGAAGACTCGAAGATCTTACTTTGTTGTTCACTCACAAATTCAGGAAAAAAATTATAGTGAAAAAAACTCAAAAATTAAAGGATTGGCTCCCAAAATTTGAGGGATTTCTAGTTTTTCCATTGGAAGAGAGTGAGGTTTTAGAGGCACAAAAACCCTTGAAGATTTTCACTGTGTTATTTATTTATTTTAGCCGTTTAGTATTATTTTTAGGAATTTATTTTGCATAACTATTTCTGGCTACATCTCAAGCTAGGTTAGAGGTGAAGCCTAATATTTTTATAATGTGTTCTTTGGGTTTTTTCTATGCTTTTCTATGGATTAATGATTAATTTTTAGTTTTATTTTATTATTTGGAAGCATTGCATGCTGACAAGTTCTTAGATTTATATGATTTTTAGATATATATAGGATCTTTGAACTCCTTGATTCATTATGACTAGGGAATATGTTTAGTGCTTAATCTCCCCAATAGCATGTTGTGGGCGCAAGCGTCCACCCCAACGGGCATTTCAACTCCCCTTGTTTGTGCACAATCGTCGTGCTCTAGGGAATAGGTCTTAGCCAGTGGACTAGAGACAAAGGGTTTAATAGGTCACCACCTAATTAGGTTCAGGAACCATATTTGTGCCCCTTGTAGTGGACCTTGTTTATCCAGAGTCTATGTCTGGAGTTAAGGTACAAGGATGGGAAGTGATAGGCACCCACCATGCCCAACTAGTTGGCTGGCCTCCACTCATTGTGTTTTGCATGCCTATTCTATCAAAGGTCTTCTAATAGCTATCTTATAAACACACATACACACTCTAGTTCTATCCTAACATGCATCTACATACTCCTTAGCATTCATCTAAGCATTGTATATACTTCACATCATACAACTCATCTCATATCACATTACATTACATTTCATTCATATCATCGTCATATACATCATATCATGTTAACATTAAACAAGCATTATCACATAGCAGCAATATCTATCACACTAAAGCATTGCATTTATAACATGCTCATATCATAATCAAGTAATTCCTCATGCTTAAACAGCATGTTTCATATTCATATGCATGAGCTTACATCCACTCATCTCACTACAATCATCACCATAGCACCAATGCATCGATGTATGTTATGTTCAAATGCATGTTCATCTGTTCATCCTAGCCTATTAAACCCTAATCATGGATTAAACTATTAAGCAATAACATGTTGTCTATTAACCTACTGACCTAAGCATATGAAAACAAAGCTAAACAAAACTTAAACATGCATATAGATCAAAACAAAAACCTAATAAAGAAATTAGAAAACAACAAAAAAATTTTGGGTTTCTAGATCGAACATGTAGGCACATGTTGAAGCACGCTTACGCATGATTATGGTGCTACCACATGCACACGTGCACAACCCTACCCTAAAAATGCGATCAAAACAAACTCAAATAAACTACCTCCTATCTAACCTAGCATGCTACTAAACTACAGAAGCAAAAAACCTAGATACACAAAAGATATTAAAGTAGTAAAACTAAAGAAACAAAAGAGAAAAGACTTGATCATTACCTCAAACAAAGAGCTTCTAAAACTTGATTTGACAGCTACCCCTAGGCAATCTATAAACAAAGCCCAAAAGGGTTATTGAGTTTTAACTAGAGGGCAAGACTAGAAATAGTCCCAGCTAAGAAATGTTAACTTAAAAATGTTTTTAAAGTAAAACTCCTCCCTCTTCCAATCATAATTTTCTAGTGATTTGGTGTTTTTTGGGAAAAGAGCTTTGGAGGCCTTTTATATGTTTAGAGAAGGTGGTGGGGGTTCTTTCCAGAAGATGTGGGATTAGCTTTGCATACGTTTTCGTCAAAATACTGTCCTTATACAACTTTTGTTGCCCTACATGAAAGCATGTGCCCAAGGGTGTGCGCACATGGTTGGTGCCTCTCACACAAGTAATGTGGCCTGCACGCACAAAGCTAGGCTTTTTGATAGGTTTTAATCACCAAACGCCTATCAAGTTAGAGAGTTTCCTTAACTAGACCCTAGACCATCATGGCCCTTCTATTGATATCATCCATTGGAGAATGGAGTTCGAGTCATAAGGTATACAAAATGATAGGTATACAAATGATATGTCTACACTCAATGCCAATTTAATTATTTACTCAATTACTCATATTCAATCTACTTTAAACATTATTTGAGTATTTTATTACTTCATCTTCCAATTAGGTGAGTTGCTCTCTTCCATTTGAGTTAAAAATAACCAAAATTAATATGACAAAATATAGGTGGATCTTTGAATCCCTAGTGTTTTTCTCCATTAACTTCTGTTAATTTTATTATGCTGTTTTCAATTATAGTTCTATATTAACTTGCTCATCTTTCGATGGTAAATAATAAATACTATTTTTATTTTCTACTTAATAATAGAAGTTTTTACATTAGTATCAGTCATTTTTCTATGTATCAACTCAACTCACCGAGATATTATTACTTGTGATAACCTGCACTTCGATTTCCATTATTTTAATTGCAACTTAGTTTGCAATACTCCCAATCTGGTGTCTAATATTGATCCACATTGGACAAACTAAATAGAACCATTTCATAGCATCGTAGTGGTATTCATGAACCATGCCTTGGAGTGCTCATATACGATATAATGTAATATTTTGTTTGGAATGAAGGGAAGACTATTTTTGGTTGAGATTTCTTAGTACGGATAGGTGTTCTTTAAATTTGGATTTTCAATAAAATGTAGTCAAATAGTTAAGAGAGGAGACCCCTTTTATAGTTATTATCTTGTTGATTTTTTCCCCATGTTCATAGAGATGAGATTGACTGCAACTATGTGGAAGCAATTCCTTTTGACATTTAAATATGTATTCATAGGGGCCACACGGGTAGTCTAGTTAGAGCATTAGTATTAAGGGTAAATTACAACTTACCCACTAGTAGTTTGGTCGAAATTTAAACTACCTACCTATGGTTTAAAATTGACACTTTACCCACCTGAGGTTTGAAATTTTTTATATTGTTTATTTTTTAAACCAAATAAATTATCAAAAATAGGATAATCCAAATACCTTATAGATCTGATTTCACTATCAGAAACTCTACTACTTAGGATATCGTGAGTATAAAAACTAGAGACTTTTCGCATGACTAAGTCTACAGATTCAATCTAAGTGTTATGTGTACTTTTTTTTTTTAATGTAATTTGTCTACAACTGATGGTGCCAAATCAAGTTTTTTTTGTGTATGTATAAGGTTGATTGATACAATCTAGTCAATACTCAGTTCATGTTATGTACTCAGTTGGGTAAAATCAAGCTTAGCTTGTCATATAGCCTACTCAAAACAATCTAACTTCTCAGTTTGATTTGCACCAAAAAGAAAAACAACTCAATGTAATTTGTAAACTCACAAATTA
The DNA here is from genome assembly GCA_014183005.1 of Castanea mollissima. Lineage (NCBI taxonomy): Eukaryota > Viridiplantae > Streptophyta > Magnoliopsida > Fagales > Fagaceae > Castanea > Castanea mollissima. The sequence goes on along the minus strand of JACAVU010000002.1, from coordinate 43,576,638 downwards.
ATCAGGTTCCAAGAATCACCTAATGGTTACAACCGCTATTTTCCATTAAAATATGATAGCAAAAATGCATTAAATGGTTCTTCATTATTAACCACTACACATATTTTAAAGGAAAATAGTGAAAAAGAAATCTCATTATAGAAGTATTGAACGACTTTTACTTTCTTTCCAAAATACAATCTGTTTTTCCAAAAATACATCTGTTGTTGGAATGTGGAAAAGTGAGAACATAAGAAATTAAGAAGGATAGAAACACAAATAATGACCTTCAATGATCACAAATAATATAGTCTAAATTCATCCGTTGAAACTCTTTATTATGGGTTTACTACTTACTAGTTACTACTCTCTCTGTTTTATACTCTAATTTTCATTCTTGAAGGCCATTATTCATGCTTTGAAACTCTTTATTGTGGTTACAAGCATCCTTTAATATAAAAACTTTTACAAACTGTCATAAACACAATAATATAATTGGTATCACATTTGTTTTTGTTTTTTTTTTTTTTTTTTGGAAAAGGGTATCACATTTGTTGGTATGGGTATAGGTTCCAAACATTTTTATTTTTCTTTATTTTCTAGTCATTAGGCAATAATGGGTAGACATAATGGGTAAACTAGCCGTTAAGCTTTTATGAGTTATTAGTAACCAATAACTATAGACCATTATTGTAATGAACGTCTATATTATATCCATTACTACCCCCTTTCTTAAAAGTCATTTTTTACTCTATATTTCATATACATAATTTCTATTCTCTCTCTCCCACATTTTTTTCTTTAATTTTATTCATTTTAAGGAAAGCAATATTAGAAGATTGTTCTTGAACCTCCGTGAATGGAAGTGCATCCATCACGAAAGTTGAAGCTATGGTCTAATCCTAGAGAGTTGTTTGGCAGAGAACCAATCGCATTGAATTTTACTCCGAGTAGCACGAATTAACATTTATAGAAGTCACTTTTGCATCATAATTCTATATTATTGTGAAACTGCTCTAAACTCTTTTTTATTTTATGTTCATCCTAATTATTTAGGATATTATTTTTGTATCAAACTTATTTATTCATGAAAATATTTCACACAACAATTGCATGTGTATGCATGTAGCTATGTATATCAATAACACATATATGATCCCATACTCCCAAAGTTCTTTCTCTATTTTCAAATGATCCTTTGGAGAAAGAGATTTATAGCAAGAAATAATGTGCATACATAATGTGCATGCACTCATAAGTGATGACTCACTACAAAAACGCTAGCTATACACATCTCATGGGAGATGTGTTGAGTTAATGGAGAAAAAATGGAGTGGGTTTCAGGGAATCCTCTCCACATTCTGAAATGACAAATCATGGTTTGATTGTATAGAGCTTATAGAGAATTCCTTTAAAATTTACTGTGTTGTATGGTCGTCCATACCCTGTGAGCCATGGATGACCATCCTAATTTGGATGGTTACAATATCATATGGAGGGATCTTATTCATGTTTAGGGTGCTTCTATTGGGCTTCTTTTCTTGTAAAATCCTATGGATGTGATATGGTCGTGGACGACCACCATGGACGAACTAAACTTGGTTTGGACCCCATCAGTTACAAACCGCTATTTTCCATTAAAACACAATAGAGAAAATGCATTGAACGGTTCTTAATTATTACCACTAACACAACTTTAAAAGGAAAACAATGAAAACAAATCTCATTATAAAAGCACATTTTACTTTATTTCCCAAAAAATAAATTAGTTGGGAGGATGGAATGTTGGGGAAATGCTATTTAGCCTTAAATTTTTAACTATGTATTCAAATAGCCTCCTTTTCAAATAAGTGGCAAATGCCCCTATTTTGGAACTCGAGATTGCCAATATCAAGCCTATGTGTGTATTTAAGTGGAACTTGACATTCTTCATGTCGAGTTCTACGCAAAATTTTCAAATTACATAGAAAAACACTTATAGAACTCACATAGTAATATCATATTCCAAAACAAGGGTATTTCAGTACATATTTTGAAAAGTGGGCTGCTTGATTACATAGTTCAAAATTAAGCTAAATAGTCATTTTTCCCTAAAAATAAAGAAAGATAGAAATGCGGATAATGACCTTCAATGAGCACAAATAAATAGTTCTTCATCTCTCTCTCTCTCTCTCTCTCTCTCCACTCTTTTATACTCTAATATTCACTCTTGAAGGCCATTATAAATTCCCTTGAAACTCTTTATTGTGGGTTCCACATCCTTTAAGTTATGAAAAATGCAAAAGTTGTTAGTAATTTTAATATAAAAATATTTACAAACTGACATAGCATAAATGTTTAGTGTCACATTTGCACACATATACATATAGCTATGTATAAAGTAATGCATATATGATCCCATACACCCAAAGTTCTTTCTCTCCCTTCTAAAAGATCCTATAGAGAAAGAATTTATAACATGAAATAATATTTGTATACATAATTTGCATGCCACTCATAAGTGGCGACTCACTAGAGTTTTTTTTTTTTTTTTTTTTTGGTGATGCAGTTGAACTCGTGCCCCCCAGAATCTAAAACCCAAAGCACTAATTCCTAGGGAGGTACCAATCCACGTAAACTGGGTGTAGTATCCATTTGTTTATTTGAAGCATAGGGGGCATAATGCCTGAAGTTACTCTCTTAAAGTCTTCTAAGTTAATTAAAATTTAACAGCATACTAGACAGTTGATTCTTGAACTTGGGATAAAGCCATCAAGCCATGGAACCCACAGTACACTTATATTTAAGAGCCATTACCAACAGTAAAACAAACTTCCATTAATAATGGAGATCTTACAAATTCTCAATTCCCTTCCAAATTGGTGATGCATTGACACTTCAAGACCACCTTAACCAATGCATCTGACCTTGTATGTGCTCTTTAGAACTTCACTGCATATAATATTTTTCCCAATTATAAGCATCCAATCAATCTTTGCAAGTACGAATGAGTTAATACCTTGAGTACCTGAAACTAGAGGAGTTCAAGCCTTCAAGGAACTGAAGAAATCGATCAGAACTGACAATGCTTTTTTATTTTCCCTAAACAATCAATCCAGCCCAACTCACACATTTAGACATGAAAAGGGAAACCCCTTCTTATATTTCGTGGGAAGGAGAAGCAAGGAAGGTAAGCTCGTATGTTTAATTTATAAAAATCCAACTAATTCATCTATCTTCTTAGTCTTGTAGGTCTGTAATTTGTGTTTTAGTAGGTTATTTATTACTTTCTTTTTGCTTAACTTAGATTAGAATACTAAATCATTAAGGTTAAAATTTGTACAATTTCTCAAGTGTTATTCCTGAGGTCCCAATTAAATTTCACAACATGACTACACGATTGAATTTATTTGAGAACCTTAGGTCTTAAAAAGTTGTATTAAGTTTTACCCAATCTGATAGGTATTGAGGTTGCTTGTTGAAATTTTTCCACAACATGTATTGTAACTTGTATAGTTTTTTTTAGAATACTTGTGTAATATTTTAATGCTTGTTGACCTTTTCTGTAGGTGCTAAAAGTTTACGTTCATCATCATGCATTTCTCTCTTTCAAAATCTTTCTCCCTCTGAAGGACGTGGCCTATAGCATAGTTTTTTTTTTTTTTCCCTTTAAACTTTATCTAGCTTACCCTATTTAAGGGTTTTCAACTTAGCAGACTTCAAAACCAATGTGTCCTAATGTTTGACTGTTGACATAGTGAATTTTCAATAGAGGCCCAAATAGCAATAGAGACCAAAATTTTAGGTCCTAAATGTTTCATTCTAGAAATTTCAGTAGTTTAATAGAGGCGATATTCAGAATGTGCGATAATTATCAACGACTAACCCGGTTTATTTAAATTTTATAAAATAAAAAAATAAAAATAAAAAAGTAGCCCAAACAGGCAATCCATTCTGATGTTTAAAAAAAGTTCATATAATTAGGCTCAGCCCATCAGTAGGCCCAACCAAGGCACGTCTTTCTACTGGACAACAAAGAACTTGGAGTTTCGAATCAAAGGAAGTCATTCTCATCTCAAAGGGGGAGGTGTTTATTGAGCCAGTTAAGATTGAACAATACTTAGTAACAATACTAAATACTAAGGGTGTGTTTGGTACAAATTATTTTTACCAATTTATTTTACTATTCAATTTATTTTTACTTCTATTCATGAGTCCCATTACATTTTTTTAGTACTATTCGTCATAGATCTTACTGTATTATTTCAGCTAACTTTTACCTTTATTTACAATACTTCAACAAAAAGTTTTCAATTTCAACAAAATAAATAGGTCCTAAACAACCTTCAACTCTAAAACGAGTTCATGTAAGAAATCCAAATGATTGGGCACGTAATACTGAGAATGAAAATAGATCTCCATCAAAAAAAGAGTATCAAGATAAAATGCTGTACTTTTCCCTAGAACACTCAAAAGTCAATAAAATTTTTATTTAGTTCAAAGCCTACTTTTGAGTGAAGAATTCAAAAGTAAAGGGATCACTTTAGTGGCGAGTAACATTGCAGTCAAAATGTATTAATAATAATAAAAGACCCAAGTTGGTGAGATGATCACTTCATGTGTGGATCCTATATATTGTGAGAGCCTTACAAGATATCCTTTCATCTAAACACAACATGGTCCCTTCTCATTTCAAAAGGCACAGCCATCCAACAGTGCTATAAATTGGATGAAACTCTCACATGATCTAAGTTGACACAAAAACATTGCTAAATAGTAAATACTAACTCAACAAGTATCACATGCAAGATAGAAAGAGAATGATCACTAACTTTCAAGAGCTATGAAAACAAAAAAAGCAATCAACTCAGGGATTAAAATTTTGTTACTTACCAAAAATTAAAAAAAAAAAAAAAAACCATTACCATTTTGGCATGATTTAAAGAACAATCATCCAAACACTATAAGTTCAAATTCTATCATATCTACGATAAATTTTTTTTTTATTTTTTAAATCAGGTAGTACCATTAACGGAGGTCAAATCTTAGGTTGCACCAACACGCTATTTTTGGCAAAGCACCGATGTCCGACACATGTGAGACACCGATACTGGTAAGACTCACTGGACTCTGGTGCCCAAGTGGTGTCTCTCTTTTTTTGCTTCTCCGACCCGGCATGGACACGCCAGCAATTAAAAAATAAATAAAAACAAAAACAAAAATTCACAGATTTTAACAAATGGACACAGTGTAGTCAAAGGCCTTTCAGGCAAGCACCTAGGCACTCAGGCGAGGCTAGGCGACGTAAAAGTGCCTCAAGGTCACTGAGGCGAGGCGCCTTTAGTGAGGCAAGCGCCTATCAACTAATCGCTCATTTTGAACAATTTTTCTAGGTGTTAGGCAAGAGCCTCCGTCCCCTTTGTTTTCTTTTTGGTGTAGAAGACTTGGTTTCGTTAAAAACAAGATGCCTGGCTTTTTTTTCTTTTTTTTATAAACTCAATTTTGTCTTTTAGCAACATTAGTGGGGTTTGAGTTGGCAACTACTAATGTTTAATAAAAAGCACATCAGACTTCAGCTTTTTAAAACCACAAATAAATAATAAAATATAATATAAGTGCATGGACCTTCCAGCCACTACAACAATTGCCCATTAGTACCCTATGTCACTAAGTTTTATTTCTACTTTTAAATTTTATAACATTATTTTATTCATATTTCTTACGTGTAATTTTAATTTAAAAAGCTCTCTTTTTTACTCTTACTTTTCATTCTCCAGACCTCTTTTCTCTCTTTAATTTATTTCTGGACATAAACGTATTTTATGTCTAAAAAATTTAAAAATATGCTTAAATATAAAATTTAATTAATTATTTAATTGTCGTACCCAAGTCATGTTGTACCCTTATTTTTCAAAAATTGTCATACTTCCATATCCGTACCGTGCCATGTCCATGCAATTAGGTCAAATCATTTCACCTTCTATTACTAGTAACAACCAGTGACATTGCGATCCTATTTTTCAAAAATTGTCATACTTCCATATCCGTACCCGTGTCCATGTCCATGCAATTTAGTCAATCATTTTCACCTTCTATTACTAGTAACAACCAGTGACATTGCGATCCCCACCAAAAAACCAGATCATCTCAATCCAAAAAAAAACGAAAGAAAAGAAGAAGAAGAAAGATATCTAAGAAGCAAAATAAATTTGAATTACAAGACTGAAAATCCCAAAGCTACCCGGAGATATGATTAACAATGCAATGCTTCCAACTTTTTATATATCATAGCATATTAGGGCACAAAGTTTACAAGGAAAAAATGGAATGACAAACTATGGTTCAATGGAACTCAATCATTGGTGCACAGAGAGTTAGGGTGAGATACTTCAAATGCTGCATCATCACAATGACCGTCATTTCCAAAGGGATGTAGATATGTACCTTCATTATAAAACTTATTGATGAACAAACTCATATGGTCCATATAAAACAGAAAGAATTGACCTATAAGTTTGGCCGATGGATGAAACATGTAATTTTAAAATGAAAGTACTGTTTGTATTTACAACAATCAACTAGATCTGACCACAGTGAACACCCAATGTGAGGGAGAGAGAGAGGAGCTCAAAAGCAAAATATAGAACCAATAATAAACTTTTATAATGATTGATCATAATCTTTTATCATCAGGTTTTCGCAAAGAATAAATACAGACCTTTGAAAAAGTAGTCCTAACATAACTTTGTACAAAGTTGAAAATAGCTTCAAGCAGCAAATTGTTCCAATGTCCAACCCCTTATCTACAGCACATCATGATGGGCAAGGGCAAGTTCAATGATGCAGTGACCATCACTGTCTCTAACCGATTTGTACAATTGAGTGAGCAATAAAACCATGAAAGACGGTGTTTGTGATGCACTCATATTAATCACGCTTCATCCACTGTTCTTGTTGAACGAACTCAAATCGATACCGAGAACTCCCACTAGTAAAAAAAAAGATATAGCCATTCAATTGGAAGATCAGAATTTAAATACAATGAGGAACAACTGATAAGGAAATTAAGTTCATAAATTACCTTATGGAACTTGAATACATAGTAGCACCTTCATCAACTTACAAACAAGAAGGATTTTCTTCTGCCTTTCTGTAGCATTATAATAAGAATCTTACCAGGGTACTTTTATATCAATGATGGTTCTCCATAAGATCAGCAAGAGTTATCTTTCCACAGTTTCCAGTGTCTAGCCTATCAATTTGTCACAGATCTGCATAATGTCTTTCTCTGATACCTTTCCCATCTCCTTGAGCTTGTATATGACGTATTCTGATTTACTGCATATATAAAACCAGAAAAAAAATTCTCAACAAAGACTTAACCTAACTGCTTGGTTGGCTTCTAACTCAAGATAAATGAAGACTACAAAATATCATTGAGAATAAGAAAGAAGAAAATCAACGTTAATATCAGGGACCAAGACAAAGAAAAATGAGTGAAGTAGCAAGTACAAGCTGATCAGCAAATAATATAGCTACTTTCTACAAGAACAGAAAAACTCAATCACAATGAAGATGATACATCTGGGGTATTATTACTGTTGTATTACTAAAGATATCTGCATTCAAGTCAAAATATGTGAGGATAGATGACAAACGGCCCACAAAATAGAAAGCAAGGTATTGGATTCTTTATCACCAGCAGATGCCACATTACATCCCACCTTTTTAGTATAATCAGAAGCTACTGTGCTACTATTAACCAAACAAACAAACTACTTATAAAAAATTAACCCAAAAAAACTTGCCATGTTATTCCTTAGCACAGAAAAAACTTGAACATCACTCTATCACTAGATTTCACGAGAGATCCCACTAGATTTCACGATAGATCCCCTTTTCTGCTTTTGGGTAAGTAAAATCATAGACCAGAAGCAACAATAACCACGGCTGTGATTTTCATAAGGAAAACTAAACAAAGAGGAAATAACATTAAATGCACAGAAGCAACAATAATCAACCATTTGCCTTGTCTTTGGTGCACAATCTAGGTATAATCTGATGCAGGACAATAAAATCAAACGGGAGAGTTGTCTTAGGGAAGCAGAAGAAGAAAAAAACAAACAGATCGGACCTCAGAAATAGCATATAAGGTTTGTTGGGAATTAGCACCAAGTAATTAAAAACAGAAAATAGAACCTAGGATTCACCACCAAGCATGGATAATGACAGAACCCAAGAATCAGCACACAGGCTTTCTTTGAATCAGCTCAAAGCATTATTAGAAAACTTCCAACCAAATTATCATTAATCCATGATTAATTTCCTACATTAGTGAATTTTGGACCCTTTAAATATGGTTTTTAAATACATCAGACATGGAAAAAATGCTTTCATAATGAAATTACAACATTATATGGAGAAAAAAAATCAAGTAGTAATCAAATCTCTTTAATAGCAAATATAGTGGCAGTCACAATCAATCAAGTCCATTAAAATCACCAAGGTCCAGGAATGTGATGCACCTGTGGATTTCATCTTCTAGGCATCAAGTCACAACACCACAAGTACAAATACAAAAACTCTGGCATTCACAGCATTGCATTCAAATCACCATGTAATCTTAAACCTTTTGGATCGCCTTTTCTTCTTTTAGGAAAAGATGAAAGCATACTTAGCCACATTTATTTAGTCAAGGGTAATTTTCTATTTTAATAATTGATGGAAGCAGGCAGTAGTTGCAGAAAGAAGTTCTTGCTCTATCAGCTTGGTCTATTGTTCAAAGTTTTAAAATGTTGAAGTCCATACCTACTAGGATAAAGCAAGGTTGTAAACCAATAAATCTTTGAGTACCCCCCCCCCCCCCACCCAAAATATCATTACAGTTTAATGCTGAGATCTAAGTACTTTGAACTTGAAGGCATTGTTACCTGGCTGCATTTTTCTCTCTCTTTCTTTCCTAATTCCTACTCTTCCCTGTAATTTTCTGCATTTTCATCACCCTCTTAATCCAGGAACCAGATCCCACCATGACTTCTTTAACCTTGATAAATCCTAATTTGATAACCCAAACCTTTCCACCATAAAAAACTAGTCCTTAATACTCAAAACAACAAAAGAACATTGTTTCTGTCTCAGATTACTGCTCATACCCTTAGACCAAGCCCAAGTTATGCCCTTTTCTTACCTCTTTACAACCCCATACCAAAGGCTTATCTCACAACCTTTTTTATAAGTAAATAAGCTTCATGATAGAAAAAGAGGACAGTACAAAACACAAAATAAACCAAAGCACACAGGATGTGTACTAAGGACAATGAAAGAACAAGCAGAAACTAGAAAGAACTTAAGCTACATCTATCGAGCAGATCAGTCAAGCAAGAAAACAGGAAGACGCCCGATGCATTTGTCCACCCAAGCAAAGTTTGTAAAAATGTCATCTTCAGCTCATGAATCACTCTTTTGGTTCCTTCAAAAATCTGAGCATTCCTCTCCCTCCAAATGCCCACATCAAACAGTGGGGACCACGTCCAAATCACCCCATTCTTATGTTTTCTGAATTTTCATGGCCAGATAACTAGAAGCTCCACAACCTCCTTAGGCATAACCCAAGATACCCCAAAAAGTGGGTACACCATACTCCACAACTCTCCGGCTATTGGGTTATGCAAGAGTAGATGATTTACGGTCTCCCCCACCCTTTTACATGTACAATACCAATCAATAATAATAAGCCAACGCTTCCTCAAATTGTCATTGGTCAAAATCCTGGCTTATCTCACTCTCACACCCTTCCAAGCCCTAGAACCTCCAAAGGTCTCCTTGACCTTTTGCCATCAATTAGCCCACCAAAACCAAACTTAAAACCCTTGTCATTGTGGCTGCCAGAAAACTCCACAGGTTTCTTCTATATTTTAAACATTTTGCTTCCAAACCTCATTTTATGTTAATTCTGATCAAACTAAAAGCCCTAAACTCCTTCCACTTTAACAGATAACCCTATTATGATCTTGATAAACCAAATACAGTAAATGAATTATGAAAGTGTATGGTATTTCTAACCAGATTTAATTATTGGTAGAACCAGATGGTTGAATGCAATGATCATCATTTGATGGAGGCATTCAACAAGTCCAACATAATTTCAAGTTCTTTGACAAATGTAACTTTTTATTATTGGTAAGTTACAATGCACTCAATGGACCTAAGAACCATGGACACAGCAAGGGACATGGTGACACGGAAATTCTTGAAAAACTAGGACACAAAAATTAAATAATTAATATTTAATTTAGATATAATTTATATATTTGGGAATATTTTATGTTCTCACTTACAAAGGTAATGCATATAGAGGGCCTCTAATTAAAGTTATATCACAATTTACTAGAATCACAAAAGCAAGAGAAACCACCTAAACCTTCATTCCAAAGCCCAAGAGAGCCAAAAATAACATTAAAAATCCAACCATCTTCATTTTTTTTTTTTGGGGGGGTGCAAGGGGGAGTGAGTCTCACAACAAAAATGTAAGTCATCATTACTTCACACAGAAAGTCCTCACAATCTGTTAAAGCTGAAGATTATAGGACTTCATTAAGTCACTCAGAGAACATTGTTAAACATGTATGTTAAAAGTAAAATGAGGGGTTCTTACAGAACAATAACTCATATCAAAAGGAATCAGAAATTTCAGAATATATTTCATGTAAACTTAAAAATTAGTTAGGCCTTATAGTCATGTGCAACCATTAGTACAATACATTTATACAATAAAATGGTTGATGCACTGCCAACATGAGTTGCATCTTTATCATATCATATAAAACAAGGCCTTACTTGGGAAGTGGTTATGGCGTTTTGGGAAAGAAAGTAACAGATTATGGCATCAGGTTATAGCAGCCAAATATGGTGAGGGGAGAGGAGGCTGGTGCACTAGAGGTTCTCATGGGTGTGGGATATGAAGGAGTATTACGGAAGGAACAGAGAAGTTCTTTAGTCAAATTTTGTATACTGTGGGGGAGGGTTGCCATGTTAGTTTTTGCCATGGTCCTTGGTGTGGGCCTATTCCTTTGAAGGAACTTTTTCTTGCTATGTTTGCTTGCTCCCTATCTAAAGAAGCATGGGTCTCTGACTTGGTAATATCTACTTTTGATGGAGGTAGAAGGAGCTGGAATCTACTTTTCTGTCATGGTCCTCAAGATTGGGATGTAGACACTGTTTATTCTTTTTTTGAGCTTATTTATTCCTATATGCCAAGGGGTGGGGGATGATCACCTAGTTTGGAGATTGACTAGGTCTAGGGTATTTGATGTGCGCTCCTTTTATAAGTTGTTATCTGGTCCGCACACTAATGAATTTCCTTAGGAGGGCATTTGGTGTGCAAAGGTGCCTAAATGGGTGTCTTTTTTCTTATGGACAGCAGCTAATGATGGGATACTCACCATTGACAATCTTGTCAAGAGAGGTTGATTTCTAGCTAATAGGTGTTGTTTATGCTGCTGTGATGGAGAATCAGTAGATCACCTTCTTCTTCAATGAAAATTTTCTCACGCCTTATGGTGCGAAGCTTTTGTAGTGTTTGGGATCCAATGGGTAATGCCAAGGTCAGTCAGCTCTTTTTTCTTTATGTGGAGAAATTGGTTTGGAAAGCATCGTTCAACCATTTGGAATATGGCCCCGACAAGTTTAATGTGGTTAGTTTGGCAAGAACGCAATATCCGCACTTTTAAGGACAAGAAAAGAACATTAGATCATCTAAAATCTCGCCTCTTTGGTACTCTGTTTCTTTGGGCTTGTATTTAAGGGTGTACAAATTGTATTTCTTTATTTGATTTTTTTGTTTCTATTTCCTTTAGTTCTTAATTATATTGTATCTATTTCTTATTCAGAGTGTTCACCATCGTGAACGTGATATTCAATTTTTCAATAAAAGTCTTATTACCTATCAAAAAAAAAAACATGCTAGAGCCATGGTGATTGCAACACTTCCACAGTTTTCTCATTGTACAACAAAAACTTACTCTTGTTATATGTGCAAAAACTTACAAATCTCCCAAAAATAAGAAAAGACCATTGTCATAATACAACAAAGCCCTAGTCCTAATTTTTTCGGGGTCAACTAATAATATTATTATTTTCATAATGATATTTTTTTTAAAAATTACACACACACATAACAACCACTTAAAAGCCTATGCTTCGTTTTCTTGGACAAATATTAGGGGGTGGGAATTCTCATGGAACTAACACATAAATGACACATCTTTGCCTTGTGTGGATAGTTTGGGGAGAGAGAGAGAAAGAGAGAAACTGCGTTGAGTTATCTACTATTGAGCCAAAATTCTTATTACTACAAATTTTTTTCTTAGCAGTACATAGCATTTAGAAATGTTGTTTCTCATTCTTTGTAGATCTCTTTAACTATATTATGAGTAAATTCAACTTATAGTTCTTTAGGGTACTCATTTGCATACTTCCTCTGCACTTAGGTTCCCCTCCTATTGATATATATTTATCAATAAAAAGAATTGTTATGAACTATACGATTTTTAAATGTAAAGTACAGTACTTGACATTAAAACTTGACATAATATATAAAAGTACAGTAGTTGTGCAATCAAATGGTTTTTCTAGCAAATTCATAAATCTACAGAGTATAATTATGTAGCGTTTCTAAATTAAGGACCTAGTACTCACATTTCGTAAACAATTGTTCCCAATTCCTAAGTTTCTATAGAAATAAACGATTATTTGACATTTAAGTTTTCATATAAATCAAGTTCACTTGTTATCTATTTCATTCTTGAAGTAATAAACATAGGTTGCATTTATTATTTTCTTACTTTCAATATCGCATTTGAGCTTATCTATCATTACATAATACAATAAAATGGAGATGCATAAACCACAAAATAATTATTAAATAAAAATGCAAGCAATTAACTCAAGCCCAATATATACCTCACAAAGCCATTGTTGTCAATGTCAGCAGCAAGAACTCAGAGACAGTCATGTCCTGACCAAGAACCCACTTTGCCATCCTCCTATGCCGCTTATCAACTCTTGCCTCGGCCAAGTACAAAAATGCTCGAGCAACCGCGAGTGTCGAAACCAGCAACCAAATGGAAGCAAAAACACGACCAGTCAAGGACTCAAAAGCCCGGTCACCGTACCCAACTGTGGTAACCGACATAACTGAAAGATAAAACGAATCCACCCACCCTAGCTTCTCCACAAATGCATTACAGCCACCCCAATTCCAATACAAAGAACCACAACCCCCAATGCCAATCCCACCTTCATCCTAATCCTCATCCTCCCTTTCTTCACATCAACAATATAAGACCTCCCGGCTTCTTTCCCACCCTTACTCTTCATAGTCCTCAACAAATAATTCTCCTGCAAATCAAGCACATAGCTGACCATCCCACTCAGCAATATATCAATAAAACCAAACCCCACCAACACAAACATATGGAGAACAACTTGGTTGTTGTAGTTTTGGGCGTAATATCACCATAACCAATGGTACACATTGTGACAATACAAAAATACAAAGCATCTACAACAGGGTGTGTCTCATTAGCAGAGAAATTGTCCCTATTAAACCAATAGATAACCACCCCTAATGACAGATACAAAATTAGAAGAATACAAGCTTGACCCACAACAGATTGAGACCCGAATTGAGGTCTAGGCACAGAAGGGTGGGTAAAATCGTTGAGAACAGCCATAGCCGGTGCAGTTTTGGATCGGTGAAGATTGGTATTGGTCCATGGATAATTGGGGTCAAGAAGCCAAGCTTGTTGGGATTGAGGCGTGTCATGAGCTTGTGGGGTTGAAGGGTCAAATATAGAAATGGACGAAGAAGAAGGTCTTGGAGAACCGAGAGAAAGGGTCAAGGCATCGACTATAGGTGAAGCTTCTTGTGGAGAAGACGAAAAGGGTCCAAAGATGAGACGGTCTTTAAGCTCAGGCGTTAAAGGGATAGAGATCTCGTTGTTTTCTGGGAGTGGTGCTAATAATGGCGGTGGTATTGATTGATTTTTTTTCTTGGGCTTAGATAAGAAAGCAGAGGCTCTTTCTCCATATGGGTCTCAAAATTTTGTTTTGGTTTAAGGAAAAAAAATATAACTATTTAAGGATGTTTTTTTATATAAATGGAATGAATGAAACAACACAAACAAAGAGTTTTGAGAAAAAAGGGTGGTTGTTGTTGGTTTTTTTTGTTGGTGCTGAGAGTACGATTCGGTCGGTTTGTTTTTGTTTGTGTTGGTCTTTGTGTTTAATGGTTTGTGTGCGTGTGTGACTGTGAACTAACTGTGAAGCCTAGGAAGGTGGCGAGGGAAGTTGAGAGTTTGAGAGAGAGAGAGACAAGTGTTAATGGATTCGGTATGTGGTGCAGAGAGAGAGAGAGAGAGAGAGAGAAAGGAGAGACGTATGTATATACTTGGGGGAACGCGCTTTGTTTTGTGGTGTGCTTGGTAGAAAATGTAGAGTCGAAAAGGAAACGTACTTTCTCGTTGCGTGACTTGCGTCACAGATTGGACATGTTTGGCCAATAATTGGAAAAAAGAAAATGCTGGATTTTTTTTTTTTTTTTTTTTTGGAGAAACGGGAAGCGAATGAATTTCATTAACGCAGAATACTATAATCCAAATACAACGCATTAAGTGCTGGTGGAGTATCTTCCTCCAACCACACAGTTTCGTTATAAAATAGTCTAAGCAAATTTTGTCAACCCATGAGCAACATATTAGTGCAAACGTGAATGCCAAAGCGGAGCTTTTTTTTTTATGGGACAAAGACAAAGTAAAAGAAGAGTGAAAAATTCAGCACCTTTTGTATTGTTTACGGGACATCTGCAAAGTTACAATGCTGAATAGTATTTTTAGTAATGAACGATAACTCAAAAATTATTTTTTTATTATTTTTAACAATAAATTTTTAATTTTTAACAAAATAAGCTGTATTTAAACACACACAAAAGTTTGAGTGGTATTTTAATTTTAGTAAAAGAAATGAATTTATGGGTGACGTGGGTAATTCTTACTATTATATTGAGAAGATCCTAAAACTTTGATTTTAGAATTGTTGAGATTTTTTTTGTCTTGAGTCAGTTGAGTGAAACGTGATAAGATCTCCTCCCATAATTTATTTCATTTTCATTACGTAATAAAATCTCTTATAGTACTTTATTTCTTTTTCATTTTTATTTAGATGTAAAAATATATGATATTTAAAGATTAAATAAATATCAGTAATCGCTGACCTAAAGGTAGAAGGAAATTAGAGGATTTAAATAGATGAGATCATTTCCCATTAGTACCTTATGGTATTTCAAGCACAAGATTCAAGGTTCAAAATTTTATAAGAGTAGTTTAGAATCCAATAAATATGGTAATTGAGATATTTTACATTTTTGAAATCTTAGATATTTATCAACCAAACAACCTATGTAATATTGATAATTTCCTTGAATTTCACTTTAAATACTTACAAAAATCAGCTTATAAATTAAATGCTTATGTGTACGGGACTTGTTGAAATACAGACACGTGTCAAACACTTACTACAATATCCACATTTCAAAAGGTCTAGTCCACAGAAGCACTTGATCCAATCTTTAGCACATTCTTACCAACTAATCAAATAGGATTCTTACCAACCAACCAAATAAGACTTACTATAATTTGGGTACAACATATCATATACGTTTATTAGGAATTATCAAGTAGGGGGAAAGAAAGGGACATCTTCTAATTTTTTTTTTATATAAAAAAATACATAAAGAAAAAGGCTTACTCATATAAGGAACCCAAACCAAACCAAAAAAAGATACTACAAGGAAAACCAAAAAAGAAAACAAAAAATATAATGCATATATTAGCAAAAAAATTAGATTATAGGGAAGCTGATTTTTTTTTCCCCATACTTTTCCGTCTAATACGAAAATAATTAGCTGTTGACAATTAATACGAACACTACCATCTGATAATAAAAAGTACAGTACCAAATAGATCATATGTCTTCCAAGTATTTTATATTTCATTATCACAAAAAAAAAAAAAAAAAATTATATATAAGTAGTTTCTATCTCGTTTGAGCTGCATTAGATTGCTACATTCAATCTAGCTTTAAGAATTTGCATTTATTTGTTTTATTGTAAAATACTGTTGAGCTTGAGCCCCATGAACTCTAACCAAAATAGCTAATTCGGTAGTTCAACTGAAAAAAATTATAAATAAAGGTATTTTGTCTCTGTGATCCTGCGACTTGGAGTTTCAAATCAATAAGGAGAAGATTCCAGCTAAACTGTTGCATGGGATAATTTTCAATTTGCATCAATATTAGAGCAACTTATAGGACTAGGATGAACATCAAATTATTTAGGGAGCAAACACTGATTCAATAATTAAGCATAAAAGATACTGTAATAAAACATAACGCAAGATGAAGATCTACGACTCCAACATCCTTTTCAACCAAACATTGCGCCCAGAAAAATACAATTGTGAACTTTGTTAATATACAACCAACAAAGCATCGTACCATTGTTGTATCTAACTCCGAACAGCATATTTTATAATCAAATAAGCACACTCATTCCCGATACGAGCTAATCATCATCATCAAGAACACTCCGACGCCTCTGGATCTGGAATATATAGCAATATAAGACAGCAATTACAGCAATGAGGGGAAAAAAAACTTGCAAGTTGTAAATAACCTTGAGAACTTACTGTGACTTTGGTTTGCCTAGTCGTTTGGGTATTAATTTGTTCCAGCAATGATATGAGCCTCTCTTCAGAAACCTACATATAAAATGTAGAGTGTGTGCTATTGGTCAGAGGCCGACTTCTTTTGATTTATTTTTTAAGATAGATGTTCCACCGAAAGCAAATGGCATGTAAGATTGCACTAGGACACGATTGGTGAGGCATTATCTTGCGTAACAGATGCATACAACACGCCTCACATAGGGATTGATCCCATGCGTCTCAACCAAGTGAGAGGGGTGTTGCATGCAATTGTTACATAATATGATAAGGCTAAGATTGATTTGGTATACCTTCTCAACTATCTGACCCCTTTGAGCAGCATTTAGCAACACATCTTCAACACCTCTAGCTTTCTCAGGTTTCACCAAAGCAATTCGGGCAACTGCACATACAGCATAACAACAGACATTGGACACGGGATGCCAATCATATACAGAATAATCATACAATAAAATCAAACAAATTTGCCTACTGAAACAAATATACAAACTAGTTAAGATGCATTCCCATATGCTGCTGATTTACAAAGAGATATAATGCATCATTACTGGCTTTTTAGATTTTACTGCCCTCTTTTATTCATAAGTTACAGTTACTAATATACACACACCTAACCCTTGACCCTGCCGTCCACTCAGTGACTTCTTATTGACCCCTTTATTTTTTGATAAGTAAGACAAGTTTTTATTAAAAATACAACCTTATGCAAAAAGAGAACATAGTCAAATAGTACAAGCAAAAAAAAAAAAAAAAAGAGAACAGAAAATTAATTACAAGAGAGAAGACTCTAATGAAAAAGGAGATCATAACCTGAATCTTATGTTATAATATTTCAAATAAGTTTTGCAACAACAAAGTATCGTTTACATTTGCTGCGAAGCACATCACACCTGTCATGTAACATTTACATTAGTAGGTCATCTCCACCTCTGCATGTAAGCTAATGTCTGCTTTCATACCAATTCCAAAAGAATTAGTTTACATTAGCAAGTGATCTCCACTTACATAAAATCATGTCTAGCAGTATTTAGAAGCTCGTTTCAGCAGGGTATTCAAAATTAACACCTTGTCCCTGAATTTATGTATCTAGAAAAAGAACCATCACAGAATTTTCAGGTATAAGAAATTTCAAATGGTCTTTGAACCAAACAGCAATCTTTCCCCACTTAGATGAGGGATAGAGGATGAGGTTAAAAGTTTCAACCCCATATAGGTGCATGAGTTATATTTACCTACAATTAATTAAAATTTATAGGTTTTACCAACATCACAATCATAATGCTGCATAACTGTTAGTACACTTCTACTCAATTATTTTCCATCATCATGCTGCCATTGAAACCACTTCTATTTACAATTGATTTCCAGGCTATCAATTTTTTCAAACTGTTAAGTTTTGGTCAATATTATTATGTTTCTAAGCCTTTGACACAAAGTTCCATACCAATGACCGTTTAAGTAGCCAAGGGAAGTAAATATTTCAGTATAAGTCAATACCAAAGTACCATTTCAGGATTATTGCTATTTATATATTTATGAACACATACATTTGTTTAAAATTTAAAACCCACAGAATCATGAAGAGTCTTCAAAAATGCAAACTCATGCCACCAGCCAATCAGTCGTATTCAGGCCATGTTCACCACCAATCCAATAAATCAAACAAAAAAGTACACGTGGACCCTAATAAATCTAATTAAAAAAGAAAGTACACCTAGAGAGTGGAAATTGAAAAGATGACACCTAACCAACTAACAACCCAGAGAAAACCAAAAGAAAAGTTGTGAGTTGTCATATGGGATAGACAATCAAACAAGTATCAAAAGATAGCATTCACAAGTATCAAAAGAGAATTCTATTCTGGTAAATGGAACTCCTAGTGGATTTTTTGGAAGCTCTAGGGACCTGCAACAAGGGTATTCTCTTTCTGCTCTTTTATTTGTTTTAGCAATGGACGCCTTTAGCAAGTTAATGTTGAGGGCCCTTGATAGGGGCTTCATTCGGGGGTTTGAGAGAAAGGAGGGGAGGGGAGGGGGAGGGGGGGGGGGGGGTGTGGGATGCAGCTGCTGATTTTGCATTTCTTTGCTGATGATACCCTTATTTTCTGTGGTTCAAATCCAGAGCAGATTGGTTTTTGAGATGCAGATTGTTTTTCTTTGAAGCTGTTTCTGGATTAAGGGTTAATTTAAGCATGTCTGAGATGGTTCCAATTGGAGCAGTGCCTAATATAGATGATCTGGCTGCAATTTTGGGATGTAAAGTGGTGTCATTGCCCATGAAATTGCCATTGGGGCCCCGGTTTAAATCCACTGCCGTTTGGACTTCGATATTAAAAAGGATGGAGAAACAACTTATAATTGTGCTTTGAAGAGGTATTTATCTAGAGGTGGGAGAATTACTCTCATCAAGAGTACCCTTTCTAGTCTCCCTATCTATTTCTTATCATTGTTTCCGATCCCTACCAGTGTGGCTCACCAATTGGAAAAATTGCAGCAGGTTCTTCTGTGGGGTGGTTTAGGCAATGAAGTTAAAATGCAATTGGTTAATTAGAAGACTGTATGTCAACCACTACAATCGGGTGGTTTGGTATTAGAAGTCTTACTCATAACACTGCCTTATTGGGTTGGTTATGACAGTTTGCTTTAGAGACAAATGCTTTGTGAAGAGTAGTGATAGATAACAAATATAGCAGCTGTAGGAGTGATAGGTGTTCTGGAGTATCAAATGAACCTCATGGGGTTTCTTTGAGGAAATAAATTAGAGGTGGTTGGGGAAGGTTTTATCAAAATGTCCAGTTTGAGGTGGGGAGGGGTTCTCAGATAAGTTTTTGGGATGACGTGTGGTGTGGGGAGGGGGAGCTACCTCTTAAGAAGGATTTCTCTTTGTTGTATCGCATTGCAAGGAACAAGGATGCGTTTGTGGCCAAACATTTGTGTTGGAAAAATGGGATTGCTCATTGGGATGTGCTTATTATTAGACATATACAAGATTGGGAGTTGGAGAGCTTGGAATCTGTTTTTGCTCTTCTTTACTCTGCTGATGTTAGTCAGAATGAGGAATATAAATTGGTGTGGTTACCTAAATGGAGTGGTTTCTTTGAACTAAAGTCGTCTTATAAAACTTTAACGATAGAGGAAGCCATTCTTTCCCTTGGAAAAGTATCTAGAAGGTGAAAGCTCCTAAGATCACCTTTTTCACTTGCACAGCTGCTAAGGGAAAGATTCTCACATTGGATAATTTGAGGAAGAGGAATATTTGTGTTGTTAACAGGTGTTGCATGTGTAAAAATGATTGGGAATTGGTGGATCACCTACTCCTTCATTCTTCCTATGCATATAACCTGTGGCCATTTGTATTTAGCTTGTTTGGTATTTCTTGGGTTATTTCTAAGCAAGTGACTGAGTGGCTAGCTTGTTGGCATGGAGGTGTTGGGCAACATAGAGCAGCAACTGTTTGGGGTGCTATTCCGCAATGTATTATGTGGATTATTTGGAGGGAGCGGAACAACTGAACTTTCAAAGGGGAGGAGCATTCTATCATAGAGTTGAAATGCTTTTTCATACTGTCTTTATTTGATTGGATGACTACTATGAGTGATCTCGCATAACCTTCTTTGCTGGATTTTCAAAATTTATGTAGTTTTGTAACTTTTGTTTAGCTTTTGTTGCCCTTGGACACTCCCTTTGTACCAGAGTAACTGTTTTTTGTTGAATTACTTAAGTTTATTTGTAAGGACAAAGTTTAGCTACAAAATTAGTTGTAGCCTAAGACTACAACCTTACTCAATATCTTTTTATTAGAGGTAAATCTTGACAAATCCACCGTTGGATTACATCTTCTTCTTATATCCTCCATGCTTGCAAAATTTTTATAAAATTAAGCATCAATAGCTATATCATCAATACATTGTTTAAATTGGAAGTTTTTGTAATTTAAAATTATGCACAAAATATAAATTTATAGATCATATAGTAAATAATATCCGATTGACACAAAATTTAACATGTATTAAGAGCATGAAGAACACGCAATCCAACGGTTAAATTTTCAAAATATGTAATAATATTTATTTTATTGAGTTAGGCTACAACCAATTTTGTAGCTAAACTTTGTCCTATTTTTAATGAAGTTTTTACTTACCTATAAAATAAAATAAATAAATAAATAAAAAGAATTCTGTAGACTTCACACATTTTGAGAATTAAATTCTCCATTCATGACCAAAGTGACCAGTCCAATCTTCTTAAACAACAGAAACACTGCTAGACCTATATGACAAGACATAGTGATATCATGATTGAGTGCAAGTTGCATAGTTTACCAACAGGCAATAGGAGATCAAATATAAAAATAAACCAAGATTAGAGTAGGTTGCCTTTTAGACAAGCAATATCCAAGAGAAATTCTTCAGGAAAATGCAAGAGCTGACAAACATATGAAGATATGACTATGTTAAGAGAAAAAAATAACGGTCCTAATAAACAACTACAACCGCTAATTTCAGATTTGAGCTTACTTCTTTCCCGTGCTTCAGCTGACAAAATCTGACTAAGCATCATTTGCCTCCGTTCCTCTGCCTCCCTAAATAGATTGCTTACTCAAATCAATAACTTAAAATAAACAAGTAATTTCCTTTACAGTAAAAACCCTTGAACTGACAGAACATTTGTGGCATAATGCCACAAGCCTCCAACTAGATTCAAAACAAACCTCTTGGCCTCTTCCTGAGCATTCTGCTGTTCAGAATTTTGTTGATTCCCCTGTATATCATATAATATGATAAGCAATCAACATCAAAGCATGAGAAGCAAGCTGCAATACTATAGTATTATGCAAAAAATTTACATCATGTCAAAAGAAGATTGCCTACCACACCACGTTGACCCATAAGCTCCTGCATTCTTCTTTGTCTGATTGCTTCTAACTCAGGATCAGCCTAAATAAAAACAATAAGTGGTAAACTTTGGAACCCAAACAATTGTTCCAGTAATAAAGGGCAGGGGAGAAAACTTCAAATTTAAATAAACATTCCCAAAGGACACCACATTCTAGAAAACCAAAAAAAAATTATTACCAATGCCTATCAGTCGAATTAAGGTGCTAATTTTAGCATGTATTAAGCCATATTGCAATGAGAAAACTGTAAGCATCCGTCAGTGGAACCATAATCAAATATCAAATGCTGATCCAGCATAAACATTGAATACAAAATTCAGGACTATGAGCAGCATCTGGAGTGCGTACACATAACAAGAGAGAAAGCAAGAATACTTGGGTAACAGCTTCAAAGTGAAATTCCATTTCAACAACTATTGAATTTGAAGTTTCACTTCAAGGTCTTCACTTATTCTTAGAAACAGCTAAGTAGTTATTGAGTACCAAATTGTATGGCCTTTCTTGCTTGCAGAGTAGATAGCAGAGTATCCTCACTACAGACGAGCACTACTTGGGAAGCATATTTCACATGACTCTTGCAAGTGTGGGCTCATGAGAACATGCAAGTACATAGACAACTACACTTTATGATTTTTCCTTCTCTTTTTTCTTTTAGGCTATATTTAGCAGCTTATCATCAAGGTTTCTTCTATGACCAGAACAGACTCAACTTACATGTTATTATTTATGCAACTAGATATTTAGTTTTACACCATATAAAAACACATCATTGCTAATTATATAGCACAAACTCTAAGGAATATCAGGTTGCTTCATAAATCATAGTTCATCCTTTTAAAAGCAATTATTAGCTAGGTTCACTAATTATCCTGACCCAACAATGTAGCCACATTTCATTAGCTATTACATCAGTATCACACACAGTATTCTTTTTGATTCATTGAAGCTGATTCCTATTTTTTATAACGTAGGGAACCTTTCTAAATAAGAGCCCATTGGAGTCGCCTCTAGCCAGTAAAACCAACGGAAAACTGACCCCACTAATACAGAGGCATTCACCCCCCCGACGGACTAAGCAATTTATGCTCATGCCCAGGAACACACACATGCACATTATTGTAGTCAGAGTATCCAAAACCACCAAGTACTAAAATCTCTTCAAAGACCAAGCAAAGCAAAAACCCACTAAAAATGAGCATACCCCAGATTCAATTTTGCCCTGCTCAGCTTTGACACAAACAAATAAAAGATGGGTTTCATTTTCACTAACTATTTCTTAGCCAATTCACAATTATCAAGATCACATTACACACAATTGCAATAGCATCATTTTCACACTACAATGACCCAAAACCTACAATACCCAGAAATTAAAAAGTGACCAAGTGTATAAGACATTCAGTTTATGAAATCAAAAACAAAAACTGATCGCTAACTAAATTTTTACAAGATGAACACAAAACCTAATGCTCTGTTTGGTTGGTCCAAAAATTGAAATTTTTTTTCCTTTTTTCTGAGAAAATAGGCAAAGTAAAGAAGAAATAATACGCACCATTGTTTGATTTGAACTCAGAGAAGCAAAGTGGGTTTTGTTTTCCTGTGGATTTGAAAATTCAGATCTTCTTCTTCTCCTCCTTCGCTCCAAAAGCAAAGTGGGTTTAGTTTTAGCTTTGCACTCGCGTTTGTAAGACGCAATTTTTCAGGCATTTTATGGGCCCCAGGTCCAGCATTGGTCCATTACCCGTTGCAATATTTTTCTTTTTTCTTTTTTTTTTTTTCACTTTCCTTCCTATTTTTTAAAGTCAAAATACACTTTGATTCCTAAAACTTTAATCCATATGGGGAGAAATTATAAACGAAGAGAAATTATAAGTGCTCACGGTAGATAAGTGATATGGTCTATTATTTACTAAAAAAAAATTTTAAAAAAAAAATTATTGAATTATAAATTTTTTTAAAATAGAAACTAATTACTAACTGAACAATTTTAAATAAATGTGAGCTTTTTAGTGAGATGATGAACAAGTGACATAGTTCACCAGAGGACTATATAAATCCTCTTATAAGTGACTTAAATTTAAAGCGATTTATTTTTGTTACTAACAAAACAAAAGTATTTGATTTTAAATTTTAATCCTTTACAAATTTAATATGGTTGATTTTAGTCCATAAAAATATGTCTAAAAGAGTGATAATTTATCCATGTCATTTAAAGGACAAAAAAAAATTCACTTTAAACTTTAAAGACTAAAATTTATCGTGAGCTAAATTTTAGAGATTGACATATTTTACCCTATTCTTTATTTAGGGTCAGTACAAGGCCTAAACCTAAAGCTCCCACTACAAAAAGGCCTTATGTCCTTTGTTAAAAGGCCTTGTCTTTCCTTATGAAAGGAGATAAAAATTATGCATTATTTTCTCACCTCTAATTAGTTTTCCAAAATATTAAACCTATAAAAATGCAATCCATTGAAATCTTAAATTGTTTGAAAAAGAAATGTTGTAAATAAGCCACATTATAATGATGATTAATTTTCCCTAATAACTTGAGATTATATTTTGTAAACCAATATTCTAAATTATAATTTTATTTAATAAAATTATTTTTGTTTAGTTCAAACTTAACGAGGAGTGAAACTCTATCTCACTAACAAGTCCAACTTAAACTCAAACTTATCATTTTTTTAAAACAAATTTATTTTTGTTTAATCCAAACTTAACAAGGAGTAAAACTTTATCTCTCTAATAAGTCTAACTTAAACTCAAACCCAAACGCTGATATTATTATTATTATCTCTCTACTTCACTAACGCGATATTTTTATGATAGGGTATAAACTTATAGTCATGGATTATTCTTTAAATGTAGTCCAATCTTTTCTTATATTTTCTTATCTATAGATCACCTTTGGATTAGTTTTTTTTTTTAAAGAGAGAGAGAGTTTCAACCTATGGTATCCGTTTCTGATGATAGTTCTTTATTATCAAACTAAAACACCTATCAATTTTTGGTGTAAGTGAGGATTGAGCTAGCGGGAACCCACCCTCTGGATTAGCTTTGCTGTTGATGACATTATGGCAAATCTTGTCCAAATCCCCTTATTGTTGGTCCTTTTTTTTTTACTTTATTCTTTGATCTGTCATTTTTGTTCTCCTGTAATTCATGGGGCCCCTTCCTCTATCTCTTGTTTCTCTCATTGGATCTTCATCAAGGAGCAGTGAGATGAAGTGGCCCCTTATTAGTCGCCTTATTCTAATTAAATTTCCTGTTATTCAGCAAATAAAAAATTATAATCTAACCCACATATAAAATCCACCACCATAAGTGGAATCTGGATGAGCTATTATTAGTCCCATTGACATGATTTTTTATTAGATTTGCATTCTTAAATTGAGATCGGTAAGATAATTAATGGGTCTATTAATATTAAGAGCCAACTCAACCAATTTAAGGATTACATAAATTATACTGAGGGGGAAAATGATTGCACATTTTAGATTGAAAATTGAATTATATGTTTATGTTAATCTTGAGATGGTGTCATCTGACTCATCTCCAATAATAATAAAAACTAAAAAATTATAAATAATAATAATAATAATAATACTAAAATAATAATAATAATAATAAAGATGGGTCACCTTAGCCTTGGTGAGTAGGTTATCGATATCATTGTTGTCTCTGTCACCATTAGAATCTTGTTGCACTCTTTGAGTCTTATCTCTCTCAAATGCATGGACTATGGAGGCATGAGCCTAGAGAACAGACAAAGTTTGCTTTTTTTTTTTTTTGGTTGTATAAATATATGACCTTTCCACACCAAAGGTGTTCAATGTCAACCACAGAGAGAAAAAATTAACTAACGAAAAGACATGTTAAATTATAGAATCTGTCTAGTGAAAAATCAAGAATTAACCATTAACCTTGTATGTGATGTTTCAAATGTTCGTGCAGTCTTTATAATTATATACTTTATCCCACCAAACTCCTCCCTCACCACCTCTCCCTTTCTCCATTACTCAGAGTAATGAAGAAAGGGAGAGGAATTTACTCACTTGTCACACCCAAATCCACTAAGGTCTAATACATGAGATGAAGTGTCTGTCAAATAAATGATTTGTCCATGACATAAAAATAGTAACATGTTATAATATCTTTAGTATAATTAAGAGGCCATAGAAGGTTACAAAAGTTATAGGTTATGAACCATACATCTTTGAGAAATATACATATGCATTGATATATCCAAATCATAGGATCGTTTGATCTATTTCACAAAACAATCAAGATCACATTAGGATATTAGAAATTAAAAATTAAAAATCACTTAAGGTTTCATGGGATCAACTTGTGATTGCAGGATTGTCGATCTTGCTCTAATGGTATGAGATTTGGACAATGGCCTCTTTTTGTAAGTGAGACTGTGGAAGGATTTTGTTTCTATCTCTATCCTTCATCCTTTGAAAAACGTATAGTGGTTGGATCATTTCCCTGTTTTTGTTATTGTTTTAGTAAATCTTCTTACTCAACAAAAAACATATATAAGATCAAATGATCCTAGATTTGGATCGTGATTTTAACAACCTTAATCGTAATTAAATCATTCTCATGGGGATGGGTTACTATCTCATACCTATAAACCAACTCTCCTTATAAAACAAGGTAGGTATAAAATTATTGTTATCAATATTCTGTTTATTTACCCCCACAAAATAGAAATCTAAACTTTATCTTTAGAGTACTCAAGATCAACCTCCACATGACCCTAATCTAGGTAGTAGGCTTGTTTTTGTTTGCAGGGTGCCCTTGTTACCACCGAGAAATCAAATTGATTTCATTATTGTGCTTATTGTGACTCCTTTTTTTTTCCAAATATTTGAAAGAAGAGTTAACGGATGTGCTAAAAGTATTAGTATAGAAAATATTTTGAACTTTTATGGGAAATTTTTTTAAAAAAAAACCTAATTTTATTAACAGATTTTTATATTCTTAGTATAAAAAATTTCCTTTGAAATGATTTTGTTTATGGACTCTCATGTTAATCGAATTTACCTCAAAATCATATATCATCGAAGTTAGAATCTACTAAATATGACTAAACAGTTTTTTACTACTGATTTTTTTTTTGTGTGGGTGGGTGTGTGTGTGGATAGATTTAAATTTTCTCGAGTAAATAGAAATCGTAACAACGTGCTATGTCTTGTGAGGGCACGCAATGATGTTGAGTTTACTGATATTATATCTACTATAGGGTCTGCGGAGAAACAGAAGAAAAAAAAAAGATTCATGTGAAAGTGCCTCTGTCTTGTTTATTGATTTGGGAATGAGAAAGACGCTCTTTGTGAAAGGAAAAAAAAAAACCAATTAAATACAAGTATTTGTGTTTTGGCACTATCAGACAATACCTTGAAACATGGTAACAATACCATTATCTCATACATTATCTAATGATCTAAAACAGAAACACAGATCTGCATGAAATATGCTTTGACAAAGACCAAAGTAGGTCTCTAATTCACGTGCCTCCAGTTATACTTATTTTCTTCTTTAATTTGTTCTTTTTCACGTACAAGAACCAAAGAAGAGAAGATGTAAAATATTGGTGAGTCCTAAATGGCGACCCATGCAACCCACTTTCTCCAGTGGATCCCAACAAAATCTCTAGATTTGCATCTTTATAAACATAGTTACTTTCCAGATTCCATTGCCACCACATTCCAATCCAACGGCCACAAAACTCTGTAACACTCCAAAGATCTACCACATTGGATCAAAACAAAACGCGAACTTATTTACTTCACTTCTTGAACTCACTTTCACACTAAGTTTAGTCAACAACAGTGATATTTAAAAGCAAAACCCAAAATCTAAGTACAGATACAAAACAACAGTGTAGAAGTGAGGAAAAGGAGGAATGGGTTTCACCATGGGTCTGAACTTGCTGCTCCTCCGAGCCATGGTGGCTACAAACATCTTATCTCTGTACCACCTTTCCTCCACACTTCAGACCCCAAAGAAGCCCCCAACCACCGCACTCTAGTCCCTGACCACCTTATTCAGCAGCTCCACACCATACGCGCCACCATCAACAAACTCACGCGCCTCCACCCACCACCACTTCCACAACCACAAACCACCAAATCACTACCCCACCAGATCTCCTCCTCCACTCCCGCTCTCCCCAATCGCCTCTCTTGCCCACAACCACGCTGACCTCCTCCACAAGTACATGACTTACACTCCTTACTCTCTCTGCCCACCAGACTCTGACTCCATAGCCGAGTCCCTCATCCTCCGCGGCTGCCACCCTCTCCCTCGCCGCCCGCTGCTTCTCCAGAAACCCCACCAAAACCACTTCCTCTCTTCCCCATAACCCTTTCCTTCTTCTCTCCCGACCAGAACGTCCCTCTGGTCTAGCAAAACTACTCTTGTAGCTCCTTCAGCTGCCTCATTCGCTCAAACCGAAACTTGGCTTCGACCCATCTCGCGAAATCCAGAGATTCACCTCCTACACCAACGAGCTCGACCTCCCGATCCGCAGCTGCTCCAGATTGCGAACTCGGCCAACTCTGCCCTCGGCTCGGCCTCGATATCGGGGCGGAACGGGGACTTTTGCCGCGACGATGAAGCTCCACATGTGACCGTGTTACAACCACCATGAATCTAGGAGCCCTTACAATGAGGCGGTGGCATTGAGGGGACTGGTGCCTGCACGTGCCGTTGCAGCAGAGGTTGCCGGTTTTTCGACGGGGTGTTGGATCTGGTTCGTGTGGACACGCCGTGAATAGGTGGATTCCAGCGGCGGCGCTGGAGTTCTTGCTTTTTGATGTGGATAGAGTGTTGAGGAGTGGAGGGTACTTGTGGCTGGATCATTTCTTTAGCAAAAGTGTGGATCTTGATAACGTTTATGGACCGTTGATTGGGAAGTTGGGGTACAAAAAGTGAAGTGGGCAACTGGGAGTAAGGCTGATTCGAAGTATGGGGAGGTTTATTTGACTGCCCTCTTGCAAAAGCCTGGTTCCAAGTGAGCTTCAATATTTGAGGTAAGGTAGACAAATGTTTGATACCTTGGTAGAATTTATGGTGGTTTAGTTTGAATTGAATTCGGAAATTTATTTACCTCGGTGGAGTTTGATATGCATTTAGAACTTCTTGGTGTTCTGTTGAATATAATAATTAAGATTGAGCAATTAACTAAGTTTGTTGGTTAGTTAGCATATAGTATTGACTACAATTTTTTTTTTTGGTAGAAAATAATGGGAGGGGTGGGGGGGGGGGGGGGTTACAGTGTGTAGATTAAAGTGTTACTTAGAGGTGAAACCTTGTGCATGATCTTGTGTCCAAAGCTGAATCTGGTTGGTGAAGGCAGGGATTTGTTGATTTGCAATTGTGGTATGTTGTGCTCTTTTTGATCACATAGGGAGAGTTTGGTTGTGGTATTAAGTATCATGTATGCATTGATTATATCTGTCGAATTCAATTGATCTAAGGACATTTTTCCACATCATTGATCTATCAAGCAATTATAGCTCTTTGATTGACAAAGTTAATTTCAAGACTTAAACTGAAGTCAATTATGAGCAGTGCTTGAAATTCCTAGCTGAAATATTCTTGTCTTCTTCGCTTAAGTTTGGCTCTGTCATTATCAAATTATTAGGTAATTGTGGAGTAAGATACCTACCTAAATTTACAAACTACTACACTGTATTTTTTTGGTAAGAAGATAATGGAGTGTACAAAGTGTAGATTAAAGTGTTACCTGAGGTGAAACCTTGTGCATAATCCTGTGTCCAAAGCTGAATCTGGTTGGTAAAGACACAGGATTTGTTGATTTGCAAATGTGCGTGTTGTGTGTTGTGCTCTTTTGATTACATACAAGAAAGTTTGGTTGTGGTATTATGTATGCATTGATAATATCTGTCAATTTCAATTGATCTAAGGACATTTTGCCCACATCATTGATCTATCAAGCAATTATAGCTCTTTGATTCACAAAGTTAATTAGAGTTTTTATGCAAGCTGAAGCTGAAATAGTCCTGTCTTCTTTGCTTAAGTTTGGCTCTGTTATTATCAGATTGTTAGGAACTTACCTAATTCAAAACTCACTAGTAATGATGACCCTCTTTTTTTATGCTTATATTTTCCAACATACAAAATGGATATCCATGTAACCTATCCAGGAACAATATCTTGAATCTTAGATCAGTAACTTCCATCTGAAGCCCTGATATGGCTCTGTTTTAATTACTGGTTTTCATGATATCTCTTCTGAAAGAAGAATTAATCTTCCTTCCTGAGACTGACATAAGTTTTAGTGTTTTACTTAGAAAAAACCTGGTTTTCGACTTCTAGGCGATTCATCAGTGGTAAAGAGGCCAGTTGACATGCTTTACATCAAGCTCAATAATCTCATCAAATCCACATCTTCTATGGCGTTTAGTTTGATAACACTTAGTAGTGATTAATTGTTAGTAAGTGAACATTTGAATCAAATTCAAGAATTGATAGGCTAACCAATGATATGCATGATTTCATAAGTTCTTCTTGTTAGTTTCTTTTAAAAATGAAAAAATATATTTAGCAAGAGAGATTAATAATGATTTGTTTAAACTATGGATGTTCACATTCATGACTCATTTTGAAGAGTTGATGAAGTATGCCGATGAGAGGGCTTTTAATCTCCCATTTCTCCTCTGTTCCTTGATTAGTTCCCCTAAAGTTCCTCCTCACAAAGAAATTTTCAAAAACAGTGAAGTTTGCCCTATCACGAGGAAATATTCCTATCAAATGCAATAAAATTTGTGACAAATTTGTGTGCAAAAATTGAATTTGATTGTCGAGAGTTTTGGGTTTCTTATGAACCTAAACAACCTAAAGATAGATTGTATCCTTGCTTGATTGTGTAATTTAGGTCAATATTACATGATGCATCATGGTTATCTGATCCATCTGTGAATTTTATTGTATACATTCTCTAGTACTTATAAGTCCAACCAGTTAGATTGATTTACCATTTAACAGTTTCTATTAAAATGGATTACAAGGTTTGAACTTTTTTTTTTCTCTTCATCAAACTTCAAATTAATTTATCTAAATCAATGAGCATGCCTTAAGACCCAAAGTATAGTTACACTACTTTCTGCAACTTCTATTTTGAGTGCTCTGAGTTGATTTGGTTGGCTTACAGGTATTGCTGCGAAACTGATGGCCTCATCAAAGGATTTGATTTCCCTGGGCTCCTAGACATGGAGTCCTCCGTAAATGAGTTATGAAGCAAAATATTTTATTTCCACTGAGGTGGGTTATACGTTTAGCATGTTATCAATGATGTAAAGCCTTGTAGAATGAAAAAAATCATAGGGAAGTGAAGTCTAGTTGTAGATCCAAAGGGTCTTTTGGGGGGGGGGGGGGGGGGGGGGGGGGCGGGAAGGGATGCTTGAGGTGGTTCCCCTTTATTGGTTTTGATTGATTGTTTATATTTTTTTTTTAACCTTCTCTTAATAATCCTTGCTAGATTATGTTATTTCTGTTTTATTGTTTAGAGATAAATCTGCAGAGCAATTACACTTAATTCACACCAAAAAAGTTGCATTTATTTTATAGAGACATTTGGTGGTCTAAGGCTCTTAGCCCAAAAATATGGACTTTTTTTTTTAGATAAAAAAAGTATTAATTTTTGATTCCATACCATGTTAAAAAGCATGATAGAAAGCAAAGAGAAAGGGGAACATGAAGGATGATCGAACTTTATTGCTTTTTTAAGTTTTTAACACACCACTTCTAGTTGTCTGGTTGTACAACCACAAACTATCCATGGAAATCATGAATGGCAAGTTGATGATCTAACTTTACTCATGTTGCTACTTGCTATTTTATGTTATGTGCCTTTGCTTAAAAGGGAATGGATCTCATAAAAAAAAAAGACACAATCAGTTTTGTCCTTTTTAAGTGATTATCTTCTTCAGTGCAAGCAAAGAAGTTTCATTCTCCTCATTATCTTTCTTTTACCTTAATTGATTGTATCAAACTTATAGAATATTAAAGTGAAACATTGAGATTGATGTGATTTGATAAACAATGGAAGCTTGTTAAGTCCTTTTCTTAATATGTACTCGATTATGTGTTCCTTGATCCTCCAAGATGAAAATGGAGACCAGTAAACAAATGTGCCTCTCTAAAACATTGAAGTTACATAGGCATGATCCTGAAATGTGAAATGTCACAAGCTGTGGGTTCACAAGCAAACTTACCCATACAAGATTATGAAAATTCTATTCTAGTATAATTAGCACTACACCGATATTGGATAAGAATCGACATTAAAGTCAAACTCTCCCAGCACTACACGGGTTCACAAAGCAAACTTTCCCTCCCTTTCTTTTCCTTTCTTTACTTTTTTTCCCAAACAAAGGGTTCGTTGAACTGGTATTGACTTCTTCATACCGCGTGGGCCCTTTTCTAATTATAACTTGTAAAAGGGCAATCGTTTCCCCCATTTTCAGGATGTGGATGAGCAGCACTTGTCTGACACAAGGAACAAGGTCAAGGAATTTTTTTTTATTAATATTAAATACAACATCTAACTCCCTCCTAACTAATGTGGGTCAAAGCCCAGTCTAGCCCACCATGGACCCTTTAAAGTTTTTTTTTTTTTCTTTCTGAATAATGGACCCTTTTAAAGTTGGTTTTTTTTTTCTTTTATTTATAAATGTAATTAAAAAAGTAGAGAAGATGATGAAAAACTGTTGTAAAAATGAGGAAATACATAGGCATAAAAGAAAATATGAGATGAATTATATCTAATTTGCTTATTGTCTAGTGGTCATTCACCGCAAAATATAATTTCTAAGATTGATATAGAATACACATGTATACATCTTTCTTTACTCTCAGTGTTTCTCAAATATTTCTTAGTGCACCTTACAATAAGAGCGGAAACTCCTATAGATAGAGGAAGAAGGAAACGCTGAAGCAGCTAAAAGGGGACAAGATCTCCTAAAATAGCTGCTTCTATTTAATGCGATGAACGTATGTCCATCATTCGTGAAAAGGGAATAGTACGTAACATAAACTCATTATTTAGAGGCGTAAGCTACAAGTCCATTCAGAAGACGTACTTTGTAGCTTGGGCGCTTTTATAAATTTATATATATATATATTCGAAATCTTTGAAATCACTGTAATTTTTCATGTGAGTACAGTAACTAAATAAAATTATTATTTTAGTTAAATAAAATTATTATTTTAGTTAAATAAAATTATTATTTTTAGTTTAAATTTAACCAAGAGTGAAACTCTATCTTTCTAATAGGTCTAACTTAAACTCAAACTCATCATTATCATTTTTTTTAAATAAAATTATTTATTTTTAATCAAAACTTAACAAGGAGGAAAACTCTGTCTTTCTAACAAGTCTAACTTAAACTCAAACTCAAATTAAAACGTAAATAATTTATATAAAAACGAAAATTATGATAAGACTCAAAAAAAAAAAAAAAAAAAAAAAACTCATGTTGATAATTGTGAGTTTGGTTTTTGGGTTGAAATTTCTACTAATTATTTTTTATATTGTACATTGCAGATAAAACATCTCTATTTTTTTCTTTTGGAGAAAAATCAGAGATGCAACTTATGTTTTCCCGCCTAAGGAACGTTAAATTTTTATTTGGTATATTAGACTCACGTTGATAATCTTGGGTTTGGTTTTTTGGTTGAAATTTCTACTAATTATTTTTTTATATTGTACATGACAAATAAAACATCTCTATTTTTTTGGGGAAAAAATAAAAAAATGCAACCTATGTCTTTCAGCCTAAGGAACGATAAATTTTTGTTTGGTATGTGTGGGGAGTAAAAAGGTCCTGATAGGTATGTGGGCCTTTGGGCCATTCCAAGAAAGGCCGACCTAACCTTGGGTTGAAACCTCTTAGTTCTCGGGCACGCTCGTGCGCCGAGGCCACCGAGGACCAATCCGAGGTTGATTTTACTTCGGATGGGCAAAGAAGAATAGCAACGTTATTATAAAAGCTCATAAACGACACGACGGAGACCAACGGTTAAGAGGGGTGAACTCCTGGACGTCCTAGAAGCACGGGTTTGAAAAGTACTAAAGGCTGCCCCTCCACATTAAAGACCCTGCACCTACCACCCTGGCCGCATTTATGGGGAAGTGACGCCTGAACAGTGGAAGTGAAACTTCTGGTTACTATTCAAAGGCACTAGGAAGGGAAAAATCAGGTCAAAGGGAGGTGAGGGCAACACGTGTCACAAAGATTGAAGTGAGTAGTATTTAAGGAGGGATCTGGAACACAAAAAGAGGGGACTCGCTATTTGTAATCTAAAAAGAAAGGAAGGGAAAAATATAAGAACAGTCCTCGGCTTATATCCGAGGAGGGGAATTGCAATACTTCTAACGTTGTTAAGTATTTATAATTTTAGCTTGTCATATAATCCTTACCACACTTTTAACCTGGGTTTCAAGCCCACACTCTACAAATTCATATTGTTCAAGGCTCATTGGGCTGAGCCCATAACTATTCTAGGGCCAGGTGCAATTGTGCACTTACAATTGGCGCCGTCTGTGGGAAATCTAGTCTGGAGAAGTAGGGATATCATGGCAGGCTTAGGCGCTCATCATGCAGAGTCACAAGGATCGCAACCTGAAGATCATTTCGAGCGCCTCGAACGTCGAAGGGATCGTGAAGGAAGTGTCCATTTAGAGTACCCAAGGGCTAGCCATACTCCTGGTGGGGCTAGCACCACCCGCGACGATGGTTCTAAAGCCATGAAGAGGAGATTAACCGCTTGAAGAGAAAGTTGCGCCATGCCAGGCGTAAGTCTTCACCGCCCTCGTCTGATCCCTCCTCGGAGGAAGGTAGGGGAGGTGACTATGGCTCAGGAACGCGCTCACCCCCAGTTCAGCGTCCTCTGGGGAGGAGGACGATCAGCAGAGTCGCAAGCGCAGGAAGGCTCCTTCAGGGGCTTAGGCAACGACGCTATGAGCAGGGCTGCACCAGCTCTCCAAATCGCCGTTTTCACGGAGGATTGAGAAGGGGAGGCTTCCCAGGAGATTACTCAGCCCACCTTTACCATCTACAATGGCGGACTGATCGGTGGAGCATGTGAGCACTTCACACAAAGGATGGCCGTACACTCTCATAACGAGACGCTGATGTGCAAAAGTCTTCCCCTCTAGCTTGGGACCTGTGGCCATGAGGTGGTTCAACGGCCTTAGGTCAGGATCCATAGGTTCATTTGGGGAGTTGACTAGGTCATTCGCCTCGCGGTTATTACTTGTAGCAGAGTCCCTCGGCCATTGGACTCGCTGTTATCCATGACCATGAAAGAAGGAGAGACACTGAAAAAATACTCCGACGTTACTGGGAGATGTTTAATAGATAGATGGCGACTCGATGAGGTGGCGTTGAATACCTTTAAGGTAGGTCTCCTACAGACCACGACTTGAGAAAGTCTTTGACGAAAAAACCTGTCCGCAGCGTACGTCGCCTTATGGATCGCATTGACGAGTATAAGAGGGTAGAGGAGGACCAACAGCAAGGAAAGGGAAAGGAGAAGGTTATCCCGCAGGAGAGAAGGGATTTCAGGTCGGACCGATACAATAATAGTAGGCCGAGGAGAGATTATTTCGGACAGTCCAACTCAGCAGCACCACAAGTTGTAAAAACAGTATTCCGAGAGCCAGTACATCAATTACTGGAGAAAGTTCGTAAGAGCCCTTCTTTAAGTGGCCTGGTAAGATGGCAGGGGACCCCTGCAAAGAGGAATCAAAACCTCTTCTGTCAATACCACCAGGATGTGGGCCATACCACCGAGAATGTCGGACCCTTTGGACCACTTGGAGCAGCTCGTCAGTGAAGGAAAGTTAAAGCAGCATCTGTGCCACCTGCCGGGCAGAACAGTCAAGTTGCCTCAAGCAATCAGAGGAATAACTCCTCTCGGCCAGCATGGGAACCATCAATGTCATCCTTGCTGCGCCTGGCAGGACCGGGTCAGGCCCCGACTAGGGTGATGGCAGTCTCTCGTTCTCAGGCTGAGGGGGCAGGAAGTAGGCCGAAGAGGCTGAAGGTTATTTTGCCAGTTTTGGGATTTTCCGAGGAGGATAAGCCGGTACTATTCAGCCCATGACGATGCCCTTGTGGTTACCCTCAGGATAGGAATTACGACGTCAAGAGGGTAATGATAGACCAGGGTAGTAGCGGGGCAGATATCATGTACCCTGACTTATTTAAGGGGCTAGATTGAGGATGGAAGACTGACTCCTTATGATTCGCCCCTCATAAGCTTTGAAGGGAGATCTGTATGCCGAGAGGACAAATTCGTTTGCCCGTTCAATCCGGCTCAGAAACGGTGGAGGTGGATTTCATTGTGTCGATGCATATTCTCCGTATACGGCCATCCTCGCCAGGCCTTGGTTGCATGCGTTGGGGGCTGTCTCCTCTACCTTGCATGTCAAGGTCAAGTTCCCTCGGGGGAATGCGTCGGAGGAATCCTCGGCAGCCAATCGGTAGCCAGGCAGTGCATATCAGCTGCGGTATTGCACCAGACGGAAACTGAGCCTTTGCTTTGGTCACCAAAGGCTTATAGCAGTTAACGGCCCTGACGCATCTGGAGTGCTGCCAGGAGAGGAGACATTGTGAGGAATTAGAGAAATCCCAGTTGCCGACAACCCGGAGAGGTTCTTCCAAGTCGGTACACTTTTGCCATACCAGGAGAAGATGGAATTGATAGAATTTTTGAGGAAAAATGTCGACGTCTTTGCGTGGGATCCTTACGAGGCTCCAGGTGTTGATCCGAGTTTCATTTGTCATCACTTGAATGTCAACTCCGCCATTTCCAAGAAGGCAGCCACCTCGGCGCTCTTCCAAGGAACACTCCGAGGCCGTAAAGGAAGAGGTGGCAAACTTAAGAGGGCAGGGCTATCAAAGAAGTTTTCTACCCGGAGTGGTTGGCTCATACTGTCGTAGTCAAGAAGAAGAATGGAACGTGGAGGGTATGTGTGGACTTCACGGACCTAAACAAGGTCTGTCCCAAGGATTCGTTCCCTATGCCACGTATTGATCAATGGTGGATGCCACCGTCGGACATCCTCGGATGAGCTTTTTGGACGCTTTCCAGGGTTACCATCAGATTCCCTGGCATTGGAGGATCAAGAGAAAACTGCTTCATTACCCCAATAGGAAATTATCACTATAAGGTCATGCCATTCGGTTGAAGAATGCTGGGGCTACCTATCAGAGGATGATGACCAGAATGTTTGAACAGCAGATGGGGAAAACCATCGAGGTGTATGTGGATGACATGGTGGTGAAAAGCAAAACAATACCCATCCTGTAAAGGATTTGTCTGACACTTTTCAAATTCTAAGAAAGTACAAGTTGCGCCTCAATGCCTCAAAGTGCTCCTTCGGTGTGGGGTCTGGAAAGTTCTTGGGATATATGATTACTCATAGAGGTATAGAGGTAAATCCCCGCAGGTCAAGGCTATCCAGGACTTGCAGCCTCCTCGGAACCCAAAGGAAATTCAAAGTTAACAGGAATGATAGCCGCTTTGAACCGATTCATATCTCGGTCAGCCGATCGCTGTCGTCCTTTCTTTCAGTTGTTGAATAAGTGGAAGGGGTTTAAATGGTCCGAGGACTGCGAGTTAGCTTTTCAACAGCTCAAGCATTATCTTTCTCGGCCGCCTATTCTCTCTCGTCCAGAGGCGCATGAGATTTTATTTGCTTATCTGGCAGTGGCCGTCCACGCGGTCAGCCTGGTCCTGATAAGGGATGATAACGGTGTGCAAAGACCGGTGTATTACGTTAGCAAATCGTTGGGTGATGCCGAGATGCGTTATCTACCTTTGGAAAAAGCACTTCTGGCCGTTGTTCATGCCACACGAAAGCTTCCTCATTATTTTCAGTCCCACACAGTGGTCGTTCTGACCCAATTGCCTCTCAAGGCAGTGCTACGCAGCGCCGACTACTCAGGAAGAATAGCAAAATGGGGGACCATCCTGGGGGTTTTTGACGTTAAATACAGGCCTCGCACCTCGGTGAAGGGTCAGGTCCTTGCTGACCTTGTGGCGAAGTTTTCAGAGCCATTGATAGAGGAAGCTCTGGGAGATTTCCCCGTGGGTGAAAAATCAGTTGATGTGATCACAGCAACAATATCTCCGACCTGGAAAGTGTATGTGGATGGGGCGGCCAATCAAAGAGGATCTGGTATTGGACTTGTTCTGATCTCCCCCGAGGAAATTATCTTTGAAAATCTATGAGATTGGCGTTCTCGGCCACTAATAATGAGGCGAGTACGAAGCAGTCTTGGTGGGAATGAGAATGGTGCACAGGATGGGGGGGAAAGATATCTGCGTCTTTTCGGACTCTCAGCTGGTGGTCGGCCAGGTCATGGGAACCATGGAAGCTAGAGATCCACGAATGCAGGAGTATTTGGCCCAGGTCAAACGTCAGCAAGCTGAGTTTGACTCCTTTGTCTGGTTCACATCTCTCGGACTGGAAACACCCATGCAGACTCCTTAGCTACGCTGGCAACGACCTCGGCTCAAGTTTTACCTAGGGTTATCTTATTGAGGACTGCTAGAACCCACTCTTGTCACCACCAATGCGCCTCGCATTCATCTCATAAGACCTGGGCATAGTTGGATGGACCCGGTCATATCCTTTCTAGGAGTGATGTTCTCCCTGAGGACAAATAGAAGCAGATAAGGTGCGCCGTAAAGCACCACGTTCTGGTTGTCCGAGGATCAGAAGCTATATAAACGATCCTTTTCAGGACCGTACTTGTTGTGTGTACCCCAGACTCAACCGATGGGCTTCTGGAAGAACTGCACGAAGGGATTTGTGGCAGCCACACTGGGGGAAGATCCTTAGCCCACAGAGCTTTGACTCAGGGTACTGGTGGCCCAATATGCAAAGGGAGGCTCAAGATTACGCCAGGAAATGTGATCAATGTCAGAGGTTTCGCCCAATATCCATCAACCTGGAGGAGTCCTTAACCCCCTTTCCAGTCCTTGGCCCTTCGCACAGTGGGATTAGATATAGTTGGGCCATTTTCGAGGGCCATAGGCAACAAAAGATGGTGCTAGTGGGGACGGACTATTTCACTAAATGGGTCGAGCCGAGCCCTTGGCAAATATTAGGGATGTTGATCCAAGAAGTTCATCTGGAAAAAATATTATACTAGATTCGGCATACCGCACACGCTTGTTTAGATAATGGTGTTCAATTTGACAGCAATGCGTTTAGGCAATATTGTGGTGACATGGGTATCATAAACAGGTACTCCACCCATCTTATCCTCAAGGAAATGGCCAGGCCGAGGCTGTTAACAAGGTCATTGTCAACGGGTTAGAAAAAGGTTGGATGATGCGAAAGGTAGATGGGTAGAGGAACTCCCTCACGTTCTGTGGGACATATCGAACCACACGCGTAGGTCCACCGGAGAAACGCATTTTCTATGACTTATGGGGCCGAGGCGGTGATACCCTGGAGTCTGGTTTTCCCACTCTGAAGACGAGTTCTTTTAATACTGAGAGCAACGATGGGCTCCTGGGAAAAGTCTTGACTTACTTGAAGACGACGTGAGGCAGCTATGGTCCAGATGGCTTATTACCAACAAAAACTTAAACGGGGATATGATGCCCCACGTGAAGCTGAGGCCACTAGCACCTGGTGATCTTGTGTTAGAAAGGTTGTTGGCTCCGCTAAGAACCCAGCCTGGGGCAAACTAGGACCCAATTGGGAAGGCCCCTATCGTATCATTTCAGTAGCAGGTATAGGATCTTATCGGCTAGCTGATTTAGATGAAATATTGTACCACGGCCGTGGAATGTAAATAACCTACGAAGGTATTACTATTAATAAAGTTTACTGCTGATTGTACTTACTCAAAAAAATTATTAAATTTCATGAATTTCAAGCAACAAATCTTAAAGAATCAAACAGAAACTTGGTTAAGTGTAGTCCTCGGACCACCAACCTTGTGGAAATGATGTCTTATCATTTGTTAAACAGAACCTTAGTTATGCCGGGTCCTCGGACCTCCTACTTGGAAAATTAACATTTGGAACTACAATCTTAAAGAATCAAACAGAAACTTGGTTAAGTGTAGTCGAACCACCAACTTGTGGAAATTGATGTCTTATCATTTGTTAAACAGAACCTTAGTTATGCCGGGTCCTCGGACCTCCTACTTTGGAAAAATTAACAGTTAGCAACAAATCTTAAAGAATCAAACAGAAACTTGGTTAAGTGTAGTCCTCGGACCACCAATCTTGTGGAAATTGATGTCTTATCATTGTTAAAGAAACCTTAGTTATGCCGGGTCCTCGGACCTCCTACTTTGGGAAAATTAACATTTGGAACTACAATCTTAAGAATCAAACAGAAACTTGGTTAAGTGTAGTCCTCGGACCACCAACCTTGTGGAAATTGATGTCTTATCATTTGTTAAACAGAACCTTAGTTAGCCGGGTCCTCGACCTCCTACTTGGGAAAATAAACATTAGCAACAAATCTTAAAGAATCAAACAGAAACTTGGTTAAGTGTAGTCCTCGGACCACCAACCTGTGGAAATTGATGTCTTATCATTTGTTAAACAGAACCTTAGTTATGCCGGGTCCTCGGACCTCCTACTTTGGGAAAATAACATTTGGAACAATCTTAAAGAATCAAACAGAAACTTGGTTAAGTGTAGTCCTCGGACCACCAACCTTGTGGAAATTGATGTCTTATCATTTGTTAAACAGAACCTTAGTTATGCCAGGTCCTCGGACCTCTTACTTTAGGAAAATTAACATCTTTTGAGTTATTACTGAATAAATGATCTAAAGGATCAAAGGAAAGGTTGGTTTAATCTTGTCCTCGGACCGTAAACTTGGTTGAAGATAATTCCTTATCAAGCCAGGAAGTGGTACCTCATGTTTGCATCTTAAGTGTTAATCAAAGTGAGGTAAGGAACGATATTCGGATTTACATTCAATTAAGAAACAGAATCATGCAAGTGGATGAGGTCTACTACTTGGACCATGGACTTGGTCAAAACTAACTTCTTATGTTCTTAGGACGTAGCGCTTTACTGTCCATTAATTCAGATCTAAAGTGTTTGTCCCTCTAATTGTAAACTAAATTTATATAAAGAATGGTCTTCGGACCTTACATCATACCAACAACAAAATGCTATACGTTGCAGAGGTTTAATTGTTGCTTGAAGCCTTTTGTTATTAGCGATATTTCAAACCACGTGATCTTTCTGTAAGTCTTTATAATATGCGTATGGTCATAAGTGGATAATCCTTGTAGTTGGATTTGTTACTCAAACAAACTTCAATAAA
Organism: Castanea mollissima; assembly: GCA_014183005.1. Lineage (NCBI taxonomy): Eukaryota > Viridiplantae > Streptophyta > Magnoliopsida > Fagales > Fagaceae > Castanea > Castanea mollissima. The sequence goes on along the minus strand of JACAVU010000002.1, from coordinate 43,535,649 downwards.
ACAGTACAAATGAAAGAAGTAAAAACAACGCGATGCGATCAAAAGGTATATAAAATTGTTCTTTACAAAATTGCATAATAAGTATTACAAGGGGATAAATATAAGGGTGGAGACTAAGAAGCCCTAATCTCGGCCCTAAGCCTCAGAAGGAGGGTCCACGTGAGAAGTGCTGGGTCCTTCAGTCTTTTTCAGCTCCACTTCAAAAGGAGAAAGAATTGTTTCCCTTTATCGCTTCCTTTGCTGGTATGACACTATGCTCCAAGGCTTGGCTGAGATCCCTCTCGGCATCCACATCACATTCTGTTCTTTGTTGGAACCCAAGGGTTCTGTAGGATCTAGGATGGGCTGTAGGACCACCTGGGGCAGCTCTGGTAGAGTTGAGTCAGGGGGGGGGGGGTGGAAGCAGGAGCCTCCTCAATCTCTTGGATTTCCAGTGGAATCCAGACGTTCTCGGACTTCCTCAACTCGAGGAGGGGGGAATTCCAACTGCGTTAGGGCCTCCACCCAAACCTTCTGGCAGTATTCACGGCACAGGCCGCGAAGGCCTCGGTCAGCTGCTCCTCGGTGTGGCCACCCCTTCCTGATAGCTCGCCTGTTTGGCAGCTTGTAAAGAGCTTTGAAATGTGCTGGCTTCTCTCTTCAGCAGCGCAATTTCCTTCTCCAAATCCGAGCGTCCCTTTAAGCTCGGGCAATCTCATCATCTTTTTCATAGAGGAGCTTGCGCTGTCCTTCTATTTGGGTCTCCATGGTTTTGAGACTTGACCTAGCCATCTCTCTCCCTCTTTACATTAGCCACCTCCGGGACCAGCTCTCGTTTTCAGCAAGGGCTGTCCCCAGAGACTTCTCAGTCTCCAACCTGACCTCAGCTCGGCCCTGGCCTTCTTCCGAGTATCTTCAATAAACTTTTCAGCTACGAAGACCTCCTGAACAGCCTGCAATGAAATATGGTGGGGTCAAACACAACAAAAACCTATAAATATTGCTAAAAGTAAACTCTTCATGAGAAGAAAAAAACTTACCAGCGCCAAGTCTCTCTTCAGAGCAAGGAAGAGCTGTGGCTGGGCATTTTTTCCAAGGACTCCATGTCTTGGGCAGCAAAAGAGGGCGTTCCAACACCTCGGCCAAGTGGTGGGCATGGCCATGTGAACCGCCCTTATACTGGACTGGCAGGAGATAGGAGCGCCATCCAATTTTAAGTCAGGGGACCAGGTGGTTGGTGCCCTGCGCACATCAGCTACCACCCCAATCTCCCCGCTCTCTACTGAACGAGCTCTACCTTGCCTTTGTCCTGTTTTGCTGCTGAGACGGTGGAGGTTGGTTGCGTGTTTTTTCTTCGGGCCTTGGTTTGGTCGCCCTTCATCTTCCCCTTTCTCTTTTCTTGGGGTCCTCGGCTTGAACCTTTGGCTCAGCGGGAGGAGGGGAAGTGGCAGAGTTGAGGGACTTGGGTGGTCCCTGTTTTCTTCACCTTGACCCTCGCGGCTCTGTCGGTGAGGAGGCCTTCATTTTATCCATTTCGTACTCGGATTCGTCTCCGGAAGTGCAACAACGAGCCCAGCAATTCCAGAGGCCTCGGCAGTGTCTCCCTCTCGTCAGAAAGTACTACAACTGGTTCCCTCGAGGTTCGTTGTATTCCTCGAGCTGGAACTGGTCTATTCGTCGTCTAACGTATGGGAGGAAGAGACTGCTCTTCTGGATAGCAACTACCTCGGAGTGGACGGCGAGGGGAATGGCTGCTACAGGTTGTAGGTAGAGAATGGTTTGAGGGGTGTCTGGGAGGTCTCGCGGTCGTCCAGAAAATTTGCCGGGCTACGTTGATCCTCCTTCGTCCCGGTCCACGGCAACTATGGCGTGTCTATCTCCTGAAGTCCGAGGAGATGGGGTCGTATCCACGGATCAGGTAAGCGGCTCGGAGCTGTCGGTCTGTGCTAACAAACACCTCGGATCGAAGTATCTGTTCAGATCGGCAACGTTGCAAAGACTCAAACGAGGGCGCACGTTTCGCTTATCTGTAAACAAAAAAAAAAAAAAGAAGAGAAATGAGAAATTAAACAACTTGGTCAGATTCATACAGCAAAAGATAAAGATGAACAAGTAGAAAATATCTAAACATATGTTGGTTCGTGTTGAGGGAGGTTTGTTTAGGGAGTTAGTCCTCAGGTTTCGCACCTGGATCCCCCCACTGTACTGGGCAGGGGACCGTCGTGCCAGTTCCAGAGACGATCAGGTAGTCGTCCTTCATGCCTTGTGGACTTGGGCAAACAGGAGATTACCTAACGACACTGGCCGGGACTTAATGTAATAGCCTACGTTGGATGTTTATGGGATTCGTACAAAAAACGACCATCGTGCCATGTGAGGTTAAACCCATCTGTTCATTTAAGGCATCGACGCTGCCTAAAACTCTAAAAACGTTAGGGAGGCATTGGTCGGGACAAACGATGGTTTGCGAAGGTATCCTCATCACAGGTTTCATCGGGAGGGTCATCCCGCCTTCTATAAAGGCTATCATTGGGATTAGACCTTTCCCTCTTCTAGAGCCAGCACGGCCTCCGCCGGGCAATACTTTAGGCCTACGTCACCGGGAATGTGGTATTTGGCTCTGAAGCCTTCCATTCCGGCGGCCGTATCGACAAGACACTTAAATCTACCATAAAAAAGAACGAAAGGCTAGACTCAAAAGAATAAGGCGTTACTAGGACAGCGAGGACAAAGTCCGAGGATAAAAGGTTAAGAATGAAATGAGTGGTGAGTAAGAACTTACGGAGTTGAGGATATGCAAATTCCACGGTTTCTGAAGACGAAATATGATTGTGATGTTTTGATGATCATTCCCTGGCAAATTAAATGAAGGGAGGGTTCCCGAAGCGTCACGACGTGCGGAATGGCGGCTCCTCGAAATTAGTTTTGTCCCGCCCAAATTTTCGTGGGGCAATAAGGGCCGTTGGATGCCCATCTCACCGTTGAACGTGGGGACAAAGTGTAACTTACAGTAATAAATGCGCGCGTTTTGAAAATGAAACCGCCTATGGCATCTTCTGAAACAGTGAAGCGGTTTCCACACGTGCAATCACTCATGAAGTGTGGAGAATGAGTCTCTTCGGTCAAAACCCTATTTTTCTCCCTCGGACGTCAAAAATTAGGATTTTGAGGGGCTATTGTGGGGAGTAAAAAGGTCCTGATAGGTATGGGGCCTTTGGGCCATTCCAAGAAAGGCCGACCTACCCTTGGGTTTGAAACCTCTTAGTTCTCGGGCCCGCTCGTGCGCCGAGGACACCGAGGACCAATCCGAGGTTGATTTTACTCTCGGATGGGCAAAGAAGAATTAGCAACGTTATCATAAAAGCTCATAAACGACACGACGGAGACCAACGGTTAAGAGGGGTGAACTCCTGGACGTCCTAGAAGCACCGGTGTTTGAAAAGTACTAAAGGCTGCCACCTCCACATTAAAGACCCTGCACCTACCACCCTGGCCGCATTTATGGGGAAGTGACGCCTGAACAGTGGAAGTGAAACTTCTGGTTACTATTCAAAGGCACTAGGAAGGGAAATATCTAGGTCAAAGGGAGGTGAGGGCAACACGTGTCACAAAGATTGAAGTGAGTAGTATTTAAGGAGGGATCTGGAACAAAAAAGAGGGGACTCGCTATTTGTAATCTAAAAAAGAAAGGAAGGGAAAATTATATAAGAACAGTCCTCGGCTTATATCCGAGGAGGTGGAATTGCAATACTTCTTACCGTTGTTAAGTATTTATAATTTTTAGCTTGTCATATAATCCTTACACACTTCTAACCTGGGTTTCAAGCCCACACTCTACAAATTCATATTGTTCAAGGCTCATTGGGCCTGAGCCCATAACTATTCTTAGGGCCAGGTGCAATTGTGCACTTACAGTATGTTATATATAAATTTTTTTTGAATTTGGTTTGGTTCTGAAGTAAAATTTGGGGATTATATAAATTTTGAAGTTTTAAGTCTTGAAATTTTTGGTATTTGCGTCTCCGTAGATTGATCTTAATTTTTCACCTTAAATGCTTTTTATTAGGTTCATGTGATTTTTTGTTTTCTTATTAAAAACTATATTTTTGGTTGATTATTTACTTATTGTTGGATTTTTTTTCAAAGTCAATAGTTTTTCTGTACATCGCACGGATTAGTGACTAGTTAGTTATAAAACCACAACTAACTCTCTTCTTAGAACATCATTTTCAACTAAAATAGTCCAAATAAACCTAAAAAATTGACGCACATTGGTTTAGTAACTCATTGCTAAAATAGATTTTAGCTATAGTGATTAACCAAAAAAGAAAAAAAGAAACGCGTGATGTGTGATCATGGAGGATTGCTTCAAGACCCAAGCAATTGCAAATCTTTCCCAGCCATGTTCCTGGGGGGTAGACAACTCACACTCTACTTTTTCTTTTGATGAGAAAAAAAAATATTCCATATTTTTTGTCCTCTTAAAGTTTGAACCTTAACATCTCCTCGAGGCTTTCTTTGTTTGGCGCCTATGGTGATCCTTTGATGGCAGTGATTAGTATTTGATGGGAATGACTTGGATGTATTAAGATCCATGGTTGAATGATTTACAATCTCGTCCCTTTCACTTCCACATTGCTTCTTTGAGGTAATGTACGAATATTTTATTATTATTATTATTATTGATTCTAAAAGAATTGGACCAAGATCTTCATGAAACTTGTTTCTTTCTGTGAGAAAATTTGTTTCAATTGATTTTTTTTTTTTTTTTTTGAGAAGACAATTGAATGTATTTAATGACTGTTGGAAGACATAATAAAAATCAATGAAGAAAGAATATTTAAAGAAAATAAAGTTTAGAATAAAGAGATATGGAATGTTGTGAAAAGCGATTAGTTAAAATACATAAAGTAACACTTCTTATTCTAATATGACTAAAATTTTGCTTAAGCCAAACAATGTGGGACAAGCTTTATAGATGAAGCTTCTTTCATATGGCTGGTTTGCGAACATGATTATGCAGTCTAAGGTGAAATTATTCAAAACATCCCTCATAAGGCTAGGTGAGCGCTTCACCTGTAACACACATTATATGAGAGAGACATAATACACCAAATATACTGTATTTTCCCCAAACCATAGGACCTCCATATGCACTTCTAATATAGATCTACTAACAGGAGATAAAATAGAAAAAGAGTTTGCAGCTTCAGCACAATAGTGCAATATTGAACATCTACTATGGATTGAGTGTCCTGTACACAGCTGCAATGTCTCACATATCCCAGAATTCTTCATAAACTAAATGCTACTAAGGTGGTCCATTTCAAACTCAAAATTGTATCAATAAAAGACAGAAATCAAGTATGCCACACTGACAGATGACAGATGCAACATTCATGTGCCATATTTCAAACTCAGAATATCAACAAGAGATAGAAATCCACTACATCACACCGACGTAACAGATTTCATATGCCATATTATGCCGACTGTTTAATCGGTAACTTTTCGCCTCAGTAGGTGATGCATATTCAGCTTATTGATCTTTGTAGCAAGTATGAAGTCATTTTCAGTCAGTCCACCTGCACAAATAAATATGATGTCAAAAGCACATCTCTAATATACAGCAAACTTGTGCCAGAAAAAGAAAATAAAAGAAAATATTATGTCTGAAACTAGATTCCAAAAGAATGACTTCAAAATTCAAATGCTTTGTTAGAGTGATATGTAGCAGGCTTTATCATGCAATGGTAGGTTAGGAATAAGGATGGTTTCACTGTTGAGTGGGTCAGATTCATACAGGTCTTGAAACTGCCCTGTTCACCTGGTTAAAAAACTGAAGTATATATCAAGCCACATATAACCAAGACTAAAAAGCAACCAAAAAAAAAAAAAAAAAAATTGTCTGAAAAATATTCAAGGAGCCTACAACATTATTCAATGGCATCAGATGCTGGGCAATGGATACCAGGACCAAATCCAAAGCAAGCGGCTAAATTGGGCCAGCTTTGCCAATTCAATAATGATATTCTATTATAACAACAACAAAGCCTTATTTTCTTCTGCTTGCCATATTTTCTTAAAATTTATAAACATTATAAAAATGTGGCACCGATATATTAACACCTTTGAGTAATATAGCCCCTATAGAATTCCCACCCTACACACACACCCAAAAAAAGGACCTTCCAGCTATGTGTGATCCTTAACGTAAGTACATATTGGATTCTAATTATTCTCCATATCTGTTGTTCTCAAAAAGATTAATACCTCCTAATTAATTATATAACACATAAAATGATATTTTGATGCTTACTTAAAAGGGTTCAAATCAGTAATATGTATTACATTTTGCTTTGAGAAGATACCGACGAAGTGTAAAATAATACATGTAAGGAATACAACACCAATTCAGGTCAAATAACTTATGACACTGAAGTATGTTCTATGGGAGTTTGAAACCATAACAAGCAAAGTTAGCAAAAACGTTTTTCTAACACAAGTTGAAGATAACTGCTTCTGTTCCTGGTTGGAAAAAAATTTATAGCTCAACAATGACAGATTAGAGGAACAATAGAAAATGTTTATTCAACCAGTCAGTTTTATTGGCCTTTACAAAAAGAACAGAATTTTACTTGATTAATGGATAACTCTTACCAACTGCATGAGTCCAGATCTCAATCGTTATGTTGTTCCATTCAACAAGATGAAGATCTGGATGGTGAGCTGCATTGAACAAGTATTGTTGTTAATTTGCTACTTCACAACATAAAATATGCTTCCCATGTGTTTCAATTGACAGCATGTACATATTCACAAACTTATTAGCTAAGAGCTAGATACCTTCTGCTTCTGCAACACCAGCTATAAGCTGGAATAATTCCAGACCTTTGGTAAAACTCTTCACTTTCATTGATCGATTCAGCTTCAACACACCACCTTCATTCACCAAATTCCATCCAGCTACCTAAACAATATAGAGCACTAAGAAACATGAATTTATGTATAAAGAAAAGGGTGAAAGATAACATATGTGCAAGCACCAACCTGTTGAAGTAGACCATTTGCCACTTCTTCGGTCATGGGTCGCAGATCTTTTAAGTCGCATGGCACACACTTCTTAATTGACAAATCTAACATCACAATCAAATGTGTCACACAACAACCCAATTTAAAATATGCAATCTCAGACAATCTAACAGTACCCAATTCCAACTTATGAAATGAGTGGGCTTGAGAGCCAACGATGGAAAGATGATAGAAAAGACACAATTTGTAAGTTAAAAAGCAACATGCAGCAGCCAGCAAAATATGGAAGTGCATAAGCATGATACAGAAAAAAGACAATAATTATTAAAAGAAAGGAAGTCAGAAGTAAACAAGTACACGCCTCCTATCTCCTGAACAAAATAAAATAGAATTAAACTACCAATTTAGCAACTGTTTAGTAAGATTACTGAGAATGCATTCTCTCTCGATATTTTAAGCCAAAAAGGATTCTAGTTATAATTCTTACTAAAAATCAATGGGACACATATCATATTGCCCATGATAGCACAAGCTCTGTTTCTCTTGTTTCTTTTTTTAGGCCTCTTTATTTTTTGAATTGTAGATTAGTGGATGCAGGTAGCCATGGTATCATGCCCTTGACTGAGTGTGGAGGTTTGGGGGAGGATGCATTTAGTGGATTGGGGATTTTTGTTCAGATGAAAATGGTAGTTGATTTGATTTTGCATGATGGAGATTGGTGTTACGTGTGGTGGCTTGACTATGGGTTCATGGCACAGGTTCATGTAAGTCAAAGGCTTGGAGTTTTAGTCATGGTGGTTTTTCTCCAAAGTGATTTTATGTGGGTGAAGGAGGTTGAATTGATTTTCCCAAAGTTTTCCAATAATCTATTTATTCAACTTGGGTCATGGTGGGGCATGGAGGGTGGTTGTGCTTTAGGGGAGAGAGGGGTGGGGGGGTTGTTATTCAGGTGGCTGGGTCTTTGCATGATGGCAGTTTGGATGGGTTTCACAATGGCGGCAGCTCGAACCTTGGCCGATGATTTGGTATGGGTCTTCAAAGAGGCTGACTTTTTTTTGCATGATTGACAACTGAATTTGATTCATTTAGTTCAATTTCTTGAACTTTCTTTACCTTTTTCCTTTGTAACATTTTGATTCGACAATAAAACCCCACAATCACAAAACCAACTTGTGATTATGGAATCTGGGTCGTTCATGGTGGTGGATAAAGTTGGGATTTCAATAATTTGGTTGGGGTTGGTCTGGTATTTGTGGGTTGGAAGGGTAGTAGAGCAATTGTAGAAATTGTGGATCATTATAGAGAAATTGGAAAAATTTTCACATTGAATAATATTTTATATTATTTATTGACAAAATATAAATTCTCCAAATGACATAACAGAACATAATTTCTTTAGTATAATTACTTCTAGTAAGAGTTTAGCATGATACCAAAATTTATTTCTCAAAAGAATGTAGTCAAAAAAATTTATTTGGTCTGAATTCATTCTACCAAAGTTTAAAATCTATTTGCAGTTGTCTCCCCAAATGCTGCCTTAGAAGCTACAAAAGGCAGATTGAACCTATGGCATTAGTAAGCATCTCATGACCATGCACCCTTTTAGGATAAGAGGCCAGTCCCTAAACTAGCCAATAGAGGCAATTTTGATTTGAAACAGGCCTATAGCTTCATTAACCTATCAAAGTTACCATCAACCCCAAAAAAAAAAAATCAAAGTTACCAGAACTTCCACTTCATAACCATTTACTAGGCAATGTATGCAACTACCAATCCACATAAAATGTTTAAGCTACACATCAAAAATGATACCAAATAATTCATGAGGTCTTTAACCTTAGACTAAACAACAATGGCATACGGCAGAAAAATATTCTACCACCCAATCTAGAGACTGAGATAAAGGAATTCCAAGAATAAGAATCATCGATGGAAAAGCTAAGAGGATTCATATTGATTTCTAAGCTCTTACTGACCCACCGTGATGCATATTGGTTAGCCAAGTCCTAGAATTAGTGCCAAGAAGCTTTTAACTCATGTACATTTCATACATCAATTTATGTATATTCTATGATGAATGATTTTCGAAAACCAAAAACCAATACTTCATTTCTAAACACAATTATCAAAAATACATTAGATTGAATTTGAAGGAGGAAATTTAACCCAAACCATCTGAGAAGTGAAAACCCGAGGTTATCTATGATATCCAACCATCATTATGGGTTTCCACTATTATTTTACTAAAAAATAGAAATATCTAGAGATAGAGAGATTCTTGACTTAGGGATTTGTTGAAAGTTTATGATTTATCTCTTCTCTCTGCTTCTGTATTAGAAGTGATATACATGTACTATATACTTTAGTTGTCTAACCATATAAAAATAGTTAAGCATAGGTAAAGTTAGGTCATGGCCCTGATTCTATTTTTTATTTTTTGATAATTTGATAGTTGGAGTGGGGGGATTTGAACCCTGGATGTCTACATCAGAAACACTAGAAGGTGCCAATTAAGCTACAAGGCTCTTGGCTAGGTTATGGCCCTAATTATCTTGCAAATTCAGAACTACTACCAGGCAGAAAAGGACATCGGCTAAAATTTTGGCTTTAGCATTGCCAATACATTTTAGCATTTCTAATATTAACTAAATGCAGTAAGATATTGGAATTTAAATTAAAATCAGACTAACCAAAATAGTAATAACGCAAATATAATGATTGACATAAAGTGAAGAAATTTGTCTTTCACAAAATAGCATGCTTTAATCCTAGAAGCAACACAGTCTTACAAATACACGTAGGCACCACAAATCATACCAAACATTTATTTAAAAATAATAATAGTACTTAATATTCTCAATAAAAAATGTTTCAGGGCTATAAAACAGGAAAATAGGCAAATAAAGTTGTATTATAAATGAAGCTTTAAGAGAATTTGGAATCTTTGTCATATGGAAGAAGAAACAAAGAAGTAAGAAAGTGAAGAAACTATTATCTCACAGGAATTGATCAAGAGAGAGACATGCATAAAATCTAATCTAATCACCAGTTGTTTGGATTTGTGTGAAGCAAGAAAAAGTGATTTCCCCAAGCATTAAGAGGATATTTTTATGATGCTAAAAGCAATTCACACTCTTTGAATAGACCAATATGGAATACAAAAAAAAAAAAAAAACCCTTATTCCCTAATCTTTGAGGTCAGCAATAGGCCTATATGGAATAATGACCTCAAAATGGTGTGGTGATTATAACAAATAACCTGGACGTTGTTCTGCATGTAAATTGCAAAGGATGTATATAGATTGGCACATGAGTGGAATCACATTTAATAATCAAATGAACAAGCTGGTTAAATGTACACACACACCTTGGCCAGTGCAAAAAGTTCTAAATCCATAAAGTGAGTTCCTATTTGATGACACCCCCACATGGTCTAGAAGTATCTCAGTTCCTCGTATACTGGAACTGTAAGTACAAATTTCATATGCACAAATAAAATTAAATCCAAAAGAAATGGATCTGAAAAGGGGGGAAATTTTAAAATGAGGAAAGACAAGCAGCGTCTTAGAAAACTAGGAGAAGTTTTAAAGTGTCATTTCAAAGCATCAAGTACATAAGTCAAAGACCACGTAACAATAATAATATAAGAGAGTTACATTTTTCATGAAGATTATCTAAGTACTCTAGGTAAATCATGTGCGATTCATAAGGTGACAGAAAGCTCTATCGTGTTCACCAACATGAGCGGAAAAGTTTCTACAAAAAAAATCAAACATTAATCCTTTCATGAGCTAATTTGATATTACATTGATGACACAGATACCAATCGAATATAAGAATTGAAAAGAGTTTAATGCCGGTTAGAAGGACATGAATTGACCCCCTTTAGCATATATCATTGCAGAAAATTAACATGTCAGTCTAAGTATCTCTTTGGGAAATCCTAAAAAAAAAAACTAACTGCGTTCATTCTTCATATTCAGAAAATAGCCCTTTACAAACCATAAACCACGGAAATAGAATTACCCAAATCGTTTTCTACCACTGGGCCTATCAAAAACAACACCTTGTTTTCCCACAAAGACTTATACCCATATATTATAGCCAACCATATAAGACTCTTATTGAATTATTTCTTAAACTTGGACATTAATTCAGGAATATAAAATAAATATCAATAAAAAATCAGATATAAACAAAAACATTGCATTGCATAGCTTAAACACATCAAATCCAATATCTTTTTTTCTCCCCCTAATATTATAACTAGGATATAACAAACGAACATATACAAAATTCGGAATTACACTTAGACCCAGAAGACAAACTAGAATCCAATACATGGGTTATTCTTGAAATTAAACATGGGATAGGAAAAGCAAGTACCGTCCATGAGTTCCAAACAAAGACACGATGGAGGCTGAAAGCATAACAAAATCACAAGCAAAGATTTATGATTAGCCAAAAGGGTATTATGTAAAACTCATGAAAGCTTAACAAAAAAGAGAAGTGAGAGAGTTTGGTACCTTAAAAGATGAGATTTAGAGAGACAGAGAATGGAGGATGGAGATGTAGCATCCGAAACATAGATATAGAGTCACGAAACATCGTATGTCTCATAATGAGAGCTGTTTTCTCTGATCTACAATAGGATTGGATAGGTTCGCACTTTTTTCTGATAAGCCTTAACCGACTATCAATCTCATCAAATAGTATATGTTTTTGTTTTTGAGCCCAATTCCACTTCCTCACAATTTTTTTTTTTACCATATCTATCTATGATTCTATTATCATATAATAAAATTTATTTTGAGAATAATTAATTAATTATCTTGTACTTTTGTGATATTTATTATTATTATTATTATCTTTATCTTCTTCTCCATATATTAAGAAAATTCAGAAAACTAATTATGGTTTCAGGCAATGTCAAAAATACTCATTATTTAATTAGAAAATTTTTAAAAAATAAAAAATAAAATTGGGTTAAAATTATAATTCAAGAAAATTCAAATAAAAAAAATATCAGAGTTATATATAAGAGAATTCAGAAAGTTAATTATGGTTTTAGAAAATGTCAAAATACCATAATCTAATTAGATAATCTTATTATTAAAAAATAAAAAATTGGGTTAAAATTGTGATTCAACAAAATTCAAAAAAAAATATCGGAGAAACTTTTTTCCTAAAAATTAAGACACTCTATTTAAATAGGACAAAATTTAGGTACAGTACTTTTAAGTGTTGTTTCTTAGGTTCTTTATTAAAATTTAGACACGTGGTTCCTTAACTAAAACATACACTTTCATTTTATGAAAAAAAAATTACATGGCAGAATTTTAAAAATGAAACCTAAAAAACAACATATAAGTAATGTACTTAAGTCTTGCTCATTTAAATAAATCTCAAGCAGGTTTGATACTTTTTTTCTTTCTAAAAAGTAGCACACACTAAATTCAACAGTTTACTTTATTTCAATTTCTAAATTTTAGTTTTAAAAAAAATTCATTCATGTGTAACCACACTAACAATAGATAAATTCAAATTGAAAAATTACATTAAACTCAAAACAAAAAAAGAGTCTCATTGTACGTGCAAGAATACTCCATATTCTCCTGAGTTTATGTAGAGACAAAACCAAAAGATAATCTGGGAAAAACACAATTCTGACTCTCACAGTCCTACTCAAAGTCTAAAATATTGTTTACAGAATAGAAACACTATCTATTCAAATATTTGAACTGATTAAAATACTACCATATATTTTTATTTTTTATGAATTGCAACCCAATTGCCAAAACAAAATATAAAAATAAATGTTTTCTCTTTCACTCCCTCTGTTTCACTTTAAGGCATAAGTAGAGGGGGCTTCTCCTGTTTGGGATGGACATTTCATTAGTTCAAAAATATTTCTACACCTCCAAGTTTAAGTTGAGACAAAACTAAATGATAACCAGTTAAAAATACATTTCTAACTCCCGCTAAATATTGTCTACAAAATAGAAATACTCTCTATTCAGATATTTGAATGGCTCCAACTATCTATATTCCTTCAATCACTAAATTCTTCTTCTTCTTCTTATTTATTTTTATAATTTGCACTTTACTTGCTCCTAATCTCATGTTTTAATTTTTTTTTTTTTTTTTTTTTTTTGTATTTGTTTGTCCCCTATTTCACATTAAGGTATAAGTAGAGATAATTTTCTTAATACTCAATCTTTTTAATATTTTTTTTCCTCACATATTTGTATACTGTCTTTATTTTACACAAGTTTATAGTTCTAAAATGATTTTCCTTCACTCTCTTTTGCAGTTCAAACTTTAAACACTCTTCTACACTAGAATTAGTGTATATTTGAAATAATTAATTTGTATATAGAAATTAGAAATACAAGGAAAGAACAATTGATGCAATATAGAAATACAAATAATTATTTAATTTTAAAAAAAAGTCTCTAAATACACATGTAGCATGTGTTCAAAGGCTAGTATTAATATAAACTGAAGAGGGAGTGTTATTTCTTCAAAACCTCAAGGGAAAGAGTGTTTTTTTTTTTTTTTTCAGTATTATTTCTCCACACCTCAAGGAAGAGAGTGTAATTACCTCTCTCTCTCTCTCTCTCTCTCTCAATATATATATTATATATATATATATCTATACTACTATTTAAGGGGCTTCCCCTGTTTGGATTCCTATTTTTTAGTTCAAAAATACCCCTACAGTCCTATGTTTAAGTAGAGATAAAAATTAAAGGACAATCCGGTAAAAAACTCATTTTTTAGTTCAAAGATGCCCTACAGTCTTATGTTTAAGTAGAGACAAAACTAAAGGACAATCCGGTAAAAATGCAACTCCAACTCCCACTAAAATATTGCCTAAAAAATAGGACAACTTTCCTATTAATTTTTAAATTGATTTATTCACTTATAAATTAAATTTTAAAATAAAAATCATATATATATATATATATATAAAATAATTAAATACAATTTTTTTTTTTTACAAAATAGGACCACTAAAATAGAAAAGTCTCATCGCACGCGCGAAGCGCGTGTGATGAGACTAGTATATATATATGTTTGTAAGAATAAGGTTAACCACAACTCTCATAGTATAATTTTTAGCTATGTCACCAAGTGACATTGAATATGATAATGTAGCACAATATTGAACAAAATTGAATCCTTTACATAGGAACATATTAAAGCAAAAGGTGAAAAATTGCAACTAAAAAGAAACTTCCTTCATAGATCAAAACACAAGAATATTAAACGGTGATGTCTAAACTTTCACAAATTTGATAAAATTCACGCAAACACATGACAGTCTAAACAAAGGCCTCCAGTAATTTAAAACAAGTCCTTGAGGCAAGTGAGCCTTAAACAAAAGGAAACAGTAATAACTAGTATTCTCTCACTCAAACAATAAACAAACTTGTAAGATAAATTTAGAGTTACGGAATAAAATACACATAAAGAAGACTCACTATATCATGATAGTGTATATAAGAGGGTCTTCTAGTCTATGACATTTTTCTCACACACATCCTTTGATGGAAACACAAGCTATATTATAAGCTAGACTAGGAACCCTTTCAGATGAAGATTTCCATAACTCTTATTCCATCAAGGAGCTTAAAAGTTGTAACTTCATGGTTTTTATTAACCAAATGGGTTAAACTATTTGAGAGTTACTAAAGGATGTTACATCTAACATGTAACTTTCACAAATAAGAAACTTAAGACATTAGTTTCATCTTCAAATGTGAGCCACATAAAATTCTCTTTAAGGAGATATAATCCTACAAAACTATCAACCCACATATCCTTGTACTTTCAAACCAAAATAATTACCAAACTACTATTCCAAAAAACCTACTTATGTTCTATTAGTAGTCTTTACCTCTTTTCAATTGAATGACTACTTGAGCTTAAGAAAAAATTTATAAACATAGTTAAAGATGAACATGAAGTATTTTATAAACTAATAGATGTATAACAAAAGGTATTTATCAAACTTAATAAATTTGTGCTAAGATTAAAAAATATATATTAGAAAAGTTTTACATATCTCTAATCAATTGTCATTTAATACTATATAGGTATAAAAGAAGAAAAAAAATTATAAAAAGTTAAAAACTAAATGTTTAATATTATGGAAAATTTTTAATGCCAAATAAATGATTTTGATATTATTTTAATAGTCATGTTAGCATTTAGTGCTAGCGGTGTAGTCCATTTGTTGTGTAGGCAATTTCTGTTAGTGAAATGATAATAAGGACCAAAATGAAAGCACTTTTCGATTTGAGAATCACATATGAAAAAAAAAAAAAGTAAGAATCAAAATGGAAATAGGATGAAAATGTAAGGATGATAAATGCATTTTTTCCTAAATTATATTCAAAGAAAAAGGTTGAATTAGTTTGTAAAATTCTCTTCTTTTTTTTTTTTTTTTTTTTTTTTGAGAAGGAGTTTGTAAAATTCTTAATCTTACGTTTCAAGTACAGTCGTATAGAATATATTTTACAATCCTTACATGATCAATAATTTTATATTTTACACAATTTAGTTTGATTATTAAATTAAACTACCTTATATCTTTGAATCAGAAAATTTGTCGGACAAGTGGCACACATTAGTTATGCTTGAGAATGATACTCTTAGGCTAATTTTTGTGTGTCATTTTTATTGTTAACAATAAATGACAAAATATTTAGTAATGCACTTTGAGTTTATATTAGGACGTACAATATGGAAAATATAAATTTGTTGCAAGTTATTAGAGTTTTGTAGTGTAATATGAGGTTAATGTAATTCAACATTTTACATAAAAATCCTTAGATATATTTTAAACATATAAAATCTTAAACATATATATAAGTATAGCCATATCAAATTTTAAACATGTAACAAACAATAATTATTTTTGGCAAAATTTATTCTCATATTTTGTTTCTTTAACATCATATGGTAGATCAAACACATATATATGCAAGAGTAACAAGTATAAACACAATAAATTTGCCTTAAATTTCTCATTGGTTTCCAAAATCATTAAAAAAATGTTTTAATTAAGAAAATGATTCATTTAAATCATGTATTGAGCATCTATTAAACGTAAGTACAATAACAAGATTGAAGATATAGCCACAATAAAAATGTTTTAGGTAAACTACATATTTAGTCCCTAACCTTTACACCATATTTAATTTGGTCCTTAACCTTTCAATTGTGTCAATTTAGTCCTTAACCTTTTAATGTCGTGTCAATTTAGTCTTTGCCATTATATATTAGATGAAAATTGTTTACATAGCAAATAGCCAAAATAAAATTTTAGTTTATTATCACATCAACAAAAGCTAATTTTTTATTTTGGCCATTAGACATGTCATTAATTTTCATCCAAAAGATAACTGTAAAAATTAAATTGACACGGTAAAGAAAGGTTAGGGACCAAATTGACACAATTAAAAGATTAGGGATCAAATTGAAATATGATGTATAGGATAGGGACTAAATATGTAGTTTACCCAAATGTTTTAACATTCTCTTTTTATTTGAACCTTTATTATTTTAATTAAACTAAACTCTCGAATCCTCAATATAATTAACCATTTTTATGATGTGCCACAGAACAACAATGATGCCGGCCTAGCATACTGTGGGGAGTAAAAAGACCCTGGTGGGCCTTTGAGCCATGCTAAGGAAGGCCGACCTGCTCTTGGGTTTAGAACTTGTTAGTACTACGGGCTGACCCATACGCCGATGATTCGAGGATCCAGCCGAGGGTGATTTTCCCCTCGGATGGACACTGGAGAACCCGGGACTTCATTGTAAAGGTTAGGGAATGACACGGTAAAGACCAACGGTTAAAGGGGGTGAACCCTTGAACAACCTAGAAGCACCGATGTTGGAGATATACTCAAGTTGAAGACTGTCACCTCCACATTAAAGACCCTGCACCTATCACCCTGGCCGCATTTATGGGGAAGTGACGCCTGAACAATGGAAGTGAAACTTCTGGTTACTATTCAAAGGCACTAGGAAGGGAAATATCTAGGTCAAAGGGAGGTGAGGGCAACACGTGTCACAAATATCGAAGTGGGTAGTATTTAAGGAGGGATCTGGAACAGAAATGAGGAAGACTCCCTTTTTGTAACCTAAAAAGAAAGGAAAGGAAAATTATATAAGAACAGTCCTCGGCCTATATCTGAGGAGGTGGGATTGCAATACTTCTTATCGTTTTTTAAGTGTTTATAATGTTTAGCTTGTCATATAATCCTTAAACACTTCTAACCTGGGTTTCAAGCCCACACTCTACAAATTCATATTGTTCAAGGCTTATTGGGCCTGAGCCCATAACTGTTCTTAGGGCCAGGTACAATTGTGCACTTACACATACTATAAAAACAATAATTATAAATAACATTGCAAAAGCATTGTACGCTATATTTTATGTTTATTCCTGTAGTGTTTAGGATTGAAGTGCTGAAGTAGTCCTATAAGAGCATTCACAACAGTGGAGCTAAATAGTTATATTGCTATTTTAGCTCCACTCAAACCACAAAATCCCATACACAGTAGTGGAGGCAAAGCTAAAATTTTTTAGCTTTGCGCTACAGTGCTCATGTATCAATACATGAGCACTGTAGCTGAAAGTTATAAAAAAAAATACTATTTTATTCGGTTCGATTAAAAAACATATAACAGACTCCTGCTCCTGGCTTTCATTTCACACTCTCTCTCCTCGCTTCAGTCACTTTGGAAAGCTCATCCATTTCAGTCTCTCCTTCTCTGAAGCTCACCGCCCTCTCTGAAGCTCACCGCCGACGCCGTCTTTCTCTTCACAGCCCTCTCTGAAGCTCACCGCCACCGCCGCCGACGCCGTCTTCTCTCTTCAGTCACTCCGGAAGTCTCTCCATTTCACTCTCTCCATTTCGCCGCCGATAAGGTCTGGATCGTCGAGCCTCGCCGCCGATAACTTCTGGATCGTCGAGCTTCGCCGCCGATAACTTCTGGATCGTCGATCTTCATCGCCGACCCATCTCTCCCAGTCCTCCATTTCACCGCCGATCCTCATTCTCATCGCCCACGTCACTGTCTCATGCCGCCGACCCATCTCGCCCAGTCCTCCATCTCACCGTCGATCTCTATCGGCACCGCCTTCATCGGATTCAAGAACGCTGCGGATTTCGTGGCGTGGCTATGGCTGGATTTGTGATTTGTGTGGGTTTGTTGGTGTGATTTGTGATTTGTGTGATTTGTGCTGATGGTTTTTTTCTGTGATCTTGGTTGGTTGGCAGTGGTGGTGGATCGGTTTGTGGAGTTTTTTTTGTTTTGTGTTTGTATTATTTTATTGTAATAGGAATATTATTTTATTGTAATGTTTATATTATTTTATTGTGTTGAAAGCTAAAATAGATGCACTGCTGTAGCATATTTTGTAAAGTGTATAGGTAAAATAGATAAAGTAACTTTTTGTATAGCTAAATTGTTAAAATTTTAGCTCCACTGCTGTGGATGCTCTAAGGATGATTGGGACCATAGTTAGCATGATATGTACAGTTCTTCGATGATTAGCAATTTCTTGTTCTCAAAATTTTTGTTTGCTTATCAAACCATCTTAAATTTTTGAATGAACAAATTTATTGTGTATGATACGTACTTAGATGATTTGAAAAATAATGCATTGAGCTAATATCTTGGTGAATTTTGATAGGTTAACAAGAAATGACAAATATTTTAGAAACATACTTTAAGTAATAAGTAGAAGTATTAAGATTATATATATATATATATATATATATATATATATATATATAAACCCTCAAAGATAAAATCATTAACATATTCATAACATATAAGCCACAAAAAATTTTAGGCAAATATCTTTTTCCTACTTAATTTTCTTTCTTAAATTCATTTCTCACATGGTAGATCCAAAAAAAAATTTATAGAAAAAATAGATCCAAAATTATAAGGAATGTAATTGAGAAAAACAACATTGGAGTTGAAATTGGATAATTACATTTCAAAAATTATCTTAAATATATTCCCACACAAATATGCAATGGTAATAAGTACAAACATAACAAATTTCTCCTTCGATTTCTCATAGGTTTGGAAGATTCTAAAATTCATCTTCAAATAAGAAGATGATCCATTCAAATCTTATATGGAACATATGTTTAAACATAAATACAATTTTACATTGAAAACATGATAATGGTAAAAAAAAATTAGAAATTTATTTAGATAAAAACTTTCACTATTTTAACTAAAACTAACTTCTCGAGAAGAAGTTAACAATACCTACAACAATATGAGTTAAAAGTTAAAAGAGATTAAAATACTTTAAGAGATGAAGAGGGTGGCTGGCCTTTTATAAGGCTTATCATTGTATGTGTTACAATGTTAGTGTTAGTGACAGTGATAGAACCAGTTACACGTGTGTGTAAGTATTTCCCTATGAACATAAATTATCTATATATATATATATATATATATATATATATATAATTGAAACTCTCACAATTTTTCACGTTAGCACAATATTTAAAAAATAAGTCATTATCATTTTTTAAAAATAAAATTAATTTTGTTTATTCTAAACTTAACTAACAAAGAGTGAAACTCTATTTTTCTAATAGGTCCAATTTAAATTCAAACTCATCATTATCATCTATATATATATATATATATATATATAACGAATTCAACCTGATAAGAAAGCACCTATACATTTGCTACCCAAACTCCAACAGAATTGCGATAGTATGAGTAAGCCAGAAGTTTTCCATCATTAATGCATTGGTCACCAAGTGTTGACCATCCCATATCTACAACATCATGACAAATTAACGACTCCCATGAGTAAACCTACAATGTCCAAGCATGGATGTGATGTTTAGGTACCATCTTCATACAATTTCATTAAACTACATGTCAGTGACATTCAAAATCTTCAAACTATCTTCCAACTAGAAAATAAGGTCCTTCCATCGAGATGAAAGGTGATTCCTTCTTTGATTAATGAATTTTATGTTGAATTTGTTTATATTATTATTATTAATGAATTTCAATTCAACATATGTGGATATTTGTTTATATTGTTATTAATGAATTTTATTTTTTATGTCGAATTTTTTATTTGCTTTCTTATGTGCCTGAGATTTTCTTTCTATCTTATTCTTTTGTTATGTTTAGTGATGGGCTAGGAATATCACCAGTAAGTTGCAAGCACCCTCCCAACTGATGAAACCTGCAAACAGAAAACAAATTGACCTAAAAGAGAGCACCGGTGTGGTGCCGGCCGAAAACCTCCGACGGTCAAGTTAGATCTCCTTTTTCAACCCTAAAGTACTTGAGTTGAGTCGAAATGTGCGTACCTTTTGCCGTGGGGGTTTTTGATGTATTTATAGAGGTGTAGAATTGACCTTTTTTCCTTGATCAGCAAGCTCTTTCCTTTTATGACTAAAACTCTTTCCTTATAAATTCCTTTGATTAAGGCTAACATGTAGCGCAAGTATTCTTTGCATTTACGTTTGCGTGAATCTCACACAGGGCCACGTCAGCCCTAGTTACATAGCGTGGATTGGGTTGGCCTGGAGAACGACGCGTGATTCTCCCTGTCCGTCTGCCACCCATCTGTCCCCTTTAAGTAGCAGTGCCCGTCACCTTCCATACCGTCATGTTTATTTCACCCTTATCATTTAGAATTGATTTCTTTTGAGTATTTGGGTTAATCTCCATATTTATACTAACATTGTTTTCGTGGGTTTAACTTTTGAGTTGAAATGCCTACTAATTATTTTATATTGTATATGGCAGATGAAATATCTCTATTTTTTTTGGGAGAAAAATCAAAGGTACAACCTATGTCTTCCAACCCAGAAAATGATAAATTTTTATTTGGAATGTTATATATAAATTTGTTGAATTTGAAGGTTTTATTTGGTTTTGAAATAGAATTTGGGGATTCTATAAATTTGGAAGTATTAAGTCTTGAGGTTTTTGGTATTTGCGTCTCAGTAGGTTGATCTTAATTCTTCACCGTAAATGCTTTTTCTTTGGGTTCATGTGACTTTTTGTTTTCTTAATTAAAGTTATGATTTTTGGTTGATTGATTATTTTTATGGATTCAATATAAAAGATAATGGAATTAGATGTTATAATTTTAATATTGTTCTATGTCTTGAATTGTCTATATTGTTATTACTATGACTAAGTAGGATTGAGAAAAGTATAGAAGTTAAATATTTCTTCATTTTTTTAAAAAAAAAAAAATACTAACTAGCAAAATGTCTATAATATGAATATTATTAACCCAATTTTCTATTTCTAAATTCCTTAGTTTTTATTATAAATAATTTTTTCGTGCATAAACAACATTCGACCACTGCCACATCAAAGTTGTGGCAAAAAGTTGTAAAATAATCTGGTTCTAAAACTATTCTTATGACTATGATGAGATAAATTTAAATTTTTTACTCATTGTTAGATTTTTTTTCATAATCAATAGCTTTCTCATGCATCGCAGGAGTTAGCGTCTAGTTAATATATAAATTGCATCTCATAATCTTAAAATTATGGATTAAATAATAATATTCGCCGTAATTAGATTTCACCATAAAATAGAGAAAAAAGTTAAGAGATATTACCTTAATGGTGTCTTTTTTTTTTTTTTGAAAGTGAATTGAATTTCATTAAAACTTAGACAAGTCCAAATACAAAGCTTCTAGTGCAAGAGGAGGGGATTCCTCCAGCCAAACAACCTCATCCACTATCCCTCTAGCAAACTTCGCCAAGCAATGAGCCCCCCATTGGTTGTACGGCTTACCCCCCGACTAACACAGATCGTAGGCCTATGCACAAGCACTGGATATCCTCATACAAGTGCCCTAGACGTGACCCATTAGGGCGTGCACGTGAAATGGTTTGCATGATGGACACATTATCACCCTCTAAAAGAAGCTCAGTGAAACCCGCATCCACAACGAATTCCAAGGCTTTGTGGCAAGCTAACACCTTAACCTCCTCACTACCCGAAACTGGTTGTCCTCTCGTTGCCATGGCTGCCATCACTTCTCCCTCCCCATTGCGGATAACTGTATCGAAACCCGATGCATTTAAGTCCTCGAAAATGGCTGCATCAAAATTTAGCTTAAAACCATTTCTTGGCGGTGGGCTCCAATGGACTTCTCTAGCAATTGACGTTCGAACAGCCAAGTGTTGTTGGGCTTCTCTAAATTCTTCCAAAAAGTCTGTTGCTCTCTTGTTCAGTTGAGATGGGTCCTACATGCTCCCCCATGGATAATTGTATTCCGTTGATTCCAAATCAACCAAGCCTAGACAAAAAACGCTCAAGCTCCTCAATAGTTAATTTGTCCATTAGCTTTTCCACTAATTGCAGCACATCAAGCTATCCTCCCACACTTTTCTGCAAACGTCTTGCACACCCCGCCCACACGTCCTGAGCCACACTACACTCCCATAGGGCATGGATTGCAAATTCCGAGTCTCTTTTGCATAGTATACATGTGCCATCATTAATAATAAGTCTTCAAGTTAACTTCTCTCAAGTGGGCAGAATGTCATCACAAGCACGCCATGCAAAAATCCAGACCTTGTTTGGTACGTGGAGTTTCCAAAGCTTGCCTCACACTGTGCTGTTTCCCACTAACGAAGAACTCTCTCCATTTACATCATTCTCCCTTGTGAGCTCTCTAGCCAAATGGTACCCTGTTTTTATCGAAAATTTCCCCTCTTTGGAGTACAGCCAAAATAGAGTATCATTAGTTTGTCAACGGCTTAATGGAATTCGAGAGATAGCCTCCGCATCTTCATGGTGAAACCTCAGATCAAGTAAACGCCTATCCTAAAGCGTGGCTGACCTCAATTAGCTCTAAGACCTACCATTCCCACTCTTCTTCCACCGTTGGATGCAACACCCTATTAGTGGGATAGTTCGGAATCCATTTGTCTTTAAGTACTTGGATTTCTGAACCATCTCCCACCCTCCAGCAACTTCCTTTCTTCAGAACCGATTGAGCCGCAATAATGCTTTTCCACATATAGGAGTTGTTAGGCACATCCTCTACCTCCAAAAAATTGCATCATGGAAAATACTTTGCTTTGAAACACCTATAAAGTAGTGTATCCCTTTTCTTTTCTTTTTTCTTTTTTTTCCCAGCAACCTCCATCTTTGCTTGGCTAGCATTGCCGGATTAAAACATCGAATATCCCTAAAACCCATACCACATTCCTTCTTTGGTTTAGATAGTGACTCTCAACTCTTCCAATGAATCTTCCTTTCATTACCCATATTAAATATATTATTAGCAATGTAATGTGTTATACCATGTTGTACATGCTAAAGTGGATGCGAAAGGGGAAGCATAGAATAAGAACACCGAGAACACAAGGGTTACGTAGTTCAGTCTTGTCGGCCTATATCCACAGAGGAATCCCTTAAGGGCTACATTTTTATTGTATAAGAGTGTATTACAATAAACTGTGTTACAATGACCCTAACATGAGTATATATAGGTGACTAAACCCTAAACTACTAGTACAACCAGAAGTGGGCTTGGGTCTAATATATCTCTAACAACCCACCTGCCCCCACCAAAACCTTGCACACATGGCATTAAGCTTATCACAAAGCTTCATAGGTAGTCGAAACACTCCCATAGTATATGTCGGTAGAGATTGAGCAACGGCCTTTATCAACACCTCCTTTCCGGCTCTAGACAACATTATCCCTTTCCATCCTTGTAACTTTCTCCAAACTGTATCCTTGAGACCGACAAAGGCTTGATATTTTGAGTGTCCAATCAGTGTTGACAGTCCCAGGTAGGTTTCAAATCAGTCCATTTCCCTAACCTTTAGCCGAGTCTATTTCCAATTTTGTTGCCCAGCATCCGTGTTGCTACTGAAATAAATTGAAGATTTCTTAAGATTTATGAGCTACCCAGAAGCCGTGGCATAGAGCTACAAAATATCCACTATTTCTTGAACCTCATCTCGAGTGGCTCGGCAAAAAAGTAGGGAATCGTCTGCAAGCAACAAGTGGGATATGCTAGGAATTCTCCTACAGATAGAAACTCCATGCAACCTGTTCTCTGCCTCAGCTTTTACAAGAAGTGAAGAGAAACCTTCTGCACATAAAAGAAATAAATAAGGAGATAACGGGTCTCCCTATCGGAGCCCTCTAGAAGGAGTAATATTACCATAGGATTTTCCATTAATATGGACAGAAAATGAGGGGGCAGATACACAACACTTGACCCACTCAATCCACACCTCAGGAAAACCTAGTTTTGTCATGATACTTTTTAGGAAGGCCCACTTAACCCGGTCATATGCTTTACTAACATCTAGTTTAGAAGCAAGGGACCCTCTTCTACCTTTTTTGCGCAATGCATGGCATTTAAAGACTCATATGCTACAGGAAAATTATTAGTAATGAGATGGCCAGGTACAAAAGCACTTTGGGAAGTAGAAATCAAATGGGGGAGGATATGCTTCAATTCCATGAGTTTGAGGTGACAAAGTTGATTTTATATGTTTTTATCACAAACTTTTAATAATATATATACTTAAATAGAGTTTCACATTCACAACCTTATTCATAAACGCATCTTTGTTCTTGGGATTGACTCGTTTAATAGCCAACCCTCGACTTGAACTTAAATTTGATTCATTTATTAGATAAACCAACACAAACAAACTTATTTTTTAAGTCAAATCCAAGCCATTCATAAACATATTGATTTATTATTCACTGTCCCTAAAAACTCCAATATCCATATATTACTATTTATTCCAACCCTAGTATAAAAAAAAAATTAACAAAGAAAAGGTTGCTAACTGCTTAATAAGATATTACATAATATAGGTAAAGACAGAGTTTCTATCATTATCTAAAAAGAAAAAAAAAAGAAAAAGAAAAAAAGAAAAAGAAAGAAAGAAAGTGAAGACTAAAGACAGAGATATACGGCCAAAATAGGTGTAACAATAATTTATAAACAATATAATTAGTAATTATGGTTATAAAATATAGTTTTTACTAGCATCTCGAGTCTAAAAGACTCGATTTTGGGCCTATAAATCGAGTCTTTGATGGTTGATTTTATGGTCTGATTCTGTCTGATGTGACATTTTTTCCACGTGGCGACTACTTGGAAATCAAGTCTCTAAGACTTGATTTATATCCTAAACCTTTCTTATTTTCCTCCTTATTTTTTCTGCGTTTCACATCTCTCTCCTCACTACTCCATCTACTTCTTTCTTCCTCACTACCTCTTCATCTGCTCCTTTCTTCCTCCTCCACGCTGATCTGCACAAGCTTAGCTGCAACAGACCCATCGCCGTCGACCCAAGCTGACCCAAGCCGTCGCGCGACCTAGGCTGACCCAGGCTGCCTCTCCTAGGTCACGCGACCCAGGCAGCCATGGATCTGGGCTTGCTTGCGTTGGGGTTTTTTTTTTTATTTTTGTGTGGTGGGTTTTGCCCAGTCATGATCTTCCTATGGTGTTAGATGAATTTTGATGTGGGATAGACAAAATGTGAGTTTGGTGGTTGTTGTGTATTTTTGGGAATGAATGTTAAGAGACTTAGACTTATTGTTTTTTTGGCTTGTAAATCGAGACTTAGAGACTCGATTTTCAAGTAGGCTCCACGTAAAAAAATGCCACATCAGATGTGAAAATTGACATTTCAAGACTCGATTTTTAGGCCCAAAATCGAGCCTTTTAGACTCAAGATACTAGTAAAAAATATAGTTTGTAAACAGTAATTACTAATTATATTGTTTGAAAATTATTGCTAATTTCTGATTTTGGCCGAGATAAAAAAAAAAAGATAGAAAAAAAAAAAGCCTCATTAGTAAATAGTAATTCATTTTGGTCATGTCTATATATAATTATATATAAAAAATATTATTTCACCCTTTAAAACCCGAACGATCAGGCACGTTCTCTTGGACCCGAGTCCAAAGATTTTCTGGGAATTCCGCCAAACACCATGGTCAGATTCTTTCCACTCTCTTTCTTTCTCGTACCCTTGTTTCACGTTTTGTTCTTCCTTAATTTCTTTGCCTTTGTCACTAATTTTGCTTTGAGAAATAGAATTAGATCCGATTTGATTATCATTATAGAAATTCTGGCTCAGGTCAATTTGACTTTTAGCCATAGGTGTCTGTTAGCTTAGATCCGAGCTCTTTAACAGATTCCAAAATTTAGACTCACATGATAATAGCAGACCCATGTCTCTAAAAACCTGATCTTTGCCTATTCCCTGATGATAACAGAGATACTTATTTTCTAGATTACATTACATTAAACATGCTAAAAGAACATTAGTAGTAGTGGGTTCTCAATTGATAAAGTTTTTTTTTGTTAATAAGAAATCTGGGTTTCGAATCCCGCCTACATGAAAAGCTAGTTGGCATTTTTGACCTGATGATAAAGTGTAATTATCAGGAGTGGGGCCATAAGTTGAAGTTCTTATCATTTCTTAAACAGAACATTAGTAGGAGCAGTTAAAAAGTATATGTTATTTTAGGAAGTAATAGAGAACATGATTTTGGATAGATTAGTATTGAGGAAAATAATACATGTGGCTGAATTTAACTAATATGTTGATAGCTAACCCCAAAAAATTTGAGTCTAAGGTTTTGTTGTTGTTGTTGTTGTTGTACATTACATTACAAATGTACCCAAACACAAAAGAAATGTGCAGCTTAGTGACATTGTGTTTTATATGTTTCAAAGAAGTGAAGATGTGGCTAGAAACTAAGAAATATAATAGAAACTAAAAATTCATGCTCCCATTGCAGTTCTAATGTCCCTATATTTGTTTTAGAGTGAATATTTTTAGTTAGTTTCTCAAACCAGCTTGTTGTAATTTTAATATTCTTGTGGGCTCCAATTAACTCAATTGACAAAGTTTCTTGTGTTTGAATAAGGGACTTGGGTTTAAATCCTGCTTACACTAAAAAGAAACCAATTGGTGTCTTGGTTCCAGTGGTAACACGTAATCATCATAGTGTGAATGCCATAGGTTTCAAATCTTATTGTAACCAAAAAAAAAAAAAATCCCTATTAGGCTATAAACATGTTATAACATCCCAAATAAAGTGTTTGGTTGGTATATTTAGCTCTTAAAATATTTTGAGCCTCTGTTGGGAGTTCGTGAGCTTTCACGATATTCTAGCTACTTCTTTTTTTTTTTTTCCTCATGAAATAGCATTTTTTCAATAAAATTTATCTTACTTATCCAAAAAAGAAAAAGATATCCCAAAGAACTACACTTGAGGATTGCTAAAGATATACTTTCTGAGTTTTGGTGATCTGAAAATGCCATTCTATTTCTGCTGTTAATTGTCCTCTGAAAAGTAATATAAGAAGAAATGTCTGAACCTCATATAGCATTTGAAGCTCTAGGCAAAAAAATAAATTGATTAAAACATGAAATATCACCTTCCTCTCTTTCCTATACTTCAGTATGTATTGCATGTTTCCATCAACTGTACCGCACTTATACATGTTTTGGATAACTTAAGCTTGCAAGAAAAATGATTGAATGATTAAAACACTGATCAAAAAAAGAAAAAGAAAAATGATTGACTGATTAAAACCTCTTGATTATGTGTCAAAGTTAGCAACATTCTTGAGCCCGTCGACATGTTTGTAAAGGTGCAACATTCTAACAAGATACACTGCTAAACTTGGAATGAACAATGTGTTTGACCCTTTAAGGGACATTGCTAGGGCTACCCTAGATAATTTTGTTTGTGACTAAAATCAGTAGCCATGATCATACTGCTTAGATTCTTGAATTTTCTAATCCTATATCATATGTTGTTTGTAGGAGTCATGCCCTTCGATAAAAAACATCCTCCTTTTGGATTCTGAAGGGAAACGTGTAGCTGTCAAGTATTACTCAGATGACTGGCCTACAAATACTGCGAAGGAAACATTTGAGAAAGCTGTATTTACCAAGACTCAGAAGACAAATGCACGGACAGAAGGTAGCCTGTTTCCTTATTATTTTGCATATAATCTCTTTTTAATTATATAAATAAATGATGAATACCTTTCTTCCTGGATGTGTTGTTTGTGTGTTTGCTTTATATCACAATCTTTCTACTCTCTACGTAGTGGGTGTCTGAGAAGAAGGGAAAAAAAAGGGGGGGGGGGGGTTCAGTTTCTTGGGGGTCAACTTTGCAAAGATATCTATTCCAATGCAATTCTGTATTTAGCATTGGCACTGATGTAAACATTTTTGACGTTGGTAGCTATACTACTCTCATTTTGTAATGCGTCATCTACTTTTGAGAATTTATGTCCTTTATCTGCAATTGAATCTAGTTCTTGGGTGACAACTCTTTCTGTATTAATCTCTTAGAATCCTGTTTACTTGTTCGTTATGGTTGATGGAAGCAACTATGGACGTTTACAGTGCTTGGCTTTGATGCTTATTGTTTGCATATTAACATCTTACAACTTCATCTACAGCGGAAATAGCAATGTTTGAGAACTGCATCATTGTTTACAAGTTTGTTCAAGACCTCCACTTTTTTGTTACTGGGGGTGAAGATGAAAATGAGCTCATCCTAGCCACTGTTCTTCAGGGATTTTTTGATGCAGTTGGTCTTCTTCTTAGGTATTCATAATTGCTGCTATTGTTTACCCTTTTTTTTGGTATTCATTCAATTGTTGTCATTATTCATTTATTAACAAAAAAAAAAAAAAAACTATTTTGGTTTGCTTTTTACTCAGAGGTAATGCAGACAAGAAGGAGGCACTTGAGAACTTGGATCTTATTCTGTTATGCCTTGATGAAATTGTTGATGGCGGGTATGTTATATGTTTTTTTTGTAAGGTCTTGTTTATTTGTTTTATAATCCTTAAGTTTTTTTAAAAAAGTGTGTTAGCTTTTTTTACTGATATTATTATTCCATAGCTGTGTTTTATTTATTTATTATCATGCTAGTTGAAACTATGGATTCTAAAAATCTTCAGTTGTAGAAGTTTCATGTGGTTAACTTAATGATTGTATAAATTTATAATTGTGAGGAACAGCACACAAGCAAGCCTGTGAATATTTCTGAAGCCTTAGTTGGAAATTGCATGTAAACCTGTGCAAAATTTCTAAAGCCTTTAGATGTCCCAAACAAATGCTAAACCATAATCAGCAGGCTTCCTTCTTTTCTTTATTTTTTTAGGTCTCACTTATGACTTACTATAGATTATAACTTATCAAAAAAGAAATTTGGTTTTGATTGTAATTCTTTAGGGAAATCTCTTGTATGCTCATTTCGTACTTGAGTTTAATAAAATTCATGATGACTTACGTGAGAGAGAGAGAGAGAGAGAAGATATTGCTGTCCCCAAATCATTTTCTGAGGAATCTCTCTTGATATTATCCGTTATGTTGGAGCGTTATTATGATAGACCATGGCTACTTATAGTGGATGCACAGTAGAACCTAGTGAAGCCAGGAAAGCACCATCTTGTGCTGTGACCTTCTACTATCACATTTTTATTGCCCCAGAGTACTATAGAAATTTATTAATAAAATAAAATTAAAGCTTTAAAGGAAGACCTCCCTAAAGATTACAGCCGAGGCCCAAGTGATCCATATAATCAAGTAAAGAAGTACAAGAACAACAATAACCCCCCCCCCCCCCCCCCCAAAAAAAAAAAAAAAGAAAAACCAAAAAAAAAGCAAAAAACTTGCACAGCATTCAAATAGAAAGTGCAAGAAGAAGCCTTAAGATCAACCACAGATCTCACTGTAGGCCACATAAAAGGATTGTGACCTATGACATTGTTAAAGACACTGTAATAGTTTTGAATTATTACCTCAAGAGTACTGGTCTGGGCCACTCATTAGGCCAGGGGGCTACCAGGCTGTGGCCATTGGCTTTCTGCTAACCCTTAGCCGTTTGGTTTGTTGTTTTAGGTTTTGTGTTTGCATGACTGGTTTACTTAACCAAAGTAAAAAAGTTTGGAATTATTATCTTTGATGAGCTTTCTTGGACATTCCAAAATTTCAAAAGTTTTGAACTCTAATTACGATGGTAATTGTTCTCATATGACTACAAATTAAAATTATTGGCCAGAATCGCCGCTAATTAGTTCAGTTGATCATCTCAACTTTTATGGGCTTACAAGAAATACTTGAATTTGAACGATTTTGCTGGAACTACCACTAGTTTGTGTACTCTCTCTCTCTCTCAAATTTCTGTACAATG
This sequence comes from Castanea mollissima, assembly GCA_014183005.1. NCBI lineage: Eukaryota > Viridiplantae > Streptophyta > Magnoliopsida > Fagales > Fagaceae > Castanea > Castanea mollissima. The sequence goes on along the minus strand of JACAVU010000002.1, from coordinate 43,505,375 downwards.
CCATTTTAAGAAAAAGTGAAAAAAATGTTGTGATGTTGGATGTGGATAGGATACACAGGTAAACATCTGTAGTCCTTTTTCAGATAGTGAACCCTTAGCTAAAATTCAGTGCTTAATCATAGTAAAAGACACATTGTATGCAGAATGCAGTTTAAAACTTTTGCCAGGAGGACTTGTTTATCTATAGCCCCATACCATAATCGTTTGGTTCTTGTTTCTCCAGCTCTTGGGGGCTCTTTGTTTCCCTCTCAGCCTGTGAAAAGGGCATGTCTACCTACCCAGATCTAACTTTGTATTTTTTTCAGTATTATTCTTGAAACAGATGCAAATGTTATAGCGGGTAAGGTTGCAAGTAATAGTTTGGATGCTGGAGCTTCCTTATCTGAACAGGTATTATAATCCTGTTCTTCTCTATCCCTTTCTTCTTTATTTTTTTCATTGCTCCCATAATTAGAAAATGTGCAAAAGACATTTAGTTAAACTGAAGGACAACCATTGATGCCATATTTATGTTGTATCTGTGTTTTTGTATTTTTTGCAGACAATTAGTCAAGCATTGGCCACCGCACGTGAACATCTGACAAGATCTCTACTTAAATGATGCATATGCTGGGTGAAAGTAGAGGAGCGAGGAGGGAACATCTTTTTGTATTTTACAGTTCCATTATACTTTGTCATGGTTTATAAGCATTGAATTTTGTTATACCTTGCATCCTTAGTTTAGTACATTTCAATGTCAGAGTGTTGGTAACTTGCTGAATTTACATGTTTTCTTGTAAACTTGATTAATTTGGACATCCAATGTCAATGAAGGTGGTATAGATGAATTTTTGTTAAAATTTTTTACTGTTGGATATGAAGTTACCACTAGAGTTCATTAACATGTTTTTGCAAGTTCTGCAGTAACATATGCCCACCTGCACACCTGCTTACACATATAATGGCATTTCTGTTAGATAATTATTAAGCACCTTGCAGCTTATAGTACCAGGAATCTTTTGCTTTATAGAGGAGAAGTTTTGCAACAAAAAGCATGCTTGTTTATTAACGAGCATTTTAGATACGGTTGATAGGGAAGTTTAACATGAGAAAAATTAAGGGAAAAGTTCTTGCTTTTGAAAGGCCTTTGAGTTTTTTAAGAGTTATTGAGGTGCGCATGCGTACACCACCCATTTCATACTCTTGGTTGGGTGGAAAAGGTGAATGATAGAAAATGATGGATGGAAAATGGGGCGGGTGGAGTTTTTTGCCCAAGTCCACCAAAAACCATCCTCCCAAATTTGGGAGGAAAGCGGGAAAGAAAAAATGTTTATTAAATGAAATTTATTATTTTGCCTCTTTTATAATTTTTTCATCCTCTCATGATATAAAAAAGGTACGGTGATTTTATTCAATTACATTTTCTATCATTTCATTTTTTCACCTTCTCTATTCTCTATCAAATACATATATTCTCTATCAAATACATAGGGAAAACTAAAACATTTTGTCCTTTTTACATTCTCTATCATCTTTACCAAATACACACAAGTACACCAACACGCATTGCTTAATGGTGTTAATCAGCAAATGTTATGTTTTCCAAAATTTCTACTCGGAGATGATCCAAATGTACCTCGTAGATTTTCGGAAAATTTTAATAGGCTTATTGATTATATAAAGCTTCTCTAAACTCCTAGTCCTAACTCCTAACTAAGTGCGACTCATCCAGGGCAACAAATATAATTGGATATTTGGATGCTTTATTCTGTAGGCATTCCACATATATATGTTAGTTTTATTGCCTATTTGCAGCAGGCAATGACTATTTCATCCTTATTTCCAAGAATGTGCAGACGTGTCAAAACAGGTGGGTTGGGTCGGGTTGGGTTTGGGTTGTGGGTCAATTAGGTTGGGTTGACCCATATTTTTCAAACAAGTTTTTTTTTTTTTTTTTTTTTTCAATTAAAAAAACAAATCAATGACATTGACAACTTGTTTAGAGAGAATGAATAAAATCAATTAAAAAAATGAATTTGCATTTAATGTCACTTGTTAATATCCTTTTAATTATGACAATTTTGAGCATGACAAAAATTATTTATAGTCATAAATTCATGATGAAAAAAGTCTTCAATGGGAATAGTTCATCGTCAAAATGTATATAATTATAAGCGTAAGGGTAGAGGTACAGTCGCACAGAGAGAAAAGAGTGGAGGGCAGAGGCGAAGAAAAGCTGAAAGGGTAGAGGCAGAGGCACAAGCTTTGTGTGAAACTGAAGGGCAGAAGTGCAAGAGACAAGAGTAGAGAACCACATTTCACCTTTGTGCCTTTGGCTTTGGAGTACAACTATTTTTTTTTTTTTTTGAGATTGGGAGAACTTAGAAAGGTTGCTTCGTTTGGACTTTAGAGTACAGCTAGAGCTAGTCAAATTGAAATAGATTTTTTTTAATGGTTGTCTTTTGTGTTTTCTTGTCTTATTCTCTCATGTCTGTGAAACTTTATTGGTTGTGAGGCTCAAATAGTCAAATTGAAGTGAAGCTATTGTTTTGTTTTGTTGTTGTCTATATCTATAATTTATTGACTATTGGTTTTGGTGCTTTGTGCTTTATACACCTAGTATTAGGACGTAGTCTAAATATTTTTTTAGCAAATTTTTTTTAACGGGTCGAGTTATGGGTTATCTAAATCAAGTTGGGTTGACTAAAAAAAAAATCGGGTTGGGTCACAAGTCAACCCATATTTGCTTTAGGTCAAAAAAATGGGGTTATGGTCAGGTCAGAAAATTCTGACCCATTTTGCCATGTCTCCTCTAGTGTTACTTACCAATTCATCTGAACCAGCAGGAGGCTAAGCTCAAGTGCCAGTTTGATTTGTTGGGCTTGAAATCAATTTATTATTATTATTATTATTTTTTTAATAATGAAAGACTAAACTCCTTACAATTTTCAGGGAAAAAAAAAACAGAAAACACTCCTTGCAATTGACCAAAGTTTCAATTCTTATAAATCATCCTGGAACTCTCTTGCACCCATGATTGGAAAACGAGCACAAATGGAATCCCCTTCCCAATGGTTAGTTAAAATTTAACTTCGATAACGCTGAACGTAACAATAGGTTATTCCTTGCTGTGACATGCAGAGATGTTCTTGGCAAGTTATGATATGCTGGGATTGGACAGCTTGTGGCATGGCTGGAGATTAATCCTAGGCAGAAGTCAGAATAGCAAAGGTTGCCTTCCTAGCTGTTTCGGAGGCAATTCGGCAAAGAGTCAAGGCTCTTCTATGTTATATTTGAAGACTGACTCATGAAACTGATCTCATCTTTGTCCCTAAAATTCATCTTATCATACCAGCCTTAAACCTTAACCTCTCTCTAACATTTCTATCAAGTATTGACAAGTTTGATTTGATAACAATTTTTTTGTCGATGACAATATACAGAAGCACCAACTCACCAACTCTGACTAAGACGGGGGGCGGGGTGGGATATTTAGCTCAAACTTAGAGAGGATGCAATTTGAATTTTACCCAATACATGTAGATCATCTAAATGGTAGATAAGGTGCTTCTAGGGGAAAAAATAGAACATCTTTACTTTTTTGCTCCCCATACGGAAGGGGATGAGGCTTATACTTACTAATCCCAAGCCCACATCAAAAGAATTACTCTAACCTTCAAGGTAGAAACAAAGGCCCTTTCACTCCCTCTTTAGTAAGGTGCAACAAAATCACAATATTAAGCGTCTTATATTGTTACCAAGTTTCTCCAATAAAGGTAAAAATGTGTGAAGCCTCGTTATGATTGATAGACCACTGCCCTATCATGGTTTGTTATACGTTCTTACATTAAGGAATTACAAAAATTATCTCCTTCATGGTCCCTTTTTTACTCTATTATTTGTATGGGAATATATATTGAACAAGAATGGGGGAGAAAGGTTGTTATCGTACGAGAAGATAATCTACGTTGTTTGCGAACGCGTCGCCAGCAGTTGGGGGCATGTTATTCCGAGAAATTTTTTTACGAACTTGGGCATGAGTCTCTGCCTCATGCTGGAACATCTTAACCAACTCTTCCAGCTCCAAGATCCTAACTTCAACCTGGTCCTCAGCAACAGGCCTTTTCAACCCAAGATAAATTAGTCCAACTACAATTAACAGAACTCCTACGCAAAAGAGGATGGCTGCAAACAAACCAAATGCATATGGTGTATTCTCTGATCCCGGAATTCCATCAACGTTGATCCCAAATAGCCCAGTGATAATAGAAAGAACAAGGCCACAGCCCCCAAAAACAGCCAGATTATGCGTTACTCGAAGGCTTCTATCCTGAATTATTATTCACAAAAAGTTGAGAAACTTAATGTCAATATAGGAAGGGACAGATAAAAGTAATTTGGCACATTAAATATCACCTAGAAATTTAAAGGTTTCAGAGTAGATTTTAATTCTTCTGTCTACACAAACCTGCAACCATGCACGAACAGTACTTTGCATCACATCTTGAATAGTAAACAAGCGGCCACGAACAGCTTCTTGCTCCTCAATCATTTCTCTTGTACTTCTTATGATTCCATCTAACAAGCTTTTTGCTGCATTTCCTCTCAAATGTTGGAGAAGCTCAAATACAATCTCCTCCCTTGCATGAAGTGACCACTTAACTCTGATCACCTGTATTAGGAATTGCAAAATTATAGATTGCCCCATCTTCGTACCCACGAACTTCAGTGGCAGGGTAACTTTCCAAGACTCAGACAAAATGCAAATAGTAATAAGGAGACAGTACATGAAGTTTGCTTCTCCAAATATACATAATTAAGTGATATAGGCAAGAAAGAACTGTTAAAGTAAGATATCAATGCAAATGAGAACTGATGCAAATCTTCATGGAGTGTTAAATAAGTAAATCTTAGACTCATCGGAGTGTAAAAAAAAAATGATAGTACTAGAACTCCATGCATGAGAATTAGAAATTAATCACCACTCCCCTCCTCCTCCTCCTCCTCCTTTCTCTCTCTCTCCATTGACCAGAGTATGTTGAGTGGAATGCCTCCATTCCCATCCCATCCATTATGATCTTAGATTCTTCCAAAGTAACTTCAGTTTGGTGTTGTTACTTGGACAGATGCTTTATCATAAAATCACCAACAATCACAAGGGCTCATATAGGCATATATTTTATATAAGGCTAGAATCAGAAAGATCAAATGGTCTCTTTATCCCTTTATCCTGTAGAGCACCTCCTGAAAATACAAATCTATTTATCTGTAGCTTGAAAGTCACAGGCATTTTAATCATTGTCAACATACACTCCATAGCTGTGATGCATTGCTTATCTGGGCTACTCCCAATTGGAAAGGAAGAAAGCCTAAGGTGATTCTACTTGAAGTTTCTTGGGCTGCGCATCCATATCATGTATGGTTGGAGAAGTGTTTGAAGGATATAAAAAGTGAGAAATCCTTATTCAACATCATCTTCTTGGATGTTTGATGCCCATTATCTAATAATGAAAAAGTCCAAGATACAATGCAAAACAGAGATTACTCTTAAGCTTGGATTGGAAGATCCTTTTATGTATCCTGGTCCAGTGATTGTTTCTGATTTGATTGAATTCAGCTTCCACTTAGCTAGGAAGATTGTTTCTGTAACCCTTAATGTTTCAGATTGATCTGGGTTTATTTCTGTTTGGTGGTGTTATAGGGAAGACACTATTTTTAAGTTTAATTTGTTGTTTCAAAATGTGAGTTTTTTATTCATCCCAACAGAAAAGTAGTGATTTCATCGACTGCAATCACATAGAAACAAATATGAAAATAGAAGTGAAAGGGTCTCTTAAAAATCTCATTTAACAAATTGACTTTATGACTTAGCAGATCATGACTTATCAAAATTCCATATGTATCATATCCCAGCTGGGCATACTGGTGGAAGATTCTCTGCAAGTGTGTCCATTCTAGCAAGGAGAAGTGACATACCTGTCTCGATAACTTTCTGATTTCTTGGTTGAGAATTATACTAAAGAGATGCATATCTTCATGGTTTCTCCTGTTAAATAGGGAATATATTGGTCACCATTGTAGAATATCAATGTTGTGGAATGAAAGAATTGGTTTCAAAATAGCGAGGTACAAAACCTGTCCATGAACTTCAATTCAATCTCATCAGCAGCCCCAAAAATGTCCTTACGAAATAGCCTATAAAACAAATTAAACATGAAAGTTGTCCAGAAAAATTGAAAATTGAAAATTGAAATGTTGGAAGTTGTATAATAACAAGTATACAATAGTCATGATATCATGTATGATGAAAAGAATATGACTCAAAGCTTGAAAATTGACAGATATTTTAGAATACCTATTAAAGAATAACACCCAATACAAGGATAAAGGCATGATGTAAATAACAATAACTAAAGTTACATGTGTCATGTGTCTGGCCCTATGCACTTCATGAGTGTTTGTATAGATAATATGTATATGTCTCCACACACACACAGATTTTCTTTGTATTTGTATGATTTATGGAAACACCATCACACAAACTTTACAAAGAGATAACTTCTGCCATTATTTTATTTAGTGTTTTTGAAATTCATCCTTGAAGACATGTAATTAATGTCCTATCTGAGAATAGACATGGATGCACTAGCCAAATTGTTTGAGAGATATGTGAATGGACAATTGTCAAGACTTGAGAGATAGATGGCATAGGCTTCCTTTAGTGGGAGATGTCCCAAATTTGTTTTTCATTTATGGACAATGGTTGGTTTATCTTTGGTGTTTAATAAGAAATGGACTAATTGAAATGCCTAAACAAGGCCTCAATGAGAAGAAAAGTCTTGTAAAGTAGATGTTCATTTCACTTATGGCATCGAAAACATTTGCGACTGTGTAGCTAGAAGGAAAAGGAAATAATGAATATACATCATTCAAAGGTAGGCACACGTCTATTGCTCTTAGAATATAAACAATAATAGTTGTCCATGCATTAGTTACCTATCATCCCATCGAGAAAGACGGCACGCTAGATGTGCTATGACTTCATGCACTGTTCTTGGTGCATTATAACCTCCAGTAGAAAGAAGCTCCTATCAAAAAAGCAGTGCACCAAATCTATAAAGCAGTAATGAAGTAAACAGTAATAGTTACATGCATTTTCAACTAGGGACAGATTATGAAATTTTCATGGGGAGGGCCAAATGGAATAAATCTCTTTGAATCAGTGTGGGTAATTTGTCAAAAGCTAGAGTAGTCAAAATTGTTAGTGATCAAACATTAACATTGCAGCCACCCTATAGACCCCTCCCTATTTCAAATCATAAAACTTAAAATAATTTTTTTTTTCCAAGCATGAACAACCTGAACTTCTGTGATACCCAATACATTTATTCTGGAAACATTTCCTTTTATATGCATTGCAGTTATCAGGAAGTTATGTGCTTGCCAAGACCGGATTACAATGGGGATGTCATCCTCATCAACAAAAGGATCACCTGCTGACTGTCCCAATAGCTCAAATAACAGTCCTCCAGCAACTCTAACTGGTACCTGAATAATAGCATAAAGTATAATAAATCATCCAACACAATCAGAGTCCATAAAAAGAGACAAAGGCCAAAATCTGGTGACTTTTGAACCACTTTTTCAAAAGAACAATTACAACAAACTATTCTATTTTAGTTATTATAAAATGACCAATAAACACTAAACAACAAGCTTAATTACAGTACTTGATCCTATAGATATAGTAAGAACCATAAATGTAACAGATGACGGTAAAAACCAAACACCATCAAACTGACTGTCAATGGAGGACTCTGGTGTACAAGTTTACCCCTCATGACATTTCCATCAGATATTCTTTGAATATAGTCAAACTACAAAAATTTTACATTTGCATCCTTCATCTTTCCATAGTCCTTTAAAACAATTCAAACCAAGTTCAGAAGTCAGGCCAACTGTCCTCCTATGTGACTTAATGCTTGTGGTTTTATGTTCAATTAAAGAAGATTGAGGAATAGAAATCATAACAACTTCCAACCTTAAGGAACAGGAAATCTTTAATGTTCACAATGTAAGACTATTGTATTGAGAAGTAAACAATAATAGTTACATGCATTTTCAACTATTGTATTGAGAACTTAAAACATCATTCTCAACTGGAGTCATTCTCAACTGGTGGATAATCTCTCCTCGGGTGCCATATAACTCCGCCAAAACCAGTGTTTTCTCCAAACTTTTTCATTCATCTCTTCTTCTGGAATATCTGAACTCTCTGGAACTAGCAGATAAATGAAGACTAGCATGCAGATAACAATTACGGTAAAAAGGACAAATAATCCTCCTTTCATGCTGCAAATCATTGGCAGTAGTGCATAGGTCATCACGAACATAATCAAAAAACTTATACTCGTCATCATAGGGCTAGCTCTCCTTGGGAACTCAACTTCAATCCATTTTGATGAAGTTACTCCATATCCAAGTGAGTAAGCAAGTAGGAATCCAAAAAATCTGTATGCCTCACTACGTGTAGGATACAGCACAGAATAATGCCCCTTCAGTAACAAAACTGAAAATGCAAGGAGTCCAAGGAGCATCACAAATGAAAAGATCACTAAAAGTGCTCGTCGTCGTCTAAACCTATGAACCAAATATAAACCTATCCAGTACGCGAAGTTGTTCACATATTCATAAGCCATCGGTGCCAAATAAGATGCATTTGCGGAGACATCAAATTTCATTAGAAGAGTCGGCAAGAAGAAAATGATGGCAAACATCCCCGACAACTGCAGGCATATCTCCTGTACACTAGTGATAACCAGATAAGGGCGACATTGACGACTAAAGACATACTCCAATAAACTCCAAGCTCCCAAACTCTCCTCCTTTAATTGATCAAATTCAGAATCTAAACCATCACCCCTAGTTCTTGTAAACTCTCTTCTTGCTTTTCTGAAGTTTTTCATCTCTACATGGTACATTGGGGTGTCATGAGCAAAAATGGAAATGAGGAGAGGTGGAATAACTAAAACTCCTGGAATGGCAAAACAAATCCTCCAACCCCAATCAAAATTTGCCATGATAAAATTAAATGTTAATCCTACAGGAGTTCCAAACCCATATGAAATCTTATATATCGAATCTAATGTTTTTGCAAAATCAGTTGAAGCAGACTCTGAAATATATACTGGAACAACCTACAATAGAATGTAATAAACATTAGACATGACAATAATAAGTAAAAAAAAATTCAATAAAGAAAAATGATAACATTATATAGCTTGAATGTGGTTGTAATTTTTAATCTAAAAGGTGGAAGTTTATTAGTCTGTTAAGCCACATGTACAGTTTGTTAGACTGTTAAATTTTCTTTTCGCACATCTTTGGTTCTCATAAGTAAAGAACAGAGCAATGTATTTCCTTCTCTAAGTTTATACAATCAATTGCAAATAGCTAAAGTTTTCTCCCATACCAATTAATATTTTCCTCTTGTGTGGTTAATTTCTAATAAAATACCTTTATGCTTAATATTCTTGAATGAGAATTTTTACCTGAGACATAATTCCAATCCCTATGCCAGTGATAATTCTGCCAATAAACAGAGTCCAGAGAACTTTTGCTGAAGAGCTTAGTATAGATCCCAAGAGTAGCAAACTGAACCCCAACAGCAGAGGCCATTTTCTTCCTATCTTTTTATAGAGGAAGACAGATGCTAAGGCTGCAACAGCAGCTGACCCGAAGAGTAATGAGAGGTAAGCTTCTATAAAATTGTCATAATAGACACAGAAGTTATCCTCCCTGGTCTTCATCATTTTATAGTTGAGCTTATGGAAGAACAACTTAAAGAAGCTATCCATATTCACGACACCACCTGAAACCAAAATAACATAGTTTAAAACCATGGTAAAATTTCAAATTTAGGTTTCTTTTCTTTAATATAAAACACATTTTGCAGTAGAAAAAACAAATCTACATTTTGCTATATTTGGTTAAAAAAAAAATGCAAGTGAGAAAATTCTATGCAACAAACAACCCACATATGAAAGTTTCATGAAATTGTTATCACACTTACCAGTCTTATCAAGACAAAAGCATAAAGTAGTAGTCCATTAAGTATTGGAAAGAGTCCCCAACGCACAAAAAAAAGGATTCAATCTTTTAGGCTATCTATCAACAATAGAGGGGCTGCTCATAGTCTATAGATACTGGATTAGATGGTTCCAACTGAATTAATGACAACCTCCATCTCCATACAGTAATTGATTTCAAACAGGATCAAACCCGATGCAATTCAATCCTTCTTCTTGGCAAAGATTCACAAAAAATAAAAACCACGCTAGACCGAAGCCCATTGCTATGGGGACTACCTGTTTAAGGGAATGACTGAGGTAATTGCAAATAGATTGAAAGACACAGTGGCTCTTTAAAAAGGATGCACTCCCAGTCTCACTTGTATAAGAAGAGACATTGGTAATTAACCCAAAGAGGCTAACTACTCAGCTGAAAGATTAGGTGAGCCAGCCATGATCACTAAACTTTGCCAAATGGGGCATTTAATAATGTTAATCAAAATTTTCTATATGCTCTATAGAATGTTGAGGGGTTTACAATTCTACATGCAGCGGGCCCTATGCTTCTAGAAAGCAAGAAATTCCTCAAGAATACACCCACCAAAGGGCTAATCTTGCAAATCTTAGCTTCTTAGAGCCATGAAACCTTCTAGGATGGTGTAGAAGTGTTTTAGACTTTGCTGTACAGCATGAAAAGTTCTTTGAGCTAGGCTCCCACAAGTCTTCCTCCCAAGTAAAACAAAAAACATGGAATCATTCTCTAACGTGACACCAAGCCAGTAAGTGTTTAACATTACCTTTATCCTTACTTTTATAAGAATGAAATAGATAAAATAGTCAAACATTTGTTGGAGGGAGCCAAAAGGCCAAGCCAAAGTCCATTCTCACCACTCACCTTATTGGTGAGGAAGGCTAACAGAAGTTGGCATGTGCATTGACTACTAAGCATTGAACAAGGAAATGGTGAAGGAAAACTGGACAAGTTCTGAATTCTGACAGTGAATTACGTAACAAATACACATGGAAGAGAACATATCGAAGACGATGTTTCGAACACATGAAGAGCCCAATGAATTTTTAGTTGTACCCTTTGGCCTAATGAACCATATCTTTAGACCTTTCTTCTGAAGGTTCTCATTGTTTGTTTTAGTATTAATGTTCTTTTGGAAAACTATCTTATTTTTTGGTGTTTGGTGATGAGCTTGAGAACATTTTTTGGTGTTTGGTATACACAAATTTTTTATAAAATTTCTTTTATAATTCAAAACATATATACACATGTATATTGTGTAAACCCAACTAATGTAATCAATAGATACAAGAACACCAATTATCTAATAGAATTTGGAAGAAATGAATGACAAAAATTCACCATTGACAACAATATAATGAAAGAATTAACATTTGGTGGAACCTTTTGAAACCATTGGAAACAGCCAAATCTATAATCTTTAAAATTAAACAACTATAATAGTGTCATGCAAAATTGTAATAGACTTTGTAATACTCCCAATGTAGGCACAACCCAAGCAAGCAAGAGAAAGTCCTAGACAAACATGACTCATGCCATAATGAATGGGTACCTTAAGATAATAGTAAAGACACCAGTTTCTTCATGGAGTTAACAAAAATAATCATACATAACATAAGAAAAATGGAAGGTGAACCAGAAATTTTCATAGCCAAGAATAAAACATCTGACATACCAACTATACAGTAAGTCCCATGAGACCCCAAATAGAGGAAAACAGAGGATCCACAAACCCCTAGGGTGATCACACATGCTAGAGTTTCCCAAATTATTTTTTATCTAAAGTATAATTGTATTCTCAACAGTTTCACAAATTATGGCCCTTTCTTTCAGCAATGCTTCTAGCTTCTTCTTTCTTCTGACTTCACAGTTTTGGCTCTATAGGCTTTTAGGTTTAGGTTCTGGCTTCTTATTGTGGCAGAACATTGCAATAATATAGAAATTCATTTTTATTTATAATGAATACAATGGATTTAGCCTATATACTAATACCACAGCAGGTATAGTTTTGATGTTTATTAGCTTCTTCATACTTTAAAAGAAAATTCCAGTAGTCATATTTGTCAAGTGCAAATTTTTCTTTGCCAGGAGACAGGAGGAAATGCATATGTTCTTCTTAGAATCTAATGTCTCACATGCTGGCCCAGTTTGCTAGACTCAAAGGACACGCAGTTGCATCTACCCCAATTCATTTTGTGGTACAGGTTTTGAATTACGAGCCCGAGTACTTATTGTTGTTGTTTTTCTTATTAGTACTATTTCTAAATTGGAATTTTTTTTTTTTTTTTTTTCAGATGGGTTAAATTAGATAATGGTCACAAATTGCAAGAGGAAGGGTAAGGGGAAATGGATGTATAAGAAACCAATTTTTTACACTTGAAACCTTATGTCATATTCATTTAAAATAAAGTAACTTATAAAACTATATAAGCCTATTCCATGGAAATTGGTCTACCACATACATGTTCCTGTATTTTATACCATCATATTTGTTCCAAGTAACACTACTCACCATTTTGTGATGTTATCATTCATCTTGATCCTGCAAAATTCTTATGCTTCAATTTTTTGAATTAATGAAAGTGCAAAACAAGACTGTTTTTCAGTGTTTTAAAAAGCATTGTGCCTCACATTTTGCATATTTTACGTATTTGAGGATTTGCATTCTATTTGTGGCTGGATTTTGATAGAAGAATTGCATGTTCCTATCAATCAAAGGAACATTTGCGCTAGCTCTGTCAATCAAGTGAAACTCATTTGGGTTCTATTCAAAAGTTTGTTTCCTTAATATAATAATCACCATATTTAACTTACGTATGACAGTATGAATTATAAAATATATCTATTTTCATATTTTAAAAGGTAGGCATGCATTTACATGGGGTTACAAACTAGTTTATATTTAAATTCAAAACTCAAAGAAAATCCAATTAGAATTCTCAATTAAAATATAAGTTTGTGCTATGTGTCCCTAATTTCTTCTCAAATTTGGTGCCAAATGTGGGGACCACACCGTAACTATTTAGATGTCTATTGACAATCTATGTAAATTTATGAAATATGTTAAATATAAATCTTTCCCATTTAGTTACAAGTCTTTCTAGACTTCTAGTACTTCACAAATCATGATAGTTACAAATTTAAGTATTTTTCTAGACTTTGAGTACTTGATAGTCTTCACCATCTTATGTGTCCTTTTGGAGTCGTTTCCAATCCTTTTTTGTGTGTGTTATTCCTTTCCTAAGTTTCATTTCCCATCTAACTATCTAAATAGACAAGAAATTCACATCCCTTTTTGTAGTCCTTGAATTTAGTTTCCCCTTTTAGTCTCAATCTTTGCCTAACTTCACAATTTAGTTCTATCAAAACTAAGATTCTTCCCTATCATTTTTAATGTCTCTGTCCAATGTCTATCTTCTGCAACCTAAAACTCTAGGTTCCCTTAAGAAGACCGAAGCTTCTTTGAGAAACTTCAACCCTCTCTCTCTCTCTCTCTCTCTCTCTCTCTCTCTCTCTCTCTCTCTCTCTCTCGTGAGGTCAAGAAATTCCACCAAATCTGTCCTAGATCTCTTTGCAACTTCATCTATCAGTGAATTAGTCCTAGATTTGGATGAGTTTGATGCTATCGAAAAGTATTTAGAGTCCGGTGTTCACCGAATCACTATGTAATCTAAGAGTTCTAGTGGGTGTTCAAAGAGCTCCAGTAATGGCTCTATATTCGGCATTGTATTTGGGATTACTACCACCTTTGCTCTCTACCTCCAAGGCGTTCATAGTCTTCACTCACCACATGTAAATTTCCATGTTTAGAAAATTTTCTACATATTTTTATATTTGTTTTACACTATTGTTTGTTTGATATCGCAAAATCATCTTGATTTCCAATTTGTTGGATCCTAAGCTAAAAAGCTTGACTTGAGAGTGGGTTTGAACATGATATTGATATTAAGCTTGAGCTTGGCTTGACTAATTAATCAAGCCAAGCTGAGCTGAGCCGACTTCAAGCTATTTGGCTTTCTCACAAGCTAGAGTTCAAACATTGTTTTTAGGCTTGTCTTGAACTCGAGCCAAGCTTGAGCATTTGATTTTTACTGAAGAGCTAAGCTCAAACACTCACTACTCGGCTAAGCTTAGCTTGTTTACAACCCTACCTAGGGTACTTTGTAAGAAAGACAATATTGAAATTGGGCTTCAAAACTGCACCATATCAAAGATTAATACATCAAACATATTTGGTCATGCCTCTCGTGATCCAACACTATTATAAGTTATATCTATGTTTCATTGGTAAAATGTAATGATTATTTGAAGTCTGTTGAAGTTCAAGAAGAGGTAAAACAAGAAGCTGCAGAAGTGGTTTATGCAGGGATAAAGAAGAAAAGCAGAGTAGACAAAAACGACATCATTTCAAGTAGAAGAAAAAAGAAAAGATTGAATACGCTGTGTTTTGATTTAATTAAGAAAGTGTGTGATGAAAACACACGTGTACAAGTTTCTTATTTCTTTTAGTTAGTTCTCCTCTGTTTTAGCCTAAAGGATGTATATAAACAATGTAAATGATGATTGTTAATCAAGCTTTCAGTTTCTTCCATTCAGATCAATAAGACTGTTTCTCTCTAGAGAGTTCTTTTCTCTCTCTGTTAGGAGTTAGGACCTCCATATCCAAACCTAGAAATTTTACATGGTATGAGAGCTTTAATGGCTTCCACTGCAAATGCATAAACTGGTTCAGAAATTTCTGTTTCTTCTTCTCACAATACTTTTAATCCTAGAGGTTCTTCATAGAATTTCAATACACCTTCTTCAATGGTTGATGAAAATTCCAATCCATCTAGCCCCTATTTTCTTCCTCTGGCTGAGTTTAGAATTGATACAATTCACTAATGGTGGATCAAATACACTTCTCAATAAACAGTACAATTCACTTTCACTCAATCATTGATATAATCATTTACACCACAATTAGATCACACTCAATCATTGATACAATCATTTACACCACAATTAGATCACTATAACAAACTCAAAACTGACTCAACCATTTTGGTCCTGAGAACTATCCAAGTTGGGTAAGAGCTGTGTTTCTTTCCTTGAGTGGAAGAAACAAGTTTGGATTTCTCAATGGTTCAATTTCTGTGCCCGGGAAATGCTACAAGATTGTTTGAGCTCAAGAAGGAAATTGCAAGATTCTCTCAAGGTCAACTCACTATAAGTTCCTATTTCACTGAGTTCAAGATTCTCTGGGATGAATTGGTGAATTATCAGCCTTTTCCTGTTTGCACTTGCACTTGTGGTGCTCAACAATCACGGTCAGATGCACACGTGGAAAAGGTGGAAATTCCAAGAAAGAGAGCCCCATCTGTAGTTATTGTGGTATTGTAGGTCACATTGCAGATAAATGCTACAAGCTGCATGGATAGCCACCTGGTTATAAACCAAAGGGAAAATCATCAGCAAATCAGGTCTTTTCTGGAATTTTTGGGAATTCTATGCCTTCTAATGGTAGTTCTGTTGGGAATTTTAACTCACAGCTTGTTCCTGCAAAAGTTGCTGAGATGATGAACTATTCTCATCGGCTCAATGATTCCTGCACTCAGTTTCCACAGACTCATTACAATGGCACTATGACTCAGATTCAGCCTCAGCAGTCACAGTTTGCTGCTCCTCAAGCTTAGTTTTCTACTCCTCAGTGCCCAATTTCACAGGCAGTGTGAAAAGCTGCTGACCTTTCTTAATTCTCAGTCTCAGACTTACAGAGAAGCTCCTGGTCATCAAGCAACTACAATGCTGAGTCCTCTCAAGGCTTCTGGTGCATCTACTTCTCAGACTCATTTCTCCAATAATTTTTGAGGTAATCCTTTTTGGTACCCTCCTAACATGTCCCATAAAGTTTTCTCAGCACATGTTACTTGTATTATCCCTTATAAATCTCCAAATTGGATCATTGACACTGGTGCCACTGATCATATGGTGCATTCATTATCCCTTTTAACCACTCTTACCTCAACCTTAAATAGTTTTGTCTATTTGCCCAATGGGGATAAGGCTCTTGTTACTCATATAGGAACTGTCCAGATTTCAGAAACTTTAACTTTACATGGTGTATTGTGTGTTCCATCTTTTAGTTTCAATTTGATATCTGTTACCCAGTTGACTAGGGTTGTTTTTTGTTGCCTTATCTTTCTTGGTTCCTTTTGTTTTATCCAGGACCTTGTTAATTGGAACACGATTGGGTTGGGTAAGGAATCAAGAGGTCTTTACTTGTTGCAGTCTACTCCAGCTATTTCTTCAGCTCATTCTGTCCTTGGTACTACATCGAGTTTTACTTTTCCTGCTTCTTGTGATAATTTCCAATTATGGCATTTTCATTTAGGACATCCTTCATATGCCAAATTGTCTTTGTTGAATAAGCTTGTACCTGATGTACATGTAAGCAAATCTCATTGTTGTGACATTTGTCATTTCCCTAAACAAAAAAGGTTATCTTTACCCTCAAGTGTGCATGTTTCCTCATCTATTTTTGAACTTGTACATGTTGATCTGTGGGGACCTTTTTCTGTTCCTACTGCTGAAGGTTTTGGATTTTTTCTTACTATTGTTGATGACTTCTCAAAATGTACTTGGGTTTATTTCTTAAAAACTAAATCTGAAACTCAAGTCATGATTCAACAATTCTGTAATATGGTTGAAACACAATTCAATACCAAAGTCAAATGCATCAGAAATGACAATGGAACTGAATTTTTCATGAATGATTTTTTCAAAACCAAAGGGATTTTGCATCAATTAACATGTGTTGAAACACCTCAACAAATGTTGTTGTTGAAAGAAAGCATCAAAGCATATTAAATGTTGCTAGAGCTTTAAAATTTCAATCTTCCTTACCTTTATCTTTGTGGGGTGATTGCATTTTGACTGCTGTTTATCTTATAAATAGGCTGTCCTCTTAAGTTTTTGAAAAATAGAAGTCCTTATGAAGTGTTGTTCCAACAACCTCCTTCTTATGATCATTTAAAGACTTTGGATGTTTGTGCTTCATTTCCACTCTTTCTCACAATAGAAATAAATTTGCTGCTAGAGCTAAAAGGTGTGTGTTTCTTGGATATCCTAGTGGTATTAAAGGATACAAAATTTGAAGTTTAGATTCTAATTCTATTTCTGTGTCTAGAGATATAGTTTTCTATGAAACTATATTTCCCTTTGCTGCTGTTTCCAAATCCTCTATTTCAGATTCTGATTGTTTAGGCAGTGATACTTTTATTTTTCCACATTGTGTTTCTGACTCTTCTTATCCTTTTCCTCCTTCTCACTTAGTTCAGCCTAGCTTTACTACTTCTGCAGTTCCTAATACTGCAGATACTAGTAATGTTGGTCCTGCTCCTATCAGTTGTACTGACATACCTTCACTTACGCCTATCTCTGGTTGTAACTCTGAAACTGG
This sequence comes from Castanea mollissima, assembly GCA_014183005.1. Lineage (NCBI taxonomy): Eukaryota > Viridiplantae > Streptophyta > Magnoliopsida > Fagales > Fagaceae > Castanea > Castanea mollissima. The sequence continues at coordinate 43,487,854 of JACAVU010000002.1, read as the reverse complement.
TTTGGTTCCTAGTCCTGTTACGAGAGTACTCCCTGTACAGCAGCCTTGAAAATCCACTAGAGCTCACAACCCTCCATCTTACCTTAGAGATTACTCCTGTAATGCTGTTTTCACTACACCAGCTTCTGGCTCACCCTATGACATATCTCATGTTCTTACCTTCACTCATCTTAACAAAGCATACAAACATTTTGTTTTTGCTCTTCAAGCCACAACTACTGGACCCACTTCCTTTCATCAAGCAATTCAATCTCCTGAATGGAGGACTGCTATGGATAAGCAATTTCAAGCTTTAGAACTAAATAATACCTGGACTTTCACTCATTTACCTCTTGGAAAAATACCTATTGGATGTAAATGGATCCATAGAATTAAGTATCACTTAAATGGCACTATTGAGAGGTACAAAGCTAGGTTGGTTGCTAAGGGGTACACTCAAAGAGAGGATCTTGATTACACAGACACATTCTCTCCTGTGGCTAAATCTGTCTGTCAGAATTGTGCTCTCTATGGCTGCTGTGAAAGGATGGGGTATTCATCAAATGGATGTGAATAACACCTTTCTACATGGTGATCTAAATGAGGAAGTCTACATGTCTCTTCCTCAAGGGTTTCACAGCAAGGGGGAGTCTCCTAATCTAGTATGTAAGCTTAACAAGAGCCTATATGGTCTGAAGCAGGCCTCTAGGCAATGGTTTGCAAAATTTTCTTACACAATTCGCAATTTTGGGTTTGTACAATCTAAAGCTGATTACTCTCTTTTCACATACGCCAAAGGATCTTCCTTTACAGTTTTGCCTGTGTATGTGGATGACATTTTACTTACAGGGAATGATCCTCAATGCATTACTGAGTTAAAGCAAGTTCTTGATAAGAAATTTGGTTTAAAAGATCTTGGTTCTTTGAGGTACTTTCTGGGACTTGAAATTGCAAGGAACAATAAAGGCATTACCTTGAATCAAAGGAATTATGCTTTAGAGATTTTACAAGATTCAAGTCAGATTGGGTCTAAACCAGTGAAAACCCCAATCGAACAAAACTTGCATCTATCCAAGGATGAAGGAAAGTGAATTGCAGACTCAAGTCAGTACAGAAGATTGATTGGCAGACTTCTATACTTAACTTCGACAAGACCAGACATCACATATGCTGTGCACAGGCTAAGTCAATTTCTTTCTGCACCAAGGGAACCTCATATGCAAGCTGTCTACAGGATACTTCAGTACATAAAAGGTTCACCAGGAATGAGACCTTTCTTCCCTAGCAACTCAGATTTGCAAGTTAAAGCTTATTGTGATGCTGACTGGGTAGGATGTCCAGATACTAGAAGATCCTTGACTGGTTATAGTGAGTTTTTAGGTGAATCCTTAGTTTCTTGGAGATCAAAGAAACAAAGTACAGTCTCGAGGTCCTCTGCTGAAGCTAAGTACGGAGCAATGGCAACCACAACTTAGGAAGTGGTCTGGATTCTACAATTGCTGAAGCTGTGTGTGATTAAAACACACATGTGAGTTAGTGATTAGATTAAGCTAAACCACGTGTATAAGTTTGTTATTTCTAGAAAGTTCTCCTCTCTGGAAAGTTCTTTTCTCTCTATTATAGGTTAGATCTATGTTTTATTGGTAAAATGTAGTGATTATTCGAAGTCTTTTCATATACATCTTTTCATGTGTGTTTGCACTACTAACCGTGCTTAGTTTTGTAGATCATTTTCCTAATGATGCTATTACATGTACTGAGCACAATGTTAATTTTTCTTTTTACATTTTTTTATGAGAAACGATTATTTATAACTATATTTATGGAAATTAATTCTTTAAAAAAATGTATAAAAATCAAAATTATCATCAATTATCAATCAAAAAATATATAAAAGTAGAGATCTCATACAAGAAGTGCCATGTGGCGCTCTATAAGAACAGTTTCTCATAGGCATCCAACTCAACTTTTTGCACTCTTCTCCTAAAGCACTTGACAACTGTCTGTTGGTCTTCATTATTACCCCTTTTTCCTTTTTCTCTTCTACTTCTTCTCACCTTTTGGGATTCCCTACAGCTACACTGTTACACCGGTTGCTCTTCCCAATTTGAAGAGTTTTCTTTTTTTAATTGACAGTGTACCGTTTATGGTACATATGCTATTCACTTTCACAAGGTAATATACACAACAATCTTGTTCTTGAGCTAATCAGTTTGACATATGTTTCAACCTACAAGCTTTAGTTCATTTGGAACTTTTTGTGATTTGCCTTTTGACAAATCAAAAGCATGACTATACCATGAAAAACAATTTATTTTTGTATTTGTTTAAATCTCCTTTAGGGGCAGGTTTGTTGATATAGCCCTTGGTTGCCATTCTTTTAACTGAAAAAAAAGAAAAAAAAAAAAAAAAAAAAGAGGTACTGTTACTTTCTTTTTCTTAATGTTTAAGATTATTTTTGTTGTCATTTACAATTATCTTTTTTTCTTTCTTCACCAATTTTTTTTATCTTATTTTGATGCAAAAATGCAATAGAAAAATCGTAATTAGTGAATTATAGGATTCCTAATACATGTAGTAGAGTCATGGTTCCTACTCCTATGCTAATGCTAATGGAGCCTGAGACTGTTCTTAAAAAAAAAAAATTAAAGTTTAATAATATTGTTAAACAGAAAGTGGAATCAGAATGATAATAATAAATTACAATTAACAAAATCCAAATGAATTTTGAAAAACTTCTTCTATTCGTTATTGTTATTATTTTTTAATCATTTTTGTTCAATGTATTGGTGTATAAGCACGGGTTACATGTTAGGTTATCTAATTTACAAGATTTTTATGCAATGCTGTCAATCGGGCAAGTTTTGCTCATATGGTAATTTCAAATTGATAATAATGACTATAAAAATGAAATCTAGAAGCATAAGATCGATAGGATGAAAGATGACATATGCTTTGTCTCAAATCATTTGGGATAGTACTAAAAGTATAGTGAATTTTCTTTTGGGACCCTAAATATGTCGAGGTCAGATTTTAGTCAGCTGCAATACAAGATTTTTAATAAATTATATAAAAATAATTTTGAGCTGAATTTTCAGTTGTACATTCTATACATATAGGATCTTATCCCTATTAAATTTCAAGTTGATTAGACAATTCTAGGTGGGCCAAATGAATTTTTACAAAGAGCTATTGTGCTTTAGATTTAACCTGAAACTATGATGAGAATGCTTAGACTATGTGGAATTCAGCCATTTTGAGCAAGTCTTAGAAGCTATGCAAAAGGATCTCAATTATATACATATTCGAGCTTATCCCTATTAAATTTTAAGTTAATTAGACAATTCTAGGTGGGTCAAAATTACAAAGAGTTATTCTGCTCTAGATTTAATTTGAAAGTGCGATGAGAATGCTTAAGAGTTTGTGGAATTCAGCCATTTTGAGAAAGTCTTAGAAGCTTTGCAAAAGGATCTTAATAATATTTATATGTGAAGATATAAAAACTTGAATTTTGGGATGCAAGGAGATGGAATACCTCTGACACATCATTTTCCGATGAAAGGGGTCAAGACCAATCCTAAGAAGATTGAAGCAACAATACAATGGCCTACTCTTATGCCCTTAAATCGATATTTAGGTTCTGACCTCAAGTGCTGATCAAACCCTAATCATCAGGGAACTCAATTTCAGATCATGGAATGTACAAGGGTGATTGGGTCATCTGGTTGGGAAGTTAGTTAGGAGAGTTGGTTGCATGGATAATTAGCACACTATGAATTAGTTAAAGCTTATTTAACACATGTTAAAATGAAGGACAATAAGATTTGAGAATAATCATCCAATATGAATTAAGGATGATCTTGAATAAGAAGTTAGTTATATTTCTCAAACTCATTAATGAACGATGCTTTAGTTTTCTCAAATTCTCTCTCTCTCTCTCTTGAAAGAATCTTTGATCTTTGAGAAAAGACAAAGGTTGAATCTAATCAACTCTATATCACAGATGAGCAAGAAATAGCAAGATAAAATATCAAGGGGAAATATCAAGAAGAGTAACAGAGAGAGAGAGACAGAGTTTAGATTTGATACAATTCACTAATGGTAGATCAGATACACTTCTCAATAAACAGTACAATTCACTTACACTCAATCATTGATATAATCATTTACAGCATAATTAGATCACACTCAATCATTGATACAATCATTTACACCACAATTAGATCACTATAACAAACTTAGAACTGACTCAACCATTTTATCAAAAATAAAATAAACTGACTCAACCAACTCAGATTTTGACACGTGTTCTGTAATAGAATTCATAGCTACCTCTAAACTAACGGCTATAATACAAACGACAGCGTTTGATTAAGTGATGTACATGTGTTATTCTAAGATTAAGATTGGTCACGTGTAAGACTGGTTTCTATTAGATTGGTCTTTAGTTTGGTTTCTATTATAATAACAATAACAACAGCAAAATTGCATGTTGTAGTTTTAAACATCCTATCTTGTAAGTAGAGGTTTCAATTTCATTTATATTTCAGACCACTAAAAATGAAATTCCTATTCAAGCAATATATCCAGATAGATTGCATAATGTTGGATCTAAATGTAACTATTCTTAGTATTGTATTATTACAACAAAATCATTACCTCCATTTCCTAGGGCAAATCCAACTGCTGCACCTCCAAGACATGATAGGACAACTAACTGGCATTTCCACCTATTCATAACGTAAATGAGTCAATTTCTTTTACAAATATCATTTATGCAAATGGATGACTTCTATAAGATATTACTAGTTATACGTAATGAGGTAAGTATAAAGAACTAAATGTTTATCGATCATACCAATTACACCCAAATAATGGTCTTCGGGAAGCCACTAGAGAGGTATCACCCTACAAAATAACAGTGAAGTAAGTTAAGGGGAAAAACACACACACAAACAAAAACTATATAACTTAGAGATTTGAGGTAAGTAGATTTATTTGCATACCAGTTGACTTGAAGTTCGTGAACTGACTTCAGGTGATTGTTGTGGAAGATTACTAATTTCTGATGGTTGTGGAGGAGTAGATGCTTCAGATGGTTGTGGAGGAGTAGATGCTTCAGTTGGTTGTGGACCCTACAGGCAGAATAATAATAATAATAATAAACTCAAATCGCAATGAATAAAAATTATGATAATAAACTAAAAAAAAAGTTAGTTAGGAAATTTTAATTTTGGGTTTGGAATTTTTTATTTAGTAAAAATCTCAATTCTGCCTTGACTCAAACCCAAAAATCATGTTCGAGCAACATAGGGTGAATGAATGACAAGTTAAACTAAGGCTTTCATCCAAACTCTCAAAATAGACTAAGGCTAAAGGAAATGAATGGCAAGTTAAACATCATACCTGATCATCTCGATCTATCTCCTCCAACACCTGGTCATCCCGAACTACGGCCTCCATGGGCTCCAGCACCTCGTCCAGCACATGGTCGTCCTGAACTACGGCCTCCACGACCTCTAATATGTAATCATCTTGAAATATGGCCTCCACGTAGTCATCTTGAACTATAGCGTCCACCGCCTCCAGGACGTAGTCATCCCGAAATACAACCTCCACCGCCTCCAGGACGTAGTCGTCCCGGAATACGGCCTCCACCGCCTCCAGGACGTAGTCATCCCGAAATACAACCTCCACCGCCTCTAGGACGTAGTCGTCTCGGACTACGGCCTCCACCGCCTCTAGGACGTAGTCGTCTCGGACTACGGCCTCCACCGCCTCCAGCACGTAGTTATCTACTACAGCCTCAAGCACTATGGCCTGCACAGCCTCTAGGACCTGATCATCCCGAACTATGGCCTCCATGAGCTACACAAAAGAGAGAGAGAGAGAGAGAGAGAGAGAGAGTGTGTGTTAGAGTATTCACGTCAGCTTGTACAAAAACTTGTCTATTTTAGCACAAGAATATACTTTTTTATTTTACATAGTCACTTTTCAAAACACCACAAATCAAATTATCTATTTTACGCAAACCACATTTATAAGTGAGAACCCACCAAAGCTTTACAGCCTAGGCAGTGGCGGAGCTAGAATTCGACTTTAGGGGGGGCAAAATTTATAACTTATATACATTTGTCTCTATAAACAAATACATATTGTGTATGTAGCATGCAACATATGCATCATATATAAAAAATATTAACCAAACTTGACAATTAAATGCCAGTAATATGAATAGTAAGTGATCATTCAATATTAAAAGATCCCCTAAAATCATTGCATATCATTATATTATGTATATTTTATTAGTTTTTTTTAATATATAGCCAATAAAATAATCCCCTAATATATTTTATGGAATTTGTCATGTAATTGTTTCCAAATTTTATATCTTAATACTTTTGAAAGGAACTTCTTTTTTGGGTGGTATTTTTGTCTCTTCAATTAAGACTTTTTCTTCTTTATTTAAGTTTATTTTTTATCATTGTTTATGTTTTATAAATTTTGAACTTTAAAAAATATTGATAAAGTAAAAAAAGATATGAAAATATATGATATATCAATTGAGTTTGACATTTCAAAAGGATAGGGAGATATATATACACACAAAGAAAAAAAAAAGATGTAATGTGTAGCTGAAGGGGTTTTCAATACAGCTCAATTACTCACACTATTTATCACAATTTCAATAAAATCTCCGCATCTTACTACTAGTACACACATAACAAAGGAAAATTTTGGGCAGATCAGGGGGGCAAGTGCCTCCTCTCGACCCCCCTGACTCCGCCCCTGAGCCTAGGAGTTCACATAATTAACGTGGTCCATAAACATCGTCAACTAAGTTACAGATTCCCTTCCTCCTCCGAGTTTAATAAAAAAGATATATAAGAGCGTAACGTACCAAGAAAAGCCGATGCGTTGACAGGCGTAGATGTGGTTGGGTGGACCCTAGCGAACCAAGAAGGGGCACTGAGACTGACCAGCTAGTGTGCAATGACGACCGGCCCGCAAGCTACAGCCTCAGTGATGGGAATAGTCGGAATATACCTTGAGATGCTGGATCTGAGTGAGAAATGAAACCACTGACCAGCTAGTGTGCAATGACGACCGGCCCGCAAGCTACAGCTTCAGTGATGGGAATAGTCGGAATATACCTTGAGATGCTGGATCTGAGTGCGAAATGAAAAGAGAGAGAGAGAGAGAAGAGAGACGGTGGATAGAGATTGTTTTAGTTATAAGCAACCGTGTTTTAGTTAGTTTAGTTAATGGTGTTGTGTACCGAATAGCTAGTAGCCTTCACATTCAAACTGGGTTACAGTTTCTGCATGAAGACTTTCTTCTTCTTTCCATATATAGGTACGTTGCATTCATTACCGTACTTATAAAGAATATTTTTTTGTTTTGTTTTGCTTTTACACGGACAGAGGGTACATTTGTGGAACAAAAAAGAGACATCTGACCGTAAAGGCCTATGCATTGAATAACTTTTTAGCTATGGATACTCGGCTCTTTTACAATAAACAATTAGTAAGTAATGAATTTATAGCAATAAATAATGCTACCAACGCAATTTTTTAGCAATAAATTTCATTGTTTCTGAATTTATAGATTGGGAGTGTTATAGAGTAAAATTGGTGGGTTTGTATCACAGTTAATTATTTTAACCATAATAAAATTTATTGTGAAACTTATTATATTTATTTGTGAAAAATTAAATTTATTGTAAAATTTATTATAAGTATTGATTGTGTCTATTATTTACGTCATTTTCATTCTGCCATGTGATAAAATTTTATGGAACAAACTAAACACATGTAACATGATTATGTGGTACTTAATAGAAAAATATAAATAAAAAGACTAGTGATACGAACAACATACAGGTTAGCACAAAAAAAAAAACAATATACATCTTCGTAAAATCAAAATTTTAAAATTTTAAGATGTAAAACTCAAAGACTCCCAAACATTAAGGGTATAGTTTGCACTTTAGGGCCAATTTTGATATCAAAATTAGTTTGACTTTTTTTGTAGTAAATTGTAAATTACACCCCTAAAATTTGAGAATGTTTAAATTATACACTCTGAAATTTCAGAATTTAAATTTACCCCTAGATCTTTGGAGGGGTTTGAATTTTACACTCTCAAATTTAGAAATTTCAGGGTGTAAAATTCAAATCTCTCAAAATTTTAGAAAGTAAAATCCAAACACCTCTAAAATTTAAGAGATAAAATCCAAATTTTGAAACGTTAGGGTGTAAAATTTAAACGCCTCCAAACTTTAGGGGTGTAATTTTTCCCTTTTTTTATTTTGATATTAATTGTGTGTTTGGATTTTGCTTTAAACAAACTTTCTTTTTTCTTTATGCAAATAATCTAACTTTAAATTTTTTGAAAATAAACTAAATTTTTAGCTTTTTATCACATATTTAAGAAAGAAAAAATATCACATCAATAAAATATTTAAATTTCAAATTTTTATTGGATGTGAAATTTGACAAATACACAATTGTATTACATTTTCTTCTTATAACCTCTATGATTGCAACATTTCAAGATGATATGAGGTCAATAAGTATCACCGCAATAAAATCTTGTTTCTTACAACAATGACCAAATCATTTTGAGTCTGCGTTTTCTATTTTTATGTGTCATGGCAAGAGCTTGAGTCTTTGCATTTTTTTTTTGTTACGTACCACTAGCCTTATTAGAGTAAGTATGTGAGAGGCCACATCCTCAGTCCACCAACTTTTTGTTGGGATAAACCCGCGTGAATTGGTGGGGATGTGTTGGTGCCCCGTTATATTTCCCCATAGATTTAGGGTTTTACATGGAGTTGACATTTATTTTAATTTAAATAGTAAAAATAATAAAATTAAAAATGAAAGAAATAAAAATACTTTATTGATTAGTAGAGGGTTAGAGGTATTAGAGATTTAGTGTCCTAAGACAATAAAACATAAATAGTAATTTTTAAAATTGTTTTGAGTTTAAAATAGGACCTCGCTATTTTGTGTTTCAAATGTCATGAGAAGACCGGCTTGCTTTGGATTGAAAAAGTTTTATGATATTCATTGCTAGTTCTATGGTAAAATTCTCTATTTTTTAAAGAATGCATATTATTCATTGGCATAATATTGTGAAAATGATAATATAACACTGACAAAAACAAAAAGCTGACAAACATTATATTGGTGATTTTTTTAAGCTAAAGACCTAACATTTTAAATAAAATATTGGGTTTACATTTAATCCCATATCTATTGAAGTACAATTTTTCATTTTCTTTGCACCATTTGAGGAAGTTGAGTTTTCCTTCTCCTTCTCCGGATGTGTAAAGATGTAATGGCCAAAATGCTTATAAAACCCACAAGTTCTCTTTTGCTTTTCCAATTCTTTTTCACCTTTCATTTTTTTTTTTTTTTTACTTTGGGCAACCTTTCATCTTTGAGAGCGGAGGACAACAAACAAAACAATCTCCATCAATTGCATCATTAACATTAGCATCAACCATACCTTCTTTGTCCACTAAAATTTCATCATTCAACACTATTTAATTGTTGCTCCTTAGATGAGCAACAATTAAAGAGCTTTACATTCACATCTTGAAGATATCCTATTTCGCTGCTCCTTAGATGGGTCTACTTTTTTTAATTGTTATTTACCTTCCATGACAAAAAAAATCATGTTATATATTTTCTACATTTTAGTGACAAAATGACCTTTTTCAAATTGTAAAACCATATTGATTTGCATAATTTTTATAGAAAATAAAAGCCTCTTCTTCACTAAAAAAACATTGACCAACAAAAGGTTCAAACTCATTATCTATTGAATTTATATCTTCATTTTCATCAATAACTCCTATTTCTTCTATTGGTAATTCATTCCAAACCACTACTTCCTCCCCGCAAGTGTCTTTACTTTCTCCATCATTTGGAAGCTCATTTAAGTTAACACAATTCCTTGAAACACTTTGATAAATCTCACTTGCAATTACAATATCATTCATTTGTTCTATGTTGTAACAAGGATTTTTAAATAAATAAAAATTCAATATCATATTCAATTATAAATGAAATATAACCTCTAGGCTTCCAAATTGTCTATACACTGAGTAGCTGACTGGGCTTTTGTATCAAAATTTTGAGTTTTTTGTAGGGAAAACATTTTGCCTCTCTTGTAGACTAGTGATGAATATTTATATCAAGTATTAAGGGATACTTGTGACCATTTTTTAGTTTGGAGGAAGGCCTTAGACCTTTCAGATGCTATTAGTCTCACTTGCAACTAAATTCTCATCCATTGATTCTATAATAATTTAACAAAAATGAAAAATAAATATTAACATCATATTTTAATATATTTAAAAATTAAATTTAGAACAAAAGAAATATATATACCTTATTTATAATTTCTTGATAACTATGTTCTTGTAGACATTTGATCATTCCTTAAACTCTTCTTTCTTTTTTTCTTTTTTTTTCTTTTTTTCTGAACATTGAACTCTCTTTTTAGTTTTTTTTTTTTCATGATATTAGTAAAGTGAGGGAGAAATATTTGTAAATTACGCATTGGTGGGAGATAAAATAGAAGATGGAGAGTAATTGCAAAAGAACATTTTTGTCTCATTATAAAAAATTAAGTACAACTGGTTATTTTGACGGCTTAAATCCGGCCATGTCAAAAGATGGCTGGCAGTCACTTACCAGACCCAAAAAGAAGCTCCTTTCAGCCTCATTCCAAGTTTCCATGCACAATGGCCCACCACTAAGAACCCATAAACTATGCCCTAGGGAACATGGTACAAATGCCTGTATATATAACTCGTACTTGGGCAAATAAATCAATCATTGATATCCCAAGCAAGATTTTTTGAATGGACATGACAATAAAGAATATCTTCATATGAGTTAACTTCATATGATGTTTGATGGTACAATAATTATATCCTTTTGATGATATTTTCAAAAGATAAAAAGAAAATAAAAAAAGCTTTTAAATTCTAACTTTCTTGAATCTTGTTGGTTTTTTTTTTTTTTTTTTGAGAAGCATTATTTTATTTTATTGGTAGAATCATTTTCTTTGTGATGAAAAAATATAAGGTCATTTTAACTGACATTTCAAATAGATAACATTGATGAATATTGTAAAACAAATATTGTCAATTACATGACTAGTTTCTTTAAAAAAAATTGTTAGAACATCTTGAATTTGATCCTTGGAGATGAATTATTGGTGTGATGACAAATGCCTTTTACTAAAGGCATTAGGTCGTAGGTTTGAGTCCAAAAATTAGTCTTGCCAAAAAATTTGGAGATAAGATTACTTATTGTAACATTTCTAAGACCCTACAAAAAGTGGGAGTTTTGTACACTTAGTACAACCAATTCTGAGGTTAAATTAGGAAAAGAAATACTTAAATCACATAACCAAAGTAATCATCTAAGCATACAAGTACTAGCATTGACATGATTCTAACATTAACAAAACTTGAGATACTAATTTTAAATGTAGATTTCAAAATAATTTTTAAAATCCCAATTAATAAAACAACAACTTCATTACTTTAATTTCTTTAAAAAAGATTGTTGTCAACCATTATGTTTCAACTATCAAATTTCTTATATAACATTGATAATAATAATCAACATTTTTTGCTTGAATAATAAATATTAATTTAGAATTTATAAAATTCAAATGATTACAAATAAGATTAATGATAATAGTCGTCTTGAAATATGGCCTCCACGTAGTCGTCCCAGACTACGGCCTCCACAGCCTCTAGCACGTAGTCGTCTCGGACTACGGCCTCCACAGCCTCCAACACGTAGTTATCTTGAACTACGACCTCAAGCACTATGGCCTCCATGGCCTCTAGGACCTGATCGTCCCGAACTATGGCCTCCATGAGCTACACAAAGAGAGAGAGAGAGAGAGAGAGAGAGAGAGAGAGAGAGAGAGAGAGAGAGAGAGAGAGAGAGAGAGAGAGAGAGAGAGAGAGAGAGAGAGAGAGAGAGAGAGAGTGTGTGTGTGTGTGTGTGTGTGTGTGTTAGAGTATTCGAGTTAGCTTGTACAAAAAATTTTGTCTATTTTAGCACAAGAATATACTTTTTTATTTTACATAGTCACTTTTCAAAACACCACAAATCAAATTATCTATTTTACACTTCATTTCATTAAAATATCAATTTTCCTTCATTTTTTTGATTGTTTTTCTTTCTTTACACACAACAACCACTATCCACTCTCTTCTTTCATTCTCAAAATACACAAAGAAAGAACAATCAACTAAATGCAAAATGAATAATGTTAGTGTAAATCTACATGGTTACTATAGTAAACTTGTAAATTCACACAAATATACACAAACTAATATTGTGAGTCATTTTTAGGCAACACTGTTTTTCTATTATACACGGAAAAGCTGTATAAATTCTAAATAAAAAATTTTCTTTCTACAAACCACAAGTGGAGGGGCACATCATTTGTGCTAGTCATGCAAAACAAACATCATAAAGAGAACATTGTTTCTTGATAATTAGACTAGGTCTATTTCCTTTTTTCCCCCTTTTCAGTTTCTTCTTCTTAGCAACATAGAGTAGAGAAATTAGTCACATGGAGGGTAACGTCTAAAAATATCTACTTCTTACCAACCCCTTGCACTTTCGAAGAGTAAACAATGACCATAAAACAATCAAAAGAGTCTTCCTCCCAATCCTATGGTGAGCAACGAAACTGAAAATTCCAATGGATCCTCCCACCAGACCAACACATAACTTCTACCATTAAAGAGTCTCTTACCCTACTCAGATAGTAAAGTTCTAGAAAAGTCTCTTTGAGGGTACAATCCCCACACCACACATATATACTTCCAAAACTTCACTCTGGTACCATCACCCACTTCATATTGTAGTAGTTCAAAAAAGTTCAACCAACCACTTCTAATAAACCTCCAAAGGCTAACATAATGCGCTCACCTTTTTCGTGCACCAACCATCACAAACATTCTCATATGTTGCCTCAATAACCCTTCTCCATAATGTATCTATCTCTAAACCATACCTCTATAACCACTTGCCCAACAAGGCAAAGTTAAAACTCCTCAATCATCTAATACCTAGCCCTCTAACCTACATTGGCTTACGAACCTTAGCCCATTTCACCAGGTGTAACATAGAATCACCACTAATACTACTCCAAAGAAAAAACTCTCTGTAATTTCCCCATACGATTGACAACCTTCCCAGGTATAGGAAGAATCGAAAGGAAATAAGTAGGTATAGAGGAGAAAGTACTTTTAATAAGAGTAACCTTACCCCCCTTAGATAAATAAAACATCTTCCAACCTTCTAGTATAAGAGTAACCTTCATTCCATCTTATCTAATATAGGATTCCAGATTGACACCTCATTGAATTTAGCGCCCAAAGGAAGACCCAAATATTTCATAGGAAGGGAAGATTGCCTACAACCCAATAGCCCCACCAACACATCCAGATTATGTACCTCTCCAACTGGTACCAACTCTAATTTCCCTAAATTAATCCTTAAACCTAAAGCCTTCTCAAACCTAGTCAGACTCTCCCTCAAAGTAATTAACTAATTAGGGTTAACATCACAAAAAATAAGAGTGTCATCTGCAAATAAAAGATGAGACACAATCATCAAAGTACTAGATGTAGAACCTACAGAGAAGCCCGAAAATTGTCCAGCAGCTACAGCCACATCCAACTGACGGCTCAAAGCCTCTATAACCATATCAAAGAGCAATGGAGATAGAGGATCCCCTTGCCTAATCCCCCTAGAGCTTCCAAAATTTTTTGAAGGATTCTCATTAATCAAAATGGAAAATTAATAGTAAAAATGCAATATATAATCCATTTTCTCAATTTTTTTGAAAACCCACAACGCTACAACATATACATTAGAAAACCCCAATTCACATGATCATACGCCTTCTCCACATCCAACTTACACAACACCCCTGTAATCCCTGTTTTCAAACTATTATCAATACATTCAGAAACAATTAACACGGAATTTAAAATTTGTGTACCTTTCACAAATGCATTCTGTGAATCTAAAATAGGCCCATGTGCCACCCTTCAGAATCGATTAGCCTACACCTTTGAAATAATCTTGTAAATCACACTAACTAAACTGATTGGTCCAAAATCCTTGATCTCCACAACATCTACCATTTTAGGAATAAAGGCAAAAAATGCAATATTAAGACTCTTCTCAAATACAGCTTGAGTATGAAAGTTCTAAAAAAACTTCCATAATCTCTTTCTTCGAAACACTCTAACAAGACTGGAAAAAAGCCATGAAAAAATCATCCAGACCAAGAGCCTAATCACCATTAAAACCATTAATCACCCTATACACCTCTTCCTTGTTAAACGGCCTATCTAACCAAAGAGCATCTTCCTTAGAAATTCTAGAGAATTTCACGTCATCAAGGACAAGTCTATCAATCACAATTTTAGAATAAAGCTGCCTATAGAATCAAGAAATACACTTTGCTATGTCCTCTAGATCTGAAGAAAGCTCCATCCACCATAAGCCTATCTATGGAGTTAAATCTCCTGTGAGAATTGGCTATATGATGGAAAATTTTAGTATTCCTATCTCATTCTCTAATACAAAGAACTCTAGATTTTTGCTTCCAACAAATTTCTTTCAAAAGAGAAGCTTTTTCTAGCTTACCTCGAATTCTTTCCAAATCCAACTTATCCTCATTTGTTAGACCACAACTTTCCTCAATAGTCTCTAATTCGCTAAGGTATTTCCACAACTATTTTCCTCGTTCTTCTACATTTCCAAAAACCTCCGCATTCCATTTTTTCAAATCATTTTTCAAAAATTTCAATTTATTTGCCAGCACAAAACTCGGAGCACCTTGAAAATGATAAGATTCCCACCAAGATCTCACCATTTCCATAAAGCCCTCATCCTTAAGCCACATGTTTTCAAACCTAAACGGCCTCCTACCCTTATGATGAAAGGATTCACCCTCTAATACAATTGGAAAGTAATCTGATAAAATCATTTTAATTTTTCTTCCTTATAATTTGGAGGGGAACAAAAACAGAAGCGAAAAAAGAAAGAATATACAGATGGACTGGAATTTTTTGCAAAAAGAACAAAAAAGAAAAGAAGAATATACAGGCTAGCTGCTTTTCCTCTCTAATCTTTGGATACAGAAATTTGACTTACCTGTGACTCGGAGTTGTAGATTTTGAGCTTGCCCCATGTTGAGAGAGAGAGAGAGAGCCTTTTCGCACAAATAAATTGAAACATGCACTTGAACAGCATGCAATTTATGGCTGTAATGGTTGTCCAACTCCAGTGATGTTAGGTCTTATTCCATCATTAACACGTTATTGCATCATTTTAAACATTTATAGCTTCTCAACAATTGCAAAATAATATGGGCTCAATCACAATCATGATCCAATATCATGATAGATGCGGTTTAATTTGATGATTTATATTTCTTGATATGAGTTTTTAAGTTGTATGGATTTCATTTTATTTTACTTTTTTAAGGTAGTACGATGAATATCATTAAACTATGTTGGGATTTGGGCAAAATTATACAATTTTGCAGTAACTTTTTCTAAGTAAATCATCAATGCAATTGCCAATTTCACTTAAAAGTTTGCTTGATTTGCTTCAATTGAATATATGCTTCAATTACAGGACTATATTTGAATTAATTTACCCTAGAACTCCCATGATCTGTTTAGATAGGCATGTCTTGTTGAAGATCGAGTTTATACACTTGAAAACTTAGCAGGTACATGGATTGCATGCAACATGCATGGTGGGTGATACTGATGGGTTTCCAGTACCTATAATAGTATAATGTGTAGTCTTATTCCATAACTAACACGTTATTGCACATTTAAAACATTTTCTTTTTAATAATATTTGAAATGGTTATATCATTTGAATCATGTTAGCCTTTATTTTTATTTTTTTTAATAATAGTTATAATAAGTGGGTAGGGGAATTTGTATCCTAATTCTCCTTATTAATAAATCAGGTTAGGGAATACCACTAAACTACAAAGTGAATAATTACACAATAAATTAGGAAGAAGAATGAGAGATATGGTAGAGATTAGTCTTACTAGAGTATCTGCGTGACTAATACTACTTAGCCATTCCATACGAGTAGAAAGATTCGAAAATCTTCTTTTGTAGAAAATTAGCCTCACATTGATCTTAAGCCTATCTTATGCATTAATAATTGTAGTCAAAATAAAGCAAACCTTATTCATGATCCATTAACCTCTTGTAGTGAGGAGGCATTGGAAGCTTCATTTTTATTTCTATCTTCAAGCTTGGACTTAAGATCATCAAGGTACTGCTGATAGACATACGAAACAAAACCCCAAATAGCCAAAACCATGGAGATCACCTTTATTCCACCCATTTTTTCATGGAAAAAGATCACAGCTTGAACCGGAACAATAGGCAAACCCAAAACACTTATGGCATTGGAGAATAAGGAAGACACCTCAAAAATCAAACCTACACAACCTACAGCAAAAACATCCCACATTAAAGCTGTCCAAACCAAAGTCATGATATAGGATACTTTTCCTAGTTCAAACTCCTCCATCTCTGTTTCTAAACCTTTCCACTCTCCACTACCAAAAAGTCCCACCAAAGCACCTAAGGTTGCAACCAGAGACTGATAGATTATCAAGTCCATGACTGCTGTAAATGTCTCCTTTTTTAGAACCTTTTTGAAGGCAAGCTGTGTAAGTGAAAGCACCAAACCATATCCAGAAGATGCACCAATAGTGCATATTAACCCAATTACATACTTTCCTTTAGAAACTTTGGAAGAATCTGAAGAAGGGTTTGTTTCAAAAACTAGGAGGATGGAGGATATAGTGAGAAGGACTAGAGAATTGACTATCAAAGGAGTGAAATTTTGTGAGTTAAGTAAGAAGGAGAAAAAAGCATTGAAGGCCAACTGTGATGCACAAATGAGAGAGTAAGTAGATACAGGAAGGTACATTAGCCCAGTTGAATACAAGAAGCAATCTGCAACTACAAGTAGACCAAGTGATACATAAACTGATACAAGTACCAAGGTGGATGGCGGTTTAGAGTGGATAGTGGTGGCAGTACTGTTTGTTTTGAGATTTTTGAGTGATGGGATGAAATAGTAGAGAAGAAGGACAGGGAAGCCTATGAGTTGCACAACCGTTCCCAACCATTTGCTCTTTCCACCTTTGTCATAATATAATCTCCCCAAGAGTAATGATATTGACTGGCCAGAGAGGAGAAAGAGTATGTACATGGTCATTCGCAGCCACCATCCATAATTTCTAGGCTGAGTGGTTGTTGATTGGCGGGTGACATTTGTATGCTCTGTTGTTGAGTTTGCTTCTTTGGTTTCCAGCTGAGCTGCTAAGATCATATTGAAAGGACAATTATACTTGGAAAAAGATATCAAGTGTTAAAAAATGTCATTTATTATTATTATTATTATTATTATTATTTATTTATAGTTTATTTTGGTAAACCACATTTAAAAAAAATTGATCCCCTCTTTTAAAAGATAGCATATGGAACTATAGGTATACATAATACCCCTCTCACATAAAGGTTAGATCCACCTACCATGATGTGAAATGGAAATTACATGACATCTTTCATTTTCTAAAGTACTACAATGAATAAATAATCTCCAAAACAATCCCAACACACAAATTAATTGGCATAATATCAGCATGTTTTTATATTTTTAAATGAATTTTGTGCAAAGTAAAATTTATATACAATATCTTAAGTGTAGTACACTAGGTTCTCTAATTGAATTAAAACACTTGGTTTATATATATATATATATATATATACATTAATTAAATACTCCTCAAAAAATATAACACTATTTATGTCTTATTGGTCAAAACAACTAAATGTATGAATTTAATTGGAGAATCTAATATAGTGTGTATAATTTTACAATTATGAAAAAGGTCTTTCATCCAAGCTTTAATAACCAAGGTTTAAAAAACAGGATCGAACTGGCCAGTCCGACCAGTTCAATCAAGAACCAGCCATTGATCCAGTCCAGTAAAATTGCCCATAATCAGCCAGCAATCGGCCAAAATTGGTCAAAAATCGGGAACTGGATGCCAAACCGACTCATTTAATGGTTCGTTTTTTAAAACCATGTTAATAACGCACTTTATTTTTCTAACCAGAAATGACATACAGTTCTTGATTTCCCTTTCTATTTTTTTTTATCCTTTTTCTTAATAATGGTTAGAGAGTACGATCATTTTTTTTCAACGTTTAATAATGAAAGTTATACAAATAATATTACATTGTCATATCCTATATGGCACTTAATTTCAAATCTAAAAAACATAAAATGTTAGGGAAAAATGTTATATATATATATATATATATATATATATATATATATATATATATATAACTTTGAGAATGAAAAAATGATAAATTGATGACTATGACAAGAGAAAAATCTTATTTCTTTGAGAAAATGCAAAAACCAATCATTTTGATACAAAAATAGTGCATTCAATTAGGCTTTATGGAAAATACTTAATATTATATTTTACTCACTAGATAATTTTCAAATTATAATTTTTTATCTGCTCTCTTTATAATATCAAGATCCAAATATACAAACATATATAGTTATAATTTTAATTCTTATAACTAAATTTAGTAATACAACCAGGAAAAATATAAATAAAACAGAAAACAATATATGTACTTTCAAACCCAAAGTTTTAGCATTTTGTAGTCAAGAAAACAAAATTATTCATAAGAGTGATCCAAATAAAATTTTCTTTTGAAAATTAATTTCAGAGAAAAAGAGTGAAGACATAGAGGTGAGACTTGAGAGCTCTTGTCTCAATTAGTATCGCAGGTAGATTGAAGACCTAAAGAAACTGGTAGTCTATTAACAAGTTAACAACACTTTAATTAAGTTAATTGAAGGCTTCAAAATTGTAGCACCACATATATTTAGGTATCTATTATCTAAAAAGGTCTTTTAATCTATATATATATATATATATATATATATAAACTAATTTTTTTTTTTTATGATTGGGCCATGAGTGTAAGATATTTGGTAATTTGCATTTTTGGCTTCTCTATGGGCCAACTTAATTATTAAGAGAGAATTAACTAAAAATGTTTTTTTATTTTTTATTTTTTTTATGATTGGGCCATGAGTGTAAGATATTTGGTAATATGCATTTTTTGGTTCTCTATGGGCCAACTTAATTTTTAAGAGAGAATTAGATATCATTTTTGGAAGGCTAAACTTCAAGTTTTAATTAAATATACTATAAAATAATTTAACTATATAAATTGTTCAAAAAAAATCCTTGTGGCCAGGGCCATGATCCACTTGGCCTCAATATACTTCCTTCCCTGCCTAGGATGCTTCTTCACTTAGCATAGGTGGCATCTTCATCGCTATGAATATAGATAATAGGCATGCATAATATATGCTTCAATTACAGGACTATATGAGAATTAATTTACCCTAGAACTCCCATGATTTGTTTAGATAGGCATGTCTTGTTGAAGATCTTACGCTTTTTAAATGTGGGAAACGAAATTTGAGAGAGAGAGAGAAAGAGAGAGGGAGATCGAGTTTATACACTTGAAAACTTAGCAGGTACATGGATTACATGCAACATGCATGGTGGGTGATACTAATGGGTTTCCAATACCTATAATAGTATAATGTGCAGTCTTATTCCATAACTAACACGTTATTGCACATTTAAAACATTTTCTTTTTAATAATATTTGAAATGGTTATATCATATGAATGGTGTCACCATATCATTTGAATCATGTTAGCCTTTATTATTATTATTTTTAATAATAGTTATAATAAGTGGGTAGGAGAATTTGTATCCTAATTCTCCTTATTAATAAATTAGATTAGGGAATACCACTAAACTACAAAGTGAATAATTACACAATAAATTAGGAAGAAGAATGAGAGATATGGTAGAGATAAGTCTTACTAGAGTATCTGTTTGACTAGTACTACTTAGCCATTCCATACGAGTAGAAAGATTCGAAAATCTTCTTTTGTAGAAAATTAGCCTTACATTGATCTTAAGCCTATCTTATGCATTAATAATTGTAGTCAAAATAAAGCAAACCTTATTCATGATCCATTAACCTCTTGTAGTGAGGAGGCATTGGAAGCTTCATTTTTATTTCTATCTTCAAGCTTGGACTTAAGATCATCAAGGTACTGCTGATAGACATACGAAACAAAACCCCAAATAGCCAAAACCATGGAGATCACCTTTATTCCACCCATTTTTTCATGGAAAAAGATCACAGCTAGAACCGGAACAATAGGCAAACCCAAAACACTTATGGCATTGGAGAATAAGGAAGACACCTCAAAAATCAAACCTACACCACCTATAGCAAAAACATCCCACATTAAAGCTGTCCAAACCAAAGTCATGATATAGGATACTTTTCCTAGTTCAAACTCCTCCATCTCTGTTTTTAAACCTTTCCACTCTCCACTACCAAAAAGTCTCACCAAAGCACCTAAGGTTGCAACCAGAGACTGATAGATTATCAAGTCCATGACCGCTGTAACTGTCTCCTTTTTTAGAACCTTTTTGAAGGCAAGCTGTGTAAGTGAAAGCACCAAACCATATCTAGAAGATGCACCAATAGTGCATATTAACCCAATTACATACTTTCCTTTAGAAACTTTGGAAGAATCTGAAGAAGGGTTTGTTTCAAAAACTAGGAGGATGGAGGATATAGTGAGAAGGACTAGAGAATTGACTATCAAAGGAGTGAACTTTTGTGAGTTAAGGAAGAAGGAGAAAAAGCATTGAAGGCCAACTGTGATGCACAAATGAGAGAGTAAGTAGATACAGGAAGGTACATTAGCCCAGTTGAATACAAGAAGCAATCTGCAACTACAAGTAGACCAAGTGATACATAAATTGATACAAGTACCAAGGTGGATGGTGGTTTAGAGTGGATAGTGGTGCAAGTACTGTTTGTTTTAAGATTTTTGAGTGATGGGATGAAATAGTAGGGAAGAAGGACAGGGAAGCCTATGAGTTGCACAACCGTTCCCAACCATTTGCTCTTTCCACCTTTGTCATAATATAATCTCCCCAAGAGTAATGATATTGACTGGCCAGAGAGGAGAAAGAGTATGTACATGGTCATTCGGAGCCACCATCCATAATTTCTAGGCTGAGTGGTTGTTGATTGGCTGGTGACATTTGTATGCTCTGTTGTTGAGTTTGCTTCTTAGGTTTCCAGCTAAGCTGCTAAGATCATATTGAAAGGACAATTATACTTGGAAAAAGATATCAAGTGTTAAAAAATGTCATTTATTATTATTATTATTATTATTATTATTATTATTTATTTTTAGTTTATTTTGGTAAATCACATTTTAAAAAAATTGATCCCCTCTTTTAAAAGATAGCATATGGAACTATAGGTATACATAATACCCCTCTCATATAAAGGTTAGATCCACCTACCATTATGTGAAATGGAAATTACATGACATCTTTCGTTTTCTAAAGTACTACAACAAATAAATAATCTCCAAAACAATCCCAATGCACAAATTAATTGGCATAATATCAGCATGTTTTTATATTTTTAAATGAATTTTGTGCAAAGTAAAATTTTTATACAATATTTTAAGTGTAGTACACTAGGTTCTCTAATTGAATTAAAACACTTGGTTTATATATATATATATATATATATATATATATATATAAATTTAATACTCCTCAAAAAATATAACACTATTTATGTCTTATTGGTCAAAACAACTAAATGTATGAATTTAATTGGAGAATCTAATATAGTGTGTATAATTTTACAATTATGAAAAATGTATTTCATCCAAGCTTTAATAACCAAGGTTTAAAAAACAGGATCGAACTGGCCAGTCCGACCAGTTCAATCAAGAATCGGCCATTGATTCGGTCCAGTAAAATTGCCCATAATCAGCCAGCGATCAGCCAAAATTGGTCAAAAATCGGGAATTGGATGCCAAACCGACTCATTTAATGGTTCGTTCTTTAAAACCATGTTAATAACGCACTTTATATTTTCTAACCAGAAATGACATACAGTTCTTGATTTCCCTTTCTATTTTTTTTTTTTTATCCTTTTTCTTAATAATGGTTAGAGAGTACGATCATTTTTTTTCAACGTTTAATAATGAAAGTTATACAAATAATATTACGTTGTCATATCCTATATGGCACTTAATTTCAAATCTAAAAAACATAAAATGTTAGGGAAAAATGTTTTATATATATAACTTTGAGAATGAAAAAATGATAAATTGATGACTATGACAAGAGAAAAATCTTATTTCTTTGAGAAAATGCAAAAACCAATCATTTTGATACAAAAATAGTGCATTCAATTAGGCTTTATGGAAAATACTTAATATTATATTTTACTCACTAGATAATTTTCAAATTATAATTTTTTATCTGCTCTCTTTATAATATCAAGATCCAAATATACAAACATATATAGTTATAATTTTAATTCTTATAACTAAATTTAGTAATACAACTAGGAAAAATATATATAAAACAGAAAACAATATATGTACTTTCAAACCCAAAGTTTTAGCATTTTGTAGTCAAGAAAACAAAATTATTCATAAGAGTGATCCAAATAAAATTTTCTTTTGAAAATTAATTTCAGAGAAAAAGAGTGAAGACATAGGGGTGAGACTTCAGAGCTCTTGTCTCAATCAGTATCGCAAGTAGATTGAAGACCTAAAGGAACTGGTAGTCTATTAACAAGTTAACAACACTTTAATTAAGTTAATTGAAGGCTTCAAAATTGTAGCACCACATATATTTAGGTATCTATTATCTAAAAAGGTCTTTTAATTATATATATATATATATATATATATATATATATATATATATATATATAAACTAAAAATGTTTTTTTTTATGATTGGGCCATGAGTGTAAGATATTTGGTAATTTGCATTTTTGGGTTCTCTATGGGCCAACTTAATTATTAAGAGAGAATTAACTAAAAATGTTTTTTATTTTTTATTTTTTTTTATGATTGGGCCATGAGTGTAAGATATTTGGTAATATGCATTTTTGGTTCTCTATGGGCCAACTTAATTTTTAAGAGAGAATTAGATATCATTTTTGGAAGGCTAAACTTCAAGTTTTAATTAAATATACTATAAAATAATTTAACTATATAAATTGTTCAAAAAAAATCCTTGTGGCCAGGGCCATGATCCACTTGGCCTCAATATACTTCCTTCCCTGCTTAGGATGCTTCTTCACTTAGCATAGGTGGCATCTTCATCGCTATGAATATAGATAATAGGCATGCATAATATATATATATATATATATATATATAAAATTACATCCTGGAGATATTCTATTACAGAAATGCGATTTTTCCTGACAGAATTCCGTCAATATAAGAGAAAATAACCATATATTGTTCTTTAAGGCAAGAATTTCTTTAAAGGTGATGTATCATGTTCAAGTTCAACTATTTTACTGCTGGACAGTTCTTAAAATATCTATCAGTTACTATCATAGCAGCAGTAAGTTCAGAATTACAGAAACAAACTTCTTTACCAAAATCAAATTAAATATCTCTCTATCCCTTGTAACTTTGACTACTGCAAGGCCAAAATTTTTATAGTTTAATTGACACTCTCTATACAAAAAACACTTTGTGGTCTAGAGGGAAAAGAGTTGAAATTGTGGGATTAACAACATTTTGTAACTATCTTTAAAAAATAAAAATAAAAAAAAACTTCTTAAAAACTACAAACTACAAACAATAAACTTCTTGCTCTTTGGTAATAAATTTATGAAAATATGACTTACTCATGATATGGAGCTGAAGTTCTTGAGCTTCTTTCATGTCAAATTTGAATGAGTTCAAAGATGTTGCAGAGAGATAGAGTTGGGGAGAGAGAGTGTGTGTACACAATAAGTGAATCATGAACATTTATAACTTGTATTCTGGCAGTAATAAATGGGTGTCGCGGTGGTCACCGTTTCTTCTTATCATTTGAGAGATATTCAAGGGAGAGCCAAGTGCGTCCAAGTCATTGGAGCAAAGCGGTGGAGATATATTCGAAATATTAAAATCGTTTTTTGTTGATGTCAAATTGAGTTGCCATAACCCCAATAAATGTTTGTATGGCTATCAATTTCCTATAAAAATCACTATTAAGTTGTCCTATTAAGACTATAATGATTTTTTTTTTGTTGTTGCTTCTAGTTGTATGTCCGATTATGGGAATGACTTGTTAATTATCACCTTGTGGGAAGTGATTAAAAGAGAGAGGAAAAAGAAGAGATTTACTTTAAACTAATTAATAACCTTCACTTCTTCATGTTCATGACAGAGTAAGTGTTAGTGGTTCCAAATATTTAGTAATTTGGTATCTTAAAAAGTTATTTTATTTTTTTTACCATCTTATTTTACAAAACACTCAATATTAGTGATTTTATTTTAGCATTTAATACAATTAAATAATATAAACAACATAATAAAATATTATATCTATAACAATAAACAACTACTACCACTAATACAATAAAATAATATATTTTTTAATAAAATGTTAAATTTGCTCTACTGATGCAGCCCACTTATGCTATATTTTGATGGTAAATTTATCATTTTGGCAAAATGCTTACACCAATGCAAAATATGCTCTGAGTTGTTATTTAAGTTGAATTTGATGCTGATGGGATCATTGCCAAGTGTGTCAACCAGCATGTATACAGAGAAAACCCAATAAAGCTGCAGTAATGTTGACTCTGAATGTATCAAAATTATAGGGCAAGTTTTTTTTAAAAAAAAAAATTTATTCTAAATAATAGGGCAAGTTGAATATGAAGGGTAAGGAAATCACTTGAAATTTATGGGCAGAATGGATAAAGATATTAAAGATTCTCCTGCATGTATCTGTCAGACTGTTACAGATGAGTACATTAATATGAGCTCACCAGACAAAACAATTACATTAAATTACCATCTACTAGTTTCTCAAAAAAGAAAATTACCATCTACCACCATTCCACTCACGCAGTTTTAAGTAATTGCCTTCTGCAAGAAATTGATGGCATAACTGCTATGATACAAAAATTTAGTAGGATAAAAACATTTGTTTTTTTGTTAATAGGTAGATAATGGATGAGAATATTCAAAGCAAAAAGATGTATATATATATATATATATATATATATATATATATTTATAAACTTTATGGGATAGCAATACCTGCTTTGTCTCTAGTACGAAGCAATAGTGCCATATCATATATATTTTATATATAGGCGTTGTCTGGTGGGTTCCACGTGTCAAGGTGACCGTATGGATTTTTTTTTTTTTTTTGAAACTGACTGTATGGATTTTCAGAGTGTATTGGCTAGAGGGATATCATCTGTTGTTCTTTCTTGTGCCTGTTTCTCTTAATCGACGAGGGGAATTCAGTTCTTAATTTCATAAATGTGCATGGTTTGTAAGTGGATTATGTGCATAAGAGCACTTGCAACAGTGGAGCTAAATAGCTATATAGTTATTTTAGTTCCACCAAAATACCAAAAAGAAGCATGCAGCAGTGGAGCTAAATCTATATTTTTTTAGCTTATTGCTACAGTGCACATCTATAGATAGATGTGCACTGTTCATGAGCGCTAAAAAAAAAATTAATTTTTTATTTTGTGTTCACATTACCTTTTTATTGTGGTGTTTATATTGTAGTGAGATGTATTATTTTATTGTGGTAGATATATTATTTTATTGTAATGTTTATATTATTTTATTGTATTAAAAGCTAAAATAGATCCATTGCTACAACATGTATGTTGGTAAAATAGATAAAGTAACTTTTGGTAGAGTTAAATTACTAAATTTTTAGCTCCACTACTGTAAATGCTATAACGTGATCTCAAAGTACAAATATATCCATGCGGACCATGCCTACATCGTACATACAGTACTTCTAACAAAAAAAAAAAACCTATGACAGCTTTTTGGTTCCCTAAATGTCACGCACAAAATTCCTACATGCTTTTCCTCTTTCTTTCTTTCTTTCTTTCTTTTTTTTTTTTTTTTTTTTTTTTTTTTTTTCTTTTATTATAATTTTTTTTTTGGGTTAGCGTATTGAAAACCTCAAAGCTCTAATAATAAGGCACGCAAAAGTATAATTTAACCATGTGATGAAAAGAAAGTTTAGAAACATAAAATATATATATATATATATATATATATATATATATATATATATCACAACATTTTTACAATTTTTATTTTCAATTGCGGTAGAATTGTCACCGTTCTATCTATGGAATAAATCTGTGATGAATTAAAGGAATCAAAAATTGAAGGGAAATAAGAGTGGAAAGTATCATGATTCAAAACTCTATTTACCCAAGGCACTTCCTCAGGAATAAAATTTCAGTGGTGAAATTGATAGTAAAAATGACTCTAATTGAACCAAAGAGAAGCCCTCAGTGATATACTAATATGTCTTCCCAATAGTTGAGTAAAAAAATGCCATAAAAAAGACAAGTAGAAGAAGCAGCATTGCTTGGAAACAAAACAAAACGAGAAAGGCCAAAGAAGATTTGAGTCGAAGACAAAGTGCAGAATCTAGGCTCAAGCGACCAAGTTTGAGACTTTGAGGTTAGCTCGGCCTCATCATCAAAGCCCTTTCCTCAAGGACAAACTGGATGATGTGTGCAAGTTTTACAACATGTGTTTTAGCAATTATATGCCTTCTTCCAACAATAGCCAACAAGATGAAGACAACTAATTTCCTTTCAAAGTTTTATTTTTAACCCCTTGATTTAAGTTTCATTGCCCGTTTGGATCTAGCGTTTTGTTGGCTGCGTTTTTCCTTTTTCTTTTTTTTCTTCGTTTCCGTTGTGGGTGACAAATGGGTCAGTGCGCGCACTGTGTGCGTACTGTGCGCGCACCGTTTACGCACTGTTCACATACTTTTTCAACAATTTTTTTATATTAAAAATAGGTCTCGCAACATTATTCACAAATTTAAAAATTATTTTGCTATAGTGTTTTCAGTTTTCAATTTTCAGCAATAAATTCTATCTAAACAGACCCTCAGTCAACACTTCAACAGTTCAACGTTCAACGCTCATTTTATGAAATTTATGGTCACATCACTACTCACTCGCTAGTGTTAATAATGGACCAGATTAACCACAAATTAAGAAAACTGAGTTGTCAATTTCAATATGATGTGTTTCACACTACCCATAGTCATGATTTTAGTATCACGAGGATATAAGCATTTGATATTTAAAAAATATCATATTTTACTATTTCAAAATCTACTTTATCTAGAGCGATTATTAAGAGCGGACGCCACAAGTTGAAATTTTTTTAAAAAAACTACTTTATCTATTATACTATACCATTTTACAATACCTTTAATATTTCAAATTTTATTTTACCATAAAATATATTAAAATAATATATCTACACAATAAAATAATATAACCTAATACTCAAATAAAAATCCAAAACCCAAATAAAATATTATTTATAAAAAATACCATCTTGCTACGGTACCATCATAAAAGTAGGATGATATTATAGCTCAATGGTAAAAAATTTTAGAATTGAAAGTGTGGATAATGCAAGATTTATGGGGTTTGATGCTAAATTTTAACATATTTGAAATTTTAGCATACCAAATACTAATGCTAAGCATGGATTAGGACTTATTTAGTGGCAATTTGGTAAGAGATTTATAATAACGTTATTATTGTCTTGTGAAAATATGTGTAAATAAAAATTATGAAAATACATGTAATATTATTTAAGTACTTAAATTGTTATCTAAACAACATTAACAAATACCACTTTAAAGTTTTGAACCATTAGAGGGAGTGCTGCCTTTGGATCTTCACTTGGATGGGTCCCACAACTTCAGTAGGTATAAAAAATTTCTCTGAGTCAATCACATGCCAAAGACTAGATGAGGTTTCCAAGCTGGTTGCTCCTTTTAGTCATTTTCATTTATAAAAGACAAAAATATTGCCGCGTTTTGACTACTTTGCTACAACTTTTGGCAACCTATACCTATTTAGGGTTTGATAATATGCTCACAGTGCTAAAAAGTAAGCAAAAACCAAAAATGCTCACAAGCGGCATTAAAAGTGTGAAGCATCAAACTGCCACGCTTTTGGTCCCCAAGGAAAACAAACTTCCCAGCTTTCTTTAATTTCCTACTGGACTAACAATCAAAAATATGAAACTAACGTCACAAACTCGAAATTAATAAAAGGATTGTGTTGCACGAATATACGAAAGAATCGCTCACAACTAAATTTTCTAATTGAATACATACACCAAGTTCGTGAATCCTCCACTCATGTAATGAGACAAATTGACAATGTCGCATTACTAATGAATATCAAATTTCATTGATGCCAGACAATGAATCTATATCACAGGAACCTATACTTTCTTTTTAATGACTGAACAAAATGGAGAAATTTTGATATGTGACAATCTGCAATACTACAAAAAAATTTCTTTGGTATCATGTGCTGCCCTCTGCCACATTCTCAATGCATGCCCACCTCCGATTTTCTACTGTGATGCAGCAAGGAGGGCGACTTTCCTCGTCACTATTGGAACATTTGCTTTAAAAGCTAAATTTGCAAGCAACATCTTCCAAATTCCCTTATTTTACTCCCGCCTATATGTTTTGTGCACCCAACAAGAGATATCTATGCAACTCTTTTCAAGTCATGATTCGTCAGGCCTGTAATAGTAAATTGTATTGCTAATCATCACATACAGGTAAGTAAAAAAGAAGGAAAAAAAAAAAAAAAAAAAAGGGCTCAAAGATCCCCTTTTTTATTCTCTCTTAACACGTGTGTGCATATATAATATATTAGAATCAAAGCTCTTCATGAATCCAAACTATGGAAGTTCACTCTCAATAACAATTAAGTGGCAGAAAGGAAAGTACCGGTTAATGAGGGATCTGAACGAGAATGAATGCGATGAAATACACACACACACACAAATGGCTGCCCCAGCAACAAAATTAGAAAACAACCGTCTGTTGTCTTTTGTGGGTATAAAAACTGTCTTCAGTGTATTGGTTAATTCAAAAAGGCGATGAGATATTTGCATAAGCAAATTCGGAGAGCAACGTGTTAGTACTGAGTGGCTTTCACAAAATCAGAGGGTAAAGAAGAAATATGCTTACTATGACATAAATGGCAGAAGTGAGCATGAAGTTAAGCATGGGATATTCTGGAATAAGAGAAAGGAGCCACTTAGGCTGTCCATTAGGCACATTTGATTTGCAGAAACATATATGGAAATTAGAAATGCACTTGAGTTAATCGTTAGCATAGTCTTCTTTTTGGGTGCTGTTTTCTTTTAGTCTCATACTTTCTTCTTATTTTTATCAATTTCTCTCTATACATTTGCATTTTATTAAACCTTTCAACATTATCCTTTTATAAACTGTAGGAGGAAGAGAAGGGACTACCTTTACTATAACATTATCTTAGAAGATGGAAAAAAATTTCAACGCTCTTTTAGAAATCTTATGAAAGCTTAAATACCTCATCCAGCAAGAATAAAGATGGACATGCTTTTCACATCATGGTATCAATTCAATTCTAGGAAGGGTTACACAAGATTATGAACTCATATAAAGCAACAGAAGAGAAATAAAAATGAAAGCCACAATGCTTATGCATAAAGATGTGCTCAAACTAAACAAAACATATTTTATAATGGCTATATAAAACATCACTAGGAAAATTAGGGAAAATAAATGAAAAAATGAATTAGTTTACGCACCTCAACCAGATATGGAATTGTGAAATATGGGTCTCCAAAGTTATCTTGCCAAGCCACCTAATAATACCAAGTAGACAATTAAGAAATCTCAAAATATGGTAGCAGAATACACAGAGGTTGAGGGGGTGGTTAAAGGGCAGAATGGTTTCGTGATAGAGATAGAAAACGTACGAAAGAAGAGCTAAAGAGAAACTCCGAAAAGTGAAATTCCGAACATTTTGCTTGTAATGTCATAATAATATGATTCCCAAATAGGACCAATAAAACAACTACTCAATACGCACGTTATAGGAATCCATGATGTGTATGGATGGTATTTGTTGTATGTAACCTTGTCCAGCTTGTAAATACATTCAGACCACAGATAACCAACCTGGAAAAAATTTAAATAAAGAAATAAAACCAATAAATTAGAAAACTCAATGGATTGGTTGGCTGCCTTGTGGAACCAATCTTTTTCATCCTTTTTTGATTTCTTAGATTCTTGTAATTTTTGTTCTTGATTGTTTGACCCCTTATACACTCCCTGTGTACTAGAGTGTTCCACCTTTTTTTGATATCATAAAAATTATACTAATCGGGTATTTGCCTAATAATCTTCATGATTTCAAATTGGGCCAAGAATCACATGTTACAACTTTCAAGTACAATTCATGAAGTGGAGAAGATCAAGGCTAGTGAGCCAATTATGTGAAGTGAAGAAGAATAGTTGGGGTTTTTGAGCCCCTTTCATGAAGTGAAAATTTGAGCTTTACAAATTGCCTTAAAAAACGCATGGGTTTGTTGTCTTGTTCTGCATATGACACATCACTCATACACACACTAACATCTGTTTCTGGTCAAATTATTATTATTATTTTTTCATGTCAAATAATTCAGGTCAAACTATATATATATATTTTTTAAGATAATGATTTTCTCCAATGCAAAGTAGATGAAACCTAACCTAACTGGATTGATATGGTTTCTAAGATAGAGAACGGTGCAAATTTTTTCAAAAGATAATGGATGAGAGTTTACAAAATTTTATCTTTCAAACTGTACATAGGTAGCAAAAGTTTAATTAAACTAAGTTAACAAATAAGAGGAAAAGTTTTTTTTGTCTATATAAAAAATATTTGAAGCAATAGAAGAAAAGTTGATAACAATTAAACTGTTGTTTATATCTACTAAATTTATGTAATTTGATGCAACAACTTTTTGAGAGAATTTTAATTTATGACATTTGCTTCTGATGATAGCTTTTATCATCAGACCAAGACGCCAATCGGTTTTTTGGTGTAAGCGGGGATTGAACCCCCAAGTCTTGTGCATCCGCAATTTCTAAATTCAACTTTTATTATATAGTATATGATATGATATATGATATATATTTAAAGAAATTAAATATTTTTATACTTTATTAAATTTTAAAATAGATATTTAATATTATAAAAAATAGATATTTAATAATATTTTTATTAAAACAGAATTTTGTATAATAAAGTAATCACTCAAATTTCTTCTTAACAAAAATGTAATTACTCAAATACACACGGCCACTTTTAGTTACTTATAATAAACACATTTGAAATAGAAGGGTCAAATTATGTCATTTTGTTTGAATCGAGGTCGCCCAAATCCTTATGCAGTACTGTCCGTTTAACTTACCCGGTGATACAATGAGCGTGTTTGAAAGAAACCTCAAGAGATGTTGCAATTGGCCTAAAAGAATGTACTCAAGATACTACCAATTTACTAAAAGTAAGATCATTAGAAATTAACATAATAATAAAATGTAAGTACTGTCATGTCATATTAGCCAGATAGTAAATAATTTTTTTTAAATTATTATATATGTTGTATTTAAAATTTGACATATTATATTATTAATAATTTAAAATATTATGTACTAAAATTTATAATATTCCTTAGACTAGCCAACAGGATGTGTAATATACAAAAGAAAAAAAAAAATAAAGGAGAGTATGTTATGTATTTATTACATGTAACATCATATTCTCAAAGGGAAATTATAAGTAAAAGTGATAAATCTTCAATTCCACTGTCTTTGATCTGAAAAAAAAAAAAAAAAAAAATCCACTATCTTACACGATCCATTACGCATTATATATACTTTTAAGTATTAGAGCCCGTTTGATAATGTTTAAGTATTGTAGAAATACATATGCGTAAAAAAATGTTATAGAAATACATGCTATGTTGTTTAAATAACAAAAACTATTGTTTAAACAATACAACCAAACACTCCCTTATTATATGATTTATTTAATAATGAGAAGTTGTATGTCCACAAAAATTTTACAATACTTTCATAATAAATTTTATGTATTAATTTGAATTCATAATATTTTTTTTCCTTACCTATAACAGCTAATAATAACCTTATATTTACATTATCTATTTGAAAATAGGCATGATGTATTTTCAATTCTTCATACTATTTTGAGAGTTTTTTGGGCTGTTTGGTACACATTCTTAAACACATGTTTTAGTTTTTTAAACAACATTGCCTGTATTTTCACATACTTTTTCACTTACACAATAATTCAAATGCAAACATAGGGCAGCATTTATTCAACATGGAAACACTGTATATTTCACCTCTGATTTTCAAAAAAAAAAAAAAAATTCCAACCATTAAAAATTGAATTTATCTGAAAAAAAAAAACCTGCTGGATCAATTATCAAAAGAAATCCACTGTTGAATGTAGAAAATTTCGGAGACCAAAACTGTCAAAACCCGTACATTCTCTCTCTAACCTTTTCAATGATCCGAAATTAAAAAAAAAATCACATATTTTTCAATTTTAAATAACATTTTCACAATTTTCATCTAAAAACAACACATATTTTTATTTTTTTAAATAACATCACACGAATTTTTATAATTTTTTCCACACATTTCTACCCAAAAACAACGCATATTTCAATTTCTAAATAATATTATAAGTATTTCCATCCAACTTTTCCAACCACGCTCCAAAAAAAAAAAAAAACTGAGAACTGTTTACCAAAAGGCCCAAAGTCTTTCCTAATTACATTTGCATTTGTTTTTGTTTTTGTTTTTTCACGGCTCCAAACAAACGTAGACGAAAATGTCACATATTTTTGTGCAAACTAAAATGAAATGAAAGCAATTGAGCAAGACAGAAGAATCCTGCTGTTCTTCTTCAATTGCTTTTAACATGGGTCATTTCCTTTCACTCTTCTTTGCTTTTCTGCAAAGTTTCTTCCTCGTTAAGGGAATAATGACAATCTCACTCGCCCGCCATTAGTGCCCATCAACCGCGATCTCTACCATTCCAGGTAATTCCCTATCAAACCCACTTTCTATTTTCTCTCCTTTTGCCCAGATTTTCTATTTCTTCTCTTGATTCCTCGAATTTATAGGCACAATAATGGGTTTTGTTGGAATTGCTGATTTCAATTTGATAAAGTTTATATTTTGTTTGAATCTTGCAACTTTGTAGTAAAGCTTACGTGGTTTGTAGGTAAAAAATTGTTTCTTTTTTAGTTGAATCTTGTGAAAATTCAATCTGGGTCTTGATTATTTTTTATTCTCCTTTTCGTTGTTGAGAAATTGATCCTGGAATTTGAATTTTTTTGAAAAAAATTTGTTTCATTTTTAGTATATTTAACTGAACTAACTAAACTAGCCCCATAAAAGGAAAGAAAGAAAGGGGAAAAAAAACTATTGGTTTGGAATTTAGAGCCCTCTTATCCAATATTATTTGTTTAATATGCCTAGCTTTGCCATTTTTTTTTTTCAGCTTAAGCTTTTGGAATATAGCTAATCCAACAAATATCGTGGTGATTTTAATTTTCCTTGTTTGTTCTTTGGAATTCTGCACTAGTTATTTGATGGAGATGATAAATGGTTTGGTCCATCGGCACCCGGATAAACTCACTGTAGGTTGTTGTGATTTATCTGCATTAGTGATAACGCTTGGTTTCAATTTCTGATTATTAATGTCTTTAACAGATGGAAACATTTAAATCTATAAATAAGGGTTACCAGGCAGAGATCTCAGTGGTCACATGTAGCAGAGGAAGGAAAGATAATCATGACAGCTCAAAGTTTCGGATCCTTCTTGTAAGTTCTCTACACAAAAACAGCCTAATTTGCTTTAACGAAATGATGGAGGCGTTTGTTGCTTGAAATGGGGATGAAACAGCCTGCTGATTATCTTGAGGGCATGGAGAACTGAAAAAAAAAAAGTAATTGAAATTTACTATCTTGGATGGGAAAGTAATAAGATTTAAAGCTGCTCACTCTTAGTGTTGTACGATGGTTACTCACACCGTCAGAGCACACTCCTGTAATTATTTCGCTTGCATGATAGGCTTGTTTTGCTGAATTCGTCTAAGTTCCATTTTCTGTGGTCTTGTCATGCATTTATTGGTCCGAAATCACATAATTATAGCAAAATTGATTTGTAGGAATTATTCATGAAATTGGTTGATAAAGTCTAAATTTGTGATCATTTGAGAGATCTAAATGTTCTAGTTTCTATTTGATTGAGAGCCGATGTGTCCTTTCAAGAAGGACAAAAAAAAAGAGAAAGTTAGAAACAAAATTAGAAATTAAAATAAGCGTAGAATGGTAGAAATGTCCTTGATGTTCCTCTTATGTCACTTCAAGTAATGGGTATTTAGAACTATTGAACAAGGCGAAGCTAACTGTGTTTCCAATCTAAAGTCAGGTAGCAAAAATGGCATTACTTAAGTGAAAGGATAAATATTTCCTTGGTGATTTTTAATATTTTTAAGTTTATGTAGCCAAAAATAGGGAACATTGAATTTGAATTGCCATTATTTTACACCAGCGCAGTTGTACAACACCAATTTGACATGTTATGTTTATTTGATTGTGGATGTTGATTAGTTGATGCACTTAAAGAAATAACTAATGGTGTCCATTATTTTCATATACTAAATGGTGTCCATTTTCAAACTAAATTATTCTTTTGTACTCATTTAGTAACAGAAAGCAAGATCCTCATTGCTTGAAGAGCTGCAACTGTCCATGATGTAAGGATAGGTTTCTGGAGAACCATCATCATTGAATGCGATGAAAATAATGTTAATTTGTTCAAATCTATTTTTGAATTTCTTCTTATGAGAGGAAATGTATCAAACATTTCAGCCAGTTAAATGAAAATTGCATAAGGAATTCCATATACAGTAAAAACTTGAAGACTTTCATTCAAAGCAAAGAAAAATAAAAGAGAGTAATGATTTGAGTAAATGAGTTTGAACTTTTGCTGCTTCAGTTTTGAACATCAAAAAGAGAGTATAAGAATCTTTGAAGTGTTCATTACTTTTAATTCCACAAGATCTTCTAGATTAGTAAAGTTCCTGATTTAGGGTCATTAGTCAGCCTTTGGTGAGTTTTGATCCCATGAGGAGGTTAGACCGTTGTTTTTTTTTCAAAGTTAACATGTGTTGGTTTTGGAACTGCTTTCAGAATGGATTGGATGTTTGTGCATGGTGTCTTTGCTTTTAGCTGCAGGATGAAAGATTTCACAGGATGCTTGACATCGGTAGATGCGTTGTTAGGTCTTGTTTTCTAATTTGTTTCCATCATTCACAATAAGTGCAAAAAATGGCTAATTATATGGGCTTGATTGGATTGATATTACATTAAAATCTGAGGTTTTTCCTATCATTTTATAGATTGGAATCAGAATCAGTTGAGGTTTCAGTTCATAGGCTTCATGATGTTCAATGCTGCAGTTTTGATGAAGATACTAGATTCTAAAATGAGCTGGTTCTAGAATCATGGCAATAACTCCACTTTGCCATTAGGTTTTTGATTCAACAAAATTTATTTATTTTTTATTCTTCTTCTTTCAATTGATTGTGTCTATTTGAGCCACCGGCAGATATGGTACATTATAGGCTGCAAATCTTCGACTTGCCTAGTGAAGAGGAAAGATAGGCTAGATACACATACCACTAAGAGTGTGTTTGAATGAGCTTATTTCTTTATCAGTTTATTTTGTTTATTGAGCGAAAGTGTAGATGTACCTGGAGAAAGATGGTGCTTTAAAAAGCTGTACATTTTCTTTTAGGATGCAAATAAGCTCTCATCCATACGAATGCAAGCAACACACTACTTAATTGCCTTATGTCACTATGAGATACATATCTTCAACTAGCTTCCCTAACACTCCATTTGAGTGTGTGGGACAAGCTATTGATATATGAAGGATCTTCCCAATCATACTATACTAAGTTATTGGCATAAATGCCGTGCACGCCTATTTCCTTCTACCCTTGGTCCCCTTAGGAATGACCAGCTATATGAATGCTGAGAAAGAAATAGAGGGAAGCCTCCAATAGGCAATGGAGGAGTCACAGCTCTCCTATATTTGATTATATCCTAAAATAATTGCTATGATCTGTGACCTAAACAATATTTAATGGCACAACTGTGATACAAAAACCAAAGTTAATGTTGTTGCTGCCACCACTATCACCCACACACAATATATCCACTTATCTTTTTAGGTCCTCCTCATCCTCATCAAATCTCTCCCCCTCTCCATAAACACGCCATATGCACATATACACATTTATGTGTATGTATCAAATTTTCTATGTGCTTATGTATTTGCTTCTTCACTGCTGGGAATGTAATATTACAGGGTGCTTACTTTTATTTAATAGTTAGATTCCTAGCTAATTCAATTTATTTGATGGTGATAACAATTATTTTATATGATCTCAGGGGATATTAAGAAAATTCAGAAGCCAAAACCTTGGAAGCATACTGAACCAATTACAAGGAAACAACTAATGCAGATGCATGATGAATTTTGGGATACCGCTCCACACTACAGTGGCCAGAAAGGTACTCTTTCAATGGGACTTGTGTGTGCACTCAAAGAATGCATACGGTATGCACACATATTGTTTATGTTTTAACTTTATAGTTTTGTCAAATTCTGCTTGGCCCATATTTCAAAATTATTTGGGTATCTAGTAACAACCCCACTCCAGACCATCTGAAAAGAGGAGTAACTAAAAATTAAGGGCATGAGATAGTATATCTTTTGCATAGTTAGGACAAAAAAAATTTGACTTTTGCTTTTCTTGTTTGCTTTTGTATCTGTATGATTTAGGTGAAAGTTCCATTTGATGGCCCATGACTTTTTATGCTTCAGGTATATTTGTAGCCCAAGGCAGTAAATATAGCTAGAGTATTGTTGAAGATTCTATGGCAAGCATCTATGGTAGAGATTGCAATGAAACTCTAGCAGTTATTTTGTTTCTGCTATTCTAGCAGAGGATGCACAAGAAAAACCTTTACTTCAAGAGATATGTAATGAGTGATTTCAAAGAGTACATATGAGCCCAACTTATTTTTTTACATATGATTATTTTGTGGTTCAGCCTATTATGTTTTTAAGAATGAAGATTTCGATTAGGTTTGTTGATCTATATAGAATTTGTGCTATATGGTTGTTGACACAAATGGGAGACATATGGACTGTTCATGATTATTCAAAATAAATTATTCTCTTAGAGAGAATTTATGTTCAACATTGTGCCTATTTGCACCATGATGATATTTCTAGTTTCTGACATTGGCATATGGATGCGCTGGGATGGATGCCGACAGTTGTACAATAGTTTTTCATATGTGGTTAACTTGCAAAAGCATGAATAATGATATGACAAATTTTAGGCTTATTCTGATTCTCGAGTCCCCTTGTTGGGGCCCATCTTGTCTCTTTATGTTAAGAAATTTAATTTGTGAAAGCATACTTAAAGAGTTGCTTTTATTCATATCTGTGATAGTTACTATGCCTGTGTCTCTTCATTCTGGAAGCAAATATTTAACTAAGCTCAGTCCTGCTCATTAAACTGAAAGAGTTCACTATTCTGGCTATCAGCTGATATGAACCATTAGTTTTTACTTTAAGTTCTGCAAGGACACTTGCTTCTTTAAGTTGAAATGTTTGTTACCACATCAGCCAGTAAGCCTGTTGGTGAATTTCTTCCTGCATATTGAGCATGTTGCCCTTCCTACTGGACCAGAATTGTCCAAAATTCTGTTATGAAGTGTTTGGTAAAAGATGTACTGCAAGAACTTGATATAATATGTTTGATATTACTGATTATGACCAGAATTAGTTTCATTATAACTCTTATAGTTTTGAGAATGACATTCACAGAAAGTATGAACCTCTGCATGAAGTTTTGTATTGACATTCATGGATACTGTTTTAAACAAACTTATCATTCATTGCTGTGAGAATTTCCTTTTTCATATTGTTGGACCTCTCTTATATGTGATATCATATTGTATTTTGATTACTTTGGTGGCACTATGGCACTTATAGTTGGAGGGGGGGGGGGGAAGGCAGGTTTAAAATATGAGATTGTAAATCAAAAGTTTGCTTCTCACAGTTATGGGCACTGGGAATAAACATTATTTAACTGGGACAAAGTACTCTTGGTTCACCAAAACAAGTCTGGATCCTATCAACTGCATGCCTTCTTGATATGGTCTTCTACAAAACGGTGTCTTTTCATATCTGCATATTTTATGGTTATTTAATTAGCTTTAGATGTCTTAGTTCACTAAGCCAAGTGCATACACAGCTTACCCAATCAAGGCTTGTGTCTTATCCCCACATCCAAAGATTGTCTCAATCGGTAGGAGCACGCTAGAGAATAAATTGGTTCTGGCCTTTTAGAAGGTAGTCATTTGCATTTGGTTTCTAGTTCACACATACATGCACATATTATAATTTAGTAAACTGTGATGAAACATGTTCAGTATAATCAGCACTTTGGAGGAAGTTGTGGTAATTGCTAATCAAGCCCATCCTATTAAGTATCATAGTTCTGGTTTAAAGATGAGTTTTGTTTGCTTTACCATTTCCTCATGCCATCTACTTGTCTCATCTGTCTGTCTACCTGTTTTTAATGGTACAGTTTGAGATCAAAACTATATTACTTCTTTTTTTAATCCAAAACATGTCATTTTTGCTGATGAAATTGCCATATTTTATCAGTTGTTATTGCTATATATTCTTGATTCGCTGTTTATGAAGTAAAATGAAATTCTTGTTAAAAAATGTTGTGATATCATGAATGTCTAAAGTTCATATCAATATATGTTTATTTCTTGACCCCATCTTTTTTATAAGAATAAACTTCAATGTCGTACTATGATTGCTAAAACTAAGAAAGAAGCTAATGAAAGCCACATCATACAACTAGTATGCTAATTCAGACATGATTTCATTGCAAAAATATAAAAGCTTAAAATTAGAATCTCTTGTCATCAAGGAGTACTGAAATACCGCGACTACAATTATAGGGCTACAATGATTTGCTCCTCTTGCGCTGTTGTTGTTACTCTTTAAACTAGAAAGAGGCCCATGGCAATCGAATCTTCTAGGTATAATACAAATGGCTGAAACTTAGGTGTTGTTTCTTAGGTACAATTTATTAAAGGTGAAAATATTATTTTGGTCTATATATTTTGATAATAATCAATTTGGTCTGTATTCTTAACTCATTAACTAAAAACGTACACATAACAAACAAATATTTATATTGATTTTAATTGTCCTTAAGAATAAATAATATTGTTAGTGGTTTATAGTCAATTAATGCAACTATGTGTTTAAATCAATTAGAGAATTTTATGTATTGTACATAAGGAGTTGCACTTTAAATTTATGGTATTGGACAAAAGGTATTTTTGGGAAATAAAAAGTATCATATGCTCTTAAAATTTTAATACTTGCAAATAGTTTTCTCAAAATAATATTTTAATATTTAGTATTCTCAAAAGAAAAAATAGTAGGTTAATTCCACATTGGAAAATGAGTGTGAGTTAAAAAGGTTTAAAGTTTGTGTTGTGTATTCAAGACTTAGACTATTTTAGATATATATATATATATATATATATATATCACTGATGGGACTGACGAAGTCAAACGTAGACGAGATCGCCTCCACAGACGAACCTGACCAAGTATCTGCATCACTGACGAGAATGTTAAGACCACTCAATGCTGCCAATAACGTCCCGGACGATTACGAAACCAGCTGGACAAGCCGTTGGAAATGTATTGAATCTCATTACTCAGTTGAAGACGTTATCAAGAAAGATATTAACACCACAGTACCATCCACAACGGCTAGAATCCAAAGGGATATATAAAATCCTCATAACGCCAATACGAGGTAGATACATAGTCATAAGATATACTGAGTTATTTTGTTTTTATTGTTATAAACCTTCTTCCACACTAATTTTGGCATCGGAGACGTTGTGACAGGTACCACATAGGTGGCCATTTGAATAAACAAGAATATTATTAAAACCTAAAAAAAAAATACTCCATAAGGATGAAAATAACAATGAAGCTTTCTAAATGTATTCAAAAGTTTCAAAAACACTTGAAACCTCTAAATGACAAAAATATCCTTAAAAACCCCTTAAAATAACTAAAACACCATGACAAGCTTTATGATTACCTCC
Organism: Castanea mollissima; assembly: GCA_014183005.1. Classification (NCBI taxonomy): domain Eukaryota; kingdom Viridiplantae; phylum Streptophyta; class Magnoliopsida; order Fagales; family Fagaceae; genus Castanea; species Castanea mollissima. The sequence continues at coordinate 43,447,445 of JACAVU010000002.1, read as the reverse complement.
ACCAAAAAAAAATCTCCAAACTTAGCCTAACAAATGTAAAAGTTAAAAAAAAAATGAAGGTAAATTTTTTTTTTCTAATCCAATGTATGAAATCAAAATAAATAATTTTTCAATTTATTGCATCAATTTACTATTTCAAGATTCAATAGCGCACCCAACCTCAAAACTAATATGTTTGCCCCATTAATAACCAAAAAAAATATATATTGTTAATAATATTTTCATAACAAATTTTAAACAATAAATTATTATTAATGATTAAAAAAATAATAACAACAGCAGATCCGAGAATTTTCAGTTGAATTATCAATTGTTACGAAAATGTAACATTTTTAGGTAGCGAGGCGACTGAGATTTGGTTCTCACTGCGTTCGTGTGTCTCCTGTTGCATGTCAGTAATCTCCGCACGGCACTCTTGTATCATCCTGAAGTTTCATTTGTGACACGTTTTACCCACCACCCCGTTTCACTTTATCTCACACGTACTTCACTTCACTCACCTTTTTCTTTCTCTCTCTCTCTCTCTCTCTCTCTGCAAGTCCATTTGCTTCTCCACCACCTTCTTCATTCCTTCATTCAACACTGGTAATTCTTATCTTATCTTAACGCATCTTTTCTCTTTTTTTACTTTCGTTATTCGTTGCTTCTCATTTCCCTCATGGCTTTTTCCTTTTAGAACTCTTTTATTAAACAAAGCTAATTATACTTTCCTCACTTTTATTTTGCCTTGATATTGATTTTTTGAGCTTATAATCACTGCCCAATAGCTATCTGCATTGAATTTTTTTTTTTTTTTTAAATAAAAAATCTGGGTTTTAATTATTTGGATGTCAATTCCCATTTTTTATTTTTGCCAATGCTTGGTTGTTTAGGCTGATAGACTCTAATTTCTTTGTTTCAATGGTAGTATTCTTTAGAAAGCTTGGTGGATTCATTTGCTATAAGGTGAATTGTGATTGAAAGATATTAAATTGAAGATAAATTTCTAAACTTTGAAATTATGTTCATGGTTGTGCTGTTAAGGAACCTCTTGCTTCAAATCTCTGTCTTCCTTTACAATTTCGAGACGTTTGAAGAAATATGTTTCTTCTCTCGATAAATTTTAAATGTGAATTTAATTTTTTTTTAAAGCAATTTTATTTCTTCCCTGTATCAGACTATATCTCTTCAATCCCAACTTAAGAAAGTGATGTTATGGTTCATATAAATGTTTGTTATATAGTGAGGTTATCAATTTTATGAAAGTTATGTTTTCAATTTGAATGAAAAGGCGATATTACTCAAATTTAGAATAGATTAATAAATAAGCATAATTAGAATTTGTTTCCCCATTGGAATTTGTGGCATTATTTTGGAGCAACCAACCCTCTTGCAGCTATGCTAACAAATTCAACTTCTCAGCATGTCAGCATGGGCTTCTTGAAAAGCTGTTTCTGAAATCAGATTCTGTGAGCTTCTTGCTGTGTGACAATAGCAGAAGAAGGACTGACTGATTTTTATCATTCTCTGTATTCTGTCGACTGAAAATTTGGAGATTCTGAGAATGTTATTTGATGGTTCTTTTTTGTATATGCATAGATGGAACAAATAAATAATGACAAGCGTGAGAACCACTCTACTATCCAAGGGAATAAAATGAAGAAACCAGATTATTCTATTAAAGATGACATGCCACGAAATGCTCTTTGGACAGATGGGCTTATCTGTGCTTTTGAATTCATTCGGGGCCGAAAGAAATCAATCAGTTCAAGAATGATGCACATGCCTGCAAATGGACAAGCTGAGGCTTCTTCCCCAAGAGTAGTTAGGAATGTATTATTAGAGAATTCATCCTTAAATCATTTCAGGAGCAATGAGATTTCCTCTTTTGACGACTACAAATATAGCCAGATCAGTCAACCAAGCCAATTGCATGGTATGGAAAGCCTTGATGGTAGTCATTGGGTACCAATTGGTTGGGCTAGAATTTCAGAACTTGTCCAAAATCTGCAAGTAGATGCTGAAGTTACCTCGCGTCAGTTTGAGTCCATGGATGATGAAGCTGACCTAACTGTTGCTGATTTAGCAGCTCCGTACTGGGAGCGTCCAGCGGGGCCTATATGGTGGTGCCATGTGTATGCAGGTCACCCCTCCATTCAAGCATGGCTCATCAAAGCTCAGTGGTTACATCCTGCTGTTAGTTTAGCCTTAAAAGATGAAAGTCGACTGATTAGTGAGCGGATGAAACACCTTCTTTATGAGGTAGATTTCCTTGTACCTTATGTTTGGATGGCAGAAAATTAGTAAATTCCTTCCATGCTTCCTGTCTCCTCTCCTCTTCCCCCCTATCTCCCTTAATTCCCAGTGTACCCTAAAGTATCTCACTTGTTTTTTTCACTAATTACTTGACCCATGTCCAGAATAGTATGTAACACATTATCATTAACATGAAGTCATGATCAACATCTGGAGACTGATGCAGATAAAGAGTGATCAACTGTTAATAAATTTACATTACTTATGCTTATCTTCTAGGGGAGGCTGAGTGTGAAAATTTTATTTTGGGGTGGGTTTAGATTATTTTATGTTGCATTACGGATCTAAGATTCTTTATGTTGTTAGTAAAAGTCTTAAATATGTGACTGCATGACTGCGCATTAGATAAAAGTGTCTGGGAAGTTGAAGATGATTTTTTCAATCAAATTAACAGATCCTACTTCTTTAAAGCTGCAAAATTGATAGTCCACCAATTCCTATGTTGCTGCTACCTTAATTACTTAAGATATGTTGTACCTTTTTTAAAAAAAATTGGTAAGTTATACTCACATCATCAAGTGGCTCTTGAATCCATGAATTCACCAGCCACCCCATTCTAATAGGGGAGGGATATGTCATTTGAGCTAAATTTGTTGGCTTTGAAAAGTCTGTACTCATTAGTTGTTACATCAGTTTTCCTTATGTCCCTCCACACTTCTCTCACTTTCTCTTAGTGGTTAAACAATTTTTTTTCATCATATAATTGTTTGTCCTGCTTCATTCATCTACCATCTATTTCGTAAAACAAATGAAGCTTAACCTAAATTACTATAATTTTTTATAATAGAAACGACAAGTAAAAATGAAAATAAAATAAATCAAGAAAGGTGTAAAAGTTAAGATCATAAATTTATTACTCTTACAATAAGAGCTCCATAGGGTATGGAGTGGTTCTTCTAAACTAATATTAAAATTCATATATGATCTTTTGGGCAAACACTACTTATAGTTGAAAAGTTAATGTCCATTGTTGTTTCACGATGAGACATTTAGCCTGGCATCTGAAAAATCTAGAAGTAAACTTGGACAATTGATTGTGTAGTTTTTCTTATAATTACACGATGAGCTTATAATAATAAAATAGGAATAATGATGCTAAACTTTAGTAATTATTCAAGTTGCTGAACCTGGTATTTATAGAGCTTTGGTGATTTAAATTGAGTTGTAGTTGATCACTCAAATCATTGATGGTCAAATCTTATATAGTTATGATGAGAAGGAAGGAGGAAGAAAATACAAATCACAGCCTTTGTTGCATGCCCTTGGATATGTATATATTCTTATAGTGGGGTGCCCCTATGTTTAAATAGTCTTACATTGTGAACATTAAAGATTTCCTGTTCCTTAAGGTTGGAAGTTGTTATGATTTCTATTCCTCGATCTTCTTTAATTGAACATAAAAACCACAAGTATTAAGTCACATAGGAGGACAGTTGGCCTGACTTCTGAACTTGGTTTGAATTGTTTTAAAGGACTATGGAAAGATGAAGGATGCAAATGTAAAATTTTTGTAGTTTGACTATATTCAAAGAATATCTGATGGAAATGTCATGAGGGGTAAACTTGTACACCAGAGTCCTCCATTGACAGTCAGTTTGATGGTGTTTGGTTTTTACCGTCATCTGTTACATTTATGGTTCTTACTATATCTATAGGATCAAGTACTGTAATTAAGCTTGTTGTTTAGTGTTTATTGGTCATTTCATAATAACTAAAATAGAATAGTTTGTTGTAATTGTTCTTTTGAAAAAGTGGTTCAAAAGTCACCAGATTTTGGCCTTTGTCTCTTTTTATGGACTCTGATTGTGTTGGATGATTTATTATACTTTATGCTATTATTCAGGTACCAGTTAGAGTTGCTGGAGGACTGTTATTTGAGCTATTGGGACAGTCAGCAGGTGATCCTTTTGTTGATGAGGATGACATCCCCATTGTAATCCGGTCTTGGCAAGCACATAACTTCCTGATAACTGCAATGCATATAAAAGGAAATGTTTCCAGAATAAATGTATTGGGTATCACAGAAGTTCAGGTTGTTCATGCTTGGAAAAAAAAATTATTTTAAGTTTTATGATTTGAAATAGGGAGGGGTCTATAGGGTGGCTGCAATGTTAATGTTTGATCACTAACAATTTTGACTACTCTAGCTTTTGACAAATTACCCACACTGATTCAAAGAGATTTATTCCATTTGGCCCTCCCCATGAAAATTTCATAATCTGTCCCTAGTTGAAAATGCATGTAACTATTATTGTTTACTTCATTACTGCTTTATAGATTTGGTGCACTGCTTTTTTGATAGGAGCTTCTTTCTACTGGAGGTTATAATGCACCAAGAACAGTGCATGAAGTCATAGCTCATCTAGCGTGCCGTCTTTCTCGATGGGATGATAGGTAACTAATGCATGGACAACTATTATTGTTTATATTCTAAGAGCAATAGACGTGTGCCTACCTTTGAATGATGTATATTCATTTTTTCCTTTTCCTTCTAGCTACACAGTCACAAATGTTTTCGATGCCATAAGTGAAATGAACATCTACTTTACAAGACTTTTCTTCTCATTGAGGCCTTGTTTAGGCATTTCAATTAGTCCATTTCTTATTAAACACCAAAGATAAACCAACCATTGTCCGTAAATGAAAAACAAATTTGGGACATCTCCCACTAAAGGAAGCCTATGCCATCTATCTCTCAAGTCTTGACAATTGTCCATTCACATATCTCTCAAACAATTTGGCTAGTGCATCCATGTCTATTCTCAGATAGGACATTAATTACATGTCTTCAAGGATGAATTTCAAAAACACTAAATAAAATAATGGCAGAAGTTATCTCTTTGTAAAGTTTGTGTGATGGTGTTTCCATAAATCATACAAATACAAAGAAAATCTGTGTGTGTGTGGAGACATATACATATTATCTATACAAACACTCATGAAGTGCATAGGGCCAGACACATGACACATGTAACTTTAGTTATTGTTATTTACATCATGCCTTTATCCTTGTATTGGGTGTTATTCTTTAATAGGTATTCTAAAATATCTGTCAATTTTCAAGCTTTGAGTCATATTCTTTTTCATCATACATGATATCATGACTATTGTATACTTGTTATTATACAACTTCCAACATTTCAATTTTCAATTTTCAATTTTTCTGGATAACTTTCATGTTTAATTTGTTTTATAGGCTATTTCGTAAGGACATTTTTGGGGCTGCTGATGAGATTGAATTGAAGTTCATGGACAGGTTTTGTACCTCGCTATTTTGAAACCAATTCTTTCATTCCACAACATTGATATTCTACAATGGTGACCAATATATTCCCTATTTAACAGGAGAAACCATGAAGATATGCATCTCTTTAGTATAATTCTCAACCAAGAAATCAGAAAGTTATCGAGACAGGTATGTCACTTCTCCTTGCTAGAATGGACACACTTGCAGAGAATCTTCCACCAGTATGCCCAGCTGGGATATGATACATATGGAATTTTGATAAGTCATGATCTGCTAAGTCATAAAGTCAATTTGTTAAATGAGATTTTTAAGAGACCCTTTCACTTCTATTTTCATATTTGTTTCTATGTGATTGCAGTCGATGAAATCACTACTTTTCTGTTGGGATGAATAAAAAACTCACATTTTGAAACAATAAATTAAACTTAAAAATAGTGTCTTCCCTATAACACCACCAAACAGAAATAAACCCAGATCAATCTGAAACATTAAGGGTTACAGAAACAATCTTCCTAGCTAAGTGGAAGCTGAATTCAATCAAATCAGAAACAATCACTGGACCAGGATACATAAAAGGATCTTCCAATCCAAGCTTAAGAGTAATCTCTGTTTTGCATTGTATCTTGGACTTTTTCATTATTAGATAATGGGCATCAAACATCCAAGAAGATGATGTTGAATAAGGATTTCTCACTTTTTATATCCTTCAAACACTTCTCCAACCATACATGATATGGATGCGCAGCCCAAGAAACTTCAAGTAGAATCACCTTAGGCTTTCTTCCTTTCCAATTGGGAGTAGCCCAGATAAGCAATGCATCACAGCTATGGAGTGTATGTTGACAATGATTAAAATGCCTGTGACTTTCAAGCTACAGATAAATAGATTTGTATTTTCAGGAGGTGCTCTACAGGATAAAGGGATAAAGAGACCATTTGATCTTTCTGATTCTAGCCTTATATAAAATATATGCCTATATGAGCCCTTGTGATTGTTGGTGATTTTATGATAAAGCATCTGTCCAAGTAACAACACCAAACTGAAGTTACTTTGGAAGAATCTAAGATCATAATGGATGGGATGGGAATGGAGGCATTCCACTCAACATACTCTGGTCAATGGAGAGAGAGAGAAAGGAGGAGGAGGAGGAGGAGGGGAGTGGTGATTAATTTCTGGTTCTCATGCATGGAGTTCTAGTACTATCATTTTTTTTTTACACTCCGATGAGTCTAAGATTTACTTATTTAACACTCCATGAAGATTTGCATCAGTTCTCATTTGCATTGATATCTTACTTTAACAGTTCTTTCTTGCCTATATCACTTAATTATGTATATTTGGAGAAGCAAACTTCATGTACTGTCTCCTTATTACTATTTGCATTTTGTCTGAGTCTTGGAAAGTTACCCTGCCACTGAAGTTCGTGGGTACGAAGATGGGGCAATCTATAATTTTGCAATTCCTAATACAGGTGATCAGAGTTAAGTGGTCACTTCATGCAAGGGAGGAGATTGTATTTGAGCTTCTCCAACATTTGAGAGGAAATGCAGCAAAAAGCTTGTTAGATGGAATCATAAGAAGTACAAGAGAAATGATTGAGGAGCAAGAAGCTGTTCGTGGCCGCTTGTTTACTATTCAAGATGTGATGCAAAGTACTGTTCGTGCATGGTTGCAGGTTTGTGTAGACAGAAGAATTAAAATCTACTCTGAAACCTTTAAATTTCTAGGTGATATTTAATGTGCCAAATTACTTTTATCTGTCCCTTCCTATATTGACATTAAGTTTCTCAACTTTTTGTGAATAATAATTCAGGATAGAAGTCTTCGAGTAACGCATAATCTGGCTGTTTTTGGGGGCTGTGGCCTTGTTCTTTCTATTATCACTGGGCTATTTGGGATCAACGTTGATGGAATCCCGGGATCAGAGAATACGCCGTATGCATTTGGTTTGTTTGCAGCCATCCTCTTTTGCGTAGGAGTTCTGTTAATTGTAGTTGGACTAATTTATCTTGGGTTGAAAAGGCCTGTTGCTGAGGACCAGGTTGAAGTTAGGATCTTGGAGCTGGAAGAGTTGGTTAAGATGTTCCAGCATGAGGCAGAGACTCATGCCCAAGTTCGTAAAAAAATTTCTCGGAATAACATGCCCCCAACTGCTGGCGACGCGTTCGCAAACAACGTAGATTATCTTCTCGTACGATAACCTTTCTTCCCCATTCTTGTTCAATATATATTCCCATACAAATAATAGAGTAAAAAAGGGACCATGAAGGAGATAATTTTTGTAATTCCTTAATGTAAGAACGTATAACAAACCATGATAGGGCAGTGGTCTATCAATCATAACGAGGCTTCACACATTTTTACCTTTATTGGAGAAACTTGGTAACAATATAAGACGCTTAATATTGTGATTTTGTTGCACCTTGCTAAAGAGGGAGTGAAAGGGCCTTTGTTTCTACCTTGAAGGTTAGAGTAATTCTTTTGATGTGGGCTTGGGATTAGTAAGTATAAGCCTCATCCCCTTCCGTATGGGGAGCAAAAAAGTAAAGATGTTCTATTTTTTCCCCTCTAAGCACCTTTATCTACCATTTAGATGATCTACATGTATTGGGTAAAATTCAAATTGCATCCTCTCTAAGTTTGAGCTAAATATCCCACCCCGCCCCCCATCTTGGTCAGAGTTGCTGAGTTGGTGCTTCTGTATATTGTCATCGACAAAAAAATTGTTATCAAATCAAACTTGTCAATACTTGATAGAAATGTTAGTGAGAGGTTAAGGTTTAAGGCTGGTATGATAAGATGAATTTTAGGGACAAAGATGAGATCATGTTTCATGAGTCAGTCTTCAAATATAACATAGAAGAGCCTTGACTCTTTGCCTAATTGCCTCCGAAACAGCTAGGAAGGCAACCCAGCCATGCCACAAGCTGTCCAATCCCAGTATATCATAACTTGCCAAGAACATCTCTGCATGTCACAGCAAGGAATAACCTATTGTTACGTTCCGCGTTATCGAAGTTAAATTTTAACTAACCATTGGGAAGGGGATTCCATTTGTGCTCGTTTTCCAATCATGGGTGCAAGAGATTTCCAGGATGATTTATAAGAATTGAAACTTTGGTCAATTGCAAGGAGTGTTTTCTGTTCTTTTTTTCCCTGAAAATTGTAAGGAGTTTAGTCTTTCATTATTAAAAAAATAATAATAATAATAAATTGATTTCAAACCCAACAAATCAAACTGGCACTTGAGCTTAGCCTCCTGCTGGTTCAGATGAATTGGTAAGTAACACTGGAGGAGACATGGCAAAATGGGTCAGAATTTTCTGACCTGACCATAACCCCATTTTTTTTACTTAAAGCAAATATGGGTTGACTTGTGACCCAACCCGATTTTTTTTGGGTCAACCCAACTTGACCCGGATAACTCATAACCCGACCCGTTAAAAAAAATTGCTAAAAAAATAGGTGTTAGACTACGTCCTAATACTAGGTGTATAAAGCACAAAGCACCAAAACCAATTTGACTAGCTCTAGCTGACTAGCTGTACTCCAAAGTCCAAACGAAGCAACCTTTCTAAGTTCTCCCAATCCAAAAAACAAAAAAAAACAAAAAAAATAGTTGTACTCCAAAGCCAAAGGCACAAAGGTGAAATGTGGTTCCCTACTCTTGTCTCTTGCACTTCTGCCCTTCAGTTTCACACAAAGCTTGTGCCTCTGCCTCTACCCTTTCAGCTTTTCTTCGCCTCTGCCCTCCACTCTTTTCTCTCTGTGCGACTGTACCTCTACCCTTACGGTTGTAATTATATACATTTTGACAGTGAACTATTCCCATTGAAGACTTTTTCCATCATGAATTTATAACTATAAATAATTTTTGTCATGCTCAAAATTGTCATAATTGAAAGGATATTAACAAGTGGCATTAAATGCAAATTCATTTTCTTAATTGATATTATTCATTCTCTCTAAACAAGTTGTCAATGTCATTGATTTGTTTTTTTAATTGAAAAAAAAAAAAACTTGTTTGAAAAATATGGGTCAACCCAACCCGATTGACCCACAACCCAAACCCGACCCAACCCAACCCACCTGTTTTGACACGTCTGCACATTCATGGAAATAAGGATGAAATAGTCATTGCCTGCTGCAAATAGGCAATAAAACTAACATATATATGTGGAATGCCTATAGAATAAGCATCCAAATATCCAATTATATTTGTTGCCCTGGATGAGTCGCACTTAGTTAGGAGTTAGGACTAGGAGTTTAGAGAAGCTTTATATAATCAATAAGCCTATTAAAATTTTCCGAAAATCTACGAGGTACATTTGGATCATCTCCGAGTAGAAATTTTGGAAAACATAACATTTGCTGATTAACACCATTAAGCAATGCGTGTTGGTGTACTTGTGTGTATTTGGTAAAGATGATAGAGAATGTAAAAAGGACAAAATGTTTTAGTTTTCCCTATGTATTTAATAGAGAATATATGTATTTGATAGAGAATATAGAAGGTGAAAAAATGAAATGATAGAAAATGTAATTGAATAAAATCACCGTACCTTTTTTATACCATGAGAGGATGGAAAATTATAAAAGAGGCAAAATAATAAATTTCATTTAATAAACATTTTTTCTTTCCCGCTTTCCTCCCAAATTGGGAGGATAGTTTTTGGTGGACTTGGGCAAAATTCCACCCGCCCCATTTTCCATCCATCATTTTCTATCATTCACCTTTTCCACCCAACCAAGAGTATGAAATGGGCGGTGTACGCATGCGCACCTCAATAACTCTTAAAAACTCAGGGGCCTTTCAAAAGCAAGAACTTTTCCCTTAATTTTTCTCATGTTAAACTTCCCTATCAACCGTATCTAAAATGCTCGTTAATAAACAAGCATGCTTTTTGTTGCAAAACTTCTCCTCTATAAAGCAAAAGATTCCTAATACTATAAGCTGCAAGGTGCTTAATAATTATCTAACAGAAATGCCATTATATGTGTAAGCAGGTGTGCAGGTGGGCATATGTTACTGCAGAACTTGTAAAAACATGCTAATGAACTCTAGTGGTAACTTCATATCCAACAGTAAAAAATTTTAACAAAAATTCATCTATACCACCTTCATTGACATTGGATGTCCAAATTAATCAAGTTTACAAGAAAACATGTAAATTCAGCAAGTTACCAACACTAAACTAAGGATGCAAGGTATAACAAAATTCAATGCTTATAAACCATGACACAAAGTATAATGGAACTGTAAAATACAAAAAGATGTTCCCTCCTTGCTCCTCTACTTTCACCCAGCATATGCATCATTTAAGTAGAGATCTTGTTAGATGTTCACGTGCGGTGGCCAATGCTTGACTAATTGTCTGCAAAAAATACAAAACACAGATACAACATAAATATGGCATCAATGGTTGTCCTTTAGTTTAACTAAATGGCTTTTGCACATTTTCTAATTATGGGAGCAATGAAAAAAATAAAGAAGAAAGGGATAGAGAAGAACAGGATTATAATACCTGTTCAGATAAGGAAGCTCCAGCATCCAAACTATTACTTGCAACCTTACCCGCTATAACATTTGCATCTGTTTCAAGAATAATACTGAAAAAAATACAAAGTTAGATCTGGGTGGGTAGACATGCCCTTTTCACAGGCTGAGAGGGAAACAAAGAGCCCCCAAGAGCTGGAGAAACAAGAACCAAACGATTATGGTATGGGGCTATAGATAAACAAGTCCTCCTGGCAAAAGTTTTAAACTGCATTCTGCATACAATGTGTCTTTTACTATGATTAAGCACTGAATTTTAGCTAAGGGTTCACTATCTGAAAAAGGACTACAGATGTTTACCTGTGTATCCTATCCACATCCAACATCACAACATTTTTTTCACTTTTTCTTAAAATGGCATTGTACAGAAATTTGAGAGAGAGAGAGAGTACACAAACTAGTGGTAGTTCCAGCAAAATCGTTCAAATTCAAGTATTGCTTGTAAGCCCATAAAAGTTGAGATGATCAACTGAACTAATTAGCGGCGATTCTGGCCAATAATTTTAATTTGTAGTCATATGAGAACAATTACCATCGTAATTAGAGTTCAAAACTTTTGAAATTTTGGAATGTCCAAGAAAGCTCATCAAAGATAATAATTCCAAACTTTTTTACTTTGGTTAAGTAAACCAGTCATGCAAACACAAAACCTAAAACAACAAACCAAACGGCTAAGGGTTAGCAGAAAGCCAATGGCCACAGCCTGGTCCTGGCCTAATGAGTGGCCCAGACCAGTACTCTTGAGGTAATAATTCAAACTATTACAGTGTCTTTAACAATGTCATAGGTCACAATCCTTTTATGTGGCCTACAGTGAGATCTGTGGTTGATCTTAAGGCTTCTTCTTGCGCTTTCTACTTGAAAGCTGTGCAAGTTTTTTGCTTTTGTTTTTGGTTTTTCTTTTTTTTTTGGGGGGGTTTATTGTTGTTCTTGTACTTCTTTACTTGATTATATGGATCACTTGGGCCTCGGCTGTAATCTTTAGGGAGGTCTTCCTTAAAAGCTTTAATTTTATTTTATTAATAAATTTCTATAGTACTCTGGGGCAATAAAAATGTGATAGTAGAAGGTCACAGCACAAGATGGTGCTTTCCTGGCTTCACTAGGTTCTACTGTGCATCCACTATAAGTAGCCATGGTCTATCATAATAACGCTCCAACATAACGGATAATATCAAGAGAGATTCCTCAGAAAATGATTTGGGGACAGCAATATCTCTCTCTCTCTCTCTCTCTCTCTCTCTCTCTCTCTCGTAAGTCATCATGAATTTTATTAAACTCAAGTACGAAATGAGCATACAAGAGATTTCCCTAAAGAATTACAATCAAAACCAAATTTCTTTTTTGATAAGTTATAATAGATAGTAAGTCATAAGTGAGACCTAAAAAAATAAAGAAAGAAGGAAGCCTGCTGATTATGGTTTAGCATTGTTTGGGACATATAAAGGCTTTAGAAATTTTGCACAGGTTTACATGCAATTTCCAACTAAGGCTTCAGAAATATTCACAGGCTTGCTTGTGTGCTGTTCCTCACAATTATAAATTTATACGATCATTAAGTTAACCACATGAAACTTCTACAACTGAAGATTTTTAGAATCCATAGTTTCAACTAGCATGATAATAAATAAATAAAACACAGCTATGGAATAATAATATCAGTAAAAAAAGCTAACACACTTTTTTAAAAAAACTTAAGGATTATAAAACAAATAAACAAGACCTTACAAAAAAACATATAACATACCCGCCATCAACAATTTCATCAAGGCATAACAGAATAAGATCCAAGTTCTCAAGTGCCTCCTTCTTGTCTGCATTACCTCTGAGTAAAAAGCAAACCAAAATAGTTTTTTTTTTTTTTTTTTTTGTTAATAAATGAATAATGACAACAATTGAATGAATACCAAAAAAAAGGGTAAACAATAACAGCAATTATGAATACCTAAGAAGAAGACCAACTGCATCAAAAAATCCCTGAAGAACAGTGGCTAGGATGAGCTCATTTTCATCTTCACCCCCAGTAACAAAAAGTGAAGGTCTTGAACAAACTTGTAAACAATGATGCAGTTCTCAAACATTGCTATTTCCGCTGTAGATGAAGTTGTAAGATGTTAATATGCAAACAATAAGCATCAAAGCCAAGCACTGTACACATCCATAGTTGCTTCCATCAACCATAACGAACAAGTAAACAGGATTCCAAGAGATTAATACAGAAAGAGTTGTCACCCAAGAACTAGATTCAATTGCAGATAAAGGACATAAATTCTCAAAAGTAGATGACCCATTACAAAATGAGAGTAGTCTAGCAGGTGAGCCGGTAAACATTCCCTACAATCAGTTATCACCCACCCCGTACACAATCACAAATTAAACACTATACATACATAAAAGCACAATCGCACTTCCCAACACTCTCTCATACTCCGTACAAATTCTCACCCAACTCTCTCTCTCTCTCTCTCTCACACTTTTTTTTCTATATACATTACAGGTCCCAAATTGGAGCTTTTTTTTTTTTTGCTTTGCTCCGTCCGTAACTTTACCAAAAAATCACAAAGCGACGAGTAAAAGCGCGTGAAATGTGCTGTATTTGAGCACTCGGAATCGTCGTGGTGTTGTGTTCATCATCAACTTAGTGTGTTACTGTTTAGTACCAGAACTGAGCTGACACTTGCAGATTTATTACTGTGACCCAGCTCTCTCTCTCTCTCTCTCTCAAAGCTAATTATACTCTTGTCTCATCCTGAAGTTTCATTTGTGACACGTTTTACCCACCACCCCGTTTCACTTTATCTCACACGTACTTCACTTCACTTACCTTTTTCTTTCTCTCTCTCTCTCTCTGCAAGTCCATTTGCTTCTCCACCACCTTCTTCATTCCTTCATTCAACACTGGTAATTCTTATCTTATCTTAACGCATCTTTTCTCTTTTTTTACTTTCGTTATTCGTTGCTTCTCATTTCCCTCATGGCTTTTTCCTTTTAGAACTCTTTTATTGAACAAAGCTAATTATACTTTGGTTGACTCGATCACTTTCACTTTCCTCCAACTCCAACGATTTAATTGTTAGGCACTGCGTTGATAGCCCTTATGTAGAGCACTACAAATTAATTGACGATAACAATGACTCATTTGATAAAATTCAAAGCATTGAGTTCCCACTCACGAGTTGTCGTATCCAACATTTTGTGTTAATTGGTTCCGCGAATGGCTTGTTCAGTCTTCATGAACACGAGCGCTTTATTCTTTGGAATCCCTCTATCAGAAAATTTATTACCCTTCCAAAGCCTTGCATTACTGTCAAGACACACGGCAAAGTTACATGTCGTTTAGCATTCGGGTTTGATCCGCGAACTAATGATTATAAGGTGGTGAGGATTGCTTTGCCAGATAGAACTAATATGTCTGAAGAGGCCAAACCACCTCTAATAGCCAGATCAGTCAACCAAAGTATAATTAGCTTTGTTTAATAAAAGAGTTCTAAAAGGAAAAAGCCATGAGGGAAATGAGAAGCAACGAATAACGAAAGTAAAAAAAGAGAAAAGATGCGTTAAGATAAGATAAGAATTACCAGTGTTGAATGAAGGAATGAAGAAGGTGGTGGAGAAGCAAATGGACTTGCAGAGAGAGAGAGAGAGAGAGAGAGAAAGAAAAAGGTGAGTGAAGTGAAGTACGTGTGAGATAAAGTGAAACGGGGTGGTGGGTAAAACGTGTCACAAATGAAACTTCAGGATGATACAAGAGTGCCGTGCGGAGATTACTGACATGCAACAGGAGACACACGAACGCAGTGAGAACCAAATCTCAGTCGCCTCGCTACCTAAAAATGTTACATTTTCGTAACAATTGACAATTCAACTGAAAATTCTCGGATCTGCTGTTGTTATTATTATTTTTTTAATCATTAATAATAATTTATTGTTTAAAATTTGTTATGAAAATATTATTAACAATATATATTTTTTTTTTGGTTATTAATGGGGCAAACATATTAGTTTTGAGGTTGGGTGCGCTATTGAATCTTGAAATAGTAAATTGATGCAATAAATTGAAAAATTATTTATTTTGATTTCATACATTGGATTAGAAAAAAAAATTTACCTTCATTTTTTTTTTTAACTTTTACATTTGTTAGGCTAAGTTTGGAGATTTTTTTTTGGTGGAGGTAATCATAAAGCTTGTCATGGTGTTTTAGTTATTTTAAGGGGTTTTTAAGGATATTTTTGTCATTTAGAGGTTTCAAGTGTTTTTTGAAACTTTTGAATACATTTAGAAAGCTTCATTGTTATTTTCATCCTTATGGAGTATTTTTTTTTTTAGGTTTTAATAATATTCTTGTTTATTCAAATGGCCACCTATGTGGTACCTGTCACAACGTCTCCGATGCCAAAATTAGTGTGGAAGAAGGTTTATAACAATAAAAACAAAATAACTCAGTATATCTTATGACTATGTATCTACCTCGTATTGGCGTTATGAGGATTTTATATATCCCTTTGGATTCTAGCCGTTGTGGATGGTACTGTGGTGTTAATATCTTTCTTGATAACGTCTTCAACTGAGTAATGAGATTCAATACATTTCCAACGGCTTGTCCAGCTGGTTTCGTAATCGTCCGGGACGTTATTGGCAGCATTGAGTGGTCTTAACATTCTCGTCAGTGATGCAGATACTTGGTCAGGTTCGTCTGTGGAGGCGATCTCGTCTACGTTTGACTTCGTCAGTCCCATCAGTGATATATATATATATATATATAATATATCTAAAATAGTCTAAGTCTTGAATACACAACACAAACTTTAAACCTTTTAACTCACACTCATTTTCCAATGTGGAATTAACCTACTATTTTTTCTTTTGAGAATACTAAATATTAAAATATTATTTTGAGAAAACTATTTGCAAGTATTAAAATTTTAAGAGCATATGATACTTTTTATTTCCCAAAAATACCTTTTGTCCAATACCATAAATTTAAAGTGCAACTCCTTATGTACAATACATAAAATTCTCTAATTGATTTAAACACATAGTTGCATTAATTGACTATAAACCACTAACAATATTATTTATTCTTAAGGACAATTAAAATCAATATAAATATTTGTTTGTTATGTGTACGTTTTTAGTTAATGAGTTAAGAATACAGACCAAATTGATTATTATCAAAATATATAGACCAAAATAATATTTTCACCTTTAATAAATTGTACCTAAGAAACAACACCTAAGTTTCAGCCATTTGTATTATACCTAGAAGATTCGATTGCCATGGGCCTCTTTCTAGTTTAAAGAGTAACAACAACAGCGCAAGAGGAGCAAATCATTGTAGCCCTATAATTGTAGTCGCGGTATTTCAGTACTCCTTGATGACAAGAGATTCTAATTTTAAGCTTTTATATTTTTGCAATGAAATCATGTCTGAATTAGCATACTAGTTGTATGATGTGGCTTTCATTAGCTTCTTTCTTAGTTTTAGCAATCATAGTACGACATTGAAGTTTATTCTTATAAAAAAGATGGGGTCAAGAAATAAACATATATTTGATATGAACTTTAGACATTCATGATATCACAACATTTTTTAACAAGAATTTCATTTTACTTCATAAACAGCGAATCAAGAATATATAGCAATAACAACTGATAAAATATGGCAATTTCATCAGCAAAAATGACATGTTTTGGATTAAAAAAAGAAGTAATATAGTTTTGATCTCAAACTGTACCATTAAAAACAGGTAGACAGACAGATGAGACAAGTAGATGGCATGAGGAAATGGTAAAGCAAACAAAACTCATCTTTAAACCAGAACTATGATACTTAATAGGATGGGCTTGATTAGCAATTACCACAACTTCCTCCAAAGTGCTGATTATACTGAACATGTTTCATCACAGTTTACTAAATTATAATATGTGCATGTATGTGTGAACTAGAAACCAAATGCAAATGACTACCTTCTAAAAGGCCAGAACCAATTTATTCTCTAGCGTGCTCCTACCGATTGAGACAATCTTTGGATGTGGGGATAAGACACAAGCCTTGATTGGGTAAGCTGTGTATGCACTTGGCTTAGTGAACTAAGACATCTAAAGCTAATTAAATAACCATAAAATATGCAGATATGAAAAGACACCGTTTTGTAGAAGACCATATCAAGAAGGCATGCAGTTGATAGGATCCAGACTTGTTTTGGTGAACCAAGAGTACTTTGTCCCAGTTAAATAATGTTTATTCCCAGTGCCCATAACTGTTAGAAGCAAACTTTTGATTTAAAATCTCATATTTCAAACCTGCCTTCCCCCCCCCCCCCCCTCCAACTATAAGTGCCATAGTGCCACCAAAGTAATCAAAATACAATATGATATCACATATAAGAGAGGTCCAACAATATGAAAAAGGAAATTCTCACAGCAATGAATGATAAGTTTGTTTAAAACAGTATCCATGAATGTCAATACAAAACTTCATGCAGAGGTTCATACTTTCTGTGAATGTCATTCTCAAAACTATAAGAGTTATAATGAAACTAATTCTGGTCATAATCAGTAATATCAAACATATTATATCAAGTTCTTGCAGTACATCTTTTACCAAACACTTCATAACAGAATTTTGGACAATTCTGGTCCAGTAGGAAGGGCAACATGCTCAATATGCAGGAAGAAATTCACCAACAGGCTTACTGGCTGATGTGGTAACAAACATTTCAACTTAAAGAAGCAAGTGTCCTTGCAGAACTTAAAGTAAAAACTAATGGTTCATATCAGCTGATAGCCAGAATAGTGAACTCTTTCAGTTTAATGAGCAGGACTGAGCTTAGTTAAATATTTGCTTCCAGAATGAAGAGACACAGGCATAGTAACTATCACAGATATGAATAAAAGCAACTCTTTAAGTATGCTTTCACAAATTAAATTTCTTAACATAAAGAGACAAGATGGGCCCCAACAAGGGGACTCGAGAATCAGAATAAGCCTAAAATTTGTCATATCATTATTCATGCTTTTGCAAGTTAACCACATATGAAAAACTATTGTACAACTGTCGGCATCCATCCCAGCGCATCCATATGCCAATGTCAGAAACTAGAAATATCATCATGGTGCAAATAGGCACAATGTTGAACATAAATTCTCTCTAAGAGAATAATTTATTTTGAATAATCATGAACAGTCCATATGTCTCCCATTTGTGTCAACAACCATATAGCACAAATTCTATATAGATCAACAAACCTAATCGAAATCTTCATTCTTAAAAACATAATAGGCTGAACCACAAAATAATCATATGTAAAAAATAAGTTGGGCTCATATGTACTCTTTGAAATCACTCATTACATATCTCTTGAAGTAAAGGTTTTTCTTGTGCATCCTCTGCTAGAATAGCAGAAACAAAATAACTGCTAGAGTTTCATTGCAATCTCTACCATAGATGCTTGCCATAGAATCTTCAACAATACTCTAGCTATATTTACTGCCTTGGGCTACAAATATACCTGAAGCATAAAAAGTCATGGGCCATCAAATGGAACTTTCACCTAAATCATACAGATACAAAAGCAAACAAGAAAAGCAAAAGTCAAATTTTTTTTGTCCTAACTATGCAAAAGATATACTATCTCATGCCCTTAATTTTTAGTTACTCCTCTTTTCAGATGGTCTGGAGTGGGGTTGTTACTAGATACCCAAATAATTTTGAAATATGGGCCAAGCAGAATTTGACAAAACTATAAAGTTAAAACATAAACAATATGTGTGCATACCGTATGCATTCTTTGAGTGCACACACAAGTCCCATTGAAAGAGTACCTTTCTGGCCACTGTAGTGTGGAGCGGTATCCCAAAATTCATCCATCTGCATTAGTTGTTTCCTTGTAATTGGTTCATATGCTTCCAAAATAAATCCCCTGTGTTATCACCATCAAATAAATTGAATTAGCTAGGAATCTAACTATTAAATAAAAGTAAGCACCCTGTAATATTACATTCCCAGCAGTGAAGAAGCAAATACATAAGCACATAGAAAATTTGATACATACACATAAATGTGTATATGTGCATATGGCGTGTTTATGGAGAGGGGGAGAGATTTGATGAGGATGAGGAGGACCTAAAAAGATAAGTGGATATATTGTGTGTGGGTGATAGTGGTGGCAGCAACAACATTAACTTTGGTTTTTGTATCACAGTTGTGCCATTAAATATTGTTTAGGTCACAGATCATAGCAATTATTTTAGGATATAATCAAATATAGGAGAGCTGTGACTCCTCCATTGCCTATTGGAGGCTTCCCTCTATTTCTTTCTCAGCATTCATATAGCTGGTCATTCCTAAGGGGACCAAGGGTAGAAGGAAATAGGCGTGCACGGCATTTATGCCAATAACTTAGTATAGTATGATTGGGAAGATCCTTCATATATCAATAGCTTGTCCCACACACTCAAATGGAGTGTTAGGGAAGCTAGTTGAAGATATGTATCTCATAGTGACATAAGGCAATTAAGTAGTGTGTTGCTTGCATTCGTATGGATGAGAGCTTATTTGCATCCTAAAAGAAATGTACAGCTTTTTAAAGCACCATCTTTCTCCAGGTACATCTACACTTTCGCTCAATAAACAAAATAAACTGATAAAGAAATAAGCTCATTCAAACACACTCTTAGTGGTATGTGTATCTAGCCTATCTTTCCTCTTCACTAGGCAAGTCGAAGATTTGCAGCCTATAATGTACCATATCTGCCGGTGGCTCAAATAGACACAATCAATTGGAAAGAAGAAGAATAAAAATAAATAAATTTTGTTGAATCAAAAACCTAATGGCAAAGTGGAGTTATTGCCATGATTCTAGAACCAGCTCATTTTAGAATCTAGTATCTTCATCAAAACTGCAGCATTGAACATCATGAAGCCTATGAACTGAAACCTCAACTGATTCTGATTCCAATCTATAAATGATAGGAAAAACCTCAGATTTTAATGTAATATCAATCCAATCAAGCCCATATAATTAGCCATTTTTTGCACTTATTGTGAATGATGGAAACAAATTAGAAAACAAGACCTAACAACGCATCTACCGATGTCAAGCATCCTGTGAAATCTTTCATCCTGCAGCTAAAAGCAAGACACCATGCACAAACATCCAATCCATTCTGAAAGCAGTTCCAAAACCAACACATGTTAACTTTGAAAAATAAACAACGGTCTAACCTCCTCATGGGATCAAAACTCACCAAAGGCTGACTAATGACCCTAAATCAGGAACTTTACTAATCTAGAAGATCTTGTGGAATTAAAAGTAATGAACACTTCAAAGATTCATTATACTCTCTTTTTGATGTTCAAAACTGAAGCAGCAAAAGTTCAAACTCATTTACTCAAATCATTACTCTCTTTTATTTTTCTTTGCTTTGAATGAAAGTCTTCAAGTTTTTACTGTATATGGAATTCCTTATGCAATTTTCATTTAACTGGCTGAAATGTTTGATACATTTCCTCTCATAAGAAGAAATTCAAAAATAGATTTGAACAAATTAACATTATTTTCATCGCATTCAATGATGATGGTTCTCCAGAAACCTATCCTTACATCATGGACAGTTGCAGCTCTTCAAGCAATGAGGATCTTGCTTTCTGTTACTAAATGAGTACAAAAGAATAATTTAGTTTGAAAATGGACACCATTTAGTATATGAAAATAATGGACACCATTTAGTTATTTCTTTAAGTGCATCAACTAATCAACATCCACAATCAAATAAACATAACATGTCAAATTGGTGTTGTACAACTGCGCTGGTGTAAAATAATGGCAATTCAAATTCAATGTTCCCTATTTTTGGCTACATAAACTTAAAAATATTAAAAATCACCAAGGAAAATATTTATCCTTTCACTTAAGTAATGCCATTTTTGCTACCTGACTTTAGATTGGAAACACAGTTAGCTTCGCCTTGTTCAATAGTTCTAAATACCCATTACTTGAAGTGACATAAGAGGAACATCAAGGACATTTCTACCATTCTACGCTTATTTTAATTTCTAATTTTGTTTCTAACTTTCTCTTTTTTTCTTGTCCTTCTTGAAAGGACACATCGGCTCTCAATCAAATAGAAACTAGAACATTTAGATCTCTCAAATGATCACAAATTTAGACTTTTATCAACCAAATTTCATGAATTAATTCCTACAAATCAATTTTGCTATAATTATGTGATTTCGGACCAATAAATGCATGACAAGACCACAGAAAATGGAACTTAGACGAATTCAGCAAAACAAGCCTATCATGCAAGCGAAATAATTACAGGAGTGTGCTCTGACGGTGTGAGTAACCATCGTACAACACTAAGAGTGAGCAGCTTTAAATCTTATTACTTTCCCATCCAAGATAGTAAATTTCAATTACTTTTTTTTTTTCAGTTCTCCATGCCCTCAAGATAATCAGCAGGCTGTTTCATCCCCATTTCAAGCAACAAACGCCTCCATCATTTCGTTAAAGCAAATTAGGCTGTTTTTTGTGTAGAGAACTTACAAGAAGGATCCGAAACTTTGAGCTGTCATGATTATCTTTCCTTCCTCTGCTACATGTGACCACTGAGATCTCTGCCTGGTAACCCTTATTTATAGATTTAAATGTTTCCATCTGTTAAAGACATTAATAATCAGAAATTGAAACCAAGCGTTATCACTAATGCAGATAAATCACAACAACCTACGTGAGTTTATCCGGGTGCCGATGGACCAAACCATTTATCATCTCCATCAAATAACTAGTGCAGAATTCCAAAGAACAAACAAGGAAAATTAAAATCACCACGATATTTGTTGGATTAGCTATATTCCAAAAGCTTAAGCTGAAAAAAAAAAATGGCAAAGCTAGGCATATTAAACAAATAATATTGGATAAGAGGGCTCTAAATTCCAAACCAATAGTTTTTTTTTCCCCTTTCTTTCTTTCCTTTTATGGGGCTAGTTTAGTTAGTTCAGTTAAATATACTAAAAATGAAACAAATTTTTTTTCAAAAAAATTCAAATTCCAGGATCAATTTCTCAACAACGAAAAGGAGAATAAAAAATAATCAAGACCCAGATTGAATTTTCACAAGATTCAACTAAAAAAGAAACAATTTTTTACCTACAAACCACGTAAGCTTTACTACAAAGTTGCAAGATTCAAACAAAATATAAACTTTATCAAATTGAAATCAGCAATTCCAACAAAACCCATTATTGTCCTATAAATTCCGAGGAATCAAAGAGAAGAAATAGAAAATCTGGGCAAAAGGAGAGAAAATAGAAAGTGGGTTTGATAGGGAATTACCTGGAATGGTAGAGATCGCGGTTGATGGGCACTAATGGCGGGCGAGTGAGATTGTCATTATTCCCATTAACGAGGAAGAAACTTTGCAGAAAAGCAAAGAAGAGTGAAAGGAAATGACCCATGTTAAAAGCAATTGAAGAAGAACAGCAGGATTCTTCTGTCTTGCTCAATTGCTTTCATTTCATTTTAGTTTGCACAAAAATATGTGACATTTTCGTCTACGTTTGTTTGGAGCCGTGAAAAAACAAAAACAAAACAAATGCAAATGTAATTAGGAAAGACTTTGGGCCTTTTGGTAAACAGTTCTCAGTTTTTTTTTTTTTTTGGAGCGTGGTTGGAAAAGTTGGATGGAAATACTTATAATATTATTTAGAAATTGAAATATGCGTTGTTTTTGGGTAGAAATGTGTGGAAAAAATTATAAAAATTCGTGTGATGTTATTTAAAAAATAAAATATGTGTTGTTTTTAGATGAAAATTGTGAAAATGTTATTTAAAAATTGAAAAATATGTGATTTTTTTTTTAATTTCGGATCATTGAAAAGGTTAGAGAGAGAATGTACGGGTTTTGACAGTTTTGGTCTCCGAAATTTTCTACATTCAACAGTGGATTTCTTTTGATAATTGATCCAGCAGGTTTTTTTTTTTTCAGATAAATTCAATTTTTAATGGTTGGAATTTTTTTTTTTTTTTGGAAAATCAGAGGTGAAATATACAGTGTTTCCATGTTGAATAAATGCTGCCCTATGTTTGCATTTGAATTATTTGTGTAAGTGAAAAAGTATGTGAAAATACAGGCAATGTTGTTTAAAAAACTAAAAACATGTGTTTAAGAATGTGTACCAAACAGCCCAAAAAACTCTCAAAATAGTATGAAGAATTGAAAATACATCATGCCTATTTTCAAATAGATAATGTAAATATAAGGTTATTATTAGCTGTTATAGGTAAGGAAAAAAAATATATTATGAATTCAAATTAATACATAAAATTTATTATGAAAGTATTGTAAAATTTTTGTGGACATACAACTTCTCATTATTAAATAATCATATAATTAAGGGAGTGTTTGGTTGTATTGTTTAAACAATAGTTTTTGTTATTTAAACAACATAGCATGTATTTCTATAACATTTTTTACGCATATGTATTTCTACAATACTTAAACATTATCAAACGGGCTCTAATACTTAAAAGTATATATAAATGCGTAATGGATCGTGTAAGATAGTGGATTTTTTTTTTTTTTTTTTTCAGATCAAAGACAGTGGAATTGAAGATTTATCACTTTTACTTATAATTTCCCTTTGAGAATATGATGTTACATGTAATAAATACATAACATACTCTCCTTTATTTTTTTTTTCTTTTGTATATTACACATCCTGTTGGCTAGTCTAAGGAATATTATAAATTTTAGTACATAATATTTTATAAATTATTAATAATAATATGTCAAATTTTAAATACAACATATATAATAATTTTAAAAAAATTATTTACTATCTGGCTAATATGACATGACAGTACTTACATTTTATTATTATGTTAATTTCTAATGATCTTACTTTTAGTAAATTGGTAGTATCTTGAGTACATTCTTTTAGGCCAATTGCAAACATCTCTTGAGGTTTCTTTCAAACACGCTCATTGTATCACCGGGTAAGTTAAACGGACAGTACTGCATAAGGATTTGGGCGACCTCGATTCAAACAAATGACATAATTTGACCCTTCTATTTCAAATGTGTTTATTATAAGTAACTAAAAGTGGCCGTGTGTATTTGAGTAATTACATTTTTGTTAAGAAGAAATTTGAGTGATTACTTTATTATACAAAATTCTGTTTTAATAAAATATATTAAATATCTATTATAATATTAAATATCTATTTTAAAATTTAATAAAGTATAAAAATATTTAATTTCTTTAAATATATATCATATATCATATCATATACTATATAATAAAGTTGAATTTAGAAATTGCGGATGCACAAGACTTGGGGGTTCAATCCCCGCTTACACCAAAAAACCGATTGGCGTCTTGGTCTGATGATAAAAGCTATCATCAGAAGCAATGTCATAAATTAAAATTCTCTCAAAAAGTTGTTGCATCAAATTACATAAATTTAGTAGATATAAACAACAGTTTAATTGTTATCAACTTTTCTTCTATTGCTTCAAATATTTTTTATATAGACAAAAAAAACTTTTCCTCTTATTTGTTAACTTAGTTTAATTAAACTTTTGCTACCTATGTACAGTTTGAAAGATAAAATTTTGTAAACTCTCATCCATTATCTTTTGAAAAAATTTGCACCGTTTCTCTATCTTAGAACCATATCAATCCAGTTAGGTTAGGTTTCATCTACTTTGCATTGGAGAAAATCATTATCTTAAAAAATATATATATATAGTTTGACCTGAATTATTTGACATGAAAAAATAATAATAATTTGACCAGAAACAGATGTTAGTGTGTGTATGAGTGATGTGTCATATGCAGAACAAGACAACAAACCCATGCGTTTTTTAAGGCAATTTGTAAAGCTCAAATTTTCACTTCATGAAAGGGGCTCAAAAACCCCAACTATTCTTCTTCACTTCACATAATTGGCTCACTAGCCTTGATCTTCTCCACTTCATGAATTGTACTTGAAAGTTGTAACATGTGATTCTTGGCCCAATTTGAAATCATGAAGATTATTAGGCAAATACCCGATTAGTATAATTTTTATGATATCAAAAAAAGGTGAACACTCTAGTACACAGGGAGTGTATAAGGGGTCAAACAATCAAGAACAAAAATTACAAGAATCTAAGAAATCAAAAAAGGATGAAAAGATTGGTTCCACAAGGCAGCCAACCAATCCATTGAGTTTTCTAATTTATTGGTTTTATTTCTTTATTTAAATTTTTTCCAGGTTGGTTATCTGTGGTCTGAATGTATTTACAAGCTGGACAAGGTTACATACAACAAATACCATCCATACACATCATGGATTCCTATAACGTGCGTATTGAGTAGTTGTTTTATTGGTCCTATTTGGGAATCATATTATGACATTACAAGCAAAATGTTCAATAAGTTATTTCCTTTTTCATTTTCCAGCATTTTATTTTCGCCTTCTTTATGCATTTCAGTGTTTATATTTGCTTGCGGAATTTCACTCAGCAGTTTCGGAGTTTCTCTTTAGCTCTTCTTTCGTACGTTTTCTATCTCTATCACAAACCATTCTGCCCTTTAACCACCCCTCAACCTCTGTGTATTCTGCTACCATATTTTGAGATTTCTTAATTGTCTACTTGGTATTATTAGGTGGCTTGGCAAGATAACTTTGGAGACCCATATTTCACAATTCCATATCTGGTTGAGGTGCGTAAACTAATTCATTTTTTCATTTATTTTTCCCTAATTTTCCTAGTGATGTTTTATATAGCCATTATAAAATATGTTTGTTTAGTTTGAGCACATCTTTATGCATAAGCATTGTGGCTTTCATTTTTATTTCTCTTCTGTTGCTTTATATGAGTTCATAATCTTGTGTAACCCTTCCTAGAATTGAATTGATACCATGATGTGAAAGCATGTCCATCTTTATTCTTGCTGGATGAGGTATTTAAGCTTTCATAAGATTTCTAAAAGAGCGTTGAAATTTTTTTCCATCTTCTAAGATAATGTTATAGTAAAGGTAGTCCCTTCTCTTCCTCCTACAGTTTATAAAAGGATAATGTTGAAAGGTTTAATAAAATGCAAATGTATAGAGAGAAATTGATAAAAATAAGAAGAAAGTATGAGACTATAAGAAAAACAGCACCCAAAAAGAGAAGACTATGCTAACGATTAACTCAAGTGCATTTCTAATTTCCATATATGTTTCTGCAAATCAAATGTGCCTAATGGACAGCCTAAGTGGCTCCTTTCTCTTATTCCAGAATATCCCATGCTTAACTTCATGCTCACTTCTGCCATTTATGTCATAGTAAGCATATTTCTTCTTTACCCTCTGATTTTGTGAAAGCCACTCAGTACTAACACGTTGCTCTCCGAATTTGCTTATGCAAATATCTCATCGCCTTTTTGAATTAACCAATACACTGAAGACAGTTTTTATACCCACAAAAGACAACAGACGGTTGTTTTCTAATTTTGTTGCTGGGCAGCCATTTGTGTGTGTGTGTGTATTTCATCGCATTCATTCTCGTTCAGATCCCTCATTAACCGGTACTTTCCTTTCTGCCACTTAATTGTTATTGAGAGTGAACTTCCATAGTTTGGATTCATGAAGAGCTTTGATTCTAATATATTATATATGCACACACGTGTTAAGAGAGAATAAAAAAAGGGGATCTTTGAGCCCTTTTTTTTTTTTTTTTTTTACTTATTTTTTAATTACCTGTATGTGATGATTAGCAATACAATTTACTATTACAGGCCTGACGAATCATGACTTGAAAAGAGTTGCATAGATATCTCTTGTTGGGTGCACAAAACATATAGGCGGGAGTAAAATAAGGGGAATTTGGAAGATGTTGCTTGCAAATTTAGCTTTTAAAGCAAATGTTCCAATAGTGACGAGGAAAGTCGCCCTCCTTGCTGCATCACAGTAGAAAATCGGAGGTGGGCATGCATTGAGAATGTGGCAGAGGGCAGCACATGATACCAAAGAAATTTTTTTGTAGTATTGCAGATTGTCACATATCAAAATTTCTCCATTTTGTTCAGTCATTAAAAAGAAAGTATAGGTTCCTGTGATATAGATTCATTGTCTGGCATCAATGAAATTTGATATTCATTAGTAATGCGACATTGTCAATTTGTCTCATTACATGAGTGGAGGATTCACGAACTTGGTGTATGTATTCAATTAGAAAATTTAGTTGTGAGCGATTCTTTCGTATATTCGTGCAACACAATCCTTTTATTAATATCGAGTTTGTGACGTTAGTTTCATATTTTTGATTGTTAGTCCAGTAGGAAATTAAAGAAAGCTGGGAAGTTTGTTTTCCTTGGGGACCAAAAGCATGGCAGTTTGATGCTTCACACTTTTGATAGAGATATTTAATTTGATTTTGGTAAAGAAGTTTGTTTCTGTAATTCTGAACTTACTGCTATGATAGTAACTGATAGATATTTTAAGAACTGTCCAGAAGTAAAATAGTTGAACTTGAACATGATACATCACATTTGAAGAAATCCTTGTCTTAAAGAACAATAAATGGTTATTTTCTCTTATATTGACGGAATTCTGTCAGGAAAAATCGCATTTCTGTAATAGAATATCTCCAGGATGTAATTATATGTATATTATGCATGCCTATTATCTATATTCATAGCGATGAAGTTGCCACCTATGCTAAGTGAAGAAGCATCCTAGGCAGGGAAGGAAGTATATTGAGGCCAAGTGGAACATGGCCCTGGCCACAAGGATTTTTTTTTGAACAATTTATATAGTTAAATTATTTTATAGTATATTTAATTAAAACTTGAAGTTTAGCCTTCCAAAAATGATATCTAATTCTCTCTTAAAAATTAAGTTGGCCCATAGAGAACACAAAAATGCATATTACCAAATACCTTACACTCATGGCCCAATCATAAAAAAATAAAACATTTTTAGTTAATTCTCTCTTAAAAATTAAGTTGGCCCATAGAGAACCCAAAAATGCAAATTACCAAATATCTTACACTCATGGCCCAATCATTAAAAAAAAAAAAAAACATTTTTAGTTATATATATATATATATATATAGAGGTTAAAAGACCTTTTTAGATAATAGATACCTAAATATATGTGGTGCTACAATTTCCAAGCCTTCAATTAACTTAATTAAAGTGTTGTTAACTTGTTAATAGACTACCAGTTCCTTTAGGTCTTCAATCTACCGGCGATACTGATTGAGACAAGAGCTCTCAAGTCTCACCCCTATGTCTTCACTCTTTCTCTCTGAAATTAATTTTCAAAAGAAAATTGTATTTGGATCGCTCTTATGAATAATTTTGTTTTCTTGACTACAAAATGCTAAAACTTTGGGTTTGAAAGTACATATATTGTTTTCTGTTTTATTTATATTTTTCCTAGTTGAATTACTAAATTTAGTTATAAGATTTAAAATTATAACTATATATGTTTGTATGTTTGGATCTTGATATTATAAAGAGAGCATATAAAAATTATAATTTGAAAATTATCTGGTGAGTAAAATATAATATTAAGTATTTTCCATAAAGCCTTATTGAATGCACTATTTTTGTATCAAAATGATTGGTTTTTGCATTTTCTCAAAGAAATAAGATTTTTCTCTTGTCATAGTCATCAATTTATCATTTTTTCATTCTCAAAGTTATATATATATATATATATATATATATATATATATAAACATTTTTCCCTAACGTTTTATGTTTTTTTAGATTTGGAATTAAGTGCCATATAGGATATGACAACGTAATATTATTTGTATAACTTTCATTATTAAACGTTGAAAAAAATGATTGTACTCTCTAACCATTATTAAGAAAAAGGATTAAAAAAAAAAAAAAAGGAAATCAAGAACTGTATGTCATTTCTGGTTAGAAAAAATAAAGTCTGTTATTAACATGGTTTTAAAAAACAAACCATTAAATGAGTCAGTTTGGCACCCAATTTCTGATTTTTGACCAATTTTGGCAGATCGTTGACTTATTCTGGCCGATTATGGGCAATTTTACTGGACCAGATCAGTGGCTGGTTCTTGATTGAACTAGTCAGACTGGCCAATTCGATCCTGTTTTTTAAACCTTGGTTATTAAAGCTTGGATGAAAGACCTTTTTCAGAATTGTAAAATGATACACACTATATTAGATTCTCCAATTAAATTCATACATTTAGTTGTTTTGACCAATAAGACATAAATAGTGTTATATTTTTTGAGGAGTATTAATTTATATATATATATATATATATATATAAACCAAGTGTTTTAATTCAATTAGAGAACCTAGTGTACTACACTTAAGATATTATATATAAATTTTACTCTACACAAAATTCATTTAAAAATATAAGAATATGCTGATATTATGCCAATTAATTTGTGCGTTGGGATTGTTTTGGAGATTATTTATTTGTTATAGTACTCTAGAAAATGAAAAAAGATGTCATGTAATTTCCATTTCACATAATGGTGGGTGGATCTAACCTTTATGTGAGATGGGTATTATGTATACCTATAGTTCCATATGCTATCTTTTAAAAGAGGGGATCAATTTTTTATAAAAAAAAATGTGGTTTACCAAAATCTCAAATTAGGAGAATGATTGAGCAATTTTAAAATTTGGGAGACATTGTAAATTGTAAAAATATGTAATTTATCATAATAAATACTTCAAATACACAATTAATTAAAATTATGGAATTGTGCAATACTACATAAGAGTTACACCTAATGTAATTCACTAATTTGACAAATTAATAATTGAGTTGAATTGTTTTCCTTTACCCTTCACGTACTGCACCCACCTAAAGCCCTGAATCTGAGCTGGGAACCACGGACGTGACAACAGAGGAGCCACACCCGCGTCCGACGTGGCGTGCAGCGAGCAACAGGTGACGCCACTGCCCGCGAGTCTATGTCACATTGCTTTTTTTTCATTTCCCGATATGCACCAATTCACGCCGATTTGAGCCGAAATCGCTGAAATAGGCCGATTCAAGCCGAACCGGCGCCGATACAACTGATATAGGCAGAAATTCAAGTTATAAAAAAAAATTAAAAAAAAAAAAGGTGTGAAACGCACTATTTCAACTCAAACTTTAAACGTCAAAACCCTAATATCTCTTAGTCATTTGTTTCTCTTTTTTTTTTTTTTTTGCTTTTTGCTCCCCGTCTACCTCTCGGCTCTGTGCTGAGTGTGCTCTCCATCTCCCCTCTCTCTCACAGACCCATACTCACTCCCCTGTCTCTCACTGTTTCAACTCAAGGTTCAAAATCTCAGTCTCAAATCCCAAATTCTCCACTCAGTCTCAAATCACAATTCACTCAGTTTCAACTCCCAAGCCCACCGACCCAACTCTCAACTCGAGTATCAAAGCTTTCGTTCTCTGTTTCTCACCCTCCATTATACTCTCACATTCTCTATTACTCATTATGATTTGATTTTTTAAAATTTAAAAAAAAAATTTCTTTATATAAGCTGTCTGTAATGTTGTGAGTTGTGACTTGGGTTTGATTGTTTATTTAATTATTATGTATTTGTCAAATTATTTGTAGGTTAAATTAAAATTATTGAATTTGCAATGGATGAAGCCACTAGCACAGAATCTTCACATTCATTAGATGAAGTGCGAAATGTTGATGCTCCTCTTTGGCAGTATGTGAATAAGGTGGAAAAACCACTTAGTTCTACTTCTAAATCAGGTGGACACACATATTTTAAGTGCAACTATTATGGTGGAATTTTTTGGGATCCTAGTCTAGGGTTAAGGCTCATTTGTTAAAAATTAGTAATAAAGGTATTACATGCGAGAAAGTGACACCGAGCCATAGATTGGAAATGCAGAAAATGCATGATCAAGTTGAGAATGATAAGTTAAAGAGAGAACGTAGAAGTCAAATTCCCTTACCCCCACCTAGGCCGTGGGCCTATTTCTTCATTTCGGAGACAAAGGGAGTGGTAGTACAAATCTGGTTGATGGTAAGAGAAGGAAGGTGATTGCGACTTCTCCTTTGGAGAAAGCATTCCAAAATAATGCTAGACACGAATTAGATAGTAGAATTACGAGGACGTTTTATACCGATGGACTTCCATTCTACTTTACAAGGAACCCAAACTATCGCAGTTCCTATGCATGTGCTGCTAACCATCACATTCCGGGTTATGTTCCTCCTGGATACAATGCCTTGAGAACAACACTTTTGCAAAGAGAGAGCTAATGTTGAAAGACTTTTTAAACCAATTAAGGACTCTTGGCATGCAAATGGTGTAAGTATAGTTTCTGATGGATGGTTAGATCCACAAAGGAGGCTTATTAATATTATGGTTGCATCAAAATGGGAGTCCAATGTTTATAAAGGCAATTGATGAGTCAAGTGAGTTCAAAG
Organism: Castanea mollissima; assembly: GCA_014183005.1. Classification (NCBI taxonomy): domain Eukaryota; kingdom Viridiplantae; phylum Streptophyta; class Magnoliopsida; order Fagales; family Fagaceae; genus Castanea; species Castanea mollissima. Next base: position 43,415,918 of record JACAVU010000002.1, on the reverse strand, counting down.
ACAAGCATTTTATTGTTAGGCTGTTGAAGGATGCTATAAAAGAGATTGGACATGAAAAAGTTGTCCAAGTCATCACTAATAATGCTAATGTGATGAAATCTATTGGAGCTCTTATTGAGCGTGTGTATCCTAAATATTTTGTACACCATGTGTTGTCCACACTCTCAATCTAGTTTTGAAGAATATTTGTGCAACAAAAAACACTAAAAAGAATGAAATTACATATGAGAAGTGTAGTTGGATTACACATATGAAGTTTTTATCATGAACCATTCGATGAGGTTGACAATTTTAATGAATTTTATCCATTAAAACTACTTCAAATTGTTGATACTAGATTTGCTTTGGTTGTTGTAATGCTGAAAATGTTGAAGTTGATAAAAATATGCCTTCAAGTCATGGTTATTAGTGACCAATGGGCTGCTTATAGGGAGGATGATGTTGGAAAAGCTCAAAAGGTGAAGGATATAATTCTAAGTGATCGTTGGTTGGATGTTGTTGATTATATCCTTAATTTCACAGCACCTATTTATAATATGCTACGAGTAGCTAACACGGATAGGTCTTGTCTTCATCTTGTGTATGAAATGTGGAATTCAGTGATGAAGAAGGTGAAGGTAACAATATATCAGCATGAAGGCTTGGAAGATAATGAGTATAGCTCATTTTTTAATGCGGTGTATGATATACTCATTGATCGATAGACTAAAAATTGTACACCACTACATTGCTTGGCTCATTCCTTAAATCCTAAGTAAGTACTTTCATTTTCTATTTTCCTTAGTTTCCCCTTCTAGTAAAACACACATTTCATCATCTATATTTGTTTTTTAATCTTTAACTAGGTATTACTCCATTGAATGGTTTTCACAAAATCCAAAAAAAAATCGCTCCACATCAGGATCATAAAATTTTTATGGAAATGGGCAAGTGTTTAGAGTGATACTTTGAAGATGAAAGTGAATTAAGGTGGTGAAAATTGAGTTTACTGAGGGAGACTTCCTTCACCAGATGGCTTGACAAATAAGTGGGCCTTACAACCTATGGTTTGGTGGCAATACCATGGCTTCTCATTTCCAATTCTTCAAACCCTTTCCATTAAACTTTTTAGACAACCTTGTTCATCATCATGTGCTAAGAGGAATTAGAGTTCAAACTTGTGGATTGAATTTTAATTTCCAAACATCATGAAATGTTTTAGTTTCAAACTTGTAGGTTATATTTAATTTATGAACATCATATTTTAGTTATTATCTACTATTGCTTTTAAATTTAGTATATGTTTATATAATGTAAAAAAAGTATGCTCTACAATATATAAAAATAAAAATAAAAATATTTTTGATAATTTTTAATCGTCGCACTCACACCCTACACCCGCACCTATGCTTTATAGAATCTGAGTAATAACAGAAGAAACCTGGAAGGAGTTGGTAACCATTGAGTCCACTCGGGTGTCCATTTTGGATTATCTTAAACATATTGGCTACTTTGGCTTTTAAATAAGGCAATAAAAAATACAGTTACACTTTGAAAATAAAAAGTTTCAAGAAGCCGTACATAAACTAACTTCAAAATAAATAAATAAATTAAAGCCAGCTTATAAGCTTAAACAAATAGACCAAGACGACCATTGAACCGAACAGAAACTTTCCACTACTATGAAAAGAAGAAAAACAGTTAAAAAGAAACGAGGTAGTTCACTAAATCAAATTAGCACACGTGTTCCTAGGTTAAACAAAACCAGACATTGAAGAAGAAAAAAAAAGGTAAAATACAACCTCGTGGCACAGGGCAGTAGCCAGTCAAGGTCTCTTTAGACCAATTAATGAAGAAGAATCATCAAATTATTAGACCCGCAGAATGCCTATGATTGGCCACTTTCACACTCACTACAAGACCCTGAAAAACCAGGAGGTGACTTGACTTGACTTGACTTGAGGCTCGGATTAGTAGCTGTTTTGCCAGATCTGTTGAGACTGCTTTGGTGGTTGGCCTTGAGAGGCACCAAGGGATGCTGCATCCCTCGGGTTTTGTTGCTGATGTTCCATTGACAAACCACCAGTTTGGGAATGATAGTAATTCGGGTAACTGAAATGCTGTGATGGCTGCTGACCTTGCCGATACCCACTTGGCTGCTGATTCTGCCCCTGGAAGCTGTAATATGTGCTTGGAAGAGCAGAAACTGTTCGGGAACCAGGCCCATGAACCCACATCGCTGAATTATCATTCTGAATACCAATCGAAAAAGGAGAAGGGCTAACTTAGTTTCAGAAGAACTAACATAACATCATCAATTTGGTGGCATTTTACAACAGCATGCACATGATATTTTTCTCTACACCATCTATCACGCCTTTAAAACCAGTCATTTTCACTGACTTGAAAAACAAAATGGAAGCCTTTTTCTAGTTAATTTTTATTGACATGTTCTGATCATGGAATATTCCATTTTCACATTATAGAAACAGCATGTAAATAAAAGGAATAAAAGGTATATATGTAATATTTATGATGTTTCCAAAGCCATGTAGTGAAAATACCTGCTGAAGTGACATCAAATGATTACTATCCTTGTATTGAGAACTTAAAACATCATCATAGCCAACCGTTGTGCCTGTAGGTGCAGCAGGTGGATTCAGAGGAAAGTTTCCCCCAGGAATGCTGGTTGAACTCCCAAAGGCATATCCAGAGGGAATAGCTGCAGATTGAGGCAAACTGCTGACAGAAACACTATTTTTGTATTGTGGTAGCATTGCTGCCAGAGACTGATGGTATGTGCTGTTACCAGCAAATCCCTGTTGGTAAGCAGAGGGCATATACGTGTAGCTCTGAGGCAAGAATGGATAGCTGATCATGTTGGCAAAATGTCCCAAAGGAAGAGTAGGTTGGGAATAAGGGTGCACAGCAAGGTGTTGAGGAAGAGCAGGTCCTGTAGCAACGCCGGCACCAGGCAGCGTCTGAGTAGGCTGAGGTGTAGAAATACTACCAGCTCTCAAAGCCTGCACACAAACAAAAGATAATGGTCAGAAGAACTGCATCCCTAGCACTTCCTGGATTTATTGAACTACTTTGTCTTCTTTAACACATGCAGTTAATTGTCCATGATTTTTCCCCCCTCTTAAAGGCAAATTACTTTCTTGGACAAGTTTTAGCTTCTTGAAACATGCAAACTCACAAGGTAAAAATAATTTTGATATTTTTTCTATTTAATTACTAACAAAAAACTTATGCATTATGTATGCGATGCGTAGATCCAAAGCCAGAAGTGCAGGGGCACCAGGCCTAACACAAAACAGCTGATGGCCAATTCTATTCCCCCCATCACCTACAAGACTACATGTAGAGCAGGGGGGGGCAAGGTTATTCCTTTATAATTGTCAGTGCAGAAAGGTTCTAACACAGCTTGAGTGCTTGAATTATTAACTTCATCTCGGCAATAAGAACTTGAATCAGAGCAAGAGAATGACACTTATCCTGAGAGATAAAGGAAGCAACCAACTACTGTCTCTAGTTGCATTATCACCAAAACTGCACTTTAAATCAAAATTGCAAGGATATCGCACTGTAGCTTTACATTGTCTAGTTGCATCATTGCCAAAACTGCACTGTAAATCAAAATTGCAAGGATATTGCACTGTAGCTTTGACTTGTCCATAGAGTGAAATATTTTTATCCTACGCCAGCACCATACAATGAATATGTGCTTGGCTAAGGAAACTTCAATGTATTACTCCTATTTTTTAAAGCTTAGGGAGATGGGTGTAACAAAGGGGTGTTCAAGGGAGACTAAATGACAATGCTGGCTGCATTGAAAGATGAAGGCAAGTGCTTATCCAAGATAGGGCATGTGATTGACAATGCAAAGGGAGGCAAACTGCTTGAGGTGGTTGACTTTCAACCATAGGCAGGAAAATAATGAACCCCTGCACTGGCCGGACATGCTCAGTACTTCAATAATGTAGCAGCATGGCTTGAGGATGTACCAGACTTTGTTACAAGTCGTATTCACAACAACGCTATTCATAGAACAGGATGATAATCTACTATCTTTTCTTGTACATAAATAAAGAAAAAACTTAGGGAAACAGAGAAGTTCATGGCAGATGGTGAAGATGAATGTTGCAAAATAAGTGACTTCTTTGACCTGAAAGCTTGAAAAAACATCATTTTCTAGATTTTCATTTTAGATTGTTACTTAAATTTTTCAATCTTTACATGTCAGTTGTCTACACCCATTGAACAAGTTCACTGTATAAACAAAAAGTTGTAGGAAAAGCAAGACTAAGTCAAGGCAAGCCTAAAAGTAATTCTTTGTTTTTTTTAAGAATGTTAAAAAGAGGGGAGAGAAATATATGAAGGCAAAGAGATACTTGAATCAGATCAATTTTATTCAGGATTAACCTTTCCATGAAAATATGGAGGATTGAGAGCACCCCTCAATTTAGAGAATAAGAATAAATTGAGGGAAAAAGGTCCTATAGTGGTGCATGAATCATAACTATCTACCAAACTAAAGTTAAATTTCACGCCTCTTTACAAAGCTGAAAGAAACCACATGGTCCAAAAAGGTTGGAATCATTGGGAGATTACTAGGAAGAGAAGATTTAGATTCAGAAACAATGTTCCCTTGGGAAGCTAAATAAAACTTATAATGAAGTGAAATTGAGGAAATTAATTACTGTTCAACCATGTGTAGCAATGACCAACAGTGCATCAATAAAAGGCATTCGGTTAGTTTAATGCAACATCTGGGCAAAATGAAATCAAAAAGGAAGTCAACCTACACTCACAGACAGAAAAATAAAGCCTTCATATACACAAAACTGATTCTTTCTAGATGGCCAAGTGAAGTGTAACTAAGTCCATATAGTTATGTAAAGATTTGGCCTAGTTAACTTCTAAATGTAGTTGTTAATCAACAAGGATGTTTTAGCAATGTGTACGTATGCACCAGTGAGCTCTAGCAGTCTAGCTCAAGCCGCACCTCCTCCCCTTGTAACAAGGTGGATGGTCAGGTCATATGGGTTAAAAAGACCCACCACGTGTGTGGTTACCAAATTTTTTTTTTTTTTTTTTTTTTTTTAATATATATATATATATACACATTTTATCTGTATGTCATTTTCTACCACCAGTAATCTTAATAGGTTACATATTTAGGGATAAAGATCCTCTCCATTTGTTTTTGACATGGGGAGGGTCCATTACATGGTGAAGATTTATTAATCTGTCATGAATCAAAAGGTGTACAAATTGAGATGACATTTAAAATCAGCCATCATTCTTTATTTGGTAAGGCAATATTTTAAATAACATGTTACATGGCACATGTACCCCTTTTTTATGATAGATAACGTAAAATATTATTAAAAATAAAGCCAACCTGAGTACATTTGAGATGTACTATGGGGGCACAAATCAGGAACCAAAATGCACATGTACCCCTTTCGATTAATAAAATTTAACTCTTTTGTGAAATGGTCCATCTCCATTTCAAAAACAAACGGAGAGAATCCTAATATGGGGCAAAACAAAGATAAGAAACAAAGAGGATCCAGAACAAGTTGTAAAATCTGTTTCTTTGAACATAAGGCAGCGTGACTTTAAAAACTTATTCAATAAGCTAGAGTAGAGAGGCACCTCTGGCATAGACATGGTGGGACCGCTAATAGAAGAAGCCACATTGCTGTATTTTGTGGGCATTGATTGTGTCACAGGAAAGGGTGAATATGCAAAATCCTCCCTTGCAGTCTGAACGGATGAAGCCAACAAACTGCTGGGCAACGAATTTGTATATGCCTGCTGCTGAAACAATATAAATAGTGACCAGTGAGCTGAAACAGTTAACGGCATCAATTCCAAGCTCACCTAAGATTAATGCATCATATACATGCAAACAAAGGAAGACAAAGCAACCAAAGAAAGCACAGCAAGAGCATGAGAATATCAAGATCATAAATGCACAACAATGCTAAAGCTTGAGTTAAATAATGACAAAGGATAGGCTTCATTGCAAGACCCTTCTATTCCCCTCAGTATATTTTCCTGATATAGCCATATAAAAAATAACTATTTTTTCTTTCCTATTCTTTTTATCCCCCTTTGGAAGCTAAAAATAATTTTATTCGGTAAGGAAATAATAGTACATGATACATGTATCAACCACTCACACGCTCAAGTTTGTATGAAATTCTGAATAAGCACATGAGCAAAGGTTGACTAGATTAGTTGACTAAACATACAAACTTCTTATCATGGATTGCTTGATAACATGGCAACAGCATCAAATGTTTTTCTATTCTTCTCACACTATATTGTCCACAACACACATAAAGGAACAGCACCCCAAATTTTCAAACATTGCATTTTTAATAAGTAATAATGTTTTAGTGAAAATTAAACAAAAGTGATCCCCATGTAGAGAAGTAGTGTAATAAGGATGCAACAAAACTTCAGCTAAATTTACATAAATCTAGAAAATTATCTAACGTAGAAAAAGAATGGCCACTTAAGGCAGCCAAGTGCCCACCAATCAAACAAGGATCATAAAAGATACAACTTTAGCTCCATAGACAAAAGGCCCAATCCCATCAAAAGTACAAAGATTCATCTCCCTCCAAATCCACATAAAATAAAATAAATGAGGATTGGCCCCCATACATTGACAGAATGATGGTTTCTCAAGCCCCCCTCCCAGCACATCAAATTTTCAAACATCTATGCCAATGAAAGCTCCCTTTCCAACAACTTAACATTTGAATCACTATTCTTGCGCACAAATGACCATATCTCTCATCATTGAACAATGAAGAAAAACATGTTCAATTGATTCCTCACTATTCTTGTGCACCACATCAATCAACAATCAAAAAATTTCTTTCTGAAGATTATCTACTGTTAAAAGTTTGCCCGATGCTGCCATCCATGCGAAGGAGGCAACCTTTCATAGCACCGTGACACTCCAAATAGTCCTCAAAGGAAAATAATGCTTCTAGAACCCAAAAATGCATCCTAGTATGAGTGAACTTCAAAATTTCCTGCTTTAAAGGTCTCCAAAATATTTGATCTTCTCCATATATAGTGGGTAGAATGCTATCAAAGACAATCTCCACAGATTCCAACTCCCAATCTCGGATTGACCAGCTGAACTGAGGATTCCAATTTCGCCTATCTATCAAGCAATATGCTACGGAAGCATTCTTGTCTACTGCAATCCGAAATAAATCCTCCATAATAACATCTTTTAAGCAAGAATCTACACCATAAATCAAGCCAAAACCAAGCTCGCATACCTTCCCCAACAGAGAACTGAATGTATCTATTAAAGTTTCTCCAACATTGTTGGATAGATTTCCAAAGACTTGCCCTTAACATTGCCAGATTCTATTTTTCCATTTCTCATCACCAATGCAAACCCTTTCTACCCGCTTAATTAATTTTGGCAAATACTCACCTATATTTTCTTTTTCTAAAATTAATTAGTGTTTTTTATTATAATAAATATTTAGCACTGTTACAGTTCTCAGTAGTGAAGTTAATGACTATCATCATTGCCTTCACCACAACTCATATAATACCACAGTTTATGCATTTGCTTAATGCAGTAGGGTTGCATAAATTATAACCAGAAGAAAGCGCTTGCTAGCACCCGATTGACAGTGCACAGTTGCAAGAGCTATTTACTACAGTCCTTAGAGACCGAGTGACTCCCTGTCACAACTAAAGCCAATCCCTGTCAAACCACTAAGCTTATCATTGTTGACATTTGACAATAAAAGGCAAACTCCGAAATGAGATTGATTCACGTTGAATGCTTAGCATAGTATTTCTTGAGTGACCACATGCCAGAGACCATCGAAATGAGGTCAACAATGAGAAGGCCATAAGGCCAAAACTTCATAATTGATTCCATCTAGAAAATGTTCACATGTATAAACCAGCCAAGTTGTGGACATGTCCACATGTCTCACTATTCATTTGCTTTCAAACACTGTAGAAGAATGTGCCTAGTGTACCTTTTTAGCTCAGCAACTTGAACAACACCTTTTAAAGTCATTAGTTTTTCCTCACATTTCAGTCTAGAAAATTTTGTACTGAAAAATTGTAACATGAACTGTAATCCCATCCGAAATACTCAGTTATTTATCAGACAATATATATACATGTTCTATAATTGTCACAACAACACATAAATGGGCATGTGCCAGGATTGAAGAGCTACTATATTTTTTTTCTAATTAGTCATTGAACAGCTACTATATTTTTTTCAGATAAGTCATTGAAGAGCTACTATATATGTATCAAAGAGCAGCTCAAGCTGTTGCGCACATGCCTTGGGTTTATTTTCACAAATATTATCACAGATGTATTGCTAAGCAATTTGTCCTACAAACTCATCCTCCTTACATCCATATCTTCCTAACATTTGAAAATTTTGAAGTGTCCTAAATCTGTTTCCATAATTCAAACATTTTACATTTTCTTTAATTTTCTCAACCTTTCCCCAGATTTTTATAATTTTTTGCAATATCATATTGCACTATTTCCTCAACAACATATTCGAAAGGGTGAAAATTGTCATGAAATTGAATCTTTTTTTGATAGGTAATAAGAATATTATTAAAACAAGCTGAAAACGAATGAAAGCCAATACAAGGTGTTCATGATGGTGAAGACAAGGAAAAGCAACAAACAAACAAACAAAAATCAACAAAGAAAAAAAAAAAAAAAACTTAAAGTGCAATACTAAGAGAAGAAATAAAGCACACATTAAACCATAATTTTCCACATATCCAAGGTAAAACTGAGGGTTTTATTATATTACCATTACACTTGAGAGAGCGGCAAGACTCTGCATTGGTGAGCTAGTCTGTGGATGAGTAAATGCATTATTGAATTGTTGGGTATTTTCATATGTAAAATCAGCTGCAGACGAAGGGAAGGCATATTGATTCCCCTGAGCAACTTCAGTGGTTTCCTGTTTCAACGTCTCTGGTTGTGAAACTGAAGGAGAATCATAATTCACAGTGCCCCCACCAGTTCTATGAACTAAATTTCCGTCCGAGGTAGTGTTGAGATGCTCGTCCCCATAATATTCAGGATTCCTGCACGATATATATACATATATATATATAATTTTTTTTGGTAAAGACAATTATAGACAACTGAGCAAGACAGCAATACTACAATAAACAGGGCATACCGAGAGTCTGAGTGCCCAATTGATGAAACATCTGCTGCTGAAGATGTCTCCTCCAAGTCGCTTGTCAAGGGCCTAGTTGCAAATGACCCAGATCCTGAAAAAGCAGCACCAGTGCCAGATCCAAAACTCCCAAAGCTCAAGTTCAAGCAATCTGGAGTATGGAGTTGGAGGTGATTTGGAATTATTACAGGAGGGTTATCCTCTTCAAGTGGTGCTTCCCGATCTTGCTTTTGTATATCTAGTTGCTTCAAGTTTGCAGCGACTGATGAAATACCATCTTCAGCTGATAAAAAAATAATAATAAAAGAGAAAAAATATAATAAGCTGATGTGTTGGAAAAATTCAATTACATATATAATGGTCACTTTCAATAATGTAAGGAAAATCTATTTAAGGAATATATGTGTGTATGTGAGTATATCAATGAAAAATGGTAAGGTAAGATGAATTGTACACAAAAGCAATATGGAAATCATTGTAGTCACCTTCATTATGCTCCAAAACATGCTTGTGAGGCTGATAGGAATTCATGTCCTTATAAAAGCTATTGTCAAGGACAGATGGACCTCCAGAATTGTCCTCTTGCCCATTTCTGCTGGACACAGAAGTAGATCCAACACGGTTCGCATTAAGCATCTCAATAGGCAAATCCTCTGCTACCTGAAGCTCATCTAACTGGTACTTTGTGCGACGATTAACTCTATCCAAGGGTAAGTGAGATGGATCTGCATATGGCTCAGTGTCTGAAGGCACCTCTACAACAGAGGGTAGACTTGAAGTTGGTGGCTCAATTGCAGGCCATTCATCATTTGGAGGAAGTTGCTGGCTTGTGAAAACTCCTGGCTCAGTATTGATGTCTGACACCATGGAAGAATGATCTTGCAAGGAATGCAAATTATGATGTGCTGCCGCAGAAGAAGTTGCCAAAACATTTTGATGGTTAGCACCCTGGAGAGGGGGGCTTGGAACAGCAGAAGCCTTGCCATGTGGCTTACCCATCTTAACAATGTCAGCCATTGATACATGGCCTGGACCCCCCAACCAGGTAGATTGAAATCCAGAAGGCTGTGTTGATGATGATATCCCATCACTTGTGCCCACTATTGGCAATTTAATTTCTGGGGCCACAGAATCACTGCAACAAATTTTTAACTTCAGTGAGAAACAATGAGCTCCACATCGCAGACAAACTTATTTGGAAAACAAACCATCCCCTCAGATGCAATCTATAACATCCAGGGTATACAAATATTCCAAGTGTGACAAACTCAATTTGACTTCCACCAAGTTTCATAAGGCTGGACAAGTAATTAGACATCCAGAGAAGTAAGAGAGTTCCATTAGTCACTCTTTTTTTTTATAAGTAATAAAGATTCATTGATATTAAAAAGAGAGAGTCACCCAAATACACAGGGAGTATACAAGGGGGAACAAATCAAAGACGAACATTACAAAAGTCAAGTAAATCCAAAATAGAAGAAAAAGGAAGGCTTCTCCACACTGAGAACCAGTCAAGTAAGGTTCGGAAAAAAAGAAGCTTGAGATCAGGCATTAGTCTCTCTTATCTGTAAGTGATTTTCATATATTCTACTTTTAGATATTCATTGAAGGCCTGTTTGGTTGAGCTAATTTTTATCCTAAAATAAAATGTACAGCTTTTGAAAGCATAATCTTTTTTCTTTTTTTTTATAAGTAAAAAGCTTTAATGATATCAAAAAAAGGGGACACCCTTGTACATAGGGAGAGCTTTTGCAAGCATAATCTTTCCCAAGGTAAAAGCATACTTTTACACACCAAACAAAATAAGTTCATCCAAATGCACACTAAATCAACTCCAACAACCAGCAAACAGCACTATACCAGCAATGTTTATAGGTTCTCCCACAATTTTAAGGAAGGAAATAGATTCTACAGTCTACATCCTTTTCCCCCAACACATTAGACAATTGTTGCAAATAGACATTATTATTATTTGCAAACTAAGCTCTCACAACAGAATTCCACAATTAATTCAAGTTCTCCACAGCTTAGGAAATTCAAAACTTGTGAGTACCATCTTTCTTTCTATAGGATTATCAACCATTTCAACTTTGTTGTTGATACCACCTTAAAAAATTAGATCCAGCAGACAAGGGAACCAAACTCAAACTTCCAAGACTTGGGAAGGAATGCACCATGTTTCCCATTAAAACTAGGAGCAAATATCTCATAGAAAAATATGTTGTGGCTATAATCAACAAGCATCTTGTCAGTAAAAGATAGAAACAAATTCATATGGCTAATAATGATAAGCATGCCTTCATAAACTAATCAACAACCTTAGAAAGCGCTAATATACTTTCTAAAAAACTAAATACATTAAAAAGATGGTACAGGGAAGCCACCCAAAAAAACACACAAACTTCACAAGAACTGATGATGAAACCAAACCAAAAAAAAAAAAAAGAAGGAAATATTAAGCATGTTAATAAGCTATTAAAATTAGGAAAAGGATTTTATGAAGATGTTTCACTCTCTACTAGTTTTTTAATGCTTTTATTTATATTTATCATCATGAAGAAATCAAGAGCATCAGATGAAAAGGACTATAGGCATGTTAGCTTGGTTGGTGTTTCTTACAAGTTGGTAGCCAAGGCTTTGGCAAATAAATTGAAGGTACTGTAGAAAGTACATTCAAATTAACAAAATGCAATTATTCCAGGAAGAAAATGCCTGATTAAATTCTTATTGCCAATGAAAGTATACTAAAATCAGGAAATCCATGGTGTGTAAGCTTCACCTATATAAGAGATATGATAATGTAAACTAGAGATGGCAGTTTTGCATTTGACATTGTATTCAACTGGTGAGGTTTCCTGTTCTTGTTAATAGGAATCCAAATTGAATATTTCAACAGGGCTAAATGGTTAGAACAAAAGGACCCTTTATCCCCATTATGTTTGTTTTAATGAGAAAGGTATTGAGGTTTAATGAGGGTTGGTGACGGGCTTCCAAATAGAGAACACCAAAATGGGGCACTGCTGGTTTCTTATCTTTTATTTGCTGATGATACCTTGATTTCTTATGGGGTTGACTCGCAAGGGATTATTTCTCTGCAATGCTATTACTTTGATCCAAGGCAAATTCCAGGTTGAAACTTAAAAGTGAACTTTAGTTTGAGCGGGCTAATACTTAGAAAATATAGAAGGACTAGCTAAGTTTTTTTTTTTTTTTTTTGATAAGTAGCACTAGCTAAGTTGACTTCGTACAAGATGAGCTCTGTCAGTCAGTTACGTTTGTCTATTGGGTTCTCTAAACATATGGATATTCTTGGGATGTAATTCTTGAGAAATATTGAGGAGGTTGGCGCAGTGAAAGAAAATGTATTTGGTGAAAAGGGGTGGAATTACTTTGATTAAACATATGCTGTCTACTTCCCCACCCAATTCAATGTCAATCTTTAGCGTGCAAGGGCTACTAAGAGGCATGAGAAATTACAGAGAGATTTCTTGTGGGGTAGCAAACATGAGCTACAGAGGGTTATTTGATAAGCTTGGAGAAGGTTTGTTCCCCCCGCAATTATGTGATTTGGGAGTTCAAAAGCTTGGAGTCTTCAAACAAGTTCCAATGGATTTTAGAGATAGGTCATGGGGAGTGATATTCTTTAGAGGCTGTGAGGACAACAATAAGGGGAGAGATGGAGTTGATGTTGATTTGCAAAAACATGCAACTTACACAGTTATTTTATGGAAACGCATTAACTGAGGGCTTCAGTTTTCAATCTATGTCGAATCCTGTGTTAGAGACAATAGCAAAAGCGTGCAGATATACCATTGAAACTCTTATTCCTTCAATTGTTTAATATTGTGGCAAAAGAAAGAAGCCACAATGACTGATAATTAACTTCATAATAATCTCCCTGTTACCCTTACACGATTAAAAGCTTGCTCTGTTGACAATTTTCTCCATTTGTTATATTCAATAAAGTTTATGAGATGGGCTTGAATAGAATGGTATGACCTTTTCTAAAGAATTTTTTTTTTTTTTTTTTTAAAAAAAAGAGGTAAAATCTTAGTATAAGGCTTTACAATGAAGCATAGGAGTTGACTGGTTGGAGATCACAATGGAAGGTGAGAGTTCCTACAAAGGTATTTCTTGTATTGGACAATTGTACAAAGTTAAAAAATAAATTAAAAAAGGTAATAAAAACATGATTAATTGGTGTTGTATGTAAAAATAAGCGGGGAGACTGTAAATCACCTTTATAACTTTAGATCTTACCAATTCACTCTCTCTTCCTTTTTTTTTTTTTTTGGGGGGGGGGGGGGGGGGGGGGATTGTTTGCATTGATCTGGTATAGATCCCACAGCCCTTTTCATTTATTTTTTTAATCAAAATCTTACTGCTTACCCCCTTCCCCCCCCCCCCCCCAAAAAAAAAAAACTGAACATCGCAACTCATAGCAATTAATTGCATTGCTACTCCTCAATTTTCAAACCAAAAGAGATATCAATTTAAGGTTTTTAATAGGAAGAACCTGTATGAGGTAGGTCGTCGACTCGTGTGATTCCCAGACATGCTGAATGATGAAGATGAAGAGGCTGAGTAAGCATGTGTCCCATTTTCCTTCTTATATGCAGGTTTGCCATATAAACCACCGGGCTCTGACAAAAAAAAGAAAAATGATAAGCGCATGTTTAACATGGTTGCATGGCGATTTCGAACAAAATAGATCCTGGAAGTTGCTCAGTGACATCCACATACCACTAGAGCTAAATTGGCTTGAACCACCACGTCCAACAAGGCGGTCTGCACCACCCCTACCACCACGATTTGAAGTGTTATTAGCACCGCGAGATCTAGAATCCGGTATGTCCTTACTCTGAAGCAATAAGAGAGAGATTAGCAAAGAAGACTGACAAGAACCATGCTAACCACCATGGTGAAAACTAAAGGAAATAGTAGAAGTGTCATAATCAGCCCAAGCAACCTCCTAATCCATGCATGAAAAAATGTGCATATTAAGCAAGCCTTAAAATAAAGGTTAATAGTTCAAGTAACACATCAACATTACTGTGCACAAAAAAATCAGTATCACAAATTAGGAGCATAACAAAAGGACATTACAGATTTAAAAATATAAGATCTCATGAACGCACCTCCTTTTTCTTTTCCCTTTTGCTTTTCACCTCATGAAAGGGATCTACACAATTAATAAACTTAACATAAGAAACTAATATGATTATCAGTAACAACATGTAAGTGAAAAGAAACCCCATAACCTCCCCAGTCCCATTAAACGGAACAAGACACTACAAATCCAATATCGGAAATTCAAAATGGTTGGAGATGAAGCCTAATGGGAATGACAGCAAGGGCATCCTTCTTTGTAAGGGGAACTGTACAAACTACAAAGTCAAATCTTAATGCCAAAAAAAATGCACAATGGAAATTGAATTCAAGAACAGTTTAAATTTAACTCAAAAGGGTAAAACTTAGATACAGTACATTAGGTTCCCCGATTATATTAAACCACATGGTTGTATTGACGAATACAACACAACCTAAAGTACTACACCTAATACACTGTACCTGAGTTTTATACCCTAACTGCAATATGTTTCTTTTATGTTCTTTAGGAGCAAGAACGACAAATTTATCGAGCAATTTGAAAGTAATGCAGGTAAAAATCATATTAGCATACTTACTTGGTTAGGAATACTTAGGGCAAGGATTAATAGACTATAGAAAGGCCATAAGCTTACTAATAGATAAAATCCAATTGGTTAGGGCAAATAGAGAGAGCGCTTAATTCTAAAGCAAAAAGCAACAATCTGGAGTTGCACACACTGATAGTGACACAACAGTTTCTCAAAGAATAAAACTGTGCCCTAGACAAGAAAGTAGCATAATGTAAAATACCCTTTTAACTTAAAAAGATTGCCAATTGAAAATTTTTTTTTTTTTAAATCAACCTTAACCAATACACTTCGGCACTCGTTATCAGGGCCCATCTTAACATACAAAGCCACAACTTTTACCACAACTATCCTAAGTGACACAGCAGTTTCTCAAAGAATAAAACTGTGCCCTAGACAAGAAAGTAGCATAATGTAAAATACCCTTTTAACTTAAAAAGATGGCCAATTGAAATTTTTTTTTAAATCAACCATAACCAATACACTTTGGCACTCGGGCCCCATCTTAACATAAAAAGCCACAACTTTTGCCACAACTATCCTAAGTGACACAGCAGTTTCTCAAAGAATAAAACTGTACCCTAAACAAGAAAGTAGCATAATGTAAAATACCCTTCAACTTAAAAGGACTTAACCTTAACCAATACACTTCGGTGCTCGTTATCCGGACCCGTTTTACCATACAAAACCACAACTTTTGCCGCAACTATCTTACGTGACAAACTATAACAGACCCAGATAAAATAAAAAATAAAAACATAGTAACATATTTACTTTGGTAAAAGTAACACAATAATTAGGGCAAAACAGAGATACATAGCGGTTAATTCTAAAGCGGAAAAAAAAAAAGCAACAATCAGGAGTGGCACACAGTGATAGTGACAGTGAAATCAAGAAAACACAACTGTGCCCTAGAAAAAAAAAAGAAAAAAAAAAGAGAGTAGTATAATGTAAAGAAAGCAATAAAAGATAGAGACAGAGGTGTGGATTTGAAAGAAGCCATAGCCATGGACCTTGAGAGAGAAGACGATTAACGGCCTCGTCAGGGTCCATATTACATTCTTTAAGCGTGAAATAGATCTCTTGCTCGGTGCAGAGATTGTTCACTATCTCCTTCAAGTTCTGAACCATCTTTCTCGACGACGCCGGGATTGTGGAAATCCCATTATTGCCCTTCCCACCGCCGCCGACACTTCCGCCTCCGCCTCGAACACTCATCCTCTCAGGGTCGTGGGGGGGAAGGAGAAGAACTCTGGAAGGTCTCTCGCAGATCTGACAAAGCCGATGATGCGTTAGGGTTTTTCCGCTCTCTTTTTTTTCACTCGCTGTTTGGGGGTTTCGTTTCGCCGCGCGAGAGAGAAGAGAAACAAAACAACAAACAACACTGGAAAAAGAAAAGAAAGAAAGAAAGTCTCTAATAACAAAGACAAGGTTATATCCAAACCTCTCTCTCTCTCTCTCTCTCTTGCACGCTTTGCACCGAAAACCCTCTCTCTCTCTCTCTCTCTCTCTCTCGCTCGCTCGCTCTATATTAATTATTATACACTCTCTCTCTCTTGCTTTTTCTCTCTCTCTCTCTCTCTCTCTCTCTCTGCGCAGTTTTTTTATTATATTTTTTATTTGGGGATTTTTGTTTTTAAAACTGTTATGCTGTTTTCCATTAAGTATGTAACCTTTTTGTTTATTAATGATTTCATAATAATAAAAAAGATTACTTTTTTTTTTTTTACTAATTACAATTTATATATAAAAAATTGGTGAAAATATAATTTTAAAATATTTAAAAAAATAGTGTTTTACAAAAAGGTAAATTGTGATAACATGTAGCAAGAAGTCCCTATTTTGAAAATTTTAAAATCTCTTTTTTTTGTAATAAGTTCAACGGTTGGGAGAGAGGAGTTTTTTTTTTTTTAAGAGACGGGAGAGAAGAGACATGAACCTTTATGTCTAATGAATTTTTAAACATTTAAGTAATAGAGGTTTTATTTATGTTTCTAGTAAACTTTCCTAATAATTAATATAATAAGTCGTTTGATCTTTTGTTAGTGCCATTTAATTTTAAATAAACTATCGTAATTATTTATGATGAAAATGTAACAACCTCTCATAAATAGATGGTAATCATTTGGCACAAACACAATTTTTATGACCAACTTATAAGTAAAAGAGTCTCACCCAAAAAATAATTGTAAAATTATACCCCAAACAAATTATGGATAAACAAAAATTGAATCAAATTAATTACCTTGAGGAGAGTATCCCTTGTAATGTGTATGCAATCCCTAAATATATGGTATAATTGGCCCATTAAAAAAAAAAACTAATTCATCATTATCTCAATAGTATTATTTCTCTATCTTAATTCCCCCCCCCCCCCAATTAATGGCTTAAAGCTTCCTTAAAGTCATAACCGCAAATTCTATATAAATAAATAAACAAACAAAATAAAAGGTTATTACCATTAGTATCCTAATTTTAGTGGGTTCAATGCCCACTAATGCCCTTGTGAGGCCAAGATAATAAACCTGACTCACCAATTTACCTGCTTGCAAGTTTGAATCCAATGAGTAAGATGCTACTATGATAATGCTCGATTAGAAGCTACTCTAATTATCCTTTTTAACTTTTTATTCATCACTGGAGACAAAAAGAAATAAAAATTAAAAAATGGAACTAGTACCTTATCCTTGACCACCATTAGCACCTTTATATTTTAATAAATATTTTAACGAATCATATTCAAGCATTCCTATTATTGACTTATTGCAAGATCAGTATTTATTTAATAAAAAAAAATGATTCTTTTATATTACATTGGTAAAAACCTTAACTTTGGATCTTTAAAAGGAAAAAAAAAAAAAAAAAAGAGTTTGCTCTTAAATTCCATGTTGATCTTACATGATCTTGGATTCTTTCCATACAATTTTTGACGTAGAAGGAGATTTAAATTGTGGACCTCTTTGTTAGAAATTCTAGACTATGTCATTGAATTACATGGCTATTGGATATGCAAAATGGATATAACTATAAATAAACCAAATTTTTTATGAACAATTCGAGCTCAACTATAAAAAAAAAACTTGTTTATATTCATTTGTCTAGAAAACAAGTAAAGTTTAAGTTTTAAGTTCATATTCAATTATTAAACAAGCCAAACTCAAGAATAATAATGTATTTGTGAGCATAAAGGATCAATTTAACTGTATATAATATTATATTTTTATATATATACAGTATACTTGCCTAAAAAAATATATTTATATAGATTTGAAATTAAATTGTATAAATTTGTGAATAGGTTTTGTGGGGAGTGAAAAGACCCCGGTGGGTATATGGGCCTTTAGGCCATGCTAAGGAAGGCTGACCTGCTCCTAAGTAAAGAGTTTGTTAGTACTATGGGCCGGCCCATACGCCGAGGATCCAAGGATCCATCCGAGGGTGATTTTCTCCTCGGACGGATATAGGAGAACCCGGGACTTCATTATAAAGGTTAAGTGACGACTCAGTGAAGACCAATGGTTAAAAGGGGTGAATCCTTGAATGTCCTAGAAGCACCGATATTTGAGAAATACCAAAGATAAAGGCTGTCACCTCCACATTAAAGACTCTACACCTACCTCCCTGGCCGCATTAATGGGGAAGTGACCCCTGAACAGTGGAAAGGAAACTTCTGGTCACTGTCCAGAGGCACTAAGGGGAGAAATATCTAAAAGGGAAGGGGGTGGGAGCAACACGCGGACAAAGTATCAAAAAGAGAAGTATTTAAGGGGAAACTTAGAACAATAGAAGGGGATCTTTTTTGTAATCTAAAAGGAGAGAAAAGAGAAATAATAGAAAGGGAGCTCTCGGCTTACGTCTGAGGAGGTTTATTTGCAATAATTGTTTGTTGTTAACAAGTGTTTGTAGCTCCGAGATTGTTATCAAATCCTCAATACTTCTAACCTGGGTTCAAACCCACACTCTAGAAATTTATATTGTTTAAGGTTCATTGGGCCTGAGCCCGTAACTGTTCTTGGGTCCAGGTGTAATTGTGCACTTACAATTGGTGCCGTCTGTGGGAAACCTAGTCTAGAAGAAGTGGGGATAAGATGGCAGGCTTAGGTTCTCACCATGCAGAATCACAGGGATCACAACCGGAGGATCATTTCAAACGTCTTGAACGTCAAAGGGATCATGAGGGAAGTGTCCATATAGAATACCTAGGCGCTAGCCATACTCATGGTGGGGGTAGCACCACCCACGAGGAAGGTTCTAAAGCCATGCAGAAGGAGATCAATCGTTTGAAGCGAAAGCTACGCCGTGCTAAACGTAGGTCTTCACCGTCCTCATCTAATCCTTCCTTGGAGGAGGATTGGGAAGGTTGCTACAGCTCAAGGTCGCGCTCTTCCCCCAGCGCAACGTCCTCCGACGAGGAGGACGATCAGCCAACTCGCAGACGTAAGAAGCTTCCTTCCAGGGGCTTAGGTAACGATGCTATGAGTAGGGCATTGCACCAACTCTCCAAATCTCCGTTTACACTGAGGATTGAGAAAGGAAGGCTTCCTAGGAGGTTTACCCAGCCTACTTTTACCATCTACAATGGTCGGACTGATCCAGTGGAGCACGTAAGTCACTTTAACCAGAGGATGGCGGTGTACTCACACAACGAGACCTTGATGTGTAAAGTTTTCCCCTCTAGCTTGGGACCTGTGGCTATGAGGTGGTTCAACGGCCTTAAATCGGGGTCTATAGGTTCATTTGGGGAGCTGACAAGGGCATTCGCTTCGCGATTCATTACGTGTAGCAGAGTCCCTCAGCCATTGGACTCGTTGCTATCCATGACCATGAAGGAGGGGGAGACGCTGAAAGCATACTCTGACCAGTATTGGGAGATGTTTAATGAAATAGATGGTGACTTTGATGAGGTGGCGCTTAATACCTTTAAGGTAGGTCTTCCTACTGATCACGACCTGAGAAAATCTTTGACAAAAAAGCCTGTCCGCAGTGTACGTCGCCTTATGGATCGTATCGATGAGTACAAAAGGGTAGAGGAAGACCAGCAGCAAGGAAAGGGAAAGGAGAAGGTTATCCCGCAGGAGAGAAGGGATTTCAGGTCGGACAGGTACCACAACAACAAGCCGAGGAAAGATTACTTCGGGCAATCTAGCTCGGCAGCACCTCAGGCCATAAACACTGTGTTCCGAGAACCAGTGCATCAACTATTGGAGAAGGTTCATAAGGAGCCCTTCTTCAGGTGGCCTAGTAAGATGGCAGGGGACCCTGCGAAGAGAAATCAAAACCTCTTTTGTCAGTACCATTAGGATGTGGGCCACACTACCGAGAACTGTCGGACACTTTGGAACCATTTGGAGCAGCTTGTTAGTGAAGAAAAATTGAAGCAGCACTTGTGTCAACCTGCTGGGCAGGGCAGTCAAGTTGGCTCAAACAACCAGAGGAACAGTTCGTCTCGGCCGGCATTGGGAACAATTAATGTTATTTTCGCTGCACCTGGTAGAACCGGTTCAAGTCCCACTAGGGTGATGGCGGTTTCCCATTCCCAGGCCGAGGAGGCAAGCTGCAGGCCAAAGAGGTTGAAGGTCATTTTGCCCGTCTTGGGATTCTCCGAGGAGAATAAGGCTGGTACCATTCAACCCCATGATGACACTCTTGCGATTACTCTTAGGATAGGGAATTATGACGTGAAGAGGGTGATGATTGATCAGGGCAGCGGTGCAGATATCATGTACCCTGATCTATTTAAAGGGCTAAGGTTGAAGTTTGAGGATCTTACTCCTTATGATTCGCCCCTTATAAGCTTTGAAGGAAGGGCCGTTCTGCCAAAGGGACAGATTCGTTTGCCCATCCAGTCTGGTTCAGAAATGGTTGAGGTGGACTTTATTGTGGTTGACGCGTATTCCCCGTATACAGCCATTCTCGCTAGGCCATGGCTGCATGCTCTGGGAGCTGTCTCCTCTACCTTACATGTTAAAGTTAAATTTCCCTCGCGGGAATGTGTTGAGGAAATCCTCGACAGCCAATCGGTGGCCAGGCAATGCATATCGGCCGCAGTGCTGCATCAAACAGAAGCCGAGTCTTCAACTTTGATCACCAAAGACTTATAGCAATTAACAACTCCTTATGCATCTGGAATGGTGACAGGAGAAGAGACACATTGTGAGGAGTTAGAGAAGTTTCCAGTAGCTGATGACCCAGAGAGGTTCTTCTAAGTCGGCATACTTTTGCCACACCAAGAGAAGATGGAATTGTTGGAATTTCTGAAGGACAATATTGATGTTTTTGCGTGGGATCCTTATGAAGCTCCAGGCTTCAATCCGAGCTTCATTTGTCGTCATTTAAATGTCAACCCAGCTATTGTTCCGAGAAGGCAGCCACCTCGGCGTTCTTCCAAAGAACACTCTAAGGCTGTGAAGGAAGAGGTGCTTAAACTCAAAAGGGCTAGGGCTATCAAAGAAGTTTTCTATCCCGAGTGGTTGGCCCATACAGTTGTTGTTAAAAAGAAGAATGGAACGTGGAGGGTATGTGTGGACTTCACTGATCTGAACAAGGTCTGTCCCAAAGATTCGTTCCCAATGCCGCGTATTGATCAACTGGTGGATGCCACTGTCGGACATCCTCAGATGAATTTTTTGGACGCCTTCCAGGGTTACCACTAGATTCCCTTGGCGTTGAAGGATCAAGAGAAGACTGCTTTCATTACTCCGACGGGGAATTATCATTATAAGGTCATGTCATTTGGTTTGAAGAATGCTGGGGCTACCTACCAAAGGATGATGACTAGAATGTTCGAACAGCAACTGGGGAAGACCGTTGAAGTATATGTGGATGATATGGTGGTGAAAAGCAAAACAATACCCTCACAAGTGAAAGACCTGGCTGACACCTTTCAGGTGTAAAGAAAGTACAAGTTGCTCCTTAACGCCTCAAAATGCTCTTTCGGTGTGGGGTCTGGAAAGTTTTTGGGGTAGATGATCACTCATAGAGGCATAGAGGTAAACCCAGCGCAGGTTAAGGCTATTCAGGACTTGCAATCTCCTCGGAACCCAAAAGAAATCTAGAAATTAATCGGAATGATTGCCGCCTTGAACAGGTTTATATCTCGGTCAGCTAACCGATGTCGTCCTTTCTTCCAGTTGTTGAACAAGTGGAAAGGGTTTCAATGGACCAAGGACTGCGAGTTAGCTTTTCAACAGCTTAAGCGATATCTTTCTCGGCCACCTATTCTGTCTCACCCGGAGGCACATGAGATTTTGTTTGCTTGTTTGGCCGTGGCCGTCCACGCGGTCAGCCTTATCCTCATAAGGGATGATAACGGTGTGCAAAGACCGGTATATTACGTTAGTAAGTCTTTAAATGATGCCGAGGTGCGTTATCTACCCTTGGAGAAAGTGCTTCTGGCCGTAGTTCATGCTACACGAAATCTTCCTCATTATTTTCAGTCTCATACTGTGGTGGTTCTTACCCAATTGCCTCTCAAGGCAGTGCTACGTAGCACCGATTACTCGGGCAGGGTAGCAAAGTGGGGGACCATCCTGGGGGCTTTTGACGTTAAATACAAGCCTTGCACCTCTGTGAAGGGCCAGGTTCTCGCTGACTTAGTGGCAGAGTTTACCGAACCATTGTTGGA
Organism: Castanea mollissima; assembly: GCA_014183005.1. NCBI lineage: Eukaryota > Viridiplantae > Streptophyta > Magnoliopsida > Fagales > Fagaceae > Castanea > Castanea mollissima. Next base: position 43,393,411 of record JACAVU010000002.1, on the reverse strand, counting down.
AGAAACTCTGAAAGAGGCGCGCGCTGATGAGAAATCAGTTGGTGTGATCACAGCTACAGTGCCTCCGACTTGAAATGTGTACGTGGACGGGGCAGCTAATCAAAAAGGGTCAGGTGTTGGGCTTGTCTTGATGTCCCCTGAGGGAATTGTCTTTGAAAAATCTCTGAGATTGGCATTCTCGGCTACTAATAATGAAGCCAAGTATGAAGCAGTCTTATTGGGCTTGAAAATGATACTCAGGATGGGTGGCAAGGAAATCCATGTGTTCTCAGACTCTCAGTTGGTGGTCGGCCAGGTCACGGGGACCATGGAGGCTAGAGATTCACGGATGCAGGAATATTTGGCCCAGGTCAAGCGTCAGCAAACTGAATTTGACTCCTTCGTCTTAGCTTACATCCCTCGAAGCGGAAACACCCATGCAGACTCCTTAGCCACGCTGGTAACGTCTTCGGCTCAAGGTTTGCCTAGGGTTATCCTCGTCGAGGATTTGCTAGAACCCTCTCTTACCGTTGTTAATGCACCTCGCATTCATCTGATAAGGCCTGGACCTAGTTGGATAGACCCGGTCGTATCTTTTCTTAAGAATGACATCCTTCCCGAAGACAAATCTGAAGCTGATAAGATACATCGAAAGGCACCACGCTTCTGGTTGTCCGAGGATCAGAAACTGTATAAACGATCTTTTTCAGGACCGTATTTGTTGTGTGTACACCCAGACTCAACGGAAGAGCTTTTGGAAGAACTGCATGAAGGGATTTGTGGCAGCCACACTAGGGGAAGATCCTTAGCCCACAGAGTTCTGACTCAGGGTTATTGGTGGCCCAATATGCAAAGGGAGGCTCAAGACTACGCCAGGAAATGTGATCACTGCCAGAGGTTCGCCCCTAACATTCATCAACCTGGAGGAGTTCTTAACCCCCTTTCCAGTCCTTGGCCCTTCGCACAGTGGGGATTGGACATAGTTGGGCCATTTCCAAGGGCAGCAGGTAACAAAAAATGGCTGCTTGTAGGAACAGATTACTTTACTAAATGGGTCGAGGCTGAGCCCTTGGCAAACATTAGAGACGTTGATTCCAAGAAGTTTGTGTGGAAGAACATCGTCACTAGATTTGGAATACCACATACACTTATATCAGACAATGGTGTTCAATTTGACAGCAAGGCTTTTAGGAAGTATTGCAGTGATATGGGCATCATAAACAGATATTCCACCCCAGCTTATCCTCAGGGAAATGGGCAAGCCGAGACCGTTAACAAGGTCATAGTCAGTGGGCTGAAGAAAATGTTAGACAGCGCAAAAGGCAGATGGGTGGAAGAACTCTCACATGTCCTGTGGACGTATCGGACCACACCGCGTAGGTCCACTAGAGAAACACCATTCTCTATGACTTATGGAGCCGAGGCGGTGATACCCTTGGAATCTGGCTTTCCCACCCTGAAGACGAGTTCTTTTAACCCCGAGAGCAACGATGGACTCCTGGAGAAAGATCTTGACTTACTTGAAGAACGACGCGAGGCAGCCATGGTCCAGATAGCTTATTATCAACAAAAACTTAAACGGGGATATGATGCCCACGTGAAGCTAAGGCCACTAGCGCCTGGGGATCTCGTATTAAGAAAGGTTGTGGGCACTTCAAGGAACCCAGCTTGGGGTAAGCTAGGACCAAACTAGGAAGGCCCCTATCGAATTGTTTTAGTAGCAGGTATAGGGTCGTATCGGCTAGCTGATCTAGATGAAAGAATTGTACCACGCCCATGGAATGTAAATAACCTGCGAAGGTATTATTATTAATAAAGTGTGTTTTTTTTTTAATCAGTTCAAAGTTGTAAATACCGCAGGAGTTTCCAGTTACTGTTCTTAAGAATTAAACAGAAACTTGGTTAAGTGTAGTCCTTGGACCACAAACCTTGTGGAAATTGATATCTTTTCATTTGTTAAACAGAACCTTAGTTATGTCGGGTCCTCGGACCTCCTACTTTGGAAAAATTAACATTTGAAGTTACTGTTCTTGAGAATTAAACAGAAACTTGGTTAAGTGTAGTCCTCGGACCACAAACCTTGTGGAAATTGATATCTTTTCATTTGTTAAACAGAACCTTAGTTATACCGGGTCCTCGGACCTCCTACTTTGGGAAAATTAACATTTGAAGTTACTGTTCTTGAGAATTAAACAGAAACTTGGTTAAGTGTAGTCCTCGGACCACAAACCTTGTGGAAATTGATATCTTTTCATTTGTCAAACAGAAACTTGGTTAAGTGTAGTCCTCGGACCATAAACCTTGTGGAAATTGATATCTTTTCATTTGTTAAACAAAACCTTAGTTATGCCGGGTCCTCGGACCTCATACTTTGGAAAAATTAACAATTGAAGTTACAACTGTTAAGAATCAAACAGGAACTTGTCTAAGTACAGTCCTCAGACCGCAAATCTTGTCACTATTCTTATTCTTATCACATGTTATAGGGAAATTATTATCTCTCCATTCGTTAATTTGGATCTTAAGTTCTTCATTTTTGAATGATAAATCAATTCTTGTGAGGAATGGTCTTTGGACCTTACGCCCTACTGAAAGCAATACGTCAGGTTACAAAGGTTTAACCGTTATGTGAGTTATCTACACTGTGACATTATTTAATATCTAAGGTTATGTGGCAATTTAGAAGTCCTAATGGTTTGCATGGTGGAGTCATATTTATTCTGTTTTCCCTGTCAACTATTTGTTATTGCAAACTTTCATGGCAAACACAAGAAGAATAAAGTAAAACAAAGGCAACAATAATGAAAGCCGAATAAAAATGTTCTTCATTAATTATATACAAGGAAGGGGAGTACAAAAAATTCCTAGACTAGGCCCTAAACTAGGGAAGAGGGGTCTTAAAGGGAGCTGCTGCCAGCCTCAGTACTCTCTAATTCCAGTTCAAAGGTCGACAAGGCTTGTTTCCCTTTGTCTGTTGAAGGAATGAGGGGCTCCACGCTGGGGACTTCCTCCTTTTCGGCACCATCACACTTGTCCTTCTCTTTATGGGAACCTTCAGGTTCTGTAGGAGTAGGAACAAGCTCTTGCACCACAGGAGGAAGAGCAGGAGAGGCAGCAACAGGAGGGTCTTCAATTTCCTATATGTCTAGGGGAAGCCAAATGTTCTCGGGTTTCCTCAATTCGGAAACTTGAGGAACCCCTACTGCATTCATGGCCTCCCCCCAGACCTGCTGACAGTACTCACGGCACAAGGCCGCAAAAGCCTCTGTTAGCTCCTCTTGTGTTTTGATAACCCCCTCCTGATAACTGGCCTTCTTCGCGGCCTCCAGGGCGTGCTTGTGGGCGCGAGCCTCCTCTTTCGCCCGTGTAAGCTCCTTTTCCAAGTCGGAGCGTGCCTGTTGGACTTGGGCAAGCTCGTCATCCTTTTGACAGAGGAGCTTACGCTGCCCCTCTACTTGACTCCCCATCGTCTTCAAGCTGGCCTTGTCACCGTCTCTCTCTCTTTTCAGGTCGGCCAGCTGTGAAGTGAGCTTCCCTTTCTCTGCCAAGGCCTGGTCTAGAGACCTTTCTGCCTCTTGTCTTAACTCCTGCTCCATCCCAACGCGCTTCCGAGAATCCTCCACGAACTTCTCGGCCGCAAAAACCTCTTGGATGGACTGCAAAAATGTTAGGAGGGTAAATGCAGTAAAGTGTTTATAAATGAGTATAGAATATAAGTGCGAGGTGGAACTTACCAGAGCTAAACCCCTTTTCAATGAGAGGAATAGCTGCGGCTGGCCCATCTTCTCCAAGGATTCCATATCCTTGGGCAACAGAAAAGGACGCTCCAACACCTCGGCTAGATGGTGGGCGTGGCCTTGTTGGACTGCCCTGATGCTGGAGTGGCAGGGAATAGGGGCGCCGTCCAGCCTCAAATCAGGAGACCAGGTGGCTGGTGCTCGTTGCACCTCGGCCACTTCCCTGATCTCCCCACTCTCAACTGAGCGGGCGCGCCCTTTGCCTTTGTCCGGCTTCTGCTGTTGGGCCAGCGGCGGTTGCTGTTTCAGTTTCTTTGCTTTCTCCCCACCAGCCCCCTCGGCGTCCACCTTTCTCTTCTTCTTAGAATCGTCCGTGGGAGGTTTTGTCTCGGTTGGGGGAGGGGGTGGTGGCAAAGCAGGGGGAGCTTGGGCCCCTTTTGCTCCTTTCTTTGCCACTCGGGCACCTCTATCGGTCATGAGATCCTTAAGCTTATCCATTTCTTCTTCGATTGAACTATCGTTTGGACGCGCTATCACTAGACCCGCGATCTTAGAGGCCTCGGCTTCTTCTTCCTCCTCGTCGAAGAGGATAACAAATGGGTTTCCGCGAGGTTGTGGAGAGTCCTCGAGCTGGAATTGTTCTATCTCCTTGTCCAAAGTGTTTGAAGAGGACACTCGCTCCTCTGGGACAGCAATGCCCTGAGAGTGCACGTCGAGGGGGATCACCGCTATGGGCTGTGTGTACAAAATGGTGTGAGGGGCGTCAGGGAGATCGTGGTCGGCCAAAAAGTGAGTTCGGGCTACGTTTATCCTCCTTTGCCTTCGGTCACCCGCGATTATGGCGTTTTCTATCTCCTGGAAGTCCGAAGAAATGGGATCGTACCCCAGAATCAGATGAGCAGCCCTGAGTTGTAGGTCCTCGCTGACAAACACCTCGGAGCGCAGTACTCAGTTTAGATTTGCAACGTTGCAGTGGCTTAAGCGTGGGTGCACGTGTTGCTTGTCTACAAAGAAAGACATCAAAGCAAACGAACATGGTCAGATTCACACAACATATAATAAACTTAAATAAACATGAATACATGTGAATACGTATTTTTGTGAGTGTTAGAGGAAGTTGTGCGGTGGGGAGGTTAATCCTAAGGTATCGCACCTAGATCTCCCCACTCAACTGGGCAGTGGAGGCCGTCGTGCCAATTCCCAGAAACGATCAGGTAGTCATCCTTCATGCCTTTGTTGGATTTGGGCAGACAGGAGATTAGCCTAATGACACTAGAGAGGGACTTAATGTAGTAATCTACTTTGGTGAGTTTATGGCACTCGTACATAAACACGACATCGTGCCAGGTGAGGTTTAGACCCATTTGCTTGTTTAGAGCATCGACACTACCCAAAACTCTAAAAACGTTTGGGGCGCACTGATCGGGACACAACCGGTGGTTGCGGAGGTACTCCCTGGTTACAGGCTTCATTGGGAGGGTCATCCCACCTTCTACAAAGGCTACCATTGGGATGATAACCTCTCCGGCCTTTCTAGAACCGGCCACGGCTTCCGCCGAGCAGTATTCTAAACCTACATCGCCGGGAATGTGATACTTGACTCTAAAGCCTTCCATTCCAGCGGCGGTATCAACTAGACACTTAAACTTTCCCATCAGAGAGGGACGAAAGACTAAACTCTAAAAGGGAGAATGTCTACAAGGATAGCCGAGGACAAAATCCGAGGAGAAAAGGTTAAGAAAAGAAGAAGCAAAAACTTATGAATCTCAAGTTGTGCAAATTTCCACGGGTTTCTGCGGGTAAAGTATGTTTACTGATGTTTTGATGGGATTAGCCCCTGGTGAATTAAATGAAGGCGCAGGTTCCCGAAGCGTCACGATGTGCGGAAAGCGGCCTCGAAATTATATTTGTCCCGTCTAAATTTTCGTGGAATAATGAGGACCGTTGGATGCCCATCTCGCCGTTGAACGTGGGGACAAAGTGTAACTTACGGTAATAAATGCGCGCGTTTTTTGAAAATAAAACCGCCAAGTGGCATCTTCTGGAACGCGAAATGGTTTCCACACGTGCAATCATTCACAAAGTGTGCGGAGTAAGTTCTCATCAGATCAAAACCCTATTTTTCTCCTCGGATGTTGAAAATTAGAGTTTTGAGGGGCTATTGTGGGGAGTGAAAAGACCCCGGTGGGTATATGGGCCTTTAGGCCATGCTAAGGAAGGCCGACCTGCTCCTAGGTAAAGAGTTTGTTAGTACTACGGGCCGGCCCATACGCCGAGGATCCGAGGATCCATCCGAGGGTGATTTTCTCCTCGGACGGATATAGGAGAACCTGGGACTTCATTAAAGGTTAAGTGACGACTCGGTGGAGACCAATGGTTAAAAGGGGTGAACCCTTGAATGTCCTAGAAGCACCGATATTTGAGAAATACCAAAGATAAAGGCTGCCACCTCCACATTAAAGATTCTGCACCTACCTCCCTGGCCGCATTAATGGGGAAGTGACCCCCTGAACAGTGGAAATGAAACTTCTGGTCACTATCTAGAAGCACTAAGGGGAGAAATATCTAAAGGGGAAGGGGGTGGGGGCAACACGCAAACAAGTATCAGAAAGAGAAGTATTTAAGGGGGAACTTAGAACAATAAAGGGGGATCTTTTTTGTAATCTAAAAGGAGAGAAAAGAGAAATAATAGAAAGGGAGCTCTCGGCTTACGTCCGAGGAGGTTTATTTGCAATAATTGTTTGTTGTTAACAAGTGTTTGTAGCTCCGAGATTGTTATCAAATCCTCAATACTTCTAACCTGGGTTTCAAACCCACACTCTAGAAATTTATATTGTTTAAGGCTCATTGGGCCTGAGCCTGTAACTGTTCTTAGGTCCAGGTGCAATTGTGCACTTACAGGTTTATATGATGTTAAATTATTATTTGTAACTTATTGATGATACAAACAGTTTGTTTGTAGTAAAAATTCATAGAATTGTGAAAGAGGTAAAGTATTTTAGTCAAAGTTCCACAATATAAGAAAAAAATAAGTTAATCAAGTAACTCATGAGCAAGCTTGAGCTTGATTAAAAAGAAAATAAGTTACGCTTGAACATAAAATCTTATTTGGTGATGAGTTTAAGTTTGGCTCATGTTCAAAAAATAAATAAATAAACAAGTATGAACTTTTAATACTCAGCTCAGCTTTTTTAAAACCCTAAATGTGGAGCTTGTTTAAAACCCTAAATGTGGACCTTAGTGCTAGTTAGATAGTTAGTTTTTATTATTTATTTGTTTTTAATTCAAAGAAGATTTTAGTGATAGGTTATTCAAGGAATTTGTGTTTCTTAAAAGGCAAAAAAAGAAGAAGAAGAAGTTAATAATGAAATTTTAAAGACATAAAATAGCAATTTTTACAATTGAGTATATCCGGGTTGAAAATGAAATATTTTTAAATAATTACAAAAGGATTTTGAGGTAGGCTTTTTCTAACTCATCATAAGCAATTAATAAAATAATTCACGTGTACTTTTAGTCATATTACTTAATCAAATGATCTATGTGACTTGTTTAAATAACACAAAGGTGATTTTATAAATGGCCATTTAATAGATTAAATAAAATTCTTCCAAATCTATTTAGGGGGAAATTTTATCTCTTAGAGGTTATCAAACTGTTAATGAAGGTATAACTGTGGTAGATTAGGATACTTAAGAGATTTTTTTTTTCCGCATAATTCTATTATATATTTTAAAATATTATCAATTTTTTGAAATATTATATTAAATTCTATCATGCAATCATTATGCATAACATATTTTCTAATAATTTGGTAATTACAAAATATATATGGGTGAGAAATTTTGTTTCTCATGACCAATGATGAGATTGTCTAGTTTTTTAATTGAACTAACACTTCTTGGTATTTCAAATGAACAAAGTGTAGGTTTAACTTTAAATTATTGACCGAACTATTGAGGTATATTAATGTAAAAAATATATAAAAATTTGATGGATTATATATTAGAAAATTACATGGTCATTGTTAAGAATTTTGTAGTTTAATTGGTTGACATCATGATGTTTCCAATAGAGACATCCAAATTCAAATCCCATACCCCTAATTATCTAATTATCATGAACAAAATCTGGCTCCAAACTAGTTTAGAGTAACAGCTATCTTTTCCAACCCATCACATGATAATTTATATGACTATCCATATGTATTATTTAAACAAATTATATGACTCATTCAAAAAATAAGGTAACTAATAAAAGTCTAAGACTACATATGAATAAATTCTTCAATTGCTATATGGTTCAAAACATGTTTGAAGCAAACATTTGTTTTAACTATCATTGCCACGACTCAAAAATTGACGCATTCTCAAGTTTCCAACAAAGACATTCATGATTCAAATCTTACTCTTTCAACTATGGGTAAGGCTGTCCAAAGTACCTGAAGGTCTGCCAGACCCGATCAGCCTGACCGGAATCGACCCGTCATGGTTGGACCGACACCTCCGACGAGTCAGTGATGGGTCCTAGTCTTTAGAACCCGACCCCGGAAAATCAAGTGGCGGGTTTCATCCTAAAAAACCCAACCCGCCCGACAAAACCTCAAAAAGAAGCTGAAATCTGGTGACGTTTGGGCTTCTTAGCTCCTATCCGACCACGTTTAGCTTTCCTTTACTCAAATACTCACTCAAAATATGCCTAAATCCTGCGAATCTGGCCCAGATCTACTTAAACTCTGGTAAGCTCGACTCTAACTTAGGCAAATCTTAACCAAATTTCCATAGATACGAAGAAATATCGGCCAAATCTTGTTAGATCTGGTCAGATCTAATGAGATCCGGCAAGATTTCGGGCGAAATCCGGTGATATCACAAAATCCGAAACCGACTGATTTCAACTTGAAACTCGATACGACCTGACCTAATTGATCTGAAACTTCCCTTGCGGGTCAAAATTTTCCCCACCTGAGAAGGTTGGGTTGAGCCTAGGTTGGGCACAAACCTAACCCGGCCTGACTCGTGGAACAAAATGTTGATTTTTAAAATCGCTCCTTAGAGCCAGTTTGGTAATAATTTATAGTAATGTTGTTTAAGTTTTGTGAAAATATGTGTGGAAATACATATTGTGGTATTTAAACAACCGTTTTCATTGTTTACACGCAGTTACCAAATGGGCCTTAAGAGCAACTACAACAGTTAGTGTAAAATTTCCATATATTTTGGAAGAAAAAACCTACTTTTTCTATTTTACACACTCATTTTTACAAAACTCTTATATCAATTTATCTATTTTATACATTTATTCAATAAAATAATCATTTCTTTTAATACTGTCATCTCTCAACATAACCCCCACAGCCATCATCATCAAGCAACCACCACCATCAACCTAGCCTTTGGCCTCCCATTGAGCAACAAGATTGACACCAACATCCACACAAAAAAAAAAAAAAAAAACCAGTAAAAAACAAGAAAACCATAAAAAAAAACCAAATAATAGATGGGCAACCCACCGACCCACACCCACAATCGACGATCAAGAGAAATGAGATGAGGTGATTGACGATCAAGAGAATAGATCGGCAATTAGGAGAAATGAGATGAGGTGATCGTCGCAACTCATTTCGCCAATGCTGACTCACTCAAGGACTCAGCCACTGATTCATAGATCTTCCACAACAACAACGACACCTCTTTCTCTGCTAGAGATGACACGTTCGTGTTGCAGCCAGTCTCAAAGATCTATGCCGATGAAGTAATCGGTGAGTACTTCAATGGAGGTTTTCCTAGATCAGACAGTTCGATTTCCGCCCCTCCGATGGAGATGGAGCCTGAGTAAGGCTTTGCTCTCAGGGATTGGAGGAGGTTGGACTGAGGATTGGAGAGAGAGGTGAGAGTAGAAGCTGAAAAGGAGAGAGTGAGGTGAGGAGAGAGAAACAAATAATAAATTAATAGATAGATGAACTATAGTAATTGTGTAAATATACACACGGTTACTATAGCTCATGAAAATATTTACACATTTTTACACCAGATGTTTTTTTTGTTTAAAATGGGTAAAATTTGTAATTTTTTTTATATTTTAGAAGCCCGTAAATGGCTTATAGTTGCTCTAATCTCCCAAATCTCCTAACAAATAGAAAAAAAAAGAAAAAAAGAAAAAAAAAAAAAAGGGACATGGTGATTGGATTTCCATTCATCTCAAAGACTATTAAAAAAATCCGATTTCTCACTCACCCTCACACTTCACTCTCCTCAAGCAAAAGATGAGCGTTCTAGCTCTCTCAAACTCCTTACCCACACTTCCACCATCACCATCCCAATCCGAAACTCCAAAGCCTCTATCACCAATCCTCTCCAGTTTCACCACCACCATCCATAGCAACTCAATCAGTTGGACCAAGAAAACCATAATCACAGCTCTCTCCGGCGCTCTCTCCTTCGGACTTGTCTTCTCTCCGCCATGCTCTCTTGCACTGGAATCTCCCACCATCCAATCACCACCACCATCTCCTCCTCCTTCTTCCGAGTACTGCCGCGAAGACGAGCAAGTATTGAAGGCCGAGTCTGGTCCAGAACTGGTGACCAATGCCGGAATTGTTGAAGAAGCTTGGGAAATCGTCAATGACAGTTTTCTCGACACCGGTCGCCATCGCTGGTCTCCCCAAACATGGCAGGTAACAAATTTACACAGTCTGCACGGTCTTTCTTCTGTATTTGAATTAACAAATATCGATGGCTTTGAAATTCACTCATTCAGGAAAAGAAGGAAGATATTCTGAACACTTCAATTCCGACGAGAGCAAAGGCTCATGCTATTATCAGAAGAATGTTGGCAAGCTTGGGCGATCCGTATACGCGTTTTCTTGAACCAGAAGAGGTAATTCTAACTCATTCTACGAACCTTTAATTTAATTTTGAAATGGCTAAAAGTGTTAATTAATGAATTATTTGTGGTATCATCGTGTTCGTGTAGTGTTCGCGTGCATGATTCGTAGAGTTTTCATAACCTTTTTCTATATCCAAAGCAGGGGCGGAGCCAGTTAATTTTTGTTTGGTGAATTATGATATTGATACACTGGCCAAAACTCATACATACACACATTTACACACAATAATATTTGCAAGCATATATTTACAAAATAAAATTACATTAGTTTGCTCTATATATATATTAATTAGTGAATTAATTGTGGTATGGTCGTGTTTGTGTAATGTGTAGTGTTCGCGTGCATGATTCATAGAGTTTTCGTAACCATTTTTTATGTCTAAAGCAGGGGCGGAGTCAATAATTTTTGTTTAGAGAATTATGATATTGATACACTAGTCAAAACTCATACATGCACACATTTACACATGCTAATTATAAGAGGACTAGTTTGCTATATATGCACAAAAAAATCACTTATTTTGTTGTAATTTTTTTTTAGAATCTCTCTAATTCTTTCTGGTACTATCATTTTTAACTTTAAATCTATGTGTTTTATCCTTTTTTTTTTTCATATAACAAATTGAATTTGAATGAAGCATTGACAAACATTTGGAAAATATAAACAATAACAACAAAAACAAAAAAAATCTTACTCCCAGATAAAAGTGTTTTCTACAATTCCATGTCCACAAATTAAACTTATTATTCATAACTCATAAACAAATAAAAGCAAATTCCTTTGAACCCAACAAGTCCTCAAAGCCATGGATGATTCAAGGCTAAAAGGCACATGAGAAAATTGCTTTTATTAAAAACTCAGTACTGAACTCAACAGCCAGAATTCACCAAACAAGAGAGAAAAGCTAAAGAGGAGAGACATGAATCTAGCAATACTTTTTTATTTTATTTTTAAAGGGATGATTTGTTTTAAAAAAAAAACTCTTTTCTTCATATTAGGGATCCATTTGAACAATTGTTTTAAAGACCACTTGGCTAGCTAGTAAAAAGTTGTAAATATATATACTCTATTCTGATTTTTTTTAAAACAGCTGGCCCTACTTAGTCCATACATGGCTCCACCCCTGCTCTAATGGATCTTCTTACAGAGAGTTCTTCCATATTGAAATTGGCCTGTTTGCATAAACATTAAGTGAATTTGAGAGAAGTACCTAACTGTTATCTTTTCCTTTATGACACTTGCTCATAGAGCCTGGGTACCTGAGGTTCTCTTCACTTCAATAAAACTTCTAATTACTTATGAAAAAAATCCATTATTTCTACATAATGGTCTTTACTTACAAATTTTTCAGTTTTCTTGTTCCATGGCATATGCTGCTTTTGTCGTTGTTGAAAGTTCTCCAAGATGGCAAGGTATGACATGAGTGGTATTGGACTGAACCTTAGGGAAGTTCCAGAAGATAATGGAGGTGTAAAACTGAAGGTACTAGGTCTCTTGTTGGATGGTCCTGCACATTCTGCTGGTGTTAGACAGGTAGCTACAAGGCCAAAATTACAGATGCAATATACTAATATTAGTTTTCATTTGTGCCTTTTATCATATTTCAAATCTTGAATCCACTGCTGATTCTGGGAGTTGATGTGTTACTATACTCTTTCTTTGTGTGACAATGCTTGATATGGTTTGAGTTGAGTTATGCTGGGTTGGGTAATTCTTAAAGTTACGAACTGCTGTGTTTTCTCAACCTGTTACTCTAATTACTTGCCGAGTTTCTGTGCTCTTTGGTTTTGAAACTAAGGTTTTTGTTTTTTCAAAATGTATTTGTTGCATACGATTCATTTTAAGCTTCAGCTTGATCTGTTTATGATGTAGAACAAATTTGAATATTAGGGTTGTATCTTTTTTTGATACATTCTAAGTGAGGGAGGGGGATTCAAACCCTAGACGTCTCTATTGGAAATACCAAGAGGTGCTAGTTGACCTTTTAGTAAGAAGTCCACTAACGCTCTTAAGCTCCAGCTTGATCTGTTTATGATGTAGAACAAATTTGAATATTAGGGTTGTATCTTTTTTTGATACATTCTAAGGGAGGGAGGGGGATTCAAACCCTAGATGTCTCTGTTGGAAATATCAAGAGGTGCTAGTTGACCTTTTAGTAAGAAGTCCACTAATGCTCTTTCCGAACTAGAGGCAAATGGAAGGGATGATGCTAGCTAGTGGTCAAGGCATGCATGTGTCTAACTAGGGACTCTGATGCTATTTTTTTTTCTTCATTTAAAACGCAATTATTTATTTTGCTAGTGTCAAATTCTACTACACAATCCCATCACTGTATTATTGCCATTAGCATTTCAAGATGTAAGAGGCCCAAAGTTATTTTTGGTTGTTTAAATAGAAGCAACTTCTTATTTTCCTGTGTAAATAGAAACAAAATATGGCCTTTGATAGGGATGAATGCTGGAAAAGGATTTGTTTAGCCAATTCAACCCTTTTCAGCCAAAGGTTCTAATCTTTATATGAACTATTATGTGTGTAAACACACATGCACATTGTTCCTTGGTTTTATTTGTTTCTGGAATTTCCTTTTCTTTTATTTAATTAGTGCTGATTTTGGTTGAACAAGTCTGTTTAATAGGTTTCCTTACACTTATTTGCTTCCTTCCTTCTACTTTATTAGGGGGATGAAGTGTTAGCTGTCAATGGAGTAGATGTGAGAGGGAAATCAGCCTTTGAAGTATCATCTTTGTTACAAGGCCCTAATGAAACATTTGTCACTGTTAAGGTTGTGATACTAATTTAGTCTCGTATGGTGTAATGCTACGTTAATTTTTTTAGTTGTGCTGTCCTCATAATGATTGTTCAAATTGTTAATGTTAGGTCAAGCATGGTAACTGTGGGCCTATTCAATCTATCGAAGTGCAGAGACAACTTGTTGCTCGAACCCCTGTCGTTTATCGTTTGGAACAAATTGACAATGGCTCTGCTTCTGTTGGGTACATGCGCCTAAAAGAGTTCAATGCATTGGCTAGAAAAGACTTGGTGATTGGTAGGTGTCATATTATTACGCTATATCATTTCAGAAATATGTAATATGTTGCATAATTTTACTCTGCATAAACCTTCTAACCTCTGCATGGGAACGCGTTTCCCTGTGCAATACAAGCCTCAACAAGAGGAAGCTTCTGAGGAATTAGCATTGGTCCTTTAATCTCATTCCGCTGTTTGCATACAAGAACTCAAGATAGGAGGCAAAGAATGAATAGATCTGATTTGCATTTTTCCCTCGGAATAAATGAATTCATAGTATACCATTAGGTCCTTTCTGGTTTTAGATAGTTGGAAGCTGATATCATGTGCCTATTTGGCTAGCTTGGATCCTAATTCTCATGTGAAACTTTTGGCACTAATTACAGTCCCAATAGGGCTTTCATTTATGTTATACTTGAATTATATAGTTTAAGTTAGTCTTATGATTTTAACTAAAACATAATAATGATTGTTGCAGCAATGAAACGACTTCAGGATATGGGAGCCTCATCTTTCATTTTAGATCTTAGAGATAACCTTGGCGGATTAGTACAGGTTTGTTTGCAAAATTGATCTTATGTTTATTTTATGTCAATATGTAGTTTTGATGTTTTAGTCCCTCCATCAATTGTTGGATTTTCTAAATGCTAACTTTTATTTGTTATCGTGTTACTAGGATACCAGGCCTTTTCTATTCCTTTGGTGCCTTCAAAATAACTTTTCAAAGGCATTTAGAAAAATTTCTGATTCAGGAGCGTCACTAGAAATTATCTCAATATTTTATTTTGGATTTTCATTAAATAATTTTAGATTTTAATGTTTTTATTTATTTAGTTTGAGTTATGGTAGGGATAGAATTTCATATCCTTAGATAAGGACCAGTTTGGTATTTGTTTGGACTAGTATTTGAGTTTGATTAGGATTTGTTTTAAGATATTTATCTTTATCTTTTGAGATTCTTGGAAGCTCTATATAAAGAGCTAGATGATTTATTTTGTAATTAGATTATTAGACGTTTATTAATATTATTCAGTGATTATTCATGTAAAATTTGCATTGCGTTTGGTGGTGAATCCAAACACCCTTAGGTGGTGAAGCCTAAGGTTTACCGTGGGATTAATGTAGGTGGGAAGCCTAGGTTGTCCTGCATCAACTTGGTATCAGAGCTAAATCTGATCTTTCAAGGTTTGAACAACTCAAACCAAATTTGACATACATCTCACTAATGTTAACCCAACCCAATTCCACTATCAGAGAACAAACCAACCAGCTATGACATTATTCAGGTTCTTACCCCACGAGATCTTGAACAAACCTGAACCAAAACCTATTCGTACTATATACTAGCAGAGAAGCCTGCTACTCCTTCCAAACTTGTGACTCCAATCCGTGCCCGACTCTAGATTGCAAGATCCACCACCACAAACAATAAAAAATAAAATTTTTAAAAAAAGTTTATTAATATCAGTTTTCCGTGGGATTAATCTAAGTGGGAAGTCTAGGTTGTCCTGCATCAACTTTGGTATTAGAGCTAAAATCGATCTATCAATTTTCAGCAACCACAAGAAATCTGTCGTTCTTTCAACCACTACTTCTAAAACCAAACATCCAGCAACTTCTACATCCCAAATTCGTTTTCAATCCAATAGTGCAAACCAGATCCAGGAAACCTGAAACCCACACCATCAGACCAGAAAAAGTTCTAGCTGACACGTGAGTTCACTTACCAACCCATCAATCCTACATTGATCCTACATCTATGTGGGCCACTCTCATTTTGGGTATTTAAGCATTTAGCACAGCCTGATCAGCCCATCAAGATTCTTGAATTTTCAGCAGCACCAGCCCATGCTCATCAAACCTAGTAATAGCCCAGGTCAAAGACTTATTGCTCCAGCCGTGTGAATCATGCCCCATATAATAATCAATATAGAGCACCATCCAAAGCATAGGTTAGCCATTGTTCATTTCAAATTGTTGAGAATCCATTCCAGTGAATCATGGTAGTCTTAGAAACACCAATATCTGATGGACGTCTAGATGCTTGGACCCTCATCAATTGGCTAGATGAGATGGATCATTTTTTGGATCAAATATGTTTGACAGATGCTAATAAGGTTAGGTTTGCTAGGATGAAATTGATAAGTAGAGCTAGAGACTTTTGGCGTAGTATTGAGAATCATTGCAAAGGAAGGAGCAAGCCTGCCATAACTGATTGGAATGAAATGAAAAAAATACTTAAGAGAGAAATATGTTCCCCAATCCTATCAAGAGAAGTATCAACCTCAAACCTCTAATGGAAATTTTTAGCATCACAAAGACAATATACAACAAGAAAACACCTCATCCATCTGTCAATACTTCACTGCCATAGCTCAAGACTTAAGAAATATAAGAAAGGTTTTTTTGGACTTTTTTTTTTTGGAGGTGGATCTTGCAATCTAGAGTTGGGCATAGATTGGAGTCACAGGTTTGAAGGAGTAGCAGGCTTCTCTATTGGCTGCTGGGAAAATTATTTTGGGATGAAAAATTCATGTGGGTAAAGTGGGAATATAGTATAGATTGGTTCTGGCTCTGGCTGTTCAAGATCTGTCATAGCTGGTTGGTTTGTTCTCTGATGATTGAATTTGGTTAGGTTAACATTGGTGAGATGTTCAACAAATTTGGTTTGAGTTGTGGAAAGCTTGAAAGATCAGATTTAGTTTTGATACCAAAGTTGACGTAGGACAACCTAGGCTTCCCACCTACATTAATCCCATGGTAAACCTTAGGCTTCACCACCTAAGGTTGTTTAGATTCACCACCAAATGCAATGCAAACTTTTTATGAATAAACATTGAATAATATTAATAAATGTCTAATGGTTTGATTACAAAATAAATCATATGGAGCTGTATATAGAGCTTCTAGGAATCTCAAAAGATAAAGATAAACATCCTAAAACAAATCCTAATTCAACTCAAGTACTAATCCAAATACTAAACTAATCCTTATCTAAGGATATGAAATTCCATCCCTATCATAACTCAAACTAAATAAATAAAAAACATTAAAACCTAAAATTATCCAATAAAATCCAAAATAAAATATTGAGATACTTTCTGGTTATGCTCTTGCATCAATTTCCCTCGTTAACATCACTTGTTGTTCATAACGAACCCATTCCTAGAGGCTAGAGGAACTTAAAATTCAAAGTGGAGAATTTCTTGAGAAACTTGGCTACTCTCATTATTTATTTATTTATTTTTATAAGTAAAAGTTTATTGATCTCAAAAAAGGTGAAACACCTTAGCACACAGGGAGTGTACAAGGGGTCAAACAATTTAGAACAAAAATTACAAAAATCTAAGAAATCAAGAAAGGATGAAAAAGATTGGTTTTGCAAGGCAGCCAACCAATCCATTAAAGTTCTAAAGAAAAATAGCTTCAAATCTGATATGGATCTCTCCTTATCTTCAAAGTACCGACCATTTATCTCCCTCCAAAGGCACCAGAATAAGCAATGGGGAACCATAAGCCATATATACCCATTTCGATGGCGTCCAAAACTTATTTGCCAACATGCTAGAAGTTCCACTACAGATTGCGGCATAACCCAGCTCACTCCAAACAACCCGAACACCATAGCCCACACATCCATTGCAACCGGACAATGAAGAAAAAGATGATCAACCAATTCACCATTACACTTGCACATATAGCACCAGTCCAATACCCCAACCTTCCTTCTTCATAAATTGTCAATCGTTAAGCATTTCCCTCAAGCAGCAGTCCAAACAAAGAAAGCTACTCGAGAAGGAATTTTCTGCTTTCAAATGCTTTTCCAAGGAAAACAATAGTCATTAGGGCCCACTAAGAGATTGTAATAATCCCTAACCGTGAAACCCTTCTTTTTATCAGATTTCTAGCACATCTTATACTCACCAAACCCTCTCACCAACGCACCATATATGTTATCCATGAAACCAGCAAGTGCCTCTAGTTCCCGAGCATGCACACCTCTAAAGAAACTTACATCCCAAAACAAGATTCCGTTATCAAACTTCATAACCTCAACTACACTAACCTCTTGATCTCGGCAAAATCTAAACAATTCAGGATAACTGACTGTAAGAGATGTTCCACCACACCAATGGTCTTGCCAAAATTTCACCCTAGACCGATCCCCAATATCATATAGAATGTGGCGAGAGAAAGAAGGCCATCCCCGACTAATATTTTTCCACAAGCCAACACCATATGAACCATTAGTAGGCCTAGTACACCATTTACCCCATCCATAGCCATATTTCACGGTTATCACTTGCCTCCAAAGGGCAGCCTTCTCCATCCCAAATCTCCATAGCCACTTCCCAAACAGAGCTTCATTAAAACGCCTTACATTTCTTATTCCCAAACCACCTGAATCAATGGGAGTGCAAACAGTAGCCCATTTAACCAAATGGAATTTTGGTTCATCACCAATGCCACCCCATAAGAAATCCCTCTGAAGTTTCTCAATTCGGTTAGCCACAGAAGCAGGAATAGGAAATAAAGATAGAAAATAAGTGGGTAAATTAGATAGAGTGCTTTTAATTAAAGTGACTCTACCTCCCTTGGATAAGTACAAACGTTTCCATCTTGCTAATCTCCGTTCTATCTTCTCTAGAATTGGGTTCCAAATTGTCTTATCCTTGCATTTAGCTCCCAAAGGTAGGCTTAAATATTTCATTGGAAGGGTACCTTGTTTACAACCAAGGACATTCAACAATAAGTTAAGATTATGCACCATACCAACAGGAACCAGCTCTGATTTGCCCAAATTTATCTTTAGACCAAAAACCGCCTCAAACCAAATGAGAATCATACGGAGAAACAAAACCTAATCCAAATCTAAATTACAAAAAATTAAAGTGTCGTCCGCAAAGAGCAGATGTGACACCTCCAAAGATCTTCCCTCCAAACGACCTACGCCAAAGCCTAACATGTGACCGTCATGGACAGCCTTATCCAACATTCTCCCAAGGGCTTCCATCACCAAGACAAACAACAAAGGGGACAATGAATCACCGTGTCTCAACCTCTTGGAGCTCTCAAAAAACCCACAAGGAGTGTCATTTATCAAAATAGAGAAGTGAACTGTAGATATACAAAAGAAAATCCATTGCCTCCATTTAGCAGAGAACCCACTCTGTTCTAGTAATTACATAAGAAAACTCCAGTTGACATGATCAAAAGCCTTCTCAACATCTAATTTGCAAAGTAACCCTGCCAAACCAGTTTTCACTCTACTGTCAAGACATTCATTAGCTATAAGCATAGGGTCAAGAATCCGCCTGTGCCTCACAAAAGCATTTTGTGAAGAAGAAATTATATCTTCCACGATCGTGCAAAGTTTGGTGGCTAAAACCTTAGCTATGATTTTATAAACCCCCCTAACAAGACTAATGGGACGAAAATCCTTGACTTCAATTGCTGGATTTTTTTTAGGGATGAGAGTGATGAACATTGCATTCAAGCTTTTCTCAAACTGACCTTTAGCAAAAAAATGGTGAAAAACAACCATAAGATCAGTTTTAAGAAAACCGAGATCATTAAAAAACTGCCATGTGAATTGGAACCCAATTGCAAAATGAAAACTTTCTCATCATCCCTAAAGGTTCGTGCAAAGTTACCAGGAGTTTTATTAGACATTAGATCCTCCACAAATAGCTAGCAAACACTTAGCACTTTCTCTGCCCATGAAAATCGATCAGAGAGAATCTTGACTTCGCTCAAAAATGCGTAACATATAAAACGTACCTCCCTCCTCGACTGAGAATTCGAAAGTCTTAGATTCAACGAAAAAGAAAATTGAACCTCCCATAACAACAGAGAACAACCACAAGTTAGTTTTGTGACTAATTCGAGGTAGCCAGGCCTCTGTGAAAATGATAGCACTTTGTTGTGCTACTCTCATTATTGGTAATGCAATGAGTTAGGTTAAGGACTGAGAGAGACAAATAGTGGTTTCCTTGTGGCCAACATGTTTACATAGGATTTGCATGAGAGAACTTGGATTTGGGGGGTGAGATTCCAGAGAGAAGTCTCATTTAGGTGTTTCTCTTGTATGCTTTCTGTATTCTTGCTATGCAAAAACTATGTTTTTTATGGGCAACAAAGTAATATTTTTTTATTTAAAATCATGAGAACTCCATTTGTCTTTTCCTTGGAGGAGTTTTTGGAAACCTAAAGTTCCAACTAAGGTCAGCTTTTTTTGGTCCTCTCCCTTTGGATGGCGGCTTTGGGGAAAATTCTTACTAATGATTACATCTGGTGTCAACTAATTATTATAGATTGGTGTTGCATGTGTAAGAGGGACAGGGAGCCTATTGATCATTTACTTTTACATTGCCATGTTTTTAATCCATGTAAATTGTTGTGATGGGGCCAAGAGCCTTTTAGACATCTCTTAGTGTTTCCAACAGAGACGTCTAGGTTCAAATTCCCCCTCCCCCACTATATTTATTGAATTATTAATAAAAAAAAGAGTAAATTGCTGTGATGGGTTTTTTGTAATAGTGTTTGATCCTATTCTTCTGCTTATTTCAGGCTGGAATTGAAATCGCCAAACTCTTTCTAAATGAAGGGGAGACGGTATGGCAGTTTGTCAAGATATATTTGAAAACTACTATTTGTTTGTAACTGCGATTGTGCATTTTTTTTTTTTTCAATTTCTCATCTGCAAACCGTAATTTCTATAATTTTTGCGTTTTCCTTCTTTTTCTTTATCATCTAGACTCCTAAAAGTAGATAACTAGTATGTTATTTGCTTATGACATGTATAATAGAGTAAAACCCAAAAGAAAAGAAAAGCAATTCATTTAAAAAGTCCTAACATGTCTAGATAATTAAGGAAACCCATTGGAGAGAGTGGATTTTGGGCCTTGGTCCACTTGTGGAGAGTCCGTAGGAATAGATTCTTCAATCTCTGTACTGTTTTCTCTCTTCCCTCAAATGTATGCCTATTCCTTTCTCTTCAAATGCTCCACATCAAACATAGAGGAATGACCTCCAAATTTTGATTCCTTCTCGTTTATCTAACCTGCCTTTCCAACACCCCAAAATTTTGTTCACTGTGCTCAGCACCACCTATTATAAACCCAAAAATAGTGAAACACCAAATAAATGATCCACCAATTTGCCACCCACCTTGCACATGCTACGCCAGCCCATGGTCACTGTAACCCTCTACACTGCTTTTATCTGTTGTAAGGATCTTTCTGGTTGCCGCTCTCCATACAAAAAAGGCACTTTTGGGAGAGCTTTTGCTCTCCATACACTCTGGAAAATATTATTTACCTAAAACACATAAGACTTTCTCGTCATTGAACGGAAAACATATGATAAGGTCACAAATATTAATTAATTTGTAGCTTTTAACATCTGTGTGTATGCATGTCCTCATTGTGGTTCATTTTTCTCATTATTTGTTGGCTTAATAGTTGTTGGTTCCAAATGTCTTGTCTTTGGTACTGTGTATTGTGTCTTAGCCTTTTTTGTTTTCTATTTTTTTAGGCTGGGCTCAAGGACTAAGATCCTTGAATTTTGATTTTAAAATGTCCTAGTAGCAAGGTTAGCAGAAATAAATTTCTCTTTCTTTTGCATGAAGATCTTATGCATTCTATTTTATGAAGATCAATATGCCCCACTAGGTATATAGCAACCACATTCATTCTCATTTTCACCATATGTGTATTTTAGGGCCTTAATCTTTTCCTCTTGGCACCTTGTACCAAAGTAGAACCGGCACACCAAAAAGCCTAGCTTGTCCATGTCGGACATGCTTGGTACATCATTGTCTGTGGGGTTTCCGATCCAAAAAAAAAAACTTGGGAAATGGTAAAAACATGGCTCGACAATATGGGTTAACGGGTTTTTCCTTTAGGTTCTGGTAGCTGTCTTCCTTCTCTGGAGATTAGGGTTAATGTTGGGTTTATATAGTTGGAATAAGGAGTCTTTAGTGCCGGAGGTCATGCAGTTCTCTGATGGGCGACATTCGGTTTTGTCATCCTTCGGAGGATTGGGAGGAAGCATCGGTCGATTTGTTTTGGGACGTGCTTTATTCCACGAATGTGCCGGTGTTGGTGTTGACAGACTTTGTTGGAAGCCAGCATTGAGTAGAGGTTTTGAGGTTTTTTCCATCACTCATTATCTTCTTCTTCTGTCGTTGATTTCCCTTGAAAAATGGTGTGGAAATCGAAGGTTCCTCCTAGAGTAGTGTTCTTGGACTGCTGCCTTAGGTAAGATCTTAACTACGGATAATCTTTGGAAGAGGCATATGGCAGTGATAGAGTGATGTTTTATGTGTAAAAGATGTGAGGAATCGGTGAATCACCTTCTCCTTCATTGTCCTACAGCTTATGAGTTGTGGTCCATGGTTTTTTGTTTGTTTGGTATTCATTGGGTTATGCCATATAAAGTTAGCGAGTTGCTGGCTTCCTGGCAGGCCAAGTTTGGTAGGCATTGAAATATAGATTTATAAAGGTTTGTGCCGCATTGTTTGTTTTGATGCTTATGGCAAGAGCAGAATGCTAGATGCTTTGAGAATTGTGAACGGTCTATTCTTGACATTAAATCTTTCTTTTTCCGTACTCTCCTTGATTGGTGCGTGGTTTTGCCTTTTTATACTTGTTTTTCTCTCTCCGATCTTATTGATCATTGTAATCTGGGCTCTTGATTTGTGCCACTCTAGTATACTTCCAATATACTTGGTTGGTTTTTTCTAATAAAATTTCTTACGTTACTTATCAAAAAATATAGGAATAGGGTTTTGGCTAGAGTTTGTCACAAAACTGACTCTTGAAGCAAATCCCTGCAATAGATTTTTGGTTAAACAAGAGTCTCACAAGACTCTATGGAGACATTCTGCTTGAATCTTGCACAATCAAGAATTCAAATCTCACTCGACCAAGACTCAACTTTGCACAATTGAGATGTTCTTTGATGCACAGTGAACTGAAACTTCAACTTCAGCCTTCAATGCCCAATGTTACATTACAAAAATGAAACCCAATAATACAAATAAATTTAACATGGAATTAGCCAACATCTAAAAATCCTAACAATGGTCCCTTTACATATGTTGTCAATATAATTATCTCATTTGTGTTTTGTGTTGAGTATCCTTCAAAAAAAAAAACTTTTAGATTCTTACTGAAATTGAAACTTCATGATTGTGATAGATCTTTAATAACGAGGAGTACTTTTCTGTTTTGCTTTGGAGTTTGGACCTTTCCTTCTCAAAAGTGATAGCAGTATATTTTTAATCATGACTTTATCACTTTGACAGCATCTTCCTCATCACTATTACCTCTTATTTTTCTGAATGTACAATACAGTATCTGTCTACTAAGTAGTTAATGCACGCATTCAGTTGACAAAACTGAGCATATCATGTGGTGTTTTCTTCTGACAAGATATATGAACAGGTGATATATACTGTTGGAAGGGATGTGCAGTACCAAAACACCGTTGTTGCAGATACTGCACCGTTGGTTACAGCTCCTGTTGTTGTATGTACTTCTACATCTGAGATCTTTAGAACAAGCATGTGTTTGCAAGTTGATGATTCTGTGTTTGCATTTGCGTTTGGCTGGTCCCATGGCACTGTTCATGGACCAGCCATAGCCTAAAAACACGTGAACAGTATTTTTCTTTCTTAAAAATATTTTGTTACAGTGTTTTTAACAATAAGTTTTCAGTTTTTAGCAAATAAGTGGTATCTAAACAGACCCCAACTACTCGGTATCTGTTTTCATTTATGACTTGGTCCCGTTCACAATGTTTAATGGCTCCGAATCTATGGTACTCTGGGAAAAAAAGAAGAAGCAAATCTTTCATTCAGTAGCACTATTGTCAATTTTGCATTAACATGATGCCTGGTGCAACAAGGAGCTGGACAAATGAGCATTTGGAAAAATGTGCTACTGTACATGATGACTGAAATATAACTAAGTCTATCATGCAGTAGCATTAATAATTTTAATTTTGGCTCGAACATTTTTTCTACAATAAGAACCAAGACAATGTTTGAAACACAACATGAGGTGGTAGACATAGTGACTAAAGTAGATCTGAATTGCATCATAAGTTTGAATTCACAGACACATGGGAAGTGGAAACAACGCCACAATAATACCAGTTGGTTTTGTTATAATTTTTGTTGGTTTTCCTTGCTATATTGCTTTATGTGTAATAGGGATGCAATGCAAATGAGCGCTATTTGGCCCTACCAAGCAATTGGTTACTTTTTGATTTGTTTGAGGTGCAAACATTAGAGCTAGGTAGTGAACTGTTTGAACTTTGAACTGAATACGAGGATTGTTATAAAACAATGCTTGTCAGTTATTAAACATGATTGAGCTTTGTTTGCTTATTCGATTAGATTAGCATGGTTCAGCTTTCTACATCAAAATTGAGAATTCTAATCAATCTGTTTTTACTTAATACTGATCAACAGGGATAACCAAAAGACATAATTGATTGGAATAGCTCAATAATAACTTAAAGGAGTGATAATGAGTTAGGGTACCAGTTTCAGTAAATCCAGTCAACTCATCATAAACAGAATTGGTTAATATTATTTGCCCTAGCTCCTTGTCATAGTTATGCCTTTTGTGCTCAGGGGTTAACTGACCTGAGCTTGAATTTTTATACAAGCTTTAGATTGAAGCTTGATCTTCCTCTAACTTGGTGGATTTGTACCCCCAGATGCCAACCTGATTCAGTCTCTTTTATTATATTTTTCTAATGATTTTAAAAATAGACTCATCATTACTGAGTGTTTGTTCTTGATTCAATCTTATATGCTTATTATCTTTTGTACTAACAAGTTGGGAATTATAATTATGTAATATCAACTGTTGTGGCCTTTCCTACAAGGTTTTTGACTCGTCTAATGCAGGTTTTGGTGAACAACAAAACTGCTAGTGCAAGTGAAATTGTGAGCAGCTCCATCAAATTGTCTGAAGTTGCTTTTGGTATTTCACATTTGTAGTATTGTAATTGGTGGTCTCTTTCAGGTTGCTTCTTCGCTGCATGATAATTGTAGAGCTGTTCTTGTGGGGGAAAGGACTTTCGGAAAGGTTCAGAATTCAGATATTAATTCATAAATGCTGATTTAAATTATCTTTACATATGATCAAGTAATGTGATAGACCTGAGTCCACCTAGAACCTGTTTTTTCATCTAAATCCTGAAATTCAACTTAAAACATTCATATTAGGTTTTGTTCTGGATTTTGGTCAGTAGCATCATGGCTGGGGATAAAAATCAAAATTTCTCTTTGGTAGTTTCATTCTCTCTTTGCCCAACATATTGAGTTTAGTTTTTAAATTTTTTGTATTACCAATAGATTAGATATCTGATTGACTTTCCAAAACTAGATATCTGGTTGTCCTAAATTGGTCAAAATATGATTCTTCCTATGCACAATACATCACAGCTAGATATCTGGTTGACTTTCCAAAACTAGAGCTTAGTTTGGATAGTGCGTTTTGTGTTTACGTTTTCAAATTCTGCGTTTTTTTTTTTTTTTCAGCATGCATGAACAGTAACCGGTACTGTTCATGCACGTTATTTCACTGTGCGGAGACCAAATTTACTGTTCATGCACTGTAGCTGCACTGTTCATGGGACCCACATGTACTTTATTCAGAAAAAAATATTAAAAATAGGTCCCACGGTACTATTCACACATTTAAAAATTATTTTGGTACAGTGTTTTCAGTTTTCAGCAATAAGCTCTATCCAAACGGACCCTAGATATCTGGTTGTCCTAAATTGGTCAAAATATGATTCTTCCTATGCACAATACATCACAGCTATAGAAATTCCTTCTTTGTGATTCTGATCCCAAGTCCTGTGGCCTATATGTTGAACAGGGTTTGATTCAATCTGTATTTGAACTTCATGATGGATCTGGTGTGGTTGTAACTGTTGGGAAGTATGTCACACCAAATCACAGGGACATAAATGGCAATGGAATAGAGCCTGATTATCGAAATCTCCCAGGTATAACACTGTCATATTTCTGCAATAAATGTTAGTAAGTTCCCGTTTAATATGAAAAATAATTCTCTACATACAGCTTGGAGTGATGTCACTCAGCACCTTTCTCAGTGCAGTAAGCCGCAAGGATGAAGCAAAGGTTATGGTCTTTCTATTTAAGTTCTAGATTTAATTTCTTAGACATTTCTTTTACCTTTAGTTGGATAACCTAAATATAGGACATCTTTGGTGGATGCTGCCTTATATTTCTTGAAAATATGTCTCTGAAGGTGTAGTTGTATGATTTGCTTAACTTGCCCAATGGCTCTGGTGCTTTATAACTTGTGGCTGCATCGTTGCTATGAAAGTGAAATTGTTTTGAGAGGCGGCGATAGATTTTTGGATTTGAGAGTTGATTGAATTATTACTTGTAAAAAATGGTTACAAGTTACAACCCAACTTTGTTCTTGTAGTACATGTCTTTGATGTCGAAGTAACCCTGTTCTCAACTGTACATGTCTCGTATTGAATATTGTTAATAAAAAAAAGAGTTATGTATTGAAGAACTTCCTAGTTGTTTGTTCTGAATAAAATTCCCTACCACAAGAATATTTCTTGGCCATCTTGTTTACACATTATATTTTATGCTCGAATTTTTGCTTAAAGACTCTGTAACTTGCCACTAGAACGCTAGGTTTATGGTCAAATAAACCCCTATTATTCTTATTAATATTATCTTCATAATTATTTGACTTTTTAAAATTATATTTATTTCGTCTACTTTGTATTTTAACAACGGTAATAGCTTGTTCTGGGACAAACAATATTGTTGAATTGATGAGTATAATAATAATGTAACGTTGGCCTATCAAAGTAACATTGAAAAACAATCTCAGAATATACAAGGGATTTATTATACTTTTGTTTACCCTGGAACTGATATACTTTTGTTTACCCTGGAACTGATATTCCATGTTGCTAAGTTTGATGATTTTGATGCAAAAATTTGTCAATGTTGAGTTCGGTAAGCATTTCCTAATGTGTTGGGATTTTATGGGGGTACCAAGTCAGCTTGGCATCTCAAAGAAGAGAACTCAACACTCAAACCAGAACGAGTGGAAAGTGGTGATGAGAAGGGCCAAGAAGATGCACTACATAAAAAGGATTTTTTTTTTTTTGTCATTTTTGTGACAACCCAAAATAAGATCGAACCAAAAGAAACTACAGAAATTGTCACTGTTTTGACTTTTAATCTGATCGTACTGGCCTAATTTGGCTTTGGGTTGTTCAAATAATTTAGTCAAAATCCCAATTAAAAAATGGAGATGCTCAATATTTTAAGC
The DNA here is from genome assembly GCA_014183005.1 of Castanea mollissima. Taxonomy (NCBI): domain Eukaryota; kingdom Viridiplantae; phylum Streptophyta; class Magnoliopsida; order Fagales; family Fagaceae; genus Castanea; species Castanea mollissima. The sequence continues at coordinate 43,366,427 of JACAVU010000002.1, read as the reverse complement.
TTGGATAACGTAATAATTAATTGATGATTAAAATACATTGTTAAAAATAACAAAACTGACTCAAGATATATTTGAAGAAATTTAAACAATTTTCGATTTTGAACTTAATTTGCTAAAAAAAAAAAAAGAATCGAACGCTAAAGTATCATGCCATTAGTATAGTATTTATTTTTGAGTGCTTAACGGTTTTTTTTTTTTTTTTTGAGAAACAAGTGCTTAACGTTGATTTCATGTAAAAACAATGAAATTTACTAAACTAAGCTTTTAAAGAGTTTGAGGTATTAGTGGAATTCAAATGATAGCCTAGCAATAATGGTGATTTTTGTGGTGTTTGTCGTTGAAATCTTTTCTCCTCATATCAACAACTGTCCCTTTGTTAATGGAATCATCTATAATTAATAATGAAGTTGAACTTGGCTTTACACGGAAAGCAATAAAATCATTCATACAAAGCATGTAGAGAATTGTTTGAGATTTTAATCATGCAACCCATGTATGCTTTTGTTGAACACATTGATTAGGTGGATAATACAATTCATACAACTTTTTTTTCCCCGTCAATTTTGAAATTGGCTTCAATCATTTGAGTGAAATGGTAGATCACTAGTCAAATTTTAAACAAATAAGAATATTTGAATAGAATGTGAACCACTAGACAAAAGTGATGATAGAAACCATGTAATCTCTAGAGTCTAAAGTCTTTCTTTTTCAAATTAAAACCCACATTCGTGAAAGCATAATAAACTCTCTCTTTGATTGTGAATTGTCATAGATTCCAACAACTTTTTAATTAAGAGTCTAAAGTCTAGAGCCATTCCAAGCAATGGTTCCCTTCCTTTCTTTTTAAATCCCAAAAACTAAAACCAAAACCAAAACTAAAATTGTGTTGTGATTGTGAATTGTCATAGATTCCAACAATTTTTTAAATTAAGAGTGTAAAAATCTAGAATCTAAAGTCTTTTTTTTTCTAAATTTAAACCCAAATCCTTGAAAGCATATTAAATTCTCTCACTCCCACTTCTTTTTACATATTCTTTCAGATAAGCTTAACAAGCCATTCAAACGGATGATTCTTTGCATATTCACTTTTTAATTAAGAGTGTAAAGTCTAGAGTTTACTCTAAAGTCTAAAGTCTACACTTATATAACTAGGGAACCTTTTGAAGATTGTTGCTTCTTATAATTAGAATTTTGGACCTAAGTTAGAAGCATAAATGTGGTTGGTGAGGTAGATGAAGTTGGATTTTTGCCTGGCTTTGGGACAAGGCTTTATAATAGATCAAAGATATTGTAATATCCATTTTTGGATAATGGATTGAAGCTTTTAGCTGTTAGATTTTTGGAAGAATGGAAATCTTGAGGTTTGGCCTTTTTGGGTATAACAACTAACTAGTTGGCTACCAATTTTTGATATTTTGGTTACTTAAACCAGTTTTTCTATCCCTTTTAGGTGAAACAACCCTTTAAGAACCTACTAAAATTGAGGAAACTCGTTAGTTAGCATTATATGAGGCCAAACTTCTTTCAAAAAATAAAAAATAAAAAAAATGAGGCCAAACTACTTTTCATGATTGGGGGTAATTAGTTTGAAATTTTGGGCATATATAACAGCTTAGTTGCTCCCTTTTGTATTTGTGGTCTGCACATGGGCTTGCTCATAGGCTCATCGATTTTACAAGCGTTCTAAGTCTATTCGGCAAAATCCATCTCTTGTGCCTAGGGCCTAGGCCTTTACTATTTAGTATTTACCCTCTATACCACACTTCTTCAAAATTTCCCTGTTAAAGATTTTGGATTTGGACGATGCAAAATTTTAGAAAATAATAGACTCGAAAGTAATTGGGCTTCGCTATCTGTGGACCTTAAAAAAATTGGGCATTAACATGAGTTTAAATTGTTTGGAGTACTAAATTCAGCGATGTGATTTATGGAAATTAAAAATGCTTTCCCAGTTTCAAAATTTGGCAAAAAAAAGAAAAAGAAAAGATTTTTCCCCTTTTGGAGGAGTCAAATAATCATATTTTGTTTAGGGCAAAGTTTAGCTAAAAAAAAAAAAAAAGTTTAACTACAAAATTAGTTGTAACCTTAAGGCTACAATTTTACTCACTATCTTTTTATTGGAGGAAAATTTTGACACATCCACCATTGAATGAAGTCTTTTTCTTATATTCTTCATACTTGCAAAATTTTTAGAAAATCAAATATCAATAACTATGTCTTTAATAAATTGTTTAGATGTAAGTTTTTATATTTTAAAATTATGCATAAAATATAAGCTTATAGATCATATAGTAAATAATATCTGATTGACATAAAATTTGATGTGTATTAAAAGTGTAAAGAACATGCAATTCAATGGTTAGATTTTCAAAATATATAATAGTGTTTATTTTATTGAAAAATGTTGTAACTTTAGATTATAATCAATTTTGTAACTAAATTTTGTTAATTATTTAAGGACAAAAATGGTGTGTGTGTTTTTTTGGTAATGAGTCAAACTGCTAAGTGGGTTGGGTTTGTTTACGGTCCTTATACTGTCGTACAAGCTCGACATGGCAGAGTAGTTGTGAATCCAAACCCAAATTCTTCGTGGAACTTTTTCCTTTTGGGCCTCAGCGCTGGATGTGACAAATGGTTTTTATTTATTTTTTTGGGGGTAAATTTTGCGCTAATGTCAGGTCAAAAACTTTTTAAAATTAATAAATTTAGTCCTTAAAGTCAACTTAGTTCCTAAGACAGCTGGAAAAAAATGATTAAATGTGTGTTTAGATACAGCCTATTTTACTGAAAAAAAAAAAAAAAAAATTTAATTACTGTTCATTAATGAATTTACTGTTCATTAACCTGATTGCTACTGAAAACACAGACGCACAATCCGCAAACACAAACCAAACGGAGCTTAACTGATCTAATAGTGCTTAGGGATTAAGTTACTTTTAGGGACCAAATTAGTCCGTTTGGAAAAATCTTAAATCTGACTGAGATTAATGGAATTTACCCTCATTCTTTTTGGGTAGAATTAGGAGCATAAGTATGAAACACATTACTATAAGTAACCAGAATTAGTTGGGTAGATCTCGCAGCTGAGTTGTCTGAATCTGAGACCTCCGTAACATCTAAAAGGAGATAGGAAATAAAAGCGTCAGCAGCTTTGTTAGATTCCCTGAGGCAGTGCTAGATTTGGCAATGACTTCAGTAGCATCCACATTGACTATTAAAGAGAGGCCCCAAAAGTTTTGTAATAAGACAAGAGGTAAAGCCAATTGCTCTGGAAAAACCATGTACCCAACAAGTTCTAATTTGAATCCCAGTCAGTGCTTGGGATAACTGATGCATCCATATTGAGTTTGAGTTTCACTTATGCCAATGGTGCACTTCTAGACAATTGAAAGATTGATTCCCTGTTTAAAAAAAAATAAATAAATAAAGATTGACAGATTGTGGGGAAAAAAAATCTCAAAGAATGGGAAGCTCTCTAATTTTTCTTTTTATTTATTTATGCCATTCATGTGACATATTTATTGGACCCTCAAAAAAAAAAAACAGATCTTGAATGCACACAACCCATTCCGCCTCTGCAGCCAAAAACAAAGTCTAGGAGCTTTCTAGATGAGTGCAATGCAATGCTAATAGGTAGAAGATTAAATAATAGGTTCTACTCATCCATAAAAAGGAATTGTGTTCCCATTTAAATTAAAAAGAAAAAGAAAAAGGAATTGTGTATTGAGCATAGTTAGTAATATATGGGTCAAGATCTCTCTAACTTAGTGGTATTGATTGATCTATTTTATAAGGAAAATCTATGTTCAAGCCTCCCATCTCTCAAGATTTTAACTTTCAAACGATAGTTCAGTGGTAATCCTAATGGCATCATTTGTGGTATCTTAGGTCCTCACTTCCCATTCCCCACTATCCACCTATAAAAAAATTATTCTCTTCCACTTTATTTATATATATATATATATATAAAGTTAGTAATATATGGATTAATTATATATGGTACATATTATGTATGAGTTTCATTAGAGATTTTTTAAAAAGTTATAAAAGAATTTTGAACAATAATTCTAGACTAAAATAACAACTATATATATTAAATTATTATTTTTATTATATTCCAATTTAGTAGCATACTAATGTTATTTTGATATAAATTTATAATATGTTATAAAAATTAATTTATATATATGTGTGTGTATTAATTGTTAATGAAGGAGATGATGTTCATATATTCTTTCATTCACTTACTTAGCAAAAAAACAAAAAAAAAGTATTTATTGTCTCAATTTAAAATGATTTTATTTATTTATTTAAAATCTAACATACATACATTCAAAAATTTACAAGGCAATAAGACCTATTTATTCAAATTATATATAAAAAATCTTAATAGGTTAAAAGTTCAATATTATAATAAAAACATGAAATATTAATGTTTAATATAAAATAATACGGTAAAACTAAAAATTTTGATTTTGATAATTTCATTATTATATATAATGATAAACCTTAATGAAATAAACAATTATACCATAGTGAAAAGTATTGAAGTTAAGTCAAGTTGAAGTATTATTATAAAAAACATATATTTTTCAAAATATTTTTGTTTTGTATGGTAAATGAGATTTAAAAAAAACATATATGTCATATAAATTATATCAACGTTGAACCACAATTAAAATCCAAATTAGTTTATAATTAGTGTCTAATTTTGTGTCAAGTGTCCAATTTAATTTTATTAATTTTGGTGTCAACTAATATTCATAATACTTAACACGAAAGTAGAGATAATCACTTCACTCACCATGATAAGACTACATTATCATCATTACTGTTAAATGTTTCTATGACTAGTACAATGGGTGTATTTTACTTGTGCTTTGGATAAAAACCATTGGATGTTACTTAAGCTCCTTAATGATTAAACCAATTAAGGGAATAAGGAATGACATTCTTGATTCAAAGAGATGTAAGTAAGATCTCCTTCTTTCTCTCTCTAGCTTTAGCTTTTGATTTGGTACCATAAAAACAGTTGAAAGAGACCCAAAAAGAGAAAGGAAAATACCACAACATCGCTGCAGCTAGCTATAATAATAATCTGTCAGCCGAAACATCAGATTTAAATTCCAAACAGATCACTCTTTTGCCTTTTCCCTCCTCATAAACTTTTGTAATCTTTTTGGTTTTTGCACCTTCTCTTGCTTGCAGCTTCCTACAACCGAATGCCTCCTTTCTCAAGTTTCTAATATTCTTTCTTCTCTCTTTTAGTCTCTCTACAATTCAAGAAATCTATGATTCTTCTAATATTATATATATAATTAAATACTGTAAAAAAAGATGAACCCTTCTTTGGAATAAAACCATTGGTGTTTCCTCTTGTTTTAAAATATCTTAGCTTCTCTATCATTATTCCAAGCCAGTAAGAATACCCAATACCAAATTAATAGCATTTGGAGGGATGGGTGCTTGCATTCTTTGGTGTTTCTCTTTCTTTTCCTTCTGTCTTTTCCTCAGTTCAGGTGATTTGCATTGTCCTCAATATTTAATTTTCTTAAGTCTTTCTAATTGTATTTTGAAATAAAAATTCTACCTCTAAATGTTATTTGGATTACCCATTTTCCATATGAATATTTGCCTTTCTCCCTTGGCTTCTGTTTTTTGCATAAGAAAATAAAAGTGGAAATTTGTATGCTCTATGTGCATGGAAAAATGCAACAAGGTTGGTTAACGTATCTCTTTTCCCATGCATGGATGTTGAAAAAAATTTGAACTGCTAAGAGGAAGTTTTTGTAAAACAGTGTGTATTCTGAAGGAAAGAAAAAAAAAATCATAGTGAAGCTATCATGTAATTGCAAGCTGAGTCTTGAATCTAAATTTTCAGAGGATAAATGATTTTCACAGTAAGTAGGGCTTCATTTCTAATTGTAGTAGTTCCTGTTGGATTCATATGTTATTTGTACAGTTCATTCTGTATCTATGTTCATCAAATTTTCACTCAGCTTTGAACTTTTCATGTTTTCAAGTTCATCTTTTAGATATCTTTCAATCTGCAATTGTTTCTAGGATAAGGTTCCCGATGCTTTTCAGACCTAATTAAGGCAGTAGATGAGATGTCAGCTTTAGAAAGTTATTATCTCATTGTTTGTTTCATTGATGTCATGTTCTAGTTCTTGTTGATTTGAAGTTTAACTTAAGACCTCACATCAATTCAAATCTTCAATTGCTAATGAAAATCATATTTTTGTTCATCCAAACAAAGAATTTACATCTTCAGTTCTTGTTAAAGAAAAATCTATGCTTATCCAAAAAAATAAAAGAAAAAGAAAAATCTGTGTGTTCATCCCAATAAAGAGGGGGGAGAGAGAGAGAGATTCATGTTTGTTTTTGCAAATCATCTATTTGTTTGACAGAACATGACTTAATTCTATGCTTCAGTTGCAACTCCAATGCCTCAAATAGCAATTTGCAAAGATTTCAGGGTATAGCCTCAAATAGCAGTTTGCAAAGATTTCAGGATATAGCATGATTATTTGACACAAGTAAAACTTAGATATAGTTACTTAGGTGCATTATTAGGTTTCTTCTAATTAAATTGAAACACATGACTACGTGGAGTTTAATTGTTTTTGAAACAGACAACACCAGAACTTAACTTTCCTTAGATGCAATATGTTAGAGTCGGCAGCTTCTTTTTATCATGTCACTGAAATGAAAAAGAAAGAACTTATCTCTTTGCTTTTAATTTCGTCAGGTTCAAGTGTTGCAAAGAAACCTCCTTCAGAAGCAATCCAGCAAAACAGATTATTGCGCAATCAAGAAAATAGAATGCTTTTCTCATCTTCAGTGTCCATTACACAACTGGATACAGTTCCCATTGTCAATCCAACAACTCCAAGCACAACTCCTACTCCCATTGTAAATCCTTTTTCCCCACCAACACCAACCATGACAGAGCCAACCATACCTCCGCCGACCCCAACCACCACAACTCCGACAACCCCAACCACAACTACTCCCCCAACCACAACTACTCCGACAACCCCAACCACAACAACTCCAACAGCCCCAACCACAACAACTCCATCATCATCAGGTGGTTCTTGGTGTATTGCAAACCCATCTGCTTCAGAAACAGCTTTACAGGTGGCTATTGATTATGCTTGTGGCTATGGAGGTGCAGACTGTTCTGCAATTCAACCAGGAGGAAGTTGCTACAACCCAAACACGCTGCGAGACCACGCCTCTTATGCCTTCAATAACTACTACCAGAAAAATCCAGCACCTACTAGCTGTGTATTTGGAGGAACAGCACAACTTACCTCCACTGACCCAAGTAAGATGTGTTAGTGATATAGCAGAATCATTATCTTGGATTTACTCTCATTATTGAGACTATATTTAACCAAATATCTGCTCTAAAGAAATCAGATTACCACCATTTTTTTTGTGTGTGGAGTTATCCATAACTTGACTTCACTAGTTGAAATTATTTCAGAGTTCTTGAGTAAGTTCTAAATGGCTTCACAGCCACCAAAAAAACATGAATAATTTCCCATATTCATTTTAATTTTCATTCTTTTAATAATTTCTTCTACTAGTTCATGGGATACCCAGTGGTTCTAGCACTTCTTGTGATGCTTAAGCACTGGGGTTCAAACTTCAAACACGACCATCCCCTCCCCCACTTACCTAGCAAAAAATAAATTATCACTGCCACTTGAATTGACTCAACTTGGAGATTACCTTTATGTGGGCACTCAAATACCTGTATTATGGCTAATATTAAACTTTTACTTTCCTCTTTCTGCAATTTTACAGGTACCGGAAGCTGTCACTTTGGATCAACTGCATCAACCACAACACCACCAAGGTAATCTTTTATTACTCCAATTTCATTTTTCCTGTCATAGGTTATGGTAACGGAAAATCTTACCTATTTTTGCCATCAACAGCATGAGCTCACCGGCGACCCCAACAACCCTAACCCCACCGGCCCCAACCACGCCGACCATGAGTATACCCAGTGGACCAATGATATATGGTTCACCAACAGGGAGCCCCAACTCAGCCAGCTCAGTCTCCTACAGTGCGATGGCGCTCTTCACCACAACTTTCTTGGGGGCACTTGCGGCAAATTATCTTTAAATTAAGGAGATCAAGTTCAGTTATTCACTCCAAAACAAGCTGGCATATTCTCTGAGTCTGCCAGAGCACTTCATGAATTCCAAGGAGGCACTTAGAATCGATGATGAGATTTTATGTTATCTCAAGGCCTTATTCTCACCATTAAATTATTTCTATAATTCACCTATGTATGCTTGATAGCGGACTAAGAAGCACAGCAGAAAACACAGGAGCAAAAATATATTAGGTTCTTGTACTTGTAGACTATAGTTACTTTCTCTTCAGTGTTAGTACAATAAATTATTAGACAAGTCCATCCAGCTATAGGACTACTTCCAGTGAAGAAACCTGTACTTGAAATGAGCTAGGGCATCAATTAATTATATACCTACACGAGTAATAAGAACTCAGATATTTTTGGTCAGTATATTCGCAATATTAGATAAAATTAGCTTATGTACCGACCTAATAAGCATCAAGGTATTGGATAGTTAGTAAAAGGTATACCCTGTGACGAAGATGACTAGGGCTAGATTGTATTAAAAATACAATTTTCCTCCCTGAACAAATTCACATGGCTTGTCAAGTTATTACTGAGCTCGCAGGACTCGAAACTGCATAAAAACTTGACCTTGTGGAATAATTATGAAAATATAGCGAAAACTAAAACTACATTTGGATTGATAAAGTTCAAGCCATACAAATTTTGCAATATAATGCCACTCATGAAATGAACTAGCTCATCAAGTGGCACCCCCCCCCCCCCCCCCCCGGTGAACAGAATGTTCATAGACTTCACCATCAAGAACTTCAAATGGCATTGCATCACAGGCCAAGTATGGTATCATTTTATGACCCCAAGCACATCAATAGAGCTTATGCAGTGGGAACATATATCATACGCTTGATGATAGGTCAACTTGATTTCAACCTTATAACAAGAATACATTGACTCTTCCATCAAAGGTGCTATAGGCTTACTCTGAACTATTTAATGATCCTTCAGTTATAAATCTAAGGAAGTTTAAGCTTGAATGTGGAAAGCACAGCTTCTGAGCTAGAAATGTCTCACATACAATTGCCACAAGTTATAAGGTCACAGACGAATTGCAAATAAAGCTGAGCATGCAATAGCAAAACTTCTGACCACTGAGAATGGCATCTGCTTCAACAGTTGTGGGGAGTACGACAATAACCAGCACTCAAACTATTAACCAGATAAAAAATTGTATGTTCAGGTACAAGGGGCAAAGAAGTTGTAGGAATGTGCAAATTAGGGCTAAGAATCTACAATAATCTTGTCTTTCCAGAAAATAAATGCCCAAGTCCGTATACAATGATCGCTAATAACTTGTTTGACCTCAAGAAATCCATCCCGAAGAGAGGCTTTAAAAAATAGTAGGAAGGTTGCATTGAATTATAGACTTCTAGCAGGTAATGAGTATGTCAGAAGACAAGCAATTTCCCTAAACCTGGAGAATATGCAAGGACTAGTGCATTCTAAACTCCACCCAAGAGAGTCAAGAATAAAATCCGCCTACTATTTTTGACAGTGGTTTTCTCTACTGTAAGAAAAGTAAAAACCGCATGTTTTTCTTATCCATCCAAGAGCAGCTATGATGTGTGTGTGTGTGTGTGAGAGAGAGAGAGAGAGAGGGCTTAGGAATTTAGTTATAGATGACAAATGAAGTTTGAAATAGTAATGTGCAAGAAGTAACCCGGGACAGAGGAACTGGCTTAGGCCACAATGATATAATGAACAAACTCTGAAACTCATAATAATTTAGAGGCAAGACCACACCAGTCATAGATACTTCATTTAAAAAAATACAACTACACATTCAACATTTACTGTCCTTATTAAGGATATTACACAGACAGCTAAGATCCATAAAATATAATTACTGTTCCTTCATAAACCCCCCCCCCCCCCCTCTCTCCTCAAATAAAAATTAAAAAGAAAGAAATTATTTCAATACTTATGAGATGACTTAAAGACTGCTCTTATTTATGATTTTGAAAAGAAAAAAAAAAAACTTAGAACAAAAGTAATAATGACACAGCAGTGATGCAAACGATGGCTAATGTAGCTATGATTGAACCTTGCTCAATTGACTTCTGCAAGCTGCCTGCTCGTGAGAAATGCTGGAAAGCCAAATATCCCGCAATCAACAAGGAAACAATAGCACCTTGCTGAGTTCCCCTGTCAATAAAACATAAATAGAAGCATAAAAATTATGAAAACACTAATAATGATTTCATTTGGTCTCAAAAAATGCTTATACTTACTGAAGGTTCATAACTTGATAGGGAGCCACAATCACCAGTATTAATGCTAAAAACGGCAGCTCAAGCTCACCTATAAACAAAGAAGACAGATATAAGACTGATTTGAATTTTTTCCTTAAAAGTTAATAACAGAAGGTAAAAGTCAGAGCAAGACATCATGAAGCATAGATAGTACAACCCTTTCATTTCTTTTTAATCTTAGTCTTATTACTCCTGGCTTGTTTGTCGTGCGATTATGCCTCACTGTTAAAATACAGGGACCTTAGTTTTTCCCCTGCCCTGAAAGGTAAGTAAATCACAAACCTGGGTGGGATTAAACACATGACCTCCCCCTCTACAGTTCCACCCCTTCTTTATTGGAAGAGGAAATGCCAGTTGGTTAAAGGATCATTGGCATTAAACATACAGGGACCCAAGGTTTCTCAAAAGAACTGCTGATATTTCCTAAGAATTTTACCTGCAAGGTAAATAGGGGGGAGGGGAGGCTGGTGGGGTTCGCACCCCGGTGCCCAGGCATCACAAGAGGTGCTGGAACCACTCAGGTATCCCTCAAACCCCAGAATTTCAATTATTACCCTGTGGATCTAGGACAGTCATCTTTCTTTCCTCCGGTTATCCTGTTGACAGACATGAGATACCTTGACTTCTAGTGGTTCTGGAACAGTCCATACCCAGGCCAGATCATAGATGAAAACTTTGTAGGAGCGAAATAGCATATAAATCCTCTTGTACATGAACCAAAGTAGGCCAATTGTAAAAGATTAGACGCACTCAAGAAAGAAAGGTGAATTCTTAAATATTCCCAATGCTTTTGTACAAAATTAGTGCAAAAAGCTGATTTTATTACCAATGAGAAAATCACATAAGCTATTGAATACCATGTCATCAAGATTTGAGAAATAAGCCATTAAATCTTTGCCTAAGCTTAAACCAAGTAATTAAGAAGACCTACCAGGAATGAAGAAGAAGAGCCGAATGAGAAGTGCCAAGAATGCAGTCCACATACCATATTCACCCTGCAAATAAATTTTATATAAGATCAACAGGGGATGTATGCATTCGAAACTTAAAAAGGCTTGGTTGATCCATGAGAGATGCTTCAGTAAGATAAATGCCTTTAGCTATCAAACATGATAATTATATTGTTTCTATTCAATGAGAGAAAAGAAATCATCTTTTTTGGAAGGCTTACTTAATCCATGAGATGACAGCTACTGGAGCTTGTAGAGCAAACAAGGGAACAATAAAGGATTTCTGAATGGCAGTTCCCTTGGAAAACATTAAGACCCTAAAAAAGAATTTGAAAATTTATCAGAAATTTATCAGAGGACACCATCCGATTGATTCTATAAACAAAGGCAAGTGACTAAGATGCACATATTTCCATATAAATGCTCAACTACATGATCATAATTTCATCGCAGTTTACTTTTCACAAGCAAAAGAGAAGCAGCCAATAAAGAGCATGTGTTTACCAGTTGTTTGTATAATCTTGATATCCCAGCCATACATCTTGATTCAGTGTTTAAAACAAAAGCCCACTCGAGAACCCACATTACATGGTCAACTTGCAAGGTCTCGAGTGGAGTATTGTAGTAATATATTGGCACAAATTGTTGAAGTAAAGTGAAATAGTTAAGACATGTTGGACAATTGATGTTGTCAACGCTACCTTGACAGGAGTGAAAATTAGATTGAAATCTATAGTTGGTGGTTGACTACTGTTCCGGCTCTACCCATGCCAAGGAGTAGAGGACAAACCAACACCTACCACATGTCACCTATGGTTAATTCCAACATATCTTCAACTACTTTAATACTTCCACATCCCTCTCAAGCATTATATATGGAACTGCTAGTCTACGCTCATTTCTTGACTTTGTCTCAACATCATCAAAGACGAATGATAAAATCCACTCAATATATAAAAAGAAAACTTGCATGGCCTTATAATTTTAGCCATTGCATGGTCAAGAATACTGGGAACATTATTTTATGATTGCTAGCTAGCCAAAAAATGGAAGTCCCACAAGATGCAAGCTTATGAAGTGTAAATACTTCAAATAATTTGGGGATCAGAAATGTGAGGAACTAAGAGATATAGAGAGACGAATATCAACAGTTATGGATAGTCGGAACCAAGTCTTTGGCAAAAATTCCAAGTACATGTGGCTTTCATTGAAGCGAAAACGGCATAATTATTATTATTCTAAATTCAGACTTAATGGTAAACGCTAGTGAAAAGTTTGAAAAAAAAAAAAAAAAAACTACCTCATTGTCTATACAGGGAGGAGGGCTATCCATCATACTTCTAGACTTGCAAATTTTCTTTCTCTTGTAAATGGTTTCAACGTAATCTAGAAGTAGTCTTAGTAACAATTAGTTGTAGATTAGCTCCAATTGATGATTTCAGAAGTTTCAGGCTTGAAATCACTTTCTACTCACACTTTGATTTATCCAAGAAAGTTGATCGATTTTGTTCTAAGTTGTTTATTTATTTTGTGCTTATGTTACTTGCGTCCGAGTATAACAATTTACAAATATTCTGCTTAATTTTGGCTTTATCTTCAAACCCTCTCAAGCACAACTACACCCACACACACACACACACACATAAACACACAAAAGCGATCTTCTAGAAACCAACTTATAGTGAATGAATACACAAGGTTCTAGCTTGACGTTATTAACTTCAGATTAAATTTTATTCACTGTTTTTACAAATATATAAATATATATTATATTACAGAAATTCAAGAATTAATCCAAATTGGTAGCTGAAGTCAATATTTATGAAGCAAGTCAAACTTGGATATGTGATGTTTGCAACTTAAAAATATAAAATTACAATTAAAAAAAAAAAAGCCACTTCCAAACATTTTCATATGATCGTCGTTCAGTAACAATTTTCAGAATTTACTTTCCCAAACGCTATAATTGAAATTTTTTTATTATTAACAAAAAACAAAAAGAGTAATGAAATTCAATTTTATAAATATGAGAGAGAGAGAGAGAGAGAGAGAGAGAGAGAGAATTGAAGAGTGTAGAGGCTTACAAGGAAGAGACACTGGAGATAAACTGCAGATTACGAGCAGTGATAGGCGCAGCATGACAAACAGTACCAAATCCTTTCTTCTTCTTCTTCTTCATCATCGCCATTCCCACCGAAGATAATCTTCAACAACAGTATTACTATTCTTTGCAAGCACAATTATATATAATTTTCAACAATCAAAAAAAAAAAAAAAATTTCAAATCCAGTTTTCGTGTACCTCAGGCTGAGGGGATTGTAGTAGGCGAGCGAGGTATTTCTTTGATCGCCATTGATGAAGAGAAAGGCCTTCTTGTTGTTGTTGTTGTAGTTCAGAGGGAAGGTTGTGAGCGGTGATGAGGAGAGAGAAAGAGGCACCATCTTTTGAGTCCACAGAGAGAGAGAGAGAGAGAGTGACTAGTGTGTGTGTGTGTAGTGTACTTTCTATCAAAAATGAATCTCAAAGCTTTAATTTTTATAGCTGAAGAAGAAAAGAAGAAGGTAGCAGCATTTGTTGTGTTTGTGTGCGTTTCATCTGATCATGATGAGGACCGCTTCGTGCTGATACTACACGTGGAGGAGGAAGCCAGCTGAGCTGTGCGGCTAATTATAGAGTTTAGAATCATTGAAGAAGAAATTTAAAAAAAAAAAAGTGATGTCTCACACTCACAGATTTTTTTTTTACATGGCAGTCCGTCGGTCTTGTAAAACAAAATGTGTCACTGACCTGTGGGTCTCACGCAGCGTCTCGTGTGGGATCCATATGTTTGAGAGCTATTGGTCTTACGAGACTGGCTTTGGATAAGGAGAAATTATTTGGAGGATTGTTGATATAATTCTCTCCATCAATGACACGATGTCACCATGAATTTTTTAATAAGCACAAATAATAAAAATAAAAAATTACTATATGATGTTACATTTGTGTAAATAATAATATTCTATTAGTTGAAAGGTCAGGAAGGATCACATTAGTCATCCTCTTAGTGAATTTAATAATTTCTCAAATCTAAGATCATTTATATCAGCGTGTGTATAATAGAAAATGTGTAAAATTTACACAGTTTTATTTAAAAATAATCAAAATCAGTCTATATATAATTATATAAATTTACAAGTTTACTATAATAACGGTGTAAATTTTACTAATATTATTCATTTTGTATTTAGTTTTTTATTCTTTTTTTTGTATCTCGAAGATGAAGAAAAAAAAAATAGATAATGATTGTTGTGTGTGAAAAAAAATTAAAAAATAATAATAATAAAATATAATGTCAAATAAAAAATTTGATATAAGATATTTTTAAAAAGTGAGTGTATATTAAAAAAAAAAATCTTATGAAATATAGATAATAATTTTTGCCCCGATGCAAATGCTCTGAGAGAGAGGCCGGTTACTCATGATCGTACGGAACGAATAAAACCTGAAACTATGTCAAGTGAAGTGAATGCAATCCGATGGGCCCATCACCATCCGATGATTTACGTGATCCAATAAATTTAAAAAATCCTAGGGGCTTTAAAAGGCATGGTCTAGATAGGGTTGACTCAACCAAATTGACCCAAAAAACTAAGAAACATATTGAACTTTGAACCAATTGCTTTATTTTTCTGTATGGTCCAAGACCTTCACTAGATCTAGGAGAATATTGAGAGTATTGGTATGAAAGAGTATGGAGTAATCTAGACTCCAGAGGCTGACCCCTGCATATTGTTGTATACTTGTATTTTGTTTAGAGCACAAGTATAAAACCAAATAGATGCATAATAAGGTGGATGGTACAAGAGCCAAATGTGAATTTACAAGCCAATGTATTTTTCTTTCTCTTACACCTGCTATCAGCTACCACCCACAGCCATTGGGTTCAACAATTTAAATAATACTAGTCTCTAACGCGAGTGTTCACAAAAAATAATTTACATTCATTATAGATTGAAATATTATATTTTTCAATCACAAAAAATTTTTAGAGGTGTGATGAGTAATATGTATTTGTGAGTTACAATGCATTTTTTTTTTTATTGAAGAGTTTTTAAATGTGTAGTTATCCACAAATTTGTAAAAAGAAATGGACAGGGTAGGCTTTTTTGGATAGAATGTGGGATAGTGTTTTAAAAATAAAAAAATTAAAAACGTGGGTTTTAATTATTAGGTTTCTTGTTTTTAAATTTTAAAAAGAAGGTAAAAGCAGTTTAAATTGTAATCAAACTTGTATATATTTATTTAGTTTTTATTTTTTGGATAAACTTGAGGATGTTTAAAAAAAATGATTTGAAAATAAAGGTGAGAATGATTTTTTTTTAAAAGAAAAAAAAAAAAAACAACAAATGTATAGTTGCTTTAAAGAAGTAGGTTAGTGGGAGAGTGATTATATTTTGTAAAAAATGTTTTAGGTGAGAGTTAGAGATATATTTTTACAGTGTTATCTTTCAGTTTTACCCTTACTTAAACGTAAACTATAGGGGTAAAATAGTAGTATAGACAGATACACCACCTTTCTTGAAATTATGACTAAAAATAGGGGCAATGCTTCAAATGAGAGTTTGCCACGTCATTTTACATAAATCTCCAATGATGGATAAAAGGTGTAAGTAAGATCTTAACCATTGGTTTCCATCTTAAAATGCCAAGACCCACCCACATAAACAGATAGCCAAAAACACTAACTAATAAGTAAGCAAATAAACACACTGTAACATCAAATAGCAAAACCCACGTTCCTATTCAAAAGGAACTGTCACGCCTATTTTTATTTACGCTACGTTTGTTTCGATGTAAAATATTTGCAAAAGTAAAATATTTTACATGTAAAATATTTACAAAAAAATATTTTCATTTTACAGTGTTTGGCAGTATATATGAAAATGTTGTGTAAAATATTTTCCGTAAAATGAAAAAAAAAAAAAAAAAAAAAAGGTAAAAATTTAAAGTTGTACTGAGACATCACCAATGCCTAAATGAATGTACTCAATTACACACATCATCTACTCAATTACATATCCAGGTATTGAACATGTGTCAAAGAATGTACTAGATGAATCATTGATAACAACAAAGATTCAACATATCAATATATGAACGTGTCAAAGAATGTGCTAGATGAATCAATAAATAACAACAAAGATTGAAGACCATAGTTGGCACCCAACGTGTCTAGCCCCATGCAGATATCTAGTGAGTTCACTTGTTGTAATAATCATGACTAATGCAGCTACATAGAGTTTAGCAATGCAAAACATCATTTTGCCTTCTTCTAGTAGCAAAATGTCCATTTGGGTCATGCAACATGTCCACAGTACTGAATTAAAGCCAAAAATTCTATAAAGCATTTGTGATGTCAGCGATCATGCTTTCTCTTTTTCTGGCCCTTGCCAACGGAGAAAGAACCAACTACATACCGTGAATTAACAAAATGAAAGAACCTACAGAATAGTTTAGAAACCAATACAGCAAAACCTGAAAAAATATTTCCAGACAAAATATAACATTATCATAATCCTAATGAATCCAATTATCCAAAATATAACATTATTCCATAATAACTCCAAAACATGTCAATCAGTGTTGCATAACCATCCATAATCACACTTACAATAACAAAACCCAAAGACTATGACAATATAGCTAACAGTAACACATAATCTTCCAAAACATGGAATTGTTCCATAATTATTAATAACCTAAAGAATACCATGATACCACTAACATGTTTCACATAACGTATCTAGCAACTTCAAGTTATAAGGTTTTGTTGAAAATTTTCTCCAACCAAAGCTTTCTCATCCTATCATTTTTAGCCATAAAGGCCCTTTTGGCCTTTTCATCATTAACCAAATGACTAAAAGCTTCATCAAGTATGTCTTCTTCAAAGCCTTCAACATTTATCACTATTTTATGAAGCTCATTTGTATTAATTGGGCCATGACTCAGAGCTGTGATAGCTACTGCAATCTGTTTGAGTTATTCAGTCATCTCACTAAAAGGACTATCTTCATTCATAGCTGCATAAGTTCTCTTTCTATGGCTCCTTCCCTTAGATGAAGTTCCATTGGAAGCTTCAGGGGCATCTTTTGGCTATGTATCAAAGTCACCTTCAAATTTTGGATTTTGGATGTCATTTTGTGGGGTCTCATTTTCAACCAATGGAGAGCATTCACTCCATTGCTTTAAAAAGCCACCAGTTGCCATGTCCTTACTGATGGTGGTTGTTTTACAAGTCACTAATACTTTAAGAAGGTTGACGGGAGTATTGAACCCGTCAGCCATAGTCATGAGAGCACCTCCTTTGGACGCTCGAGGCCACACCCCATACATGACGAGGTTAGGCTGAAGTATTAGGTGACGGGGTCAAGACTGAAGGGCCTAAGGTGATGACCTTCCCGAAGACGTATGTAGGGTGACGACCTTAGCAGGTAAAAGCTAAGGGAGTAACCCAACCTTCATCCTTGACCTATTCTGTCCTCTACATACGTAAATATAAGGAAAGTTCTTGCGCTACACGCTCGGCCTTAGTCAAGAAGACTCCTATAAGGAAAAGAGCTCTAGATGATACGCAAAATCCACAAACCACTCTCCTAGAAGGAAAGTACTTCCTCACCAAAGCGCTTATTTTGGATTCATACCATTATATATACCCCAAAGACCCTCATAAGCGAAGGTACGCACAATTATCCCAACTCTGACACTCTAGGGTTGTTGAAAAGACTCTAACTTGATCGTCAGAGGGTTTTTGGCCGGCACCACACTGGTGCTCTCTGTTCGGTCCTTTATTTTCTCTTCGCAGGTTTTGCTTCGATCTGATTAATCCTCACTGCTTTATTGGTGATTTCTTCGGCATCATCACTTACCAACCACAATAGCCATCTCATCACACTGTTCAATTTTTTTTATTTAAATATCGCATGAGCGGGATGAGCATGTTCAAAGAAATACGACAAGATCAATAAATTGGATGATTTAATAAAATAAATGTATAAATCATTATTGATCCTAAAAAAAAAAATGCAGCTCAATTATATAAATTTCATACTAGCACTTCAACATCATAAGTTTGCTTGTCACATGTGATCATTTTCAAATTATCATCCCAACCAAATCCACTTTTTTTTCGAATCTCCTGAATGAGTTTCCACTCTTTTCTAACAATACGAAGACGGTTAAGCACATTTGATGCATGACACTTTACATTAAACTTCACACCAATTTCTTTTGCCACTTTGTCAAGGATTGAGGCTTATATTTGTTTGAGGGCTTGTTGCCTTATTCAGCCTCAACAACCAACATTTTAAACAGCATGTCACACATTGGTTGTGTCCACCTAAGTTGAGATCCTGGTTCTTTCCCCTTGTTCTTGGACATTGCTATAACCAAAAGGACAGTCTAATGAATAACAATATAAAACATTATTACAAAAATAAAACCTGAAACTATGGAACAAAAAATTCATTATCCAAAAACAATGCAAAGCCATGTTGACTTGAACTTGAGGAACCAAATAACAATTTTAAGAGCAATCACATCAGTTCTTTCATTTTATACATTCATTTTTACACTAAAAACCTACTTTTTATTATTTTACACATCCAATTTTACAAAATACCCATATCAGTTCATCTATTCTACATATCTTTTAATTAAATAATCAATTTCCTCACATTTTTTTTTATTTCTCTAACTACCCGGATATATATACACGTCTCTCTCTCTCTTTACCCATCTCTGCCCTGAAAAACTCTCCCTCTCCCTTGAAAAACTCTCCCTAGCTCCGAGCTCCGATCCGCGAGCTTCAATCTGAGCTCCGATCCATGAGCCACGAGCCACGAGCTTCGAGCTCCGATCCAATTAAGCACCGATCTGTGTTTGTATATCTCTGTTTTTTTTTTTTTGGAGCAAGTGTATCTTTGTGTTGATTTGTCTGTGTGGGTGTGTTTGTGTGCATCTGAGAAAAAAGAAGAAGATGAGCAGTTAACTGGGTTTGTTGAGCACGGAGAAGAGAGAAAAAAAGGAGCGAATGGAAATTAATAAAATAATGTATAAACGAGCTACAGTAATCGTGTAAATATACACAGTTACTGTAGCTCGTGGATGGATTTACACAATTTTGCATATTTTTACATCCACTAATGTGAGTGTTTTTTTACTCAAAATGTGTAAAATTTGTAGTTTTATTTATTTATTTATTTATTTTAAAAGATTTTAGAGGGACTGATGTGGTTGCTCTAACTATTTTCCCACAAATAGAGCATTATAAATTTTCAATGCCATTTCTCTTTGATTTATCGGGGCCTAAAGGTGTTTCTACTTCATTTAGCTATCCAAACGCCCTTTCCCATTCTCTCTCACCCATCTAAACTAGAATACTAATAAAATCACCCAGGACACAAAAACATCATCTTTAACACTTTAGCCTGCACCAACCCTGTCCCGGTTACACCTCATTTCCCTAGCAAATTACTCATATCCGTCTTTAACATTATGCTTTTGTGTTGATTATCATATTTTGCTTGCTTTGCATTATATTAGTAAACATGATTTGCTTGTAGATTGATTATGCAATAATGGCGAGTCGCAAGTCCAACCATAAAGGGAGGGTTAGATCCGACCAATACTCATAAAAGTGAAGCTTTAAACGCTAATTTAACCCAGGCTCTCCACGTCAAAACCAAGGAAGTCAATACCGTACCGGAGGTTGTACCGGTTTAGTCTACGGTACGATATATTTCGGGTACCGGTCAATACCGGTATACCGTTTCGGATTTATCGCTATTTTTTATTATTTTATATAATATACAAAATTATATTTCTAATAACTCAATATATCACTTTGACAACTTTTATATATATATATATATATATATATATATATATATATTTTAGAGTTATCATCATAATATAAAATGAAAAGGCAAAAAAAAAGAACCCTCAAAGACCCACCCACTCTGCCAACCTATCATCTCAAGCTTTGAAAATATCAAAAGCTATGATACTTTTTCTTGGGCAGAAGCCTTTCTTGGGCAGACCGGCAGCTTGAAAAAGTAATGTTTCAAAAAACAAAAAGAAAACTAAGAAAGAGGGAGAGAAAGAGACGCCAGAGAAGAAGAAGAAGAAGAAGAAGATGAAGGAGCAGCAGCACCCAAATCAGTCAACGACCCCTACTTGAGGTTCAAGATCGTCGCCGCCTCGCGGTGGAAGGTGAGAGTGAAAAAAAACATAGTTCTTTTTCCGGTCCGGTATGCATTTACCGGCCGGAATCTGAAATTTCCTCGGTATGTCCGAAATGGCCCGGTATGGCCGGTATATTTTTCGGTACGAAACAACTTTGTTTTTGTACCGGCCAAGGTGCCGGAACGGTAAATACCGGCCGTACCAGCCGGTACAGTACGAAACAGACTTCCCTGGTCAAAACTCATCCGCAACCTCTTTCTCTTGTCCTGTTGAGTTCTCATTAATGGGTTATCTCTGGATGTATAAGGTTGCCATTGGATGAGTACTTGGCCACTGTTTTTTTTTTTTTTTTTAAGAAGAAAGTACTTTGTCACTTAATAGGTAAAGCCAAATTTTATTGCTACAAAATGCACTGCTCCACCCCTAAATGATGCTTTCTTAATGATTTTTATTTTTATTTACGGGAAGCATGCTTTCCTAATGATTTAAAGGCTATAGCTAAACTGCTTTCCACAAGTTGCTAGCGCCTTGGTTGGTAGAGTAATTAAAACACACTTTTTTAATCTTTAAACAATGTTACGTACTTTTTTACACACTTTTTTACCTATACGTATTTCAAAAAATTACAAATAACATTACTCAAATTCTTCTACCAAATGAGCCCTAGATATCGTACACCAAACCTTGTCAACACACATAAAATGCATTATTAACATTAGTGCCAAAATGCACCTAACCGGTATATTTGATATATTAACTTAAACACATATTTTCAATTTTTAAACAACATTACACGTAGCTTTACACATTTTTTCATTCACACGTATTTCTAAAAAAACTAAAAATTATGGTTTAGATAAACGAGTACTAAGACTCTTATAAGAGCATTCACAGCAGTGGAGCTAAATAGCTATATTGCTATTTTAGCTCCACTCAAACCTCAAAAACCCACCTGCAGCAGTGGAGGCAAAGCTAAAATTTTTTAGCTTTGCGCTACAGTGCTCATGTATCAATACATGAGCACTGTAGCTGAAAGTTATAAAAAAAAATAATTTTTTATGCAGGCATGGATTAAAAAAAGGATAGATCAGCCCACTCTATTTTCCATTTCACGCTGCCCTTTCTCTTCAGTCATTCCGACCCCAAAACTCTCCAGTTCAATCTCTCCTCTCTCTTTCTCTTCACAATCACTCCCTGAAGCTCACCGCCGGCGCCGAAATCTCTCCATTTCTGAACCGAAATCTCTCCATTTCACAATCACTCTCTGAAGACCCACGCCGACGTCGATCAGGTGAGACCCACGCCGACGCCGATCAGCTGAGACCCACACCGACGCCGACAGCTGAACCACGCAGCTCACCGCCGATCAGCTGAGACCCACGCCGACGCCGTCTCAAACCTCAGCTACGCCGTCCAAGCTCTCAACTCTCTCAAGCTCGCCGCCGCCGGCCCTTGCCGTCTTCCTCTCGGCCTCAGACCCACGCCGTCCAAGCTCTCAAGCTCACCGCCGATTAGCGCTCTCAGCTCAGACTCACGCCGATCAACCCTCTCAGCTCAGATCCACCTCTCTGTTTCACTTCAGGTCAGTTGAACATGGATGTATTGACAGAACGCATTTGTATTGGACAGACTGTATTGGGAATTTTCTGTGTGCAGGGTACTTTACATTTCTTTTTGGCTTTTGATTCAGATCATTCGTGAATGGACTGAATGTAGTTGTGATGAAATGTATTGGAATTATGAAATGTATTGGAATTTTTCTGTTTGCAAGAATTTATTGTATGGTTTTATTTTATATGTTTTGAAATATTATTGTTATTGAGAAATTGTTGAAATATATTTTCTTTTTATTTATTGAAATATTATTTTATATGTTTTGGAATTTTATATGTATTGAAATGTATTGTAAAATATTATTGTTACGCTATCATGATGATTGAGAAATTGTTTTAGTAAAAAAAAAAAAAAAAGTATAAGTATAATTTGGGCGGTGGTGGAAGGGTCGGTGGCGGCGGCAGCTGTGGTGGTGGAAGAATCGGTGGCGGTGGTAGTGGTGGCGGTGGCGGTGGCGGTGGCAGTTGCGGTGGTGGAAGAATCGGCGGTGGTAGCGGCGGCGGCGGCGGCGGCGATGGTGGCAGCGGTAGCGATTGCGGTGGCGGTGGAAGAGTCGATGTAGCGGTTGCGGTAGTTGTGATGGTGTTTATGTAATGAATATTATTTTATGTAATGGATATATATTTTATTGTGATGTTTATATTATTTTATTGTGTTGAAAGTTAAAATAGATCCACTGCTGCAGCATGTTTTGTAAAGTGCATAGGTAAAATAGATAAAGTAACTTTTGGTGAAGCTAACAAGCTAAATTTTTAGCTCCACTGCTGTGAATGCTCTAAAATATGATATATTAAACTTGTGTCCAATACATTAATGTCTTGAATATGTTGAGATTCCAACACTTGTCTAGTGTATTACTTTACTGAACATAGATATATTATTTCAACCACCTCATTCTTTTAAATCTATCCAACAATTTGGTATAAGTATTTTAAATTATTTTCCTCACATTTACTAAATAGAAATCCTATTTTCATTAGTGGACAAAATAATAGTCTTTCTCAGAGCGCTCGACATCGAAGGAATTTCGATCTCGAATCAAATAATTTATTAACTACATTTTTTTTAAAAATGAGTTTCCAAGTAATTATCACATAAGGTAGAGGGGTGAACGTAATTAAAGAAAATATATTATTCTAAAACTGAAAAAAATACCAAAAAAAAAAAAATCTTATAAAAATCTTCTCTTATCACCCAAAAAATAAAAAGAAAAAAGAAAAATCTGTCCACTCAGAAAATTCAAAATTCTAAAAAAAAAGTACAAAAAGTTAACTAGTAGCAGTTAATCAAAATAGCAAGTGACAGTGTGACACACACTGCTAAACTCAGACCAAGCAAAAAAACAAAAAAAAAATGATGCAGAGAGCTTCTTCAGCTCTCTGTTCTTCAAACCCACTTCCCTCTTTACCAACCCCTATTCCGACCCGTCATCTCATCGGAGCTCCGTTCCATAATCGAACAACCCGTCCCTACTATGTTCAATTGCCCTTCAAACCCCACCAAAATTTCCGACTTGCCATCCCTGCTCCACACTCCACTGGTAATTTCTACTTCTTCTTTTTTTTCTTTTTCTTTTTTTTTTTTCTAATTTGCCTATTCTCTTTGGGTTATTATGGTCTTTTGCAGAGTGGGTTCGTTTTGCTGTTCTATTTATTTTTGTGTTTAAGTTGGAACAATAGTCCGTTGTGTTTGTGAATTGGCTGTTTTTTAAAGTTTTGTTGAACATTCACTGCTGTATTTACAATACTTTATTTTTTGATAAGGACTACGTAGAATGCTTCAAAATGTAACATAAATTAAGAATCTTGTTTGGTCTGTTATCTATGTGGTGGAAGCTTCTTAAATGATTGTGTCAAAGTTTTTCATGTTTGGAATGAGAAAGTGGGTTCCAGGTAAAATCTTCTAACTGGTAAAATCTCTTTTTGTCGAATAAGAGATTTGTTTTTCACGTTTGGAATGAGAAAGTGGGTTCCAGTTAACTCAGCCAGTAAAATCTTCTAACTGGTAAAATCTCTTTTTGTCGAATAACGCATAGGTTGAAACTATCTTTAAAAAAAAGTTTGGAATGGGAAAATCCTCTTATTGGTACAAATTGGTATGATGGGCTTGAATTATAGTTTGTTTATATTCAGCTTTAAATACCAAAAAAAACACAAATAATTCAAATCAGCAAGATTGTTCAGAACTCTTTGTGATTGGAAACGTACTTAAATGAATCTTTCTGATTGATTTGGATTCTTTGGTCTATTTTGTGCTGGTTTCGTGGCATTGTTTGTTTAGACTTAAAGTTCTTTCTTGTAACACAGTTATTGTTCATGAAACTGTTTTTTTGAGGGGATTGATTATTTTAGCTTTTGTCTATTATTTCATTTATTTGTAGCTTTTTGCACTGCATGATTTGTAGACTACAAAGAATATGTATTATGACCGTGTGTAGTTTTTTTTGTGTCTTGAGTTTGTGAATTCTGATTTATTTCACTTGGGCATCTTAACTCTTTGAGACATGTTTAAATTAGTTAATCTAATATAGAACTTATCCATTTTAGATATACATGCAATGCTTATAGAAATATTATTGCCATTGATGGTTTTGAGTACCTTTTTTTTGTTTTTGTTTTTGTTTTTTTGGTTTCCTAATGCAATTTTGGTGCTATTATGTTATTGTCTACAATTCCGCTTCAGCTACTAAAAGTTTGTTCAGATCAAAATTCAAATCCCATGATGAGTTTGAAATATTGATATAACGGGTTTATTTTATTGTTTGTTTTCCACTTCAGCTACTCAAGAGACATTGGAAATCTCCAAGACTGAATCTGGATTTGTTGAAATTGGATACATATCTAATGTTCATGGACTTGAAGGAGAGATTCGTGTCAAAACCAGCACTGGTTTTCCTGAATTGCGATTCTCTAAGGTAAAACAAATATTATTTTTTCAGAATACTTCTGGAACCTTTTGATATGGTCACTTGTCACTGAATATTCTGTATAAATATATTATAAATAATAATTACTATTATCTTAGCCTGGGATAAGATGGTTGAAGCAACGAGTTTCAAGTGGAGAAACAGTTCGGGAAGTTGAGCTGGTAGAGGGAAGAGGACACGCTGGTCAGAAGAGTTGGATACTTAAATTAAGAGGAATTGACACGGTGGACCAGGTGAGCTTTTCTCTTGCAATTTTTTCTTGCGTTGCTTGTGTGCTAATTTATACTCACATTCACTTCTCTTAGTTTGTGTGCTTCTATTGTTTTGAATACGTATAGCGGGGTATTTGGATGACCATGTTTAGAGGACTCTTGATGAAATTTTGCAATCTGTTTGAAATGAGGAATAGATACAATTTTGAGCCTTCTTCTGAGAAAATTAGTAGAAACCAATTTGGATCTGTCAGATTGTTGAATTTTACTCTTAGTCTTCCTCGATACATTTATTCAAAACTGTTGGAAGTTATTTGCTTTGATTAAAAAAAATTATGGGTTAATGACTTAATAACCATTGAACTTCCAACTTATGAAAGAAAAAAAGAAAAAAGAAACAACTGCTTCAAGTGGAAACTTGATTATTAGTATAATTACAGAAAGACTGAATCTTTTCCAAATCAAGAACCTATGTTGTGTTCAGTTTCATGGAAAGGTTTTGTAGAAGCTTAGAGCAACTTTCAACTTAGATGGTGTAAGTATGCATGTGTTATTCAAGCTTCTATAGAAAGAGGAAGTCCCTTAAGATTCTGAACTTACCTGGCTTCATAGTAACAAGCTTCATTCTAATCAAACTCAACTTGACTCAATAAAGGCCTATCCCAAGTGCTGCAGGTCAGCCATGATATTCTTTCCAAGATTCTTGCTCTTTTGGTATGAATAATTAAAATTTTGGTACTTTTTTATTTAAAGAAAGTTTGGTAATTTTTATTAAAAAAATGGTACTTTTATTGAGACACTCACAGTATTCATGTAGTGGTGACTTGTTTTATCATGTTAACATGCATGCCTTTCTTTATTGTTAATATTAATATTCATGCTGTTCTTCTGATTTTGAAATATGTTCAGGCTAAGCAGCTTGTTGGTTCTACTTTACTTGTGAGAGAAGAAGACAGGCCAGAATTGGATGAAGGCGAATTTTATACTCCTGATCTTGTTGGCATGAGAGTTGTTCTTAAGGTTTGTGCTTATTATGATGTTTGGAAGATACATTTCATGTGTGCTTTTAACAAGGTGGTTTTGTTTGTTTGTTTGTTTGTGTGGTGGTGATAAATACCGATTGTGCCAAAAGCTTAATCTATTACGAAATGGTGAATTTAATCACTTAATCATTATTCTAATGTTCCCCCTCACATGTGGATCCAGACTCCTCTTAAAAAATTGGGCCCAACGTGTGAGATTTTTAACTTTTTAAATGGGGAGTAGAGTGGAGGCAATGCTTGAACTGAAATCACTTGTTCTAATACCATAATAATTACTGAGGTCCAAAAGATTAAGCTGTTAGGAAATGGTGATTTAATCAAATAACCATTATTAGTCCAAAATGTCTGTTTAAGAAGTAGTAGGACAAAGGTTTCTTCCACATCTAACTCGGAATTTGGGATTTTTTTTGGGTTGTGGTACAATCAACAAGGTGTGATCTTCTATAGTGTTCAAAGATGATTTTTTACATGTTATATGTGTGTGTGCGCGCACAAATATTCATTATGATATTTAGTTGATACTACTATGTATCCTTTCATTTGAAAAAAATTATCTTCTATATTTTTTTGCAAATCTCCCCCCCCCCCCCCTTTTTTAATCTGTTACCTATGGAAAGCCATGGTTTTTTCAAGTCATCAATTGTGATTCTCCTTACAGGAAACTGGTGAATCTGTGGGAACTGTCGTTAATGTTTAACAGTGGGGCAAGTGATCTTTTACATGTTAAGCTTGATTCATCTGTCAATTTTCTGCCCAAAACGGAGAGCTAAAGACAACAGAAACACGTGTTTCTGGTCACCTAATCTATGTACCGTTGGTTGAAGCAAGTTCCATATGTTGACATGAATAAAGAGAAATGCAGATTACACCTCCCAAGGGACTTCTCGAGTTAAATTTACGTTTGGATGAGAGGTCCAAGAAAGAAAGCGGCAGCTTGCTTGTGAGGCATTCTTTTGTATTCTACTATTGATTCATTAAAGTTATTGGTTGATATCAACTTCATCTGAAGATTAGATACATGCAATCATTATGTCCATGTTACATGATATTACTAGGCTTCTTTTGTGGTTATCGTTTTAATTTAGGGGTTTTTGGGGGAAAAAAGAGTGGGGGGGGGGGGGGGGTGTTTGGTAAGTGGGTTGAAATGATACTCTATATTTTAAATTGTTCATATATACTTTTGCAAATGCCACTATCAATAACCTACAAATCAACAATCATATTATTTTGCATTAAATGGAGTCATGGTGCTTGATCCCATGTAGATTATTTGTTCTTTTTTCTCATATACTTGCACGTATGGTTTGTGTACAATTAAGGTCATTCATCTTTTGATATATTTCAGGAATGGAAGGAAGGAAAAAGTTCCAAAGGCGCCTCATAACAGCGAAAAAGAAATTATGTGAAATGGAGCAACAACATGTATTTCATGGGTTTAGATTTGGGGAGAAAGCCCAAACGAGCTTGCTTGCTGATCAGATTGTTGGTGTCAATTCCAATTTGCTCCAACTGGCATTGCAAAATATTGAGATACCCTCTAAGAGGTGAAGTTGATATGAACTAACTACATTTGTTAGTAGATCATTAGATTTATGTAGGAGTTGGAAAGGATGTTAATGGTGATCTTTCATATTTGATTTGGAGTTCATGGGAACTAAGCTGTTCTATAATTATATCATCATATTAGTCATCTCTAACATGACCATCCTGTGATTCGACTGGTTGAAATAATCTATTACCTGTGTGACGCCTTTGATTGAGTAGAGTTATTTAGACTCTTCTTTGTTTGCATGCCTGGTTGATTCAGCCTTTTTTTATTGATTAGTAATAATGCTTCATTCAGATATATATATTATATATATATATGAAAAATACAAAAAAACCCTTAGTTCTCAGGCAGTATACTAAGGGCAAAACAAAATCAATCAAAAGATACATATCCATATATATTATATATATATATATGAAAAATACAAAAAAACCCTTAGTTCTCAGGCAGTATACTAAGGGCAAAAAAAATCAATCAAAAGTACATATCCCTGAAATGGTACATGTCAATTACGAACCTCATCTTGCCAATTCATGTTAGCTGCCACCATGGCCTCTTTATTTTGAGCTATACTGAACAACACTGGGAAGCATCCTTCAAAATAGTATCCCCACACTAAGGATCAAACCAAAATCATACTTGACCGTGATTAGCCACCCCATATTTTACATATTGTGAGAATCTTCCCCATCCTCTCTGAATTGCTTCAATATTTGGAAATAATTGATATAGTTGCTAGTTCATTACAATTTGTAGGACCAAGGGTGTTTTCTTTTGCCTACTCTCTCATAAGTGTTGAACCTATTACTTTCATCTTACATCTTGAATCAGATGGAATGCAACTGAGCTGTTCAGAGCCACAGAAGCCAAGCTAACAAGTACTCTGAAAATATCAGAGGAATGCCTCACTTCTTGTGCAAGTAAAGAAAAGCTGGGTACGAATTCAACTTTTCGAGAAAAGGGACTCCATATACTGTCTGAAGGAAAATCAGCCATTGTTTTAGTTGTGAATGAAAGTGACAGGCAAGGATGGGGCTATGACCCTGATCTGGTTGACTTTGAAAGCTTTGAGACTTCACCATCTTCCCTCATTCAGACATTGCTTTGTGATGATCAGAGATTTGTAAAGGTTTGTACTCATTTTTAGGTTTTTTTTTTAATTTAAATTTGAAAAGTTCTTTTCTAATCAGATTTTATAAGGATGAAGGATCTTTTAATCATAAGTTCTTTCTTATAGTGGTGTTTGTTACCAAATTATGATCACTTCACGTCCTGTCTATTGAGTTATTTATTGTATGTGAAGGGGGACTTATATTATATAACAGGAAGGCTATAAGTACTTCATACGAAAAATCTGGAGAGCAATTGTTGGAGACCCAACTGACTGAGCTCTCAACACCAGCTGTGTCTTTAAATGGGTTAATGTGAAAATAAAACCAATTTTTAGCACTAAAATTAGAATTTGATAAATTTGAGGTCCCACTAATGTAATTCTTAGTTCTCTACTAATGTAACTAATTTCGTTTGCATTTTAAAAAATAAAATACAAAGTGTGGTATTGTTTAAAGAATTTTATTCAACATAATGTAATGAACTGTGTCCTTCACAGATAGAAGACCGTGCATCTGTGCCCTTGATTTTTGTTTGCTCGGCTCCTGGAATCCGAACTCTAAGAAAGCTGTTCTTAGAGAACGATTACTTTGCGTTTGACTCACAAAAGGTCAGCATTTACAGCCACATGAAGAATACCTCTTTTATTTTGAGATTTGCTGCTCCAGGAATGAACTAAATTGTATATTGAGAGTATCATTTTCATTTTGGTTTAGGTGATTTGAATGTTTTAAAATCATGGAACATGTCAGTTGTTTCTCTGGTTACTTAAATTAATGAGGATATGGTTATAAGTTAACATGGAGAGCCAATGTTAAGCAGCTTAAGTTTGATAAATATCCAAGATTATGACATTATAAGGCATTCTATATTTTAGATTCTCAAAACTACAGAATTTCATAAATACTCTTGACAGCTTTTGACAACCTTTTGTGGCATGGCCTTGAACAACCATGGTGTGTGTGGTTCAGTCTAATGTTGTGCCAGAGTCAAGGATCCTGTGACCTCCTAAATAGGATGAATGTTTGATATTTATGGAGGGGAAAAAAAAGAAAAAGAGAGATAGCTCTCCTACTTGTATATAGAATGTATCTTTGTTCTCTAAGACGTCCATATTGACGGCAATAAATCACATTTCTTCTAATATAATGATCTATTTTCAATATGCTGCTTACTTGTCCTTTATATGTATTTCTCTCATAGGTCTGGTTTCTCGAAGAAGAGATGCTCCCGTTGTTAGCAGTTCACTGGAAGATCAGAACAAGCATAAAATTCTGATGAAATCCCCATGGGAAATACTCCAATCACCTGTTGGTTCTGGTGGAGTTATTAGCTTGCTTTCATCACACAACATTCCTGATAATCTTAGCGAAATTGGTGTGGAGTATGTTGAGGTTAGACATTCATTGCATTGTTCAGATTGTGTGTTGCGAAACTATCTAAATTTTATATGTTGAGGGTGCTATGCTACACTAGCCTGTTGTTAAATTCTCTAAGACTGCTTCATTAGGCAGGGGGAACGCTACCCCTGTAGTGTAGCATATGGTCATATTGGGATCCATAACTTTTCCCAAGTCAGAGATAAAATGAGATATAATTTCTAGAATTTGCTTTTTGTAGAGTAATCTTCTCTCTCTCTCTCTCTCTCTCTCTCTTTAAATATTATTTTCTGCCCTTTTTCTCTGTTGCTGAAAGCACAGAAGAAATACTAATGAATTGTGAAAATGTCATTTATGCATCTAACTTCCCTCTGGCTACTGTAATGTCTAGGGTTTATGAAATTTATATTGCTAAAGTCACATGTTTTTCATGCATTCTCTCTTCTTTAGCGTCTAACATTCAACCACCAACACATGTAACCATATAAACATTATCCTATGAATGGTTTAACAAAGGATGTGCACATGCAGTGTTACACCTTCTGTTTATATGTGCATGGAGAGAAAAAATCCATATCTTGAAAATGATATGCACCATTTATATGGTCAGCCCTTTTATTATAACTCAGTGCAAATCAAAAACCCTATGTAGCTGCTTATCAAAATAAAAAACCCAAACTACTGTGTGCATTATCGTTTTGTCAAATTGCAAAATATTAGAACAATAGAGAAAATAACCTTGAACTTTTGATGAAGTAATGGGTTTCCCTTGTCAAAGCCTGTACCCTTAGTCATGTTGGTTGGTGACTCGGGTGATATAAATATAAAACTTTGTGCTGAAGGGAATATCAATTTATTAGTTGGATGTTCTACTCTTACATGTTGCCTTGAGACAATCTGGAATTTGTGGTATGGCTACATATCATATCATGTAATATTTCTGTGCGGTGTGCTTTCCTGTGTGCCTCTTAAACTTTCATAGTTTCATACTTCAATTGATTTATTGATGCTTTATGTTGTTGCAGATATGCAGTATCAGTCAAAGATGCATCGGTGCCAACCCGCTTCTTCTTGGATTTGTTAATTCTCATGAAGCAGATATTGGGATCCAAATATCAAAAGATGTAGAAAATTTTGAGGGAAATTTTGACATGATATTCTCAATGAACTTTATGAAGAAGTTGATGAAATGGATCAATAAGCTCCAGTTCTTTGTACTACCAAAGCCAAATTCACATGTTGAGTTGATTGACAAAGAGTGGGTTGATGTTACACCCTCATCTCCCAACTCATTTGAGCTTTGTTGTACAATTTACAGTTCCTTAAATGCCTGTTCTTCTGAAAAGGTTTGTATAATGGAGATCACAGAGTAATATATTGATAAATTTAATTTACAAGCTTCTGTCTCCCGTTACAATAAAGCATATCATTGGCCTTTTTCTTCTTGGTGTGAAGTATAGGAAGCCTTATATTTTCGTTACTTATGAAGAGATAACATACAGAATTAAAATGTGTTAAATCAATCTCTGGCGGTGCGGTATAAATGGGTTATATGCAGAATAGACTGTAGGTTCTTATGTTTTCCTTTTTCTCTTTTCGTTTTCTAAAAAGTTAATTAAATGTTTGTTCATCCATTTGTTTTGTTGGGTTTGTAAATCTCTTTGGGAAGAATATACTACTAAATACCACTGTGGATTTCACAACAATTAATTCCAATAAGGTATTGTTTTGTGTAAACCATTAATTGTGTAATACTTAACTCCTTTAGAGGTTTTGAGTGTAACACTAGTCCTTCTATGATAATAATTTACGAAAAAGTAGTATAAATACGTGTCATCACAAATAACTCATGGTCTAATTTTACAAATGTTTGATAGTTTACGCATAATGTAATATTATATGAGGTTATAACTTATCAAAGTTACATTTAAAATTTCAGGCGAGTTTCGTGTTTTACATAGAAACCTCGAGGTTTTGAGTCTATTTTTCTTCCCTTATTTTTTGTTGTTGCTTTTGAAATTTTATAATTGGAAAAAGACGATAATGTCAAAGTGCCAAAATTTTATAAACTTATTTTTGGAGGGGAATGTGCATCTGAAATAGTCATATTTAAAATTAGCATTTTCTTAAAAAATTATACTTAGCAAATCCTAAGTTTTTTTTTTAATTTTTTTTTGAACCAATATCTTAAGATTTAATACATGGTGAGAAGCCACGTGAGAGGAAGACATGTTTCATGCATTCAGTTTAGAACGTACCCATATGCTGCTATGCATGACGTGATTTCCTGGATAATATGTTTTATATAATCTGATAGACTATTTTAGCTGCCTTTGTTAATAAACTAGTCTATTAACTCTTTTTTTAATAGGATTTCAAGCTATAGTGTATACTTTCAATGATTCCGCTTTTTATTATCAGCTGAAAGTACCAATCAGTTTTTGGTGTAGGTGAGAATTAAATCTCATATCTCTTATTCAACTATCAAAGACTTTATCAATTGAGTTATCTGGAACTTACTATATAGCATGTTTAATGTTTATTTTAAAATAGTGTAAGAAATGATCTTTATAACCCATATTTGAAGAATTGGGATTAAATTATAAGACGTTTAACTGATAATTAGTGGTAATGTCATTTTCTAAGATGTTCATCCATTCTTTATAAATTGATGATAATTCCGGTTCTATTATATTTTCAATATATTAACAAATTCCTTATATGAACTAATAAGTCTTTTTATGTATAATAATTTTTTTAAGTACTCAATTTTATTTTATTTTTTGAGAATCATATAATTAGTCTTTTAATAATTATTATAAAAGCTATTAGTCTTTTAATTTTTTTCAATAAATAAAAAAATTCTTTTCATAAACTAATACGTAAGTCTTTTTATGTAATACTAATTTTGTAAGTACTCAACTTTCTTGATTCCCGTACCGTGTTTGAGATTAGTAGGTGTAAAATGTGCAAAGTGTGAATGCTAAGTGAGAAGGTCTATCAATTAAACCAGTTGATAATGAATGGCATATTCCTTTTTGATAATCATGAATGGCATATTCCTAGTATACGTAAAAAGCTTCCATTTTATCTTTTGAAGACTTTATTTACTCCCAGCCAACAACAAACAAACAAAGATACACGTATGAAAAAAAATAACAATAATCTTCTTTTTTAAAAAATTATAAAAAAAAGGTTCAATACCTTGTAGCAAATCTGGTATGGATATAGGAAACAGGAATTATATCACACATCACTCCTGACATCATTAGTTTCATATGGTGACCAGCATCAAAGAGTATTATCCGTATAATTTTTAATTTTTATGGTTATTATCTGTATAATTGAACTTTGATGGTTGCTCTATAAATTATGGCTCAAAACTTAAATTCAAGTTGGTTTGGTTCTACATTAAGAACTGTGGTTAGCTCTTTACTAATATCAATTCAGTCCAAATTAAATATTTGGGATGGTAAGGCTCGATTACACAAGTTTCTTTGGCCCTTTTTTTTTTTTTTTTTTTCAGAGAAGAGAAAGATATAAATATATAAAAAGTACATATTTTCTTAAGAGATACAAAGTTTTCCTAATTAAATGTGATGCACCTATAAATCACTTCATATTAGAATGGAAGTTGAAAGAAAGTTCAATCAATAATCCAAGTTAGATTCTAATTTTGTGCCGAATGTTTTTTAATCATCCTATAATTTGATGCCGATTGTTTTTAAATTTTAAATAAATATTGTTCAATTATGCTCTAATAATGTATAGTTATATTTACATGCAAATTCATTTATCTATTCTAAACTAAGGCTATCCACAGGTCGATTTTGGACTCAACTTGGATCCGACCCACTTAAGTCGGGTGGAAGATGTCAAGTCAGATTAGGCTTGACCCACTTAAGATGAGACTTGCCATTGACCGTCAATCACCACAAGTATCAGGCTCTAGAAAAAGATAGGTCAGTTCGATTAAAACCGATGAAGGAGCAGTGGTAGGTCAAGGAGAAAAAAACTTGGCCAGATTTGAGTAGAGGAGAGCAAAATGTCATCGAGTATGAGTTGAGGAGTACCAAACATTGTTGGATTTGAGCTAAAGGTCACTGAATTTGAGAAAATTATAATCGGATTTGAGTGGAGGAGGGCTGATTTGAAGAGCTAGTTAGTCGAGTAGGGTGGCTTGAGTTTAGAGGAGAAAGCTCATCACTTGACTCGCAGACTTGGGTTTTGAAGGCTAAGACCCACCATTGACAGCTAGAGTAATTGGATTAGGCAGTGAACAAGTTGCTTCGAGCGATTTGGTTGAGTATTTGGGTTACTTGGACACCCTTAATCTAAGCTTTGAAAAAAAAAAAAAAAATCAAATTTATTATTATTTTATATAATACTATGAATATATACAATCCATTATATATTTGTTCATAATTGTACTAGTATATATGCATTAAGTAGTATATCATCTGGTCTTTAACTTGCATAGTGTATCATTTATTTACTTTAAAAGGGGCTTATGCGTGAGGCCAAATTTAAAACGTACAAAGAGTTTACTATTCATTTTGCACATATCGCATGAAATTATTATTAAAAACTCAATATATGAAACAATTATGTGAAATTGTTTTTTCAAACAAATTTACAATAAAAAAAGAGAGACATTTTAGGGTTCTAGCATTCTAGCATGGGAAGAAGGAAAACTAATTAAAGAAAAAACCAAGGAAATAGTGTTCCCTATTATTTATTTGTTACCCTTGGCCATACTCTCACACATTCTTCATGAATTAATATGGGCACTCGATAAGCATCATATTCTTTCGAAAAATTCTTTGATGTTGTTGTTGAGTATTTAATTTACAACATAATCACCTTTTTTTCATCAATAGAGATTAAGGGATTATAGTTTTCTTCCTTTTCCCCGGCCAAAATGGGGATATATTCCTTTCGGTGAAAATTTCCAGCAAAATGCTTAATTTCTGAAACTATCTAATGATATGCCCCTGTTATGAAACTCGATTTTTAGAAATTTGAGTTATAGGAAAATTAAACTTAAAAAAAAAATTGTGGAACTCAAGTTCCACTTGAAAATTTTCAAAAAACTT
This sequence comes from Castanea mollissima, assembly GCA_014183005.1. Taxonomy (NCBI): domain Eukaryota; kingdom Viridiplantae; phylum Streptophyta; class Magnoliopsida; order Fagales; family Fagaceae; genus Castanea; species Castanea mollissima. The sequence continues at coordinate 43,330,889 of JACAVU010000002.1, read as the reverse complement.
GAGTTTTACACTGAAACTCGATTTTGATAAAATCGAGTTTCAAAATAAGGACATTTCTTTAAATAGTTTCAAAGAGGGGCATTTTGCTAGAACTTTTCTCCGAAAGGGACATATTCCCATTTTGTCATGCTTTTCCCAATACCACACATTCCAAACGTGAAGAATATTGCATTTTCTCTTCCCATGGCCAAATAAATCCATTGTTCCTCATCGTAATCTTCATATGTGGCATATCAATCATACTTATACTAGAAAAAAAAGTGTTTTATACTACTAAAAAAAATTACAAGACCAAGTGGTGCAACCTATACTTGAGGAATCATAAGTTGAAGTTGGTTGTGTTTGATATTGGTCTTCATAGCCTTGGAGAGGTGGTTGTGGACCATGGCCATTGGTGGAGAAAGGGATGGAGTAGAAGGTGATGTGTGGCTATCGTCAGGAGGGCGAGGCCAATCAAATGGCTTAGGTGAAGACTAATGTGATTGCCCTGTGTGATTGGTGAAGATTGATTGTCATCTCTTCATTTCTCTTAGGTTTGAGTGAAGAAGATAAGAAAGAGATGCAAAGTTATTTACATGGTATAAAATAGACTGTTGAGAAGTTGTTAGAACTTGCAAGGTGAATATGTGAAAATGATTAGTGAAAAGAAAAACAATCATGTAAGGGGCATGATAGTTCTTCATAACTTATAGGTGTTAAGTTATAAGTGATGCAACATCACTTTCACAAGATCGTACTATAATATATAATTTTTTTTATGCATCAATTGAAATATATTAATTTAACTATTATGAAACAAAATTGTGAAAATTGTGTGTCCCTTGACTTTATTCATATCATTAATGTATTGATATTAGATACTATTAGTTTGTGACCCTTATATTTTTATATAATTTAGTTGAAGGCTTGTGCATTGCCTGATATTGGTAATAAACTTATAGAGTCACACACACACACATAAGAAGCACAATCAAAATCCAAAATAGTTTCTAATTGCTATCTAAAATTGTTTCACATATCCAATTTATTTTTCTTAATTCTGGTGCCAAGCAAGATGACAACCTCACTCACCAAAGTAAGATCATCTCATCATCACTACTGCTGAAAATTTCTGTATGTGAGCACATGTTACAACCTAGGATATAATTGATTTTGGGGGAAATTTCACTTTTCCACCATAAACTATCACCCCAATTATACTTCATCCTATGAACTATCACAATGCACAATCAACTCCCTAATTTCAAAAATATGTTACACTTAACCCCTTGAAGTTTGTTTTGTTATTAACTCTAATGTAATTTAGCATTGAAAACCCAATTTATCCTCAATTATAAGTTGTAAATTGGAAGGGGTTTAAATTTAGTATTGTTATAGCCTAATTTCTTTGTTGGAGAGATGTAATTTGGTCTTTTAATACTAAATTTTGCTAGACTTAACATCAAAACAAACAGTAGGGGTACATTGAAACAAAGATAACTTTGGGGGGTCAATCATGTTTTTTGATAGTTTAGAGGGATTAGGTGTGATTGGGGTGATCGATTAGGGTGAAAAAGTATAATCTGCCATTTTATTTGTAAACAATAACTCTATGAATGATTATTGCATGATTTAAGAATTCTCATCTAATACTAATAGTCTCATAATAACATTTGAAGTTGCTTGTAACAAAGTGTATGCATCTAAATTGTGTATGTAATTGCGATAAAATTTTGGTTCTACAATAACTTTGATTATATATACATATATGTAAAAGTCTTTTTATTAAGTTAGATGAGACATTGTCGATGGCGAAAAAGTTTCCTTTCCGACAAATGAGATTTATATTAGGTCGGGGCTCTAAACCAAAACTCAACGATGGGCTTGATGCACGACGCAAAAGCTATTGGCGAAGATCTAAACAATTCACCGTGTTTTCATGCCTCGGGCCTAGATTGAGACTTGCAGGAACGACCCTTAAACAATCCCTACAGCGGACACGTCATCTTGGTTAAAAAGTCTACTGTAAGAAATGGCCCAGCGGTAAAGTGTTTTTGCAGAAAATAACCCAGCGATAAAGTGTATCTGCAGAATATAACCCAGCCGTAAAATGTTTTTGGAGAAGAAAGTAACCCAGCTGTAAAATACTTCTATGGAAAAAGTAACCCAGCTGTGAAGTACTTCTGCGGAAAAGGGTCACCAGCCGTAAAAGTATTTCCGCAGAAAATGACCTAGCCATAAAAAGATTACTGTAGAAAAATAACTCAGCAGTAAAGTTTTTCACAAATCGAGAGAAACGTTCATATTTTAGGACTCATCACCCGTTATCTCCGAAGAAGAATCTTCTAATATGACAATACGAGGGAAAAATTCCATTGTAACAGTTACATCATAACCATCAATAATAAATGAGTAAGTAAATGTCATTGGTTCCATGATAACAAACAATGGAGAAGACTTAGCGTGAGATGAAGGGAGAGAGAGAAATCCCAGCTAGTGCAACAAGGTCATTATGGTGCCAAAGCATGCTCTTGAGCGTAGTACGTATAATGGCTAGAGAGAGACATGTGTGGGTAGTGGGCAAAAGTGTATAGTGGGCTATTGGAACTCACTATTGGGGAGGACCTGAATGTTTTAAACTTGAGGTATGAGAGGTGTTTTTAAGCTATGAATGAGGGAATTCAGTTTCCATGCTTAAGAATGAGAGTTTTATGACTTAGAATCTTGCTGGGATTTTGAGAAGTTGATATGGAAAGGTTTTTGTGAGGGTTTTTTTCTATGAGTGTGTTTCTTGGTATCTATCTTGTTTCCCCTCTGAGGCATTAACAGAGGGTTCTATTTATAGTTGAGATTTAGGGGGCAATTGACAAATAACTCTTGCTAAATCTCTCCCAATCTTCAGAAAATCTTTAGGGATTCGTTTTTGGAATGTTAGCTAAGAATGGTAAGCTTGACCATTTGAAAACTTTTGTTGTTTTTGATGCAATATCAGCTGGGTTTCTGACCTTGCATTAATGCTGATTGGTCTTGACTGCTGGGGTTAGAGCATGCATTAAGCTAATGACCTTGGTTGTGCTGCTTACTAGATTCAGAGCTCCTAAAGGCAAGTTAAATCACTCCAAGCCAGGTGTCAACCTTAGAGCCTTTGCTGGGTTCTCCTTGGTGCCCTCCAAACCACATTTCCCTAAGTTTCCCCATTAGGGGTTCATGTGCTTGGTTCATGAACCAGAAAATACATATTTTTTAGCATGAAAAACGAGTTGATTTGAGCTTGCTTCAGGGCATTAATGGTTGCCTTGGATGCTTGACCGAATATGTTGGAGAAGAAAGAGGGGGTGGTTGGTTGAAGTGCTTTCAGCCCCCTATTGGGTCTTCTCAGCCTTTTGTTAAGTCCATTTCAGCTTTATGTCACCCAATGACTGATGATATTTTAGAAAGGTTTGACCCTTGATGGACATGTGTCTTGTTCTGACTTGATGGGACAAGCTGATGCCTGACAGTAGTGGGCTCCAGCTGCTGACTTGTGCTGGATTTTTGGCTGATTAGCTCACGTGAGCTTCTGCTGATGGTACCTGGGTTTTAGGCTGAGTTGGTCCAGATGGGCCTCACATTTGGGCTGCTTTGGGCCTAATTGTTCCTTTCAAATGAAGAATTTTGCCATGACACACATGGGCTTTTATAAACTTTGCAAGAGATGTATTTTCTTAAAGGATAAATACTTATATTTCCCATGAGTAAGGGCTTCGTAAAATAGTTTGCCAAATTAGTGTTTGGGTTTTGTGAAATAGTTTGCCAAATTAATATTTGGGCTTCGTAAAATAGTTTGCCAAATTAATATTTGGGCTTCGTAAAATAATTTGCAAAATTAGTGTTTGGGCTCCGTAAAATAATTTGCCAAATTAATATTTTGGCTTCGTAAAATAGTTTGCCAAATTAGTATTTGGGCTTCGTAAAATAGTTTGTCAAATTAATATTTGGGCTTTGTGAAATAGTTTGAGATTTCGTAAAGAATGTCGCCACGTAGCAACGGGCTTTATAAGTTGCCATGTAGCAACGGGCTTAGAGGTGCTGCGTAGCAACGGACTTAGAGGTGTTGCGTAGCAATGGGCTTAAAGGTGCCATGTAGCAACGGGCTTAGAGGTACCGTGTTGCAACGGGCTTTGTAAGGTGCCGTGTAGCAACAGACTTAAAGGTACCGTGTAGTAACGGGTTTTGTAAGGTGTCGTGTAGCAACGGGCTTAGAGGTTCGTGTTGCAACGAGCTTAGAAAAGGGTTTTGTTGGGATTTTTGAGTCTTGTCAACGAGTTAAATGATTTTGGGCCTTTTGTGGAGGAAGTATAATTTTGTGGCCCAACATTGATAGATGGGTATTTTTGCGAAAACTCATGTTGGATAATATGTGGAATGTAATGGGTAATATTTGTGAGATGACCCAAGGTAATTTATGAGGCTTATATATATAGGAAATATTTGTGAAAGCCCAATAACATGGAGAATATTTATATGGGGAAATATTTATGTGGGCTTCAAAATAATTATTGGGCTTGTGTGGGTATTTTTCTGTGTGTGGGCTAAAGAAGTTAGGGCTCGAAAATTTGTACCTCAACAGACATAATGTGATGCATCTAGATGTTTTAATTTGGCAAATGAGTGAATGACCTAGCAAAATAATAAAATGTATTATATTTTGTGTGATTACATCTAGCAAAATAATAAAGCTGACATATATTTGAAGAGAAAAACTATGTTTATAACATTTTCACAATATTTTAACAACAAATCATAGGTGACAGGTTGTTAGTTGCTGTAATTGGTGGGCAAAAAAGTAATGTCCGCGATATGGTTTTAAGTAAAACAAGTAATAACCTATAACCTATAATTTGTTGTAAAAATATTGTAAAAATATTATGGACATAACATTTTTCATTAGAGATGGTAATGGGGTGGAGCGAGGCCAAATGATGAGGTCTTTGCCCCCGCCTTGCATGATTTTGTCTTATCTCATTCCTGCCATGCCCCGCATGACGGGGAAAATTTTGTTGCCCATCCCTAACCCTGGGGGCTCTGAGAAGCCTTGCCCCTCTCCATAAAACCCATTTCATTAATAAAAATATACTTAAAATTATAAATAAATTTATCCTATCAAATCAAATTAATTTTAGCAAAGATTAAATAATATTATCTAAGTGTTTAACAAAACAATATCACAATGAAAACAAAAATCCCATAGTACAAAATTAATGATTCAATAGTATATAATTTTTTTTCTAATAAAGATAAAAGAAAACTTTAAAATTGGTACATTATTTACAACCTTGCTAGAAAGAAAAAAGACGTAGAGAGCCAGATTGGATAAAATTAAATAAGTTGATAATATATTTGTTTAAATAGTAGGGTTTTAGGATATGAAAAAATTTACAATTTAACTTTTATCAATGCAGGCAGGCAAAATGGGTCTAAAAAGTCTAAATCTATCTCCGCCCCACCACCTTTGTAGGGTGGGAAAAAACCCACGTGGGGCAAAGCGGGGAGGGAAAAATTTTCATCGTTACTTCTTATATTTGAATATAAATTAGGTGCATGTAAGTGTAAAAAAAAAAAAAAAAAAAAAAACCAGCTTGGAGCTTAGTGGTGGTGGGGGTACTCATCTATGGTGATGTAATTCTTGTTTATATTGCAATACAAATTTGTTGTTGTTTATATTACATATCATTAGGGTAATTGATGCCCTAATTATGTGTAACAACCTTCATAAGATGAAAAAAAGAAAAAGAAAGTAGAAAACCTATTCTTAAGCCCGAATTTCTACTCTATAGTTTTTTTAGTCTACCTTTCAAGTATTGAGATTGATACTTTTCTCTCTCTTCAAATTTTTGTAGAAAAAGTGTGATCTCTTATGCAAACTAGGTGGACTTTCCAAATCTAAAAAAATAGGGTGGACTTTCCTTGTTTTTTGTTTTTGTTTTTTGTTTTCGGGCAATAATGCAAACCAGGTTGTTGAGAAAATTAACAATTGATAATAACCAAACACATCACAATAAACAAAAAGCACATGAACTCAGATGTACTATGTTTCAAATTGATAATGGAGAATTTGTCTCGTGTCCGTGTCCTGTCGTGCAAATTTCTTTTTTAAAATTTTCATCTTATAAATGTATATTTTATATAAAAAATTTGTTAAAATACAAATAAAAAAATATTAAGGCCACATAAAATTACATAACTTTTATTATAATTCGACATGTGATAAGTTATAAGTAATAAACATATAGACTGATCTAGACCTGCCACCACATTTTATCAACAAACTCGCCACGCGTCGAGTCATAGCAAACTCGTTAATTTTACAAAGTTATAGCATTACTTGTTTGGAATCATAAAATCCTAAATAAATGGAGTAATTGCATCATCATGCTAAGCTGGTTCTCTAAAAGAGTCCTTAAAAAGAACTCGGATTGGCTGATGTGACTCGTCATTATCCTCTTAAGCAACAAAACCAAATACCCATTTTTGTCCTCCTATTTTGGTCAAAATTTCCATTATTCATTCCACCCCAAATACAAATTAGTCAATATAGTAAATTAAGATCACCATCAAGGTCAATTTTTTTGGATAAGGATCATTTATCCAAATAGTAGTAGTGTCATACCAATTATTTCATAAAGCTTCAAAAGTTTCAAATTTCAAAAAAATTATAAATTAATTAACAAAACCAAAACTAATAGTACTAATAATTATTTTACAAAAAAAGAAAAGAAAAAAAGAGTAGCATTAAAAATTTTGGACACCAAAAGCAATTTAAATAGAGTTGAATGAATGAATCAGCCACATTCTTAAGAAAGAAACCAAACTCTCTCTCTCTCTCTCTCTCAATCATTCTCTGCTCCTTTTTCACTTCTCTCCTCCAATCATAGTTTCCTTCTCTCTCTAAAAAAAAATTGCATTCCCATTTGGGCTTATAGAGAGAGAAAGCTAGAGCTAAGTACTAACAAAGAGTACCATATTTCTCTCTCTCTGTGATCGTGAAGAGTCTCTCTCTCTCTCTCTCTCTCTTCTGTGAAGCTCTAGGGTTTGGTTCGCTGACTTTGTGGTAAATTACTCTGTCTCTGTCTCTGTGTTTCTTTTTCTTTTTTGTTTGGTAGCTTAGCGTAATGCGAAATTGTATTGGCGTGAATGGTTTTTTTTTACTGGGTTTGATCGGATTCTTTTCCCAAAATTAGTGTTTGGATAGTGATTGTGTGGAGTTTGATTGGTTAATTTGTTTTGAATTTTGGGTTTTTTTTTGGCTTAACCTGTTTGGTTTGAATGGAATTTTTTACTGTTCCGTATAGTAATTTGCTAAAAACTTTGAACCTCAGTGCTCATCCCTCTCTCTCTCTGTTTTTACTATAATTGTTTAACTTAGACACTCAAGTATTTGTTTTTCTGTAATTATGGGTTTTATTTATTTTTGGGGTTAAGTTTTTTTTTTAATTATTATTTTTTTTTTGTGTGGGAAGAAAGTATGTTATATTGTCAATATCATTTGAATATGTATGGATTAGACTTAATCACCTGTGACTTTTATTAGTCATATCTTTTGTAGTTATTTCTTGTGTATAGGATGCTTCGATTCGATACATTTTGCATATGGTCGTACCCAGTGTACAAAGCTCACACTTTTGCAGGGTTTGGGAGAAGTTTCAAAGTACAACCTTTTTAAGCTGTACCAAACGGGCACATAGGAGTTTTATTTTTTATTATTTTTTATAGGTACTTATGGTGCAGTTTTATTGATAAAAAAAAAAAAAAGTAAAATTTTTGAATTCACGATGATGAACACAAAGTAGCAATGAAAACAAGTGGCTAGTCTAAAGAGAGACAAGGAACTACCCCAACACCTTGACCAATGAAAAAGAGTGTGTTGGGCCTGTTGGCGCGAAGCTTTTAGTTGATCCGAAGAGTTTTCGGTATCTTGATGAATGCTCAAACTCCTATTTCCAGTGGTTTTTGTTATCGAGGTTTAGAATGTGCAGCATGACCCTTTTTTTACTGGGGGCAGTATCATGAATGAAGCTGCCTAAAATTATTTAATACTCAGTGGATCTATTTGGATATTGTTGGGTGTTATATGTAAGGAAGGGCAATCATGTAACGTTATTTTGTTGCTAACATGCACCATGACCCTTTTTAACTAGGGGCAGTATCATGAATAAAGCTGCCTAAACTTATTTAATACTAGGTGGATCTATTTGGACAATGTTGGGTGTTATATGCAAGGAAAGGCAATCGTGTAACTTTATTCTGTTACTAACATGAATAAATAGTGAAGCCAGACATCTAGGATTGAGCTCTTTACAGTCTTTTCATATCTTTTTCCTCCTTAGCTTGTCAACAATTTATGTTTGGAATTTGCATTTTGTATGAGCCCTGAAGATTATAAGATCTATTAATTTATCTTTTCTAGTCTTTCATAACTTGAATTTCCATAGTTTTCTTATTTTTCAAGTTTTATGGCTCTCTAAGTGTGCTGCTATTTGTCATGGTGCTTGAGTACAAGAGTTCATCGTGTATGTGGCTGCTTTTTGTGATTTATTTTTTATAAGATAAGTAAGTTTTGGCCCCATGGGGTGGGGGGAAGGGGATGGGTCCTCTTCTTGTGATGACCTGCATTCCCCAAAGCATATAAGATATTATCTTACCAGCCATTCACTGTAATAATTTACTTATCATTCTGATGTGCACAACTTTTCTCTTTCTTTCATATATCTTACCACTGCTGAACTTGATTCTCACATATGTTATCATTTTTTAATCAGAAAGGTGATGCAATGAAGCAGTTTCCAAACCATTCATCTTCAGGTAATTTTCTAAAAAATGTCCATTGTGTTATGCGGGGAGTAGATGGCATAAAATTATGATGGACAAGTCTTATGAGCTTCTTTTGATAGGTCTTACTAAGATTCCACCAACAAATGTTCCTAAAGAGGCAGGCAGTGGTGCGTGGGGGGTCTTATCTGGATCTGATTCATTCCATGCCTCTAGCGATGCTAGCCTTTTTTCAAGCTCATTGCCTGTTCTTCCTCATGAAAAATGTAGGTGCTGGAGATTTCTTATCGATTTTGTATGCCGTTTCATTGCATGAATTCTTACCTGATTTGTCCAACATGCAGTGAACTTGAATGAAACAGAACATGGATGTCAATCTATTGGTGATGATTCACTTGAAGATCCTGAAACTCATGCAATTGGGAGCTTTCTTCCTGATGATGAGGATGAACTTTTAGCTGGCATAATGGATGATTTTGACCTAAGTGGGTTGCCTGGTTCACTGGAGGACTTGGAAGATTATGATTTTTTTGGTAGTGGAGGAGGTATGGAATTGGAAACTGATCTACAGGAGAACTTGAGCATGGGTATGTCAAAGATAAATTTATCTGATGGTGTTGGGAATGGGATGCCTCCCTATGCTGTTCCAAATGGCGTGGGAGCTGTTGCTGGAGAACACCCATATGGTGAACATCCTTCGAGAACATTATTTGTTCGGAATATTAATAGTAATGTTGAGGATTCAGAACTAAAAACTCTCTTTGAGGTAATTTGAGTTATGCCAAGATCCTCTTAGTATAATCTGTAGTATAATCTGTAATTTGAGTCATGGATAAACTTTGATGTTTTACATATTCATCCAAGAAAGAAGTTGACATTTCACGCAAAACATTTTTAATTTCTTTACTAGGTCACTTTCTTGATTTCATTGCTTGAGTTTGTTTTGTTTGAATTCTTGTGACATCTATAATGCTTGAGGTTTGAACCATTTGAACGAAATTTGAGAAATATCTCCTAATCATCTTCCCTGCTCCTCCACCTCCCTCCAACAAGGAAAAAGAATTTAGATTGTGGTCCATGATCAATAGGTTTTACCTTTCTTCATTCCTAGTAATGCACTTGTTGTTTGCTTGACCTGTATCAACATTTCACATGGTTTTCCAGTGTTTTTTGTACAACTTCAAGATGCACATCCTGGTTTCAAATGCTAAGAAGGGCATTGCCTTGTTTTGTTTTTGTACAATATGAAGTAAATAGTGTCTGGCTTATAGAATACATACTTATGAATAAGTTGTTAATTAAGAGCTTATAACTTATCCTGGCGTCAATTTTACAAGGACTGGGATAAGGTTTTGGGTGCAGAAATTGATTAGCTTTCAGAATTGCATTTTTTTTTTTTTGAAAACTTTGCACCATTTGGAAGTCACTTGTGCTCATATAAGTGTCTGTTTGCCTTCAATGTTGGGGAGATAGGGTTCTGTGAGGTGGAGCAAAGGTCTGGGGTTTATGTGGAGGTGGTGGTGAGTGTGGACGAGGTGGTGAGGGAGTTTGCAAGCACGGAGGATACAATAAGGCAAGGGGATTTTGTTGTTCGAAGTGAATTAACGAAACTCTTTTTTTAAAAAAATAAAATAAAATAATTAACTCATATCTATATTTCAACTGCAATTTTTCTTGAGTACTCAGCTTATTATTGTGTTTGCCAAAAGGAACTCAACATTAGTTTATCGAAGCATGTTTCCTTCATTACCTGTTATCGACTAAATTATAGTGGTTTTCTCAATCGTTGTGCCCTGGCACTTAATAATTGTTGAGTGCAGAAACTAGTCAGTGAGTTCTGAGATTCAATTCAGTATATATTCTTATTCTTTATTAACTAAATACTAATGGTTTCATATCCTTTCTATACAAATTATGGTGCAAAATCATATTTTAGTATCTTTCTTCTTATTATTGTTTTGTTTCTTTTTGTAGCAATATGGTGATATCAGAACTCTGTATACTGCATGTAAACATAGGGGTTTTGTGATGATATCGTACTATGATATCCGTGCTGCTCGAACTGCTATGCGTGGATTACAAAACAAGCCACTGCGAAGGAGGAAACTTGACATCCACTTCTCAATTCCAAAGGTTTAAGATAAATGCCAATTCCAAGTAATCTACTTTTCTGGTGTTGATACTTCGATCATCAGCTGATTCTATTTTTTTCCTTGTATTACACCAGGATAATCCATCAGACAAGGATATTAATCAAGGAACCCTGGTAGTTTTTAATTTGGATCCATCAGTTTCAAATGAAGATCTCCGTCAAATATTTGGGGCTTATGGCGAGGTCAAAGAGGTGATAGGTTCATCTCTGTTTAAATTATTCCTTTCCTCATTTTCTACTGGCATATTTTTTTGCATATATGGTTAACATCTGTACATTTTGGTAATTTTGTACAAAGCAGATAAGGGAAACACCACACAAGAGGCATCATAAGTTTATTGAATTTTATGATGTTAGGGCCGCAGAAGCAGCACTTAAGTCATTAAATAGAAGTGATATAGCTGGTAAACGCATAAAGCTTGAACCTAGTCGCCCTGGTGGAGCTCGTCGAAAGTGCGTACACTGATATGTTAAATTTTTTCATTTTAAATATAATCTGTCAAAACTATTAATTCTCATGTAATAGTCGTTTTAATACTTGATAAAAATAATACTTCACTTTGTTTTTGGTAGCAAATTAATTGTGTGCAAAAATAATGTTTTTCTTTATTTTTTTGGTGTCGAACTCTGGTATCTGACATCCATCTATTTGATGGGACAAAAGAGTGCACATGATTTACTGCAAACTTATGTTCCTTGTCTCTGTCTGTGCTGAGATGTCGACCATCAAACTCTGCCTTTGACTTATTGCCGCTACTCTGCTTGAGAGAAATTTGCAATATTTGGTCTTTTTGTTTCTTGTCTTTGGATGTTGTGGCCAATTGTCTTGTAGCTCAACTATTTGGCACTTCCTAGTGTTTGTAATGGAGACATCCAAGGTTTGAATGCCCCACCCAAACTATCAATGTATCAAAAACAATGTTGTGAGAATTCATTCCTTGATGCATTAAGCTTCTTCCTAAAAGACAAGTTAACAGTAAGGAAGTGGAAATTGTTGCTAGTAGAACTATTATTGTCATGGGAGTAGAGTAGTCTATTTTCTATCCACTCTTGGTGTTTCCTGCAAAGTATCAGTGGCATTTTTTTCATCTACTATTTATTATTAAATTCAAAGTCTTAATAGCTGATTTTTAATTTCCCCTTATTTTTTGTTTCTTGTTTTTATTTATTTATTTATTTGTGGCTGAATATTGCTTTATTATCATTGGAATATGTTTTTTAGCTTGATGTTGCAACTGAATCAAGAGCTTGAACAAGATGAATCTCGGAGTTTTCGACCCCCAGTGGGTTCACCAATTGCCAGCTCTCCACCAGGTAGAGTCTTCTGTTATTGACTTCTCATTCCTTCTTCTTTTATTACTTCTATTTCTTTGACAAACTGAGGTCAATGCAATGTTCATGACAGGTAACTGGGCACAGTATAACAGCCCTATTGAACATAATTCTATGCAAACTATCAGTAAATCCCCTGGTTTCAGGACCATGAGTCCAACCACTAGCAACAATTTGCCCGGATTGGCTTCAATTCTTCATCCTCAACTATCAAACTCTGTGAAGGTTGCTCCTATTGGCAAGGACCAAGGAAGGGGCGGTCATGTGGACCATATGTTTACCAATACAATGCAGCACATGGAGCTGCCTTGCAACAGTCAAATTCATTTCCAGAGCCCAAGTTGAGCCAATACCATCAAACAATATCCTCTTTTGGCCCTTCTACTTCAAATGGATCTGGCATTGAAACATTATCTGGACAGCAGTTTCTTTGGGGAAGTCCAAATTTGTACTCAGAGCACACCAATACTTCTGCTTGGCCAAGACCATCTGTGGGACATCCGTATACATCTAATGGAAAGGGCCATGCCTTTCCATTCTCAGGTCGGCATGGCTCTTTGCTTGGCTCATCCCAGCCACTTCACCATCATCATGTTGGATCTGCTCCTTCTGGTGTTCCATTTGAGAGGCACTTCGGTTTCTTCCCAGAGTCACCAGAAACTTCATTTGTGAATCCTGTAGCTTATGGAGGCATGGGCTTGGGCCCTAATGATGGAAATTTTATGGTAAATATGGGTGCTCGTGCTGCAATTAACCCTGGAATTAATATACCTGGGGGCATGTCTGAAAATGGTTCGTCAAGTTTTAGGATTCGGTCCTCACCTAGGCTTAGCCCTGTATTTTTAGGTAATGGCCCTTACCCTGGACTGCCACCTACCAGCATGGAGGGCATGACTGAGCGAGGGCGGAACAGAAGGGTTGAAAATAGTGGGAACCAGGTTGATAGCAAGAAACAGTTTCAGCTTGACTTAGATAAGATTAAAAATGGGGAAGATACTCGGACTACTTTAATGATAAAAAATATCCCAAATAAGTAAGAATTAGCTCTATGTTTCCGTTATTTGTGAATAGATAGCCATATAATTGCATTATTGAAAGCCTAGTCATAATGATTTTTTTTGTTATTGCTGTTCTACAGATACACGTCAAAAATGTTATTAGCTGCTATTGATGAAAACCACAGGGGTACTTATGATTTTCTCTATCTACCAATTGATTTCAAGGTAATTATATATGGTGATAGTGAAGGAGAAGCTTCAACAATTCTTTCTAGTTTGTATTTGTATGTTTAGCCATTAATTCTTCTTCAATTGGAGCTGATTGGCATTTCTTTTTGTTGGTGCAGAATAAATGCAATGTGGGCTATGCATTTATCAATATGCTGTCTCCTTCTCACATTATTCCATTCTTTGAGGTTTTATTTTTAATGCTCTAGTTTTTTTTTTTTTTTTTCTTTGGATCAGTTCCTTGGGTTCTCTTAGTTGCCTGCTATCTTGAGTCAAACGTTATCCTTGACCTCATAAATGTTAGCATTGGCTTCGCAACTGATGAGGTCCTCGCATGTTATAAAGTGAAAGGGGCTTCCGGGTTAATAATGTACTGAAAGACAAATTATAGATCTAATTTAATGTTTCTAATTTTATGCAGGCGTTTAATGGAAAGAAGTGGGAGAAGTTTAATAGTGAGAAAGTTGCTTCCTTGGCATATGCTCGAATCCAGGGTAAGGCTGCCCTTGTGACCCATTTCCAGAATTCAAGCTTGATGAATGAAGACAAGCGATGCCGTCCAATTCTCTTTCACTCAGAGGGTTCAGAGGCTGGTGATCAGGTAATAAAGTTTTAACTGCATAACATGCTAGTGGATTAAGCTTGATTGTGGTGATATTAGTCTCAATGACGGATATCTTTACTATTCAGAAATTTCTAGCATGCTGGAATTTCCTTTACATATCTTTGTCTTATGTTTATTGATGTGACTTCAATAGACAATTGTCTGTAAATCAATTTGAATAAGCACTAGCAGTGTGGTCTAAATGGTCAGGTCATGGCTTTTGCTGATTTTTTATTCACATGGTTTTATTTATAGATTATCCAAGAACATCTTCCCTCCAACAGTTTGAACATCCAGGTCCTTACACCAAATGAGTCACACTTGGTTGATTCTTCAGGAAGCCCGACAAAGGTTGGCCCTGGTGATGGGCCAGAGAATTGTTAACAGTATATAATGCAGATTGTGCTCAGCCCAAATTGATGGTGGCTGGGAATGCTAACTTTGGCGTATATAATCAAGTGTATAAATTTTAGGAAGAAATGAATCCTATTAATAGAGGAAAGGAAAAGGAGGTATGGAGATTTTGTATCCTAGTATTATATAATTTTGCTAGAAAGCTCTGGAAGAAACTGTAGCCTGTAGGAGCATTTTGGTGAGATGCATCACAGATCACTGGCTTGAAATACGAGGGAGGAGCAAAGTTGAAGCGTATGAGTAAACATAACTATCTGAGCTGGCAAATGCAGTACCAGTTGTGCCATGATTTCTCCACTGCTCTTTTCATTTTGGGCTCGTTTTTGTTTTTGTAATTGGGTGTTGGATAAATTAAATCTGCAAATATGATGTTTATATGGATATATGTGTATCGAGGGTGGAGGTTTTTGAGGGTTTTGTGATTTAACATGGGGCACAAAATTGTATAGTGGGGGAGACAGAACAGATTTTTTTTTCTTTCTTTTGCTCAATCCTTTGTATTTGGTATTCTTGCAATGGAAATTTGCATGTCGTATTTGAAACATGACATTGTACTGATTGTGGTGATACTAGCGCCAGTTTTTTGTTGTTTTGAGGCAGGCATGGTTTATAATTGGCACAACTATCTGTAAACTCTTAAATACTGGAGGTGACTTAAATCCAGATGTGGGAAACTCCCAACTTCTTTTAGGTGGCTTTTGAATGGTTCCGAACTATTTTGTGCAGCATTTGGAAGAAATATTGCATGGGTAGAGCCATTACTGTCTAAACTGTATTGGAATGTGTAATTTACCTTGTTTTATGAAGCCTTCAACCGATCTACTGGTCAGGCTATGCATGATATTTAGTAAATCGCATCAACTTAATTCTCGATGCTGACGGGTTAGTCAAATGAAGATGTTGTACCAAGGGGTGATGTGAACCCAAGAGAAGGGCCAAATCCAGTTGGATGGAATGTCACTGATTAAGCATATAAAATATTCATCATCATCTTACATGGTCTGTTTGGGGCATGGTATATAATAGGCAGGGCCAGCCTGACTTGCATGAGCCACGCAAGATTCAGACTAATGCATAACCGCTCCAACCCTATCCCATGCAGTTGCCTTACCAAACCCAATGGTCATTTTAGTTTAACCAGACCAAAAAAAAAAAAAAAAAAAAGCTCCAAACTCTACAAAACAGTTGTCTGGTATTGGCAACTCAGCTGCTAGCGAAATAATTTTGTCTCTCAATTGTGCAGTTACAGTATTCATTTATTTATCATTGTGTACTTTTATTATTCATGTTGTTCTTTGTTCTTTTTCCTAGAGATATTTGGGTTCATGAATTCAATCTATGACCATTGAACACAACAATTACGATAGCTCAAAATGAATAAGCTGGAACAAAATAAGAAAAAAGCAATTTTGATTTTAAAAGCCCCAACCACAATTTGTGAAGCTTACAGATTTCTTTAATGGAAAGCAGAAGCACTGTAAAGGTGAATATTAAACTAAACTCATCTACTAGTAAACCCTCAAATTAAAGAGACATTCATACTACACGCCACGAATAGGGAATCTGACATGTAGCCCGCAATACATTTATTTAAGCTGGAGAGTCAATATACATACTGATACTACCTCAACTTGGGTGGCATACAGTGAGGAATCAGTTTGTATGGCAATGGATAGGCTTAATTGTCAAAACTAACCAAATGGGAAGAGCGTTTGACAAACCATGAAGAGTTTACCAGAAATTTGTTGACATATCTATGCACAATTGAGGTGCCCTTGCAGATAATCTTCCTGAACCCTACATATTATAAGAGTAGTTCAGGAAATGGGAAAGTTAAGTTGTCCTGCCTTTAGCTGTCCGTGAGTCTCTTTTGCCTTTCTTTCCTTGTTTTAAGTTCCAGGTCAATGAGGAAATAACAATGACTATGCTCTCTAACATAGCGAACCTGACCATTCATCCCGTTGAGAAGTTTTCGAGACAGGTTGAGCGCTAAGCCTTCCTGTGTTGAGCACTGGTTGCCTCCCTCAAACATATCTTGGATAAGAGCAGAAGGAAGGCCTTGACCAGGGTGAGTCATTCTGCATGCACAAGAAAATGGAATTTTAGTACGCACAAACCATCTACCTGTTTTGTTTTTTTGTTTTTTTTTTCAAAGTGATTATGGTACTAATTGTAGCAAAAATGAGAAAGACAATCACGGGTACAAGGTTATCATTGCACAAATTGGTCTAAAAGATAGTATAAAGCGTGCGCATGAAATGAAGATGAAATGTTAGGAGGGTTTTTCTCTCTCTCGCTTGCTTGGACCTAAATGGTATCATGTGCAATATGGATTTTCCAGTTTGAACTTTGCCGCCTAAAATGGCAACATGGTATATTAGAGAAGCCTATTTTAGATACAGTAACTGGAACTAAAAGATCTGAGAGGAATGGCGCAGCCGCGCAGGAGAAACAAGTTAACAATTATTTTAAAATTTGGCCTTTTCACGTACATATTCCCACTAAAATTAAATTTAAAATCTGTTTCTTTTTTCTTTCATTCTGAGAATTTTCCGTCCTAAATATTTTGGACTCTCAAACTGATACAAAGCACATTGAAGAAGGCTTTGTACAAACACTTAGCATCCAAAAATGAACACTAAAGAGAAGCCTAAAAGCCCATAAGCTATCTATGTGATCCGTTTGGTTTCGTTTCGCAGCTGTTTTGATGTCTTTTAAGTTTTTATAAAATAATTCATATGACTTTTTAATACATGTGACCATTGTAGGATAAATTATTGGTTGTGATTGTGTCTTTACTAAGACAATAATATTGTCTTATTAAGGATTTTTTAAAGTTGTAATGATAGTTTTTTGGTGAATTACTAGATGAAATTTCAGCTAACATATGTGGCTTTCTCTCCTTTTCTCTCAGGAATTGAGTAGAAATTTCTTGCTAAATTTATAGCTTGAACTAGCTTTTTTAATTTCCCTTCTTTAACTCTTTTGTTCTCTCAATCACATTGCATTAATTGGTATCAAAGCTGATAAGTGATGTTCAACAGTTTATTGATTGTTGTCACATCTGTCAAGTGTGAAAGGAACCACCAATGCTGGTTTGTACAGACCATTGCTCAGTCCAACTAGTTCTTGGACTGATGTTAGTACAGATTTCACTCTTGGGTTGCCTCGAACATAAACGAGTATGGATTCTATTCTAGTAATTGCGGATGGATTTTATACCATGCTGGAAGACTTTGGATGCTTCTCACGTAGCTAAATAGTATTTCAAAGAGATTGCTTGCCTGCTTGGTGGGCGGAATTCTGCTACTTTTGATTAGGACAAATTTTATAAGCCATGTTGGGAGAACATTATAGAAATTATTGAGATATATGTTAGAATATGTTAGGATATTATCATTAATGTGTAACCTATAGAATATATCAAGATATTACCATAAATAACGTAGACCAAGGTTTTCTATAATACCATGGGTTACTATGGTTTTAGGGTTAGCATACTAAACCTAATGCACCTAATGTATTCTTGTATATACCCTATATTAGATTCATTGTAAAATACAATTCAATAAGGCAAAGGCGTAGCCACCAAGGGCTTTTGGTAGTGGACTTAGGTCATCAAATTGAACTACTTTATAATTCTCTTGCCTCAAATTGCATGTGTTACAGCTCTTTTAATTGTTTTTTCTCTTCTTTTTTTTTTTTTGGTTTTTTCTTTTTTCTTTTCTTGTATTAACCGAAATATCAACACCGGCCAAGACACCTGACAAATTCCTGGTACAATCAATACAGATAGGCACACCCTGGTATTTCATCCATACGTTTCAGGGGGTTATTCTTACTGGTTTAGTGGCCAGTACAGTAAATACCATTTGGTACAGTATGGGTTGGTACAGTATGATATTGACATCACTGGTGTGAACAGGAAGACTGATGAATTAAGCAATAATCGTCAAAGAATTTATCCAAATATGTATGAAAAGAATTCATGAGGATTATCAGATCTAAAAACAAGAATTCAAACATCAAACATATTATTTATTTCAATGTAAAAAGATTGATAATTGAATATAACTTTGATATAACTTTCATAAGATAGAACTAAGTGACTTGAGAGTAATTGACTAATCATCAACAAAAAAATGACAAAAAATCTAAATGCCAAATAAGGCAAAACTTTTACTGGACCCCAAATGTCTGAATGAACTAAATGGAATGGACTACATGACTTTCAAGGCTAGTCAAGAAAGACACTGGTTACTTAACTAACAGACTTTACATGGAAAGGACTCAACTCAACAGGTATCCTTTCTATTCTAGCGTAATATATTTTTAAGAAGAAATAAAAATTAATATTTTAAAATACAGAAGTTATGATAAACAGATAATAAGATGAGAGGTGTTGTGAGATATTTCTCCATTAGGAGATTTAATGTGGCCCATATAAGGATTTATCCTAATTATCAATTATTGTATATTCATGTTTATATTATTTATTTAATATTAGTGTGATAAAAATAAATAAATAAAAGATTCAGCCTATTTGGACTCTATTGCGAAAGGTTGCGTTATGAACAGTTACATGAAGTATCTGCTAATAATTATTGTTGACTATCTCCAAGGAGTTTAGAAAAGAAACTAACATAAAAGAGGTGTCCCTAACTTAACCTTTTGAATGAGCATATGGTTCCATCTAAAGGTTTCATAAAGGTAGGCCAAAAGCTAGAAGGTTTCTCTCTGAAAAATCTACCACAAGTAAAATTTCTCTTCAAGAACTTGAACAATCAAGGCAGGAGGTTAGTCTTTAATTTTTGTGCTGTTTTACAATTTGTTACAGGTGTAACTCCTTAAAAGCTCATATATTAACTCAAAAGTAGTTTATAATGTAATGAAAATAGCATCAAAAGAAATAGCAGGGATTTTTAAATATACTAGCTGTGCATTAAAAATTAATTAGTCATGGTTGGGATACCTGAATTGTAAACGGATAAATTCATTGCCATCTTGTATAACCTTCAGACCAGGTGATATTTTGATTTCCACCCAGCCCTCTTGAGAAGGTGCATGATGCACCACATTAAGCAGGATATCTGACAAGACCAGTTGAAGCCTAATTTGATCACCATATAGAGATAGTGTTTTGATTTCTTCTGGAATCTCATGAAAAAGCTGTAAGTTTCTTTCTCTGAGCAATATCATAACTTGACTAACAATGGCATCCAAAACATTTCCCAAGAGAAAGTCTTCCATGTTTAACTGCAAGCTACTGCTGTAACCAGGATTAGATATTACACACTTGGGGGTATTTCTAAACAGGTACATAAGTGCAAACAATGACTAATCTGAGTCTATGGAGAGTGGTGTCTAGGTGTTTAATAATAATTTGAAAGAAAAAAAAAAAAAAAAAACAAAAAAGAGAGAAGTAAATATGATTGAGATGATAGAATGAGCTCATTTATAATCAAAGGAGTAACAATATATTTCCAAATATAATAACACCAAGTAATAGAAAGAAAATTTTCAATTTGCATAATCAAAGAAACTACAGTTAAGGAAAAGTTAAATCTGATTAACATAGTACATACAAATGAAGGAAGAATGAATTCAATTATCTTTTCCTATGTTAAAAGGGGGGGGGGGGGGGTATGTCTTTCTCTGTCCTTATTTAACAACTGTAGTTAAGTACATGGTAACAACAGAACTTGGAAAGCTTAAACAAGCATGTGTGTCAGTGTCATGCATCCAAGATAGAGAAATAATGATGGGGAAGGTCCTTCTCCTGAATCTCTAATGTAATTAATTGCTTTTCATATAAAGAATTTGGTCGAGTTCTGTAGCTTATGGTGATGTTTGACAATGAACTATAAGAAGAGTTGGTAAACAAAAAGAAGAATAAAAATGATAGAACCTAGGAATCAGCACCTATGGTTACTTGGAGTTAGCACCAAGCAGAGGAAAACGAATAGAATTCCTAGGAATCAGCATTTAGGGTTGCTCGGAATCACCACCAAGTAGGGGGAAAAGGATACAAAATCTAGGAGTCAGCACCTAGAGTTACTTAGAATCAGCATTGAACATTGAAAAGAAAGATGCCTCCATGCAAGGATATTCTCGATTTTCAGTCCAAGTATTTGTCAGGAAACTGCACCAGCACTGACTGAGAAGCATTCTCAGCCCATTTCCACTATAAAAAAAGTCATTGCCATTTAAAGATCTTTGCCAGTCCAGGCCCTTGATTAGGATAAGCACTTATGCATGGGGCAGGTGGTTGCTAAAAGCATGGCTTCAACACCAAGAGTTGCTTAGAAACAGAACCAAGCATTTGAAGGAAATTCCCAAATAAAATTTTATGAATCCATGATAAGCCGTCTACATTAGAGAACCCTGTGGCCTTTAAATCATAATCAATTACATTAAACAGGAAAATAGAAGCTAATAAAATTAAATCCTAAAAAGTCTTCAGAATCAACATCACTCAGCATTAATTATGCTCAATCAGGTCAACTGGAATCAATCACCATCAATCAGGTTCAACAAACATATATGGTGTCTGCACCATATGGGTTGCAGATGAAGAACTTAAAGAACCAATAAAATATAACATAGAATTTAAAATGTAATGCATGTCATGGGCCTACATTGAGAAGCCTTACCCTTCCTCTACACTTCTGAAATCAATGTCGTCGATGAGTGTCATGATCTGTCTTTCACATGCATCACTAGTGTCAAGAAATTGCTTCTGATGTTCTGAAACAGCTGTAGTTTTAAGAAGGCTGTGGGTAAAGCGATACCATTTAGAGGATTTTTCATCTCTTGTCGGATGTAAGCCAACTCCTTTGATTTTAAAAAGCAATCTTTATCCTCCGGCCTGCGTCCTTCTAAGGCCTGCTGCAGGTCAGGCACAACAATCTGTAAGAAGCAAAAACAACCAATTACATTTCCACCTGCATCAGTCCTCTTGTTTGCTGTTAAAAACACCTCCACAAATTTTCCATTTCTATCAAAAATCCAAAAGGGAACTTCTCCGTTTCTTGACCACTAATTCCTCGATACAATAAAATCATAAATTTAGTCAGTGTATCTTGATCTTTCAGCTGACAGAAACCATCAAAGATTTCCCAGGGAGCATTTTACCCATAACTTCATCTCTCGGCCAACCGGTTAGCTTTTCCATGGCTGGATTCCATTCACAGCAGCAGGCATTCTCATCAGAAGCAAATATGGGCGGAATCAATGGATTCAGACTTTGTATGATAGCCTTATAATCACCTTGCAAGCGGATGAATTTTTCCCTAACAACTTTCTCAGATGTAATATCTTGACCCACAAAGCACACTCCAACAGCATTGTTTTCATAATCCCTACTTGTGCAGGCATTAGCCATAATGTATACAACTGACATTTGCTGACCAGACCTAAAGTTTTTCAACTTTAACTCAATGTTTTTGTCCTCCTCACCTGGATAGTAATAAAAGTTAAACTAAAATTATACCATTAGGGTAATGTTATGAAAAATGAAGAAGATGAGCAGGCTGAATTCTGGGAATTTCTTGAGGAAATATAAAAAGAAGTGACATGCAAGACTGCAAACTGAAAGGCAACCCCCATATCTTTGCAAATATATAGCCTGAATAACTTTGTACAGTATTACAATTCAAAGTAATACTCATAGTTCACAAAAAAAAAAAGGAAAAAAGGAAAAAAGAAGAAGTTTGTTCTGTGCCCCAAAGCATTCAATAAACAGTATTTAAAAATAAAGTCAGAGGAGGTTTCTTTGGAGGCTTAGGCATGGCAATGAAGAATAAGAATTGCCACAATTATAAGAGTGATTTGGTAATGCTTCTTTGGAACTTAAAGCACTGCAAAGGGTCAAAAGGAATGTGATCTGATGATTTGAGAGAAAAGATGGCTCAAGTCACTATAGAATGGACTAATTTATTCATGCAACCACACCATGTACTTAAAATGTGCGTCTGTGGAGTTGAGTTGAATGAATAGGATTTTCATGCATTGAATGCCAACACAAGTCATAGAAGTTAGATCAGGGAGCTATTGTGTCATAAAGATGTTATGAAATGCAATGTACTTTACTATGATATTTGAGTTAGATAATAAACTCAAATTCAATGAATGTCATTGTTGACGTAAAAAAAGATTTACCTTGCAAAGCTCTGGATAGAAGATTTTCAACCATTCTGCATGAGTCCTCATAAACCACTTCATTGGCCAGGGACTTCCCTATAGCATCACTAGTTTGTAATCCTGTCATTTCAGCAATTTTTAGATTCCATCCATTAATGAGACCGGCTGAATCAACCCCAAAAATTGGAACTGTTGCTGTTTCAATCAATCTGACCATTTCACATGCCACTGAACTGAGTTCATCTATCCCCTGCATCTCAGCATCATTCTGCTGAATGAACTTCAATGCCTTAGAATCGCTGTCCTCCATATCCTGAAATGAGTCTCTCATGATAAGCTGCAAAGAATGAATTGCATTAATTTCTGAAACCTCCCAAGGCAAGCTTCTACTTTTTACTACTTCAAGAAAAGCATTAAACGATAATCTTGGGTTCATTTTTCTGCAATCATCTTTTTCCTCTGGATGATGCTTGGCTCCTCCCCATTTTACTTCCTTTGCAGTGTGAGACCTGAACCAGAACAAGAAATCCTTTGAATTGATTCTTGCAGTAGCCATGCCACAAACTTCATCACCCAGTGAAGCAGCACCTGGGTAACCAGCATCGGCCAAACTATCTGTGCTCAACCCGGTAGAATCCCCATGATTAGTGAGCAGCCACTCTGCAATATCCTTCACCTGTGATTCAGTTGGAGTAACACCCAATAACCAACATTTCCTGCCATAGTACAATGCAGCCCCATCACACTTAACAAGATCCATGATACTAGGAGATTGTGTCACGATACTAAATGGAGCATCCCGGAGGAGCATGTCACATAGTAAGGTTTGTGTTCGGAGTCTGCCAATTGTGATGCCAGTTGAAGCTCCATGTATAGCTGAAGCCCAAATGCCTGCATAAGGAACTCACAAGCGAAGGGGGAAAGGGACATAGCGGGCGGAGGTGTGGTGGCACACTACCAATCCCCAAAGCTTCGACGAATCATTACCATGTATATGATAATGAAGCCCAAATGCCTGCAAACTCACAAGCATACCGAAGGGGGAAAGGGACATAGCGGGCGGAGGTGTGGTGGCACACTACCAATCCCCAAAGCTTCGACGAATCATTACCATTGATGATAATTGCCATTACCAATGAGGCAATAGAGCCCATATTATCCATAAATTGCGTGTGGCATTCATGTGGAGAACGAAGAGTTGAATTGACCAAGCAAAGAGGCTGCTTTAGTTCTTCACTCTGAATGATCCTTACAGATTTTGCATGGCAATCACAAATCATCCTTACTCGATTCTGCTTGAATAAGAAGCGGGCAGCTTGAGGGATATCCGTAGCAGGATAATGTAAACCCAAGTAGGAATCTAAATCCGACCTTCTGATTTCAGACACAACTTCACCATGATCATCATCATGGAACTTATAAGCCATAACCCTGTCATACCCAGTGAGCTTTTGAACATCCTCCACAACTGTATCACATAACACACCAATATCTCCCCCAGGGAGTGACTGCAGCCTAGAAATCGCCCGAACCGCCAGTTTCTGTGACTGCACTGCCCCTGCAAGGGACAATACAGGATCACCAGACTGTGCAGGCTCCAAGTCAATCACAACCCCCACATCAATTCTATGCAATATAGCATAAAATGGCTTCTGGGTACTCCTGGAGTACACCCAAACCGGGTTTAACAGAGAAATCTCCCTAGAAAGGCAGCTTTCGTCAGAGAAGCTCCAGAAGAAGGCGTAAACAAGGTTCTAGCATCGGTTCCAATCAGACCGTTTAACTGTTTTGACTCAAATTGAGTGTCTAAAGTTAAACCCAACAACTGAAAGCAGTTCTCACTATAACTGATAATTTTAAAAGTGGGTTCTTCAATTGCAAGCATACAACCAAAGGGCTGAATATGACCACCCCTTTGAATTTTTGTGAGATAAGCAGTTATTTGTTGTTCAGGCACAGATTGTGGACCATGCAATACTGATCTTGAGTAGTTGAAGGACTTACCAGACACACCAGACTGCTCAAACTCAGCCAACAGCCCAGCATCAGCATTGTAATGAGCAATTGCTTTGTCTCTTTTATCCTTGTTGTTGTTAATGTTTGGCTTCATGATGTTGCTTGCAGCTGAAGATGAAAAGGTTGCTGTGCCTTTTTCTCCACTTCCTGGACCCATTGTTTTATATTTGAGATACATCGGCCTCTGCCTCTGCCTCTGCCTCTGCCTCTTTAGCTTGGCTGCATAATATGACTAGAACTAGCAGAAATATTAAGAGCAGGAGTAGTTGGATCTTTATCATAACTGTACTTGCCGCTTCTGTTGCTTGATTCTTCTGTCTGTATCTTCCACAAGTCTCTGTCTCTTTCATTTTTTGCAGTTTGTGATTATCTTCTTCTAAACATGAATTACTCACTGCTAATCCGGTCTTAAGTAGTAACTAGTGGTAACTCTTTATTCTTTCTTTATTCTCTAATCCAGTCTTAGCATTAATGATAATGCTTCTTTTTGTTATATACACACACGTACAATATAGTGAACAAATTGTAGTAAAAGTTATGGTCTTAGCATTACTTTATTGCTAATTTAATATTTTTTTTTTCCTTTTTATTTTTTGGCAAATGTGATAAGCACGCATTGATTTAGAAAACATTTTTTCAAATAATTATAAAAAAAATTAATTTTTTGACACATTTTTTATATATATTTTATAAAAATAGTATTATAATTTTTTTAAATAGTTTATTATCAATTATTCTATAAGTTACTCTTTCAAATGATTTTTTTAATTATTATTTTTTAAAATTTTATTAACGTATTCGTTTAAGACACATTAATAAACCATTTTTTTTTTATGAAAAAATTAATATTTTTTTGAGATCTCTTTCAATTTCTCTTTTTCTCTTATTTTAATAGCTATGTCTTATTTTATAGGAAATATTCAAATTTAATCCAAAATTCCTGAGTGTCTCAGTTTTTTTTTTTAATTTTTATTACATTTGTTTCCATTAACAGATACTGACCACATGTTTGACCAACTTTTTGTGGACAACAAAAAAGAAAAAAAGAATAAACAACGTAGGTGCTTAGAAATCAGTGTAAAACATACGAGTGACATGACACACATATCCCAATTAAAATGTTGCCAAAAAGTTGTCCATATGTTTTTATAGCATTCTTAAAAATGATGATTCTCATGGTGGCCCATATCAGCAAAGGAGCCTATGAGATGTATACTAAAATCTTGGGTGGAGGAGATTCCTCTTAAGATGTTTATTTTCCGTTTATTGTAAATTCTGTCTTGATTCAATGAAATTATGGTCTTTCTATCAAACATTATGGGGGAAAAAAAGGGTCTTTCAAAATAACAAAACAATAATGATGATGATGATGGTTCATCAGTACAAAGGCTTTCTTATCTACCATAGCATTTGGCCAAATGGGGACCAGAATGAAAGCCCAATACCTCGAATGCACTATTTGGAATACCCCACTTTTTTTTGGGGGGGGGGGGGGGGGGGACAAAATTGTTTGGATACCATACTTACACAAGTTAATGGAGCATTATGGTGCAGCTAATATGCAAACATAAAATTGAACTTAAATGTGCTTTATACAATATTTTCTTAAGATTGTACAATTTTTTTTTTTTTTTGTCAAGTTTGTATTGTAACATCTGCTTACCCACAAAAACTTTTTTTTATGGATAAACTTCAATATATATATATATATATAATCAAACCAAAATATGGGCACTAAAATTAGCTTTACAAACTATCCTTAAAACATTGGAAGACTAAGTTTATTGAAACGAAACGACTTAAAAGATGAAAGGGAGAGTTTTGCAGCAATATGAGCTGCTGAATTGCATTCTCTCTTGACCTAATTGAAATTACAATTAAGTAAAAACTCTCTAAAACTAAGGATGTTACTAACAGTATTATTGATAGTCCAATCTAGGATGGTTGGCGAGGATAAAGAATCAAAGCAATTTTTCGTGTCTCCCTCAATGATTATACATGGCCATTTTTTAACCTTAGTAAGCTGGATAATAACATACTAAAGTTGAAGTACAATCAAAATTCAAATCAAATCCAAATTAGCTTCTAAATATGGTCTAATTTTGCGCCCAAGTGTCCATTTTATTTATTTAATATTTTTATGTGTATGTGCGCGCTTGCTAAATAACCCGTTAATCACACTCAGCATGAAAGCTGAAAGAACTACCACAACATACTATTAACAGAGAACTATGGAAAGCAAGTAAATTGTAACTCTAACTAAACGAGTACCAGACCTAAATTCTAAGGGAGATCCAGCCATTGAGTTTAAGTAATCTATGATAATTCTAAGTATCAAAGCATCATAAATTTTTTATGCCTAGACAGTTCTAAACTAGTAAACAGATCGATGCCTAAGTAAACAAAATAAGCACCAAAGTAGGTCGATGATAATGCTTTAAAGATCAAACAAGATTAACAATTAAGAACTTGAATAAAATTAAAGGAAATTTGTACAAACAAGATTAATCAAAGTAACATATTATACATATTATAAGGAAATGAACTTACTGACATGAGCACCTTCTAAAGCCATATGAACTAAAAGGGTCTATTAAGGAACTACAATTACAAGCAAATGATCTATATAAGCAAGTTTGTCAATGGAGAGTGGTTTATTTTCTTGAGAATGAGTCATTTATTTATACTTAAAACATTCAATAGTTATACTAATAATTGTGTTGTAAGGACACAATTCGAGCCCAGACCCAGAATCAGAAGAGAATGGGCTTGAAAGCCTTTTACAATGAAATTTATAGAGAGTGAGTTTGAAATCTAGGTTCTAATGATGTTTAAATAACAAAGAATGATGGGTTTTTGGCCCAATAACACTTCAAGGAGTGGTTTAAATGAATATGAATGAAAAACTTCTTCTCGGACACAATCCGAAGATAGTTTATATTACTGATGCTCAAGATAGATTACAATTGTGGACAATCAGATTTACAATATACTTTTCTTTCTTTTCTTTCCAAAAGGGTCTCCCCTTTACCGAAGGTCCCTTCTCTCTTTTATACTCCCTTCCTTTTTCCCTTCTCATCCTCCACCTCATGGTTAGACTGCTGGTTTAGATACTTGTCTTATCCACCTTCCTTAAAGTCTCAGGAAATAGGGACCAAGTTTCAAACCTGATATTCAGGTCTCACT
This sequence comes from Castanea mollissima, assembly GCA_014183005.1. Classification (NCBI taxonomy): domain Eukaryota; kingdom Viridiplantae; phylum Streptophyta; class Magnoliopsida; order Fagales; family Fagaceae; genus Castanea; species Castanea mollissima. Next base: position 43,303,030 of record JACAVU010000002.1, on the reverse strand, counting down.
TTCCTATTAATGCAGCTAGAATATCATATGCAGAGCATTCAATGCGGGGCAGTGATAAACAGTTTTATCTCAGATATTCTATTGTCCTTCTTCTTATCTTCCACGTGTACCGTATCTAGAATATAGCTTGTAGATTTTAACCAACCTTTCTCCCACCTTGGCTTCATATAGCCGATGACACAATCTTCCTCGGACACACCTTTTCAGACATTATCTCTCCTTTTGTTTAGTATTTTCTTATGGGTTAACATTCATACACCCTCCGACTATTCTGTGTCCTCGGACTGAGTTTTTAGCCCGAAGAACACTTTTTGGGCCAACCCAGATATATTCCTGGGCCCAAAGGCCCTACATGTGTATTTTACGTGTCTCTCTTTCTTTGGGCTTGAATGACACTTGTTACAGTGTTAAATGTTGTTTTTAACATCTTAAAACTGCATTGATGTCACTTTTCTTATTAAGTGCATTATTACATGGATTAATAACTTACATTGGGTCTACTTCTACTTCCCGCGTCTTTTTTCCACATTCTTGTGCTTTTACATGTATGAACTGCCTGTTACGCCACTTGTTGCACTATTAACATCCTAAGAAATTTTAATTTAATGCAAACAGATATAGTAGTACTTAAATTTTCAAGTACCTATTAAGGCATTTTCAATAGGTACTTTAAATTATATTAATATTAAACTAGTGTCTACATTAGCGAGTATATTAATATTAAACTAGGGTGGGAGGGCCAAAATTTTGTAGTTTATGATAGACAGATATCCACTAATTTATTAGATATAGACAATGATTCGGATGGTGGGTAGACACTGTAAATTAATCTTAAATATTTCTTTTTTTCTAATATTTCGATAATTACAACCGAAAAATGAAAATTTAAACTTTTAATGTCTCTTTTGAAATTACGAGAATATGTCAATTAATTAAGCTACAAGCCTACAAGGCTTTTTAATAAAACTTTCAAATTTAGTTTGTTTGGATACTGCTTATTTTGCTAAAAATTAAAAATTTATTGTTAAAAACACGGTAACAAAATAATTTTTAAAACATAAAACACTATAGCAGTGAGTGATTGCTGCGTTTGTCATGGGTTTGGTGGTCCATAAACAGTGCCGTGGGACAAAAAAAAAACGCAAAACGCAACTTAATTGTTAGCCCAATCGCACGCTAAGGGTGCACCTTACCAATGCCCCATATTTTAAAGTGGATATCCATAACGGCATAACAATGCCAATGTCATGTGAATCCCGAATGATCACTACCTTAATGCCATTGGAACTTAGCATCTTTGAACTGAACCACAACCGCATTTGCTTTGTAGTAGTGGCTAGACTAACTGCGTCTGTGTCAAGCTCTGTCTCTACTCTCTAGCCTCTTAGCCATTACTACAGTAACCTTAATCTCTGTTTAAAGCTCAAGAGATTTTCTCGTCAGAGTTAATGGCACAATCCACTCTGCATTGTACCGAATCTATTTTCATTTCTATGGGTTCATAATAACGAAAGGAATCGTAAGAAACATCTCCAAATGCTTTAGAACGTAGGTAGTATGGATATTTCATTGAGGTGCCCTGTTCATGTCGTACACTTGTTGTACTGGTATCATATTAATGTCAAATCTACTAACGTCATATCATAATATTTTAGAAATTACTTGCGTTATTGTGTCATATCTGCACTGTAGAAAAATTCTTAGGAAATCTTAGAGTATAGTGAAATGGTATTTCCTTCTCTCATATTCATGGTGAACCCTACCTTGAATTTAATGAACAAACTCCACTATGAATATGAGAAGAAAGAGCATTATTTTCCATACTTCGAAAGTAACTAGGAGCATCTATATCATGTCTGTCTATTTGTTTCTTAGTTTAAAACCCATTCCGCCAAATTACGAAAGACCACATGTTTGCTTAGAGATCATCATAAAACACTTCACTTTCTCTCTAAACCTCAGCTACAAATTATGCAAAAGCCGCAAAACCACAGTGCATGAGGACGTGATTTCGGTTCCCGCATCACAATTCTCGCATGCTTGTTTTTCTTATTATTCAATATGTACGTCATGTAGAGTGTAGACTAATATATATATTTTTCCCCTTGTGAAGAATTTCAGGTTTTCTTTATGGATTAATTTTTTAATGAGTTTAGTTTTAATTTCTTTTGATGTAATGGATTACATTACTGCATGGATGGATTCAATTTTGTTTGACAATGAGATTCCTTTGTTGACCAATTCCTAGGGAAATTGATTAGGTAAGATGAGTATCTAATAGCTTCTTATATTCTCACTTAGCCTTCGAGCTTAAATCGATTGATCTAGATTAGTTATTGGCAATGTATTTATTATTTTTTAGGTTGTAACTAGAAAATAATGCATTGTAGTTTCCACTTTTAATAAAATCTAATTTGTAACCTCATGCATATGCATAAATACACTTAAAATATATAATAAGATGTATAGTATAATTCTTATATAAAATATAAATATTATTAATAACTATTCTTATATTTTATTAACTTTTTAAAAAGTCTTGTAAGAATATTATTAAGTATAAAATGTAAACTATCTATATTTATTTATTTATTTAGTACTTCTTAATTTTTGCTATTGTGAAGTACTTTTTTAAAATGATTTATTAATTCTAAGCTTTTTGGTTTGTGTACTCAATAACTCACTTTGATTAATATTTATGATGTGATCTCATATTTGATTCTAAAATTAAGAAATAAAATTATCTAAAAATAAAAAATTTAGGACACATGGCACAAATTGGATTCTAATTTAAAATTCTAATTGGACTTTTTCTAAGTTTTGCAAATATAAATGTGTGTGTGTGTGTGATCTTAATTTAGTACTAGAAGACTAGAGAATATTTTAATAAGAATGTGAGTGATCTTAATTTAGCGGTGGAATACTAAAGAATAATTAAAAGAGACAAAATTATTGTTAAAAATTTGAACAAGATACAAGCAAGGGATAGGCAAAGTATGTACGAACTTTGGACTTGAGATTTATTAAGGGCTTGCTCGAGCGGGATGATTAGGTTTTGTTTGGTAACAGTTTTTGTTTTTTATTTTCAAAAACTAGTTTTTAGGAATGTAAATAAAAAACAATTCTCTTGTATTTTTGAAATAAAAAACATGTTTAATTAGTTGAAATTAAAAAAAAAATTGAAGAAAAAAATAGAAAATACTAAAATATGTTGTTATTTGGATTTGAACTCTAATGCTAACTCATTATATGAGATAGATTCATTAAATTAAATGCATATTTTCATTGACTTTTATAAATTAAAAACTGAAATAGCATTTTAACTATTTTCAGTTTCCTTCACAAATTGAGTTTTGAGTACAGTTTTTTTTTTCTATTCATTTTGAGTTGCTAAACAAGTTTTGTAGTCTCAAAAATAGAAAATTGTTTTTGAAAACAGAAAATAAGGAGAAAATGTTATCACCAAACATACCCTTATTACTCGAGTGAACAGTTGCAGTAATTGTGTTTTGTACAATATTATTGCATAAAAATGAGGGTAAAGAAGCCTTTTGAGTCCCTAACAACTAGTAATAGTGAAGACAATATTTTTAGATAATTTGTTCCACCTATAGTGACATTTCAAAGATGCATTTTCAATGGCAACTATTCATTAGTTATAAATAATCATTCATATATAGTTATTATAGCTTTTAAACCTTTTATAGATTTTATATATTATTGGTTTGTTTGGGATCCGTTTATTTTGCTGAAACTGAAAAAAAAAAAAATTGTTGAACTGTAAATAAAGGTAAAAGTTAACTGAAATAGTACAGTGGGACCCATGAATAGTACAAAAAAGTGCAATGGGGCCATAAATAATAGCAAAAATAAGTTAAATAGTAAAATAAACTGACTTTTTAATCCATGCTTAGTCTTAAGACGATTTACTTACATGCTATTGAAGACGCAAAATCATCTTCAAATAAGGGTATTCTACTACTTTAAGTGGTGACTCTATGCGTAAAACCCTCAATTTAGGGGCATATATGTGAAAAATCTTAAAACAACAGAAGGAAATACAACATAATCATTGTTGTTCATATTTATATGTGAGAAATTTCAAAACAACCGAAGAAAATACAACAATAATTGTTGTTTTCAAGTGATTTATAGAAAAAAAAAATTCTAATGTAAATTATTGAAATTATTGATGATGATACAGGAAAATCAATAGGCTAAAATACTTCGGGCTATGACAATGGTTGTAAGTCCTGAAAAGAAAGAAGGAAATGTCAAAGGTGATTGGTATGACTCGGCTAAGGACCCTCCGACGGTTGAGTCCGTTTTCTCTCTTAGACACAAAGATAAAAAAATAACAGATGGTTAGAACTTACCTTTGGTAGATCGAACCTGCTCCTTTTATAGAGAGTTTGATGTGGGTCTACTTGTTTGGGATCCATCATCATCGTTGGTGATGTTGGTGGTTAATGAAGAACATGACGTATGTGGAACAAATTGTGTGGAATTCATTTCACATACCAAGCAACGTGTCATGTTTTGCTAATGTAGAACCTTTTGAGAATTTCTTGTAGAATTTACCAAGTACAATTTTGTCGTCCATGGGTATGATCGTCTATACCATGCTCGTCCATGGACGAGTTCTTTTTGGTAGATCCCATTATTCTTAATGAAGGGTCTTGTTCATGCTTTTTGTCATTCTGTTGTGGTTTTCCTTGGATGTGATCAAGTTATGGACAACAACCAAGGACAAGCTATATTTAGTTGATCCCCATTAGAGCTTTTCTATTAAAACGGATGATAAAAGTACATAGACTTTCATTTTCTCCTTGTTCTATGTTCAATAGATTGGACAAGGAACGTTTTTGCCTTTGTCCCCTAACAAAGTTATTGACGAACAACTTACTTAACTCCTAGAATGAAGTTATGGTGTTTGGTGGTAGCTTTCCAAACCACACCCTGGCAAGTCCTTTCAACATGGTAGGGAAGGCTCTGCATATAATTTTATCTAGAACACCTTAAAGATGCATAGTCGTCTTGAATGTGGCAATGTGATTGCAGGGATCACGCGTCTCATCATATGAGTCCAAGGTAGGCATTTTGAACTTGGAAGACAGGGGATGACTGGTGATGGACGCAATGAAATGGGGAATCTATCTTGCGGATGAGATCATCCACATGGTTTGCTCTCCTCGTGGAATCCTTCATCTCCTTCATGGCTCTTCTCATCTGGTCCTCTCTCTCCAAATGTGATATCCTACGAGTAACGGTGCCCTTGGACTAGTCTCCTTCAGCATTATTCTCCATACCTTCATTTCCTGAATTCTGACACCTTTCTCCACCATGTTGTTGACGTTGTCTGTTAACTTCCCTAGTTAACTCTTGGTTCTGTTGTGTCAATTTTATCATCACTGCTACCATGGACTGTAACTGTATTTGGACAATCATGGGTAGTGGTGGTGCATAATTTGGATAATTGGAGGCGTTTCCACTCTCCTGGTGTCTTGGACTAGTGGCCATTGATCTAGTTCGGACCATGCAGCCTTTTTGTCTTTTGGAAAATGAAAAAGGTAAACTAATGGTATACGAAAATGTTTAACTTCTCTAACATATATTCCCACAGACGGCGTCAACTGATGATGCACGAAAATTAGTAGGCTGAAATACTTTAGGCTATGACAATGGTTGTAAGTCTTGAAACGAAAGAAGGAAACGTAAAAAATGACCTGTATGACCTGACCAAGGACTCCTCAATGGTTAAGTCAATTTTCTCTCTAGGACACAAGGACAGAAAAATAGTAAATGGTTAGAACTTACCTTTGGTGTATGGAACCTGCTCCTTTTATAGAGAGTTTGACGTGGGTCTACTTGTTTGGGATCCATCACCATTGTGGATGATGTTGGTGGTTAATGAAGAAAATAGGGTATGTGAAATGAATTGTGTGGAATTCCTTCCACGTACCAAGCAACGTGTCATGTTTTGCTTATGTAGAACATTTGGAGAATTTCTTATAGAATTTACCAAGTAAATTTGGTCTTCCATGGGTATGGTCGTCTATACCATGCTCGTCCATGGACGAGTTCTTTTTGGCAGATCCCATTATTCTTAATGAAAGGTCTTGTTCATGCATTTTGTCATCCTGTTGTGGTTTTCCTTGGATGTGATCAAGTTATGGACGACAATCAAGGACGGGCTATACTTAGTTGATCCCATCAATTGAAATAATACCCTTTGACAAATAACAAAAGCTTTTAATTTATGAGACTAGACTAGAGACTCCTTCAATTTAACGTTGGTTCTCTATTTATATTCCTTTCATAAAAGAATATATATATATCAAAAGACGCATTTTTCTATCAAACAATGTTATAAGTATTTGGTCACAAAAAAAAATCTTAATAAGATAGGTACTTATCTATTACAATTGTTATAAAATAAAATAAATTTGAATAAATAATAATTAAAATAAAATGTACTTGGACCACGTTAAATCTTTTAGTGAAAATAATTAGCAATTTATGATTAGTTGATCCTCCATTTTGGAACATGTATCTAATGGAATTCCCAAAAAGTCCCTATGCTTTTTAGTCTTAGTTCTCACTTATGGTCAAAATGAAACACTGGCTAACAAGTAGATGATGAATTAATGTGTCGTTCACATTTCTAGCACTATTTTCCTCTCACATTTCCTCCCCCATGCATTCAAGTTGATTTTAATTCATTGGACTCTAGTGGAAAACAAAGAACACCAAAGAAGCAAAGACCACCATTTTCTTTTCCGTACATGTTCTGCTTCTGCTTCCCAAGTCCCAACAAACAAAGTGAAAAGAACTCTCTCTTTAATTCCCCCTTTCTATTTTTCTTGCCTAAATTCAACCTAACCAAACGGTCCAAACAACCTAGTCCAAATCATTCCAACCAAGTAGTAGATTCTAATCCAGCATTATAAAAATTAAAAAAAAAAAAAAAAGCTGTAGATTCTTAGGTTTAAAATATTTGAAGTGGTTGCCACTTGCCATTGCCATACTCAACCATACGCCCATGCCTGGCTTACATTGGATGTACATCTCTTTCTTTTCATTTTTTTAATCATGCGTAAACCCATTTTAACTAATCAAAGTGAAATTACTTTTGAGTATTGTGAGGTTAACAACATTTACACAAATTTTTTACAACAAATCCAAATTAGCCCGTACTTATTGGGTAAAAAAGAAAGAAAGTAGAGAACTATTACGTCCATAATATTTTCACAATAAATTTTAAAAAGTAAATTATTATTTATTATAATTTGAACTTGTTATTCAAATTATTTTTTTCTCTACCAACAAATTGACTATTTAGAATTTATTGTGAAAATATTATAAAAATAAAAATATCACTAGTAAATCAATATTAAAACTATTAACAATTTATCATCTCATACTTAGCTTTGTTGCGAGTGAGCAAAAGATGTATAATTCAATAATCGATCGTACCAAAAAGCATTTGGTATATTGGTCTAATAACTTAAAAGAAAAAAAAGCAATGGCAAAACAGTAAATGAAAGAAAGAACACAACACAAGTTTTATATAGGATAGGCCTTTGTAAAAGAGAACGTCAAAAGACACGCAACCGTCGAAGGAGGGAGAGAAACGAACAACGTAGGAGTGTTTTGTTTTTGTTTTAGTTATTTTAGTACTACTATCCGAGCGTGAAGAGCACGCGCCAAAAGAAGGACGTGGGTGGGGTGGAGGGGGGTGGGGGGCGGTCCAATTCCAAACTCCTCTCTTTCCGCGAAGCTGCGCGTGTCAACGCGTCACGCTGAGCTGGTCTTTGAGAGCACACGTGGCGCATTGCCACCGGTCCAAACCACTTCCGAAATATACCAATCTCAGCCGTCCGTATGATCCAACAGAACCCAACATCACTTCCTTGTCTGACCGTTCGTGCGAGTTAAAAAGAGAAACAACAAAGTCAGAGACAGAACACAACCCAGAGAGACAAGAGAGAAAGAGAGAGTTTTTCAGCTCCTATTCTATACCAGGTATTTGTATTTTCTCTCTTTCTTTCTAAATCCACTGTTTTTTTTAGTTTCCTCCTTTGGTTCAAAGCTAATTTTTAGAGTTTCATTTACTTTTTACTTCATTTTTTTTTTCTTTTTTTGGTTGGGGTTGCTTTTACTGTGTTGAAATGGTAGTTTAACTGTATAACTGTCATCTCAGCTTGGTCTTTCTAGGGTTTTAGCTTCATGGGGTTGGGTTTTAATCATGGGTTCTTGTTTGAATTGTTGTTGCTCTTTTTTCTTTTTTTGATGTGATAAATTCAACTTTGATTTTGAGTTTGGTCTTCTGAATTACTTCTTGGTTGACTTGGGTTTTCTACTTTTCTTGTTTTCTTAAAACTTTACTAGAAAGCTTTTGGTAATTTGGACTTGGGTTTTGGAATTCTTGTCTTCTCAAATAAGTTGGTCTACTGTTTCTATACCCTTTTTCTTTCTTTTTTTCCTTTTGGTTTTGTTAGGACTTTAAATTCCACAATTTAGTTAGCAATTACACATTAATATTATGCCTTGATTAGACACCTTTGAATTTTAACAGAAATGGATAAATTCTATTATCTGCTATCTTTGGATGTAGTCCTGCTCAACGGATGAGTCAATTGACAGTGAATTTTTAATGTTGAAGTGTGTTTGGATGCACAGAATAGGGAAAACACATTTAGTGGAGTTGTCAATTGTGATTGGGGCTGTGGTGGTGTTGGAACCGGCGGTATTGACTTTGGTGATGGTGTCGTTGTGTTTGAATGTTGGACTCGTTTTCTTTTATGTTTGAAAAGGTCATTTAAGAGAGCCTTATTCATTAAGCCTTCCTTACACATCATTTGATTTTCGAAAGCAAAAACTGTGTCGATTTAAGTGAATTGTTGTCACCATTTTCTCACTTTAGACCTTATTTTGTCGCATTACTAAATGTAATAAACCAAAATCCTAGCTTTGAAAGAATTTAAGGTGTTGATCTTCCGTTACTCCCTCTCACTGGTAACCTCTTTTGCATCCGATTATGTGGGCCATCCAAGTTGATGTCATTTTTGTTATTGTAATTATTATTATTATATAGAGAAAAAGTTTCCTTATTTCTGTTAGATCTGCTATTTGATTTGTTTGTATTCTTTCTTTGTCGTGAGTATACCATTGTAAACATATTTCATTTGTGCTATTAATAAAACTTTTATTAGCTATCAAAAACAAGAGAAAAGGTTTTATTTTATTTATATGTTTGAATAGAAAGTACTCTGTTACTTCTTCTTTTTTTTTAAATGGTTAATATATAGAGAGGGGAAATATGATTTCATTTGCTTTATCTGGATATTTTATGGCTGAAAGAAGCATGATGTGATTGTCCGCCCATGGGAGTATTTAGCAAACTTTTGTCCTGAAAAGGTGATCTTTCTCTGCATGGATGGCAGCATTGGAACAGATTATTAAATTGGACTGATCATCAAAAGAAAACGAATCAATATCAGTTGATAACCCAAGTTGATATATTGGGTAAGTGAGATGGAGAGATTGTCGATCACCTGCTATTACATTGTTTGGTAGCTAGGTGCTTTAGATATTGGTCTTCTCCTTCTTTGGGGTGTCGTGGTGATGTGGATGCCACACGCAGTTGTATAGAAGTTTTCTGCTTGAATGGGTGTTATAAAAAGTGAGAGGTGTGTTATGCTTGTAGAGTAGCACACCCTTTTCTAGTTCGGTGTATGTATAGGAGTAATAGGACATTCGAATGCATAGAGCCAATCTTTGGCATGCTAAAGATAGCACTCCTGAGGGAATTGATTTTATTAGGCATTCTGGCTTGGTAACATGTTCTTTGGCTTGGTTAGTGATGGTTTTGGCTGTGATAATTATGGTGATTAACTAAGTGTGCATTTGGATTGGGATGGAAAATTAAAATTATTTTACTATTCAACTTATTTTTGGTGCTATTCATGGATCCCACTATACTATTTCAACTAACTTTTATTTACAGTACTTACAACAATAAGTTTTCAGTTTCAACAAAATAAGCGGTATCCAAACACACCCTAACTACACCTAACTAATTTATACTAAACTTTCTTGTGTTCTCGGTGATAAATCTAACATAGATTATGGATCTGCTAGTTAATTTTCTTGTGTGTTAATTACTGAAGTTCTTTTTACAAACATTGACTTTAAAAGATGTTTGAGTGCATAAATACTATACTGCATGATTCTCATTGTTTCTAATGGTTGCTGAACATCTGTCCTCTTTATCTTTATCTTTATCATTTCCATGATCCAGTCTCTGCTTCTGATTTGATTGTTTAGAGGGTGTTGTTTCCCCACTGATGTTCCCGATTCAAGGTTGCAGTACATATCAGCAGTTCAGATCAAATGCCATCACTAAAAATGAAGCACAATTTGAGCATGCACGGTTTAAAAGAAAAATATGGTCTTCATGCCTGCCAAAAGTCAAGTAAAGTTTCCAAAAAATCATGCTCATATGTCAGGATTACTGAACAAACAGCAGAATTTGACACTTGTATTCACAAATGTCAGGATGGTAAGCAACTACACCTAAGATTTTTTTTTCTCTCAAACAATGCGTTGTGTATTTAATATGAAGGTTTCAAGTTCTCTATTATTGGCTATCAAATGGTAGATATCCAGTGTAGGTTTAGTTTGACCAATTTGATCACCAAGGTTGGACAAAAATCTGTTAAATCACGTGACATCGGTACTTCATTTCAAAATAACATTTTAAGAACAGAACCATGTAATAGTAAAGCATAGATAATATTGCACAATGTTAGTGTCCTGTTATATATCAGTGTGTGTATGTAATATTCAAGATTCAAAAAGTTTTGGCATGCTTTGAATTGAAAGGAGATAAATATGAATGCTTTCAGTCTTCACTCAACTTAAAGAATAAAAGAGCTCAGAATAGCACTAAAAGATATCAAAAGAAAAAAATAAAAAATAAAAATGCGCCTTTTAAATGTTCCCTTAGTTTCCACCATTTTTTTTAATTAGTGTCTTGTTATATATATAGATGTGTGTGTGTGTGTGTGTGTGTGTGTGTGTGATAATCAATGTTCAAAAACTTTCTGCTTGCTTTGAATTTCAAAGAGATAAACAGGAATGCTTTCAGACTTCAAGTACAACTCGAATAGAAATGACATGTAGAAGGTTAAAAGAGCTCAAAAAAGTACTAAAAGTTATTTGAAGCAAAGAAAAAATGCGCTTTTAAAATGTTCCCTTAGTTTCCACCATTTTTTTTATTGGTAAGTTACATTAGCAACTTGCGGTTTTTGAATCTAGTTCCACCAAATTCTAATCCATTTCTTTGCCCCCCCCCCCCCCACCCCACCCCACACACACAAAAAAAAAAAAACCCACTTTGAAGAAAAGAAGTTAATTACCTTCCTATCAGTTGTGGAATAGTTACCCATCAAAAAAAAAATCAGCTGCGGAATAGTTAAAATTGTTTGTGTGATATGTTGGTATTTTGTTCTGTTTTGTGTTCCACTGAATACAACCACAGATTGATGTTACGAACAATGAGTTTTATTATTTGCATGCATTATGGGCTGACTGGGTTCCTATTTTTGTAATTAGAGATGCATATTTCAGTTTGTTTTTGTAATTAGAGATGCATTGTTAATGCTCCTGATTGTTCTTATAGTTTCTTCAAGCACCCAAGTGCCCATTGAGAACGTTGAAAGCAATGAAGCTACAGACTGTGCCGAATTGCCTAATGAAGAAACTTCTCAGTTTCAGAAACAGCCATCATTCTTTGTAGATTCTGCAACCATTGAAAGAATGGTAAAATTTTTATTTGCAAAGACCAGACTGTTATTTCTTTAATTTGTCATTTTGGGATACCCTTACAGAAGTTATCAAATCTGGTTGAGATACATTAATTGTTTTGACCAAAGATGATTTTGCTTTGTAGTGTGACCCTTTCAAAACAAACACATGAAGTTGACGCATGTGGAGCACACAAGGTGCATGTGGAAGCTGTGATAGGTTTATAGATATATAGTTGATTGCAACTATTTATCTAGGATTTTTTTTAATAAGTAAATATATATTTTTTTCTATAAGTAAAAATTTGAGAAAGAGGGCAGCATGGGGAATAAGTAAATATTTGTGACATGTAGTGGATTTAATAATATCTATTTGAGCTTGCTCCTCCTTGCCTATTCTCTATTAAAAACATATGGTATATCAAGTGGAGGCCACAAGTGTGGAGAAGTTATTTTCATTGGTAAACACGGAAGTTCTTGTTAGATATGAGTTGTGAATGGCAAGGAGGCTACCTCTCCTTGGACCTCCTTGTGAGTATTGTAGGTTACCTCTTGTTGTTAAAGACATTTTGAAAATGACGGGAAATTCTATTATACCGTTTTGTATGCATATAGTTATTCAGATAACAAAGAGAGCATATATGTATATGTACTTGTCAAAAAGATAGCATATGTGTCCTTATTTTAAGTTTTAGTTATGAATTTTGTCCTCCATGTACTGCTTCTATATCATGATCATATTGTGTTCTATTCTTCTTTAATCTATTTTGGTGGTAAGGTACCAACAGTGGTGGTTCATTAATTTGCAGGAATCTACTCACAATTCAAACTTGGAGACAATTTTCTCTCCTGCTTTGGAGCCCATTGAAAACGATACTGAACTAAAAGCTGACGGTGATACAGGTCTGACTTGCAACTCTGTTGGTTGAAACTAAATCAATCTACTATATTTTATGTTCTCTATAGGTGGGAATGGTCATGAAAGACTTCTAGCTGTGCTTCTGAAACCCCAACCAAAGTTGAATAACAACAGTTACTTTTATTAGACACTTATTTGTTTATTTTGAATACAACTTTACAAATCAATGTGGTATGCTGAGAGTAAAAAAGAAAAAAGATAGGAATCAAACAGTGGTGGAATGTTCTTTTACATGCCTATATTTCCATACATTTGCTTCATTCATGTGGACCAAGTCTCCCAATTTCTAGTCACTGAAGGCTAGATTTTGCATTTATATTTTGTTAATTCAGGAGAATTCTTTCTTCTTAAATGGGGTAATAGAAAATCTGATTCTTCAATAATGTTGTTTGTTTGAAGGCATGGAAATCTGGGTCATGCATATTTTGCAGCTTTTCAAAACCCTGACTAAGTATAAAAGAAATTATTGTATTTTTCACTACTTTCGACTGCTAGAAGTAATATGAACATGAATTCCAAGCTTCTTCATCTGGAACATGAACCTAACTTGCCGGGAACATGCTTTGCCTGGAACAATATCGTTGCAGCTGTAAATATGGTTTGTCTGGAACATGAACTCCAAATTGAATGTGATAAAGAAATCATAAAAGATGTGCATTTCAGCTCCTGTTTACATACTTTAACCATGTCAAGTTAGCAACTTTTACATGTGTTTTTGAAGAGATTGTATCTGATACCTGACCTTTTTTGTAAATTGCTTTAGGGAATAACAATGATCCTGACATGCCAAGGTTGGGAGCTGATGACAGTGATGATAATAGAAGCTCATCTGATTATCAAACTTGTGATGTATCAGATTTTTATATATCTGACATGATTGTTGCTAGCTTACCCGTCAATGAGAATGCTTTTGATGGTGATATTGGTGATGCAAATTTTTTTCCTAATTACGATTATACTGAGCCGTTGTTTGATGTGGCTGAGCAATACATAATGTTTCCTTTCCTTGAGGAAACTGTGAAAATGAGCGATATCAATGATGCCCAATCTGGTGAAGAAGCCTTAAAGGACTCGGACAATAACAGCTTGTACCTAGCAATTGAACAGATGAGATCCTGCAACCAGGAATTTGATGTTAACTCTGATTCAGATCAGGCAGAGTGCTTTGATCCGCAAATTTTCATAAAAAATTTACCAGAACTATCAGATGTGGTGTCAAACTTTCAGGCAACTATTTTGCCGAAGGAAACTCAGAACAGTAAAGCTGTAACACTAGTTCTTGATTTGGATGGTAAGGAAATTGAGTTATATATAGTTGTTCCCTCACTTATGTTATCCTGAATTAGTTTAACATGATATCTCAATTTCTCCTGGCATATGGTTTGAACTTTAATAATTTGGGATTTATAAGTCCCATTCATTCACTTGTACTGCAACCTCTAGTAAACATCATCTTATATGTTCAAATATTTTTGCATTATATAGATGAGTACTTAATGACACATTTATTTTCCACAATAAGTTGATCAAACTCATTTGTACTGTTGTTATAGGATGCATCCAGTAGATGGTCATGTCACGGTATCTATACCTAGGCACAATTTCGAAATTTCTGTAGCAGAAGGAGAAAAATTCTTATACATTTCCAATGGTGTTTTTTCATCTTCATTAATCCCAATTGGCAGTTTATCATAAAAAAGATGAAAATCAAATTTAAAAGCTAATGAAAGTGAATATAGTGAAAACTCAAGAACTCAACAGATTATTTTGGTCCCAGATCTGGCTTTGAAGATCCAACTAAAGTGATTGGCCTAAGTGATACAATCCGGAATAGTATACATCGTTGATCATCAAGCTTTTTTGGTTTGATTCTCAGATACTATGCACATTGCCTGCACATGAGAAAACATCCCAGGATTGAGATCAGGTGCAATACCACCTAATGCAATTGCTTTTAATGGCCGAGATTGATAGTTGCAAAAAACAACTTTCAATCTCAACCATTGATTAAAAAATGTTGAAAAAAAACTTTATGAGAAGTAAAAAGTAAAAGTTAAAAAACTAAAAACTAAAAACTAAAAAAAATATGTGAGACTATTGCACCGGATCCTAATCCAACATCCAAAGCTCTGAAGATAACACTGTTCAGTGAACCTTGTTTATTTCAACTAACTTGCTTTTTGTTACAAACTTTAGTTGACTGCTGGACTGATTGAGTTGTAGAAAGCACAAAAGCAGGCATTCAGTTAAACATTATGTATAAGTTGATATGTTTGTATGTATGTTTTTTTTTGTACTGTAATATGATCTTGGCATAATTTGGAGTTCATTAAGAGTTTCTTGAAAATTTACTTCTTCCTTGGGTAAAGATTTTCTGAATAATGAAATTTCTTTTCAAACCAATATGGGATAGAGATTTAATAGATTCTTGATAATCTCAAATGAATTTTATTAAAAGAATATATAATCTGAGCCTCCGTTCTCATGGCGCCCTTACATTGTGGTTCAACTTGGGATCTAAGAGTAGCACTTAACTTTAACATTTGTTAAGTGTAATTATATTGTTATTTCTTTTGATTTTTATGTTTGGTCTTGACTTTCTTATATGCAGAAACACTTGTCCACTCTACGTTGGAACACCGTGATGATGCGGACTTCACCTTCTCTGTTTTCTTCAACATGAAAGAGCATACTGTATATGTGAAACAGAGGCCTTACCTCCACACGTTCTTGGAGAGAGTTGCGGAGATGTTTGAAGTTGTTATTTTTACTGCAAGCCAAAGCATCTATGCAGAGCAACTTCTTGATATACTGGATCCAGATGGAAAGCTTATATCTCGCCGAGTTTACCGTGAATCATGCATTTTTGCAGATGGCAGTTACACTAAAGATTTGACAGTTTTAGGTGTTGATCTTGCAAAAGTTGCCATAGTTGATAATTCTCCACAGGTACCTCACCTGCCCTTTTTATCTCAGTTTGGCCCTTGGCTTGGTTCCTTTTTTTTGGGTCACTTCTTGAGATGTTGAAAATTTATTTTAGTGGTGTTAATCTTTAGGTTGATATTTGTGTTTTCAGATTATGTTAGGGGGTATCAACTTAGATTTAGTTGGACTTTATTATCTCTTGAAGGTGTGCATTTCTTCAGAGATAGAGGAAGAATTTTTTTTAAGGGGGGAAAAAGGGGGGGTAGGAATTGCTGGCCCGAGGTCTTGTTTGATTCCATGGCTTGACGTAAGACAGTATCTTCCCATCCTCTGGTTCAGATATTCACAGTTCTGCTTGGCATTTCTAAGAAATTAAGAAGTAATTGATGAACTTTGGAACTTATGGAAATGCATATATCTAGGCAGGAAATTTATACTAAAATCTAGTAAATGATATGTCCGGTACAAATCTTGGAAGGAAAAGATTTGAGTGCTTGCCCTTGGTATGAATAAGGTCTTCAGAACTTACTTAATATTGACATGAGAAAACAGTGTATGTTATTCAAAAAATAAAAGGGTGCACAGAAAGGGGGGAAAAGAAAAAAGAAAGACAAAAACAAAACAATAGTTGTGCCTGTAGGGTAAACTCCTGATTCTGATTGTTTAAGCCTTATCTCATTTTGATCATTTCAGGTTTTCCGGTTGCAAGTCAATAATGGGATTCCTATAAAGAGTTGGTTTGATGATCCGTCAGACTGTGCACTAGTTTCATTACTTCCTTTCTTAGAGACCCTGATTGATGCCGATGATGTCCGTCCAATCATTGCCAAGAGATTTGGTAACAAGGAATAAGAGCCCCTTTTCTTTCTCATTAGCTTGAATATAGCAGCTCCTTGTCCCTTCTGTCTATTTTTAAGCAAAAATTTGGCTTCTAATTTAGATGCTGAGTTCCATTTCCTCTTTGAGCTCTTGAAATAATTAGCTATACAATAAACTATTTCTTGCCTAATTGTTGGGTCAGCTCTTGGTGTTTGTTCCGTTCCTTTTCTCCTCTTAGCTGACAAGTATATGGAGTGGTTTCTCTAATTTTGTTGAAAGTTAGTCTTATAGAATTTCTCTTAAATATTTAAAATGTACAGTTGAAGTTGCTATTTGATCGTAAGGAGGTGTATATGAATTGTTATAATATTGTGAAATATAATTCTTGCAGCCTGCTGCTTGCTTTCCTATCCTATGACCTGAGTTTTTCTTTAATAGTTTTTTTATTGCTCTTTATTATTCTTCCATCTTATATAGAGAAATACTGTCAAAATATGCTTATGCTAGTGGTAAGAGGTTATCTTTTCTACTTGCCTATTCATTTCTACAAAATTGTTTGAGGTTTTGATTGTTAATTTATTGTTCATTTTCAAAAATAAATTAGGAAGTACATTTAGTGGGATTATAATATGAACTATCTTTTCTTTCAGTCACACTTATGAAATGTATGGTGAATTCACAAGGAAATGCTTTAACCATTTCTAGAAAATCCCTGAATAGATGATTGCTCATGGGAATCACAATTAAATTTCTTTCAGAAGCTAGTTATCAAAAACAGAATATCCCAAAAAGCATAGGTAAACGAATATCACAAAAAACTGATGCTATTTCAACTATCCAGTTGACAATTGCATGGTTTCCTAAAGGAAACTATTATGTGAGTTGAAATTTGAAACATAAAACAGTGATTAAAAAGTACAAGAACTTATCAAACCCAGTTTAATAAATTCTCTTACTTATCTGGGGGAAAAATGTAAACTAAAATCCTGATAAGGTTTTGGATAACTGTTGGGTGATAAATAATACCTACTTTGTTGGTTAAAGCTGAACCTTCATCTTCTCCTTGTTGCAATGCAGTCTTTTATTTTTTTTTTTCCGTTCATATCTTCAGAAAACCATCTCCTTAGCTTTAGGTTTAATTTCCTCCTTGCTGCTAGTATTACTCCAGTTTTCTATAGCTTGCTCTTGGACAGGCATATTTGTGTAGGATGCAAATGTGGAGTGATTTTGAATTAGTTGTATAGCTGGAGTAGTTTGCAAAGAGATGGATCTTTATGAGCATATCAGTCTAGTTTTAACTAGTAAAATATATTGACTTTTAACAAATTTTCATTTCTGCTATATGTGTATCAAGTCAGTAATTTATTTGCTAATTTATTGATAGTAATGCACATCCAATAATATTTAGTTTGAATCAGGACTGCACTTAGAGTTGTAGGCCATTGCCTGTATTAATAAATTGAATAGAAGACATGGAGTCATAGAATTGGAATTAAGATTAGTTTAACTAAGTTGAAAAGATCTCATAGAGGTAGTTTTGAGAGAAAACTATGTTCCTTCTCAGAAGGTTTGGGTTTGAGATGTTTCTAATGATTGAAGAGATTAAATTTATGCTTTGATTAAGAACTCAATTGACTGACCTAGCATCCTCAACACCTAAGTTTACCTTATTAGTGACATTGCCCGCCCGCCGCGGGGGGGGGGGGGGTGGTTTGTGTGTAGTTTACCTTATTAGTGAAACTTTTTAGGAGGCTACCTGTGCTGAATTAGAATCTCCTGTATTGGATTATCTGAATTGTGAAAACCTTTTACGATTTGAATTAGAAAATTATGAGATGATATATGGGCAAAGGGTTAGGAAAGGTAGTACTCTTGATATGGGGCTATGTTTGAATTGGTGAATTAAGAATTATATGAATGGAAGTGGTTGGTCTGTTGAGAGACACCATTGAGCAGATTGTGAAGAGAAAAATAGTCTGAACTTGTTAACTACATTGAAGAATGGGGGAAACAGATGATGAGTTATGGGTGTATAAATTACCTGATTATCGCTGCTTGTCATGATCCTGTGCTGTATATAATAATCCTTTATACTTTCACAATTTTGTATGCCTTTTCTGCAGGTCATTTGAAGAAACCTAATAGAATATCTGCTAATGGCAAAAATAGTAGGTACGTAGAGATTTACTTCTGCTTACCTTTATCAGAAGTTTGTAGGTAATAGGTATTTAACTTATAATGCATTTTCTAACAATTTGTTTGTCTTTGAATATTTGAAGCAACATTGAGAACAAGTTACTTTTGTATTCTCATTTGGAGAAGATTAGATTGTTGCATTTTTTATTTTTTCGTTGTTCTTTTGTATCCTTTTAATCCCTACAGTTTTGTTGTTTATTACTAACCAATGGCTATTATCTATGTAATATAACTAAGAGCATTTAGCTACCAGTTTTTCTTCTTCTAACATTAAAGATAGTAGTTTGATAATTTGATTAATTTCTAGATACAAGCTTTATTCATTTTGATGTTGCCGTTGCTTGTATGATTCAAATGGTGGCTTTAAACTTTGTAATTTTAGAGTTTAGTGCTTCATATTGATATTTCTGCACTTTTAGGATCAGCTTATTTAAGAAAAATAATCATTGTTTCCACCATTTTCTCCTTGACATACATGGACGAAGACCATTTGAAGTAACCAAGTTTCTATACAGTTATTCTAAATAGCAATATCATTTCAGTCTGTCCATTGAGTGAATTTGGTAC
Source organism: Castanea mollissima (assembly GCA_014183005.1). Taxonomy (NCBI): domain Eukaryota; kingdom Viridiplantae; phylum Streptophyta; class Magnoliopsida; order Fagales; family Fagaceae; genus Castanea; species Castanea mollissima. The sequence goes on along the minus strand of JACAVU010000002.1, from coordinate 43,283,794 downwards.
AAATTCCATCCAGTTAGCGCAAAAATGTTTACCGTTTGATGTGCTGCAGTAGCATTAAATTTCAAGAAAGCAAGACTTTGCCAAGGTAGGCATATGTCCCAATTCTATCATTAACCCAAAATTTTCTCCCCCTCCTCCCATTTCATATTTGTCAGGAACTCAAATTTTGTTTGGAATTACAATTTTCCCAGAGCACTTATCTTAATCTTAGGTGATCCAGTCTAAAGACTTGGGCAGGAATTGAGGTACCTAGAATATTAATAAGTGGAAAAAGTTGTGTGCTAATATTAAATACTGTGGAAGCTTGTTCTTGGTAGCCAAGGAGTTGAATATTTTTATTATCTACTTCCCATCAGAATGCCATTTTTATTATTATTTTGCACTATCGATCTAGGGTGGAACTACATACTCTACGTACTAAGAGATGACTATGGCTCTTAATTTGGGTTACATGGTATGCTTTGTTTAGGAATTGGGCTGCTACATGTCTTTGACTCTATGACAACGGATAATTTTTTTCATAGTAATAAATGATTCCTATAATTTTGAATTTGTATTTTTTTTTCTTTCACAAATGGTTTGACAGTTAGAGATATAAATATATTATAGCAACAATTGGCAGGGAAAATTTCAAGTGAGCAATATTCATCGTGTAGTTAAAAAAATGTGTAAAGGAGTAATGACATGGTATATATATTTTTTAATGATATGGAACCTTTTTTATTATTAAAATTTTAAACGACTTTTTTCTGGATAATATGATAGTTACAATGGGGAGGGAAATATGAGCACCGGATGTTATAGACACATCAAGAAGTGCTAACCAATTGGGCTACAAGCCTTGTATATCACACAACATATTACGTATAAAAACAAATCCGTTTCTATCCAAAACGGAACAGGTCCTGAGTCCAAACCACATAATTTCTCACCCCCCCCCCCCCCCCCCCCCCTATATATATATATATATATATATATATATATGGAGAGGAAGGAAAGAAATCCTAGTTTGTAGACTGAGCGCTCAACAATGGAAGCCATTCATAATCACACTCCAGGAAGAGGTTTCTCTCATTGGAGCTAAAATTCCACCAACTACTCTACCCCTTGCATGCTAAGCATAAGAAAATAGAATTTCATGTAGAAGAAGTCTTTATAATGAGGCCCAAATGATCAAGTTCAAAAGAGAGTTTTACAAGAGTTATTGGACTTCCTAAGCAACAACTTTGGTGCCGAAAACTCTTGCCCAGCTAACGGCAATGAAATCTAAGTGGACTTGCGAGTTGTGAGGCCCAAATGATATAGCCCATGCATAACATCTAACCTCTATGCATTCAGCAAAACCTAAACCCTATGCCAAGTAAAAAAAAAGAAGAAGAAGGCAAAACTGCTACTTTAATCCCTACATTTGGGTAATCGTAAATTTCTTGTGAACTTGGTTCGCAGCAATTCCTATGATCTAGGTAGGGCTATCGAAGGACCCGCCGAACTTAACCCACTGTTGCCACCAACTTAACTGATTGCTTTGGCGGTCAACAACAGATTTCGTTCTCCAAAAATCGAGATTGGCTGGTTAGATATTGGATCTCCTTCTCTCAAATCTGAGAAACTTGAACTAACCGACCCATTTGTGTTTTCCAGCGAATACTGGGATTTTTTAAGATCTAGCCGAGATCTTGCCAAAAATGGCGGAGATCTCGCTGGATCTTGTGAGATCTCGCTGGATTTAGGCTGTTTTGCAATTTTTTTCTCATCACATTTCAGCCGTTTTTCAACTTTTCTCGTCAGATTCCTGTTGTTTTCTAGATCTTCAACCCCAACCGATCCGCTCGACATCCGTTAATGCTCTAACTGGCCCGATCCAATTCTTCTCTCAGTCGGCGATGGGTTGATGGTGGTTCCACCCGATCAGTTTAGGTTGAATGTGGGTTGAGCCCAAACCCAATTTGACCCAAATCGTGGACAACCCTAGAATTAAGTACATGTCAAGCTAATATATTGACACTTGTCCTAGCTATTTTAAATCTATCTTCCGTTAACTCTAACGTCTCTCTCTCTCTCTCGCTCTCTCTCACAGGTAGCAAACCAAAATGTTGTTTACTCTTTTGGTTATTTGAGGATATTGAGAAAGGAAAATAAATATATTATGCATTTGAAGATGATTGAAGCTATGTGACAAACTCTCACTGTTTGAAACAGATTAGAAAGCGGTGTGACAAATGATTTCCAAGATGCAAGTGGCATATTTACACAATTCAAGTAAACTATTTTATGTTGGATTTTCAAATCAATCTTATTCTTTTCACTCCCTGAAACAGATTAGGAAAACATCTAAGAATACTAACACAAAAAAAATTGACCAAAAGAAAAGAAGGTACTGGAAAATGTTAGAGAAAACAAACTGCCTAAGGTATGTTTAATAGACTATAATAGGAATTGTAATGTAATAGTTATTCATATAGTTTAGTTTTTTAATAGTTTGGTTATATTTTTATTACAGGGAATAGTCATTCCTTATGAATAGTTATTCTTTAAAATGAGGAATAATTATATATCTCTAAAATGGTTGTATTAGCTGTTTTTTAGTAGGTATATTAATGTCTAAAATTAATATATTTCCAAATAAATAAATTTTCATATGCACATAACAATCATGAAAATAAAAAATCATAAAAAATAACTAATCTCTTTTTTAAATTTAAAAAAATATCATTTTTAAGGAAATATAATTATATGAGTAAGATGTTTCCTAAAATATATCTTAAATTTGATTTAAAATGCTTTCATTCCATTATCTTCAAGGTTCTATTATTGTGTTGTCACCAAACAAATGAATAGTAATAAGTATTACATTACAACATCTTGTATACCTTATAATACCTATTTTTATTTCTATGTAATTACCGTTACAGTCTACTGGTTTTTTTTTTTCTTGGTAAGAAAAAAAAAAAGAATTTTTGGAAATTCACTTACATTTTATGAAAGGCAACATTTCTTCTATTAACTATATAAAAAGAGCCAATAGGGTCATGGACAGTGTTTTTGGTTTAGTCAATTGAGGAGCTGCCTTGCCCTTTTTCTTTTCTTTTTTTCCCCCCCTTCAAGTACACCAATTTGGTTTGAACTTTTTTTTTTTTAATGATCTTTATATGTTTACTTTGTACTTGCAATATAAGCTTACATTGTAGACACAAAAGTGGCAAATATTATACAAATTTGAAAAAAAGGTAAATGTAAGGACCCGAAGATTAGAGATCTAAACCTACCTAGAATAGTGAATTTCGCACCACCCCACTAGGCCCCAACTAATAGATATTTGTTATGAGAGAGTGGATAAAACAAGCTGAGCTTAGTCTGAAAATTCAAACAAGAAGGGAATGAACCGAAGTTAAAATTAAGTATGTTGATGGTTTTTTACAAGTTCGCCCAATGACGATGTTCTTATGCTATGATATACATTGTTCTCTCTCCTTCTTTCTCTCACTATTCTAGTTCTCATCTCTTTTCCTTCATTTATTCCGGATCCCCATTATCTAGAAGTTCTCTTCCTTTATATACTCCTCAGCTTCTTGCATCCTAACCATCCATCTGCGATCCTCTAGACCCTTCGTAGGACACTTGTCCCATTAGATTTTTGTTGAAGGTGGTAGAAGGAACTTCTTAGCTGTGAATCTACTATTTAGGGGTCATTTCCTCATCAATGCAGCTGATAATGTTGTTGCCAGTCATTTAATGCGGAGGTAGCGAGTGAGCTTTCGTAGGAACCTTCTTTCAACTACCTTGACTCTATTTCTCAATGCCATTCTCTCCACTTGAACTCCTAGGAAGTATGTTGTCTCTTCTCATCCCATCCTCGGGTGAACCCACTCCTTGGGCTTAAAACGCTTCCTTTTGAAGAACGAATGATAGTCAAAACGATTCTATTCTTCCTTGGTCCTTGGGTCCCCATAATAAATATTGTACATGTAAGGACACAATTTGCACTCAAACCCAAAAATTAAGATTGAGATAGGCCCAAAAAGCCCAATACAATGAATTTGTAGATAGTGGGCTTGAAATCTAGGTTCTAGTGATTTTGAATGACAAAGATAATAGGTTAGATTATAATATCACACAGATGGGATAGTTTATATAACAAAAATTGTTCGGACTCAAGTTGAGAAGACTAGATCCTATATTTCTCTTTTCCAAAGACAGGTTACAGATATTGATTTTAATGTCTACCATGTTTTTCTCTATCTTTTTCCTCCCCCACTCCTAAATGTATTCTCCTCCTTTTATATCATCTTTCTTCCTCTCTCCATCCTCCACGTATAGATCAGATTATTAGTTTGGATACTTGTCTCATCAGCCCATCCTTGAGGTTTTTGGTGGTAGCTGTAAGGTTGAAACTTGATATTCAAGCATTACCTCCCCATTATGTGTTTACAATATAAATTTACATCATAAGTACAATGTATACGTAGAGATATTGTGAAAATATTGTGACACGTGTCAATTCCTTATGGATCAAAATAAAATAATAAAATATTAGACTAAGATCTAACACAACTAAAAATAAAAGTGTTGTATTGAGAAAAATGTTGTGACATTTTGTTATTATCATAATATTTTCACAATTATGGAGGTGTAAGTTCCTTATAAGTTAAAATAAGATAATAAAATATGAGACTGAGATCCACCATAGTTGAAAATAGAGGTATTGTGAAAATATTGTAATATTTTGTTGTGTTCTTATATATATATATTTTTTTGGTTTAGTCAAATTTGGTAAACCAAAATTCACTTTTTCATGCATAGTTTTTTTGGGCTGGTTTATTGTTTGTTTGTTTTTTTTACACATTGTTTAAAGTTTAAAGTAAAAAAAAAAACACACACACACACACACACAAAATTTTGCACCAAAAGTAAAAAATAAAAATTGGGCCCTTTAAATTTGGGGTAGTTTCATTCCTCCCTAAACTTAAAAACCGAGCAGATACTCCCAACTGTTATTCTCTCAATTAAACCATTTTGAAATCTTACGATTCCTAAAATGTTCCATTATACAATGTCTAAAATACCCCCACTAAATTTTAATATCCCAAAAATTTCTTCATGTATTTTGAGTTTGGGAAAAACTTAAGTACTTAAAAGGAAAACCTAAGAAACAATACTTAATGTATTGTACCTTAGTTTGTTTTTTGAGTTTTATGTAGGAGTCATACTTGAAAAGTTGGAATGGTGATATAAGACGCTTTTGACTTTAAATTTTATCTAATGGAAACTTCAATGTCACATGCCTTTTGTTATCCTTCCCCCCCCCCCCCCCCCTTACTTAAAAGGGTGTTCATTAAAAACTAAGCTAAATATCGTGGCTAGACTCATAAAATGTAAGATAATAAAAAAGGAAGTATGAATAACAAAATCTTTATTGTAAATAATTGCAAGTATTTGAGGAAAACCTTCAATTGTAGTATATGATATTATTCGTTGCGAAAATTTTAAATATTGTGACATTGTATTAGCTAAACTCAATTGTTTATTATTAGAAGAAGATGACATTCATTATTAATCTTAAAAGTGTTTTAGTGGGTGGATACTGCCTTTAGTAAATAGGTTCTAAGAAACTATCATGACAAACAAATACTCATATATTAAATAGTTACTCTTAGTTTAAGTACATAGTGTTGGGGATATTACATAAAGTAATGATGGAATAACAATGTTAATACAAAAGACAAACAGAAAATAGATAAGTTGGAGACACAATATCGTTTTCCTTAAACAATATTTGCCCTCACACTAAAGGATTTCTTGTGTTTCTTTGTAACATACTATTTTGGAGAGAGTTTTTTTTTTTTTGGTAAGTGAATATAAACCTCTATTTATACCCATAGAGTTATATTTCACCAAAAGACATGTATGGAGAGTTAAAATGTTTCATTAAACCGTTCACAATGTTTGAAACCTTTTCAAATGTTTAGATAGTTACCGAAAATTCTGCATAAAATTTAGTTTTACGAGTCTCGATCGATCGAATGCTCTTTTTGATCGATTGAACAAAAATTGAGCATCAATCAAAACAGGTAAAGACTCTAGGATAAATTTCCTTATCATTCGATCGATCAAGCAAAAGTTTTGATCGATCGAAAATACTGAATTTTGAATTTTCACTTTATCAATTTTATGAAATAATATTCTCCAAACTCAAATATCATTATTACAACCTATCGATGTATGTATGTGTATATATATATATACATAACACATAATTTCATTTTTCTTCAAGTTTTCTTAATTCTCTTGCTCAAGGGGGCAACACGTGTTTTGCACATGCAACCCAAACTAGTCCTTGTTAAACACAATAAAGCAGGGTATTGACTATTTGCTATATGACATAATCATTAATTCCTTTATTTTTCTTCAAGTTTTCATACTTAACAACAGTGTCACACATACTTGAAGAACATTACCCATATAATCTGTAGGAAGCTTGAAGGTAACTGACTTGCCAAAGGACAATAACTTTCATGCAAAATCCATCTTTCATTCAGTGTACCTTTTGACCAGAAGAAAAACACTTCCAGTAGTATGTGACTTGTAGTGTTATATTTTATTCATGAAAAAAGAGAAAAAAAAAAAACAAAAAACAAATACAAACATAGATTTTAATAGAAAAAAAAGGGAGGTGGGGGGTGGGGGAGGAATCAAGGAGAAAATCTTAAGTAGAAAAATTTTGTTTTCCAATTCCTCTCTATTGCTTGTTATCATAAATCTAATTCATACTTTGCCAGAAAAACATAGATAATCTCAGCCGCTACTGAAATAATCTAGAAGATAAAAGCCTTAAAATATGTTCTTTCACCTCTTTGAAAATGATAATGATAAAAGAATCAAACAATTATACGAAAGATAATTACTGTAAATCCAAAAGGGGAAAAAAAAAACATGCAAGCCCAAGAAATCACGAACAAAGAACAAAAATACATAAAATAAAAATTCATTCACACATTTTCACAATGCTCTCTCTCTCTCTCTCTCTCTCTCTCTCTCTCTCTCTCTCTCTCTCTCTCTCTCTCTCTCTCTCTCTCTCTCTCTCTCTCTCTCTCTCTCTCTCTCTCTCTCTCTCTCAGGGGATCTCCCTCTTTCTTTCTCTATAGTTTTTGCTCCCTGTCAATCTTTGTGTCAATAGATAATTCAATTCAACAATGATAAATTGATAACAAATAGACTATAATGTGGCGTTTGGTATGAGGTAGTTTTTTAGAATTTCCATAAATATTTAAAGATTCTTGTGTTTGATTGCAAATAATACTAGGGAATTAGATGCCAATTAGGCTTTAAATAATGTCCAAAACAAAAATCGGTAGGAGATAGAAAGACAAAAAGACCCCACCCATTCAAGATTTTTGGTCGAAAAGCTCCCTCTTCAATATGTGGTGTGCATTGTTTAGAGGCTGTTTGGTTAGCTAAAAAAAATTGTGTTTTTAGTTTTCGTTTCTAGTTTTTAGTGGAACCCACCGTAGAAAAACTTGTTTGGTTTAAAAATTTGTACTCAGTTTTCATTTTCAGTATTCTAAAAGTTGGATTTAAATACAAAAAATGAAAATACTTTTTCAGAGTTTTCATTTTCATTGAAAACGAATATAGTGAGAATTTCGTAAATATTGTGAAAACAAGAAGGACCCCACTTGATTGAAGTGAGTGTGTAGTAATTTTTTTTCTTTTCTTTCTGAAATATAAAATAATGTCAAACTCTTGTATGATGTATTTTATATCCAAATTATGAATTCAAAACAACTAATCAAACACTCTTTAATGCGAAGATGAGTCATTTTTATTTTTATTTTTTTATATTCAATCTTAGGATTTGAATTCAGAAAAGAGAAAAAAGAAAAAAAGAAAAAAAAGTGAATACACCTTAAGCCCAAACAGAAACAGCCCCGGCCCGCCCAATCCAACTAGCCCACCTTAAGCCTAAACCCCTCTCTCTCTCAGTCTCTCTCTGACCTAAACCCACATAAACCCCTAAAACTAAAACTCATCTCTCTCTCTCTCTCTCCGCAGCCACCGCCGAACCACCAACCCGCGGCGGAACATCTGGTCCAACCGGCTAAAACTCATCTCCTCTCTTCTCTCTGTAATTTTTGTTTGTTTGTTGTAAAACCAAAATGAGCGTGGTGAAGGTGACTAAGGAGGAGAAGAAGAAGAAAGAGACGGGGGAGGAGATATCAGAGGACTTAGATTTGAAAGTAAAGAAATACCTCAGAGGAAGCGCCGCCAATTTCGATGATTTGAAAGATAAAAAACTCAAGGGCCAGCTTTCCCACCGAGAATTTTTGTATGGAGCTTCTGCTAAAGCCGCTGCTAAGTATGAAAAGGTCTGCACCTTTCTCTTTTCTCTCTCTCTATTTTTTGTTGTTGTTGTTATTAGTGAAAATGATGTATGTGTGTATATGTATGATTCAGTGGCTTATGCCAAGTGAGGGAGGGTATTTGGAGGCGGACGGTCCAGTAGAGAAGACATGGAGAATCAAACAGGAAGATATTAGGCGCGAAGTCGATATCTCCAGTTCCAGGAATCAACATGATGTTATTTTACCAGGTTTACTTCTCATTTTTTTTATGAACTACTTTTTATTTGTACATGGTTTCTTTCTAGTTTTTACTTGCCTAAGAAATATATATATATATATGTTTTGTGTCGCAAAACTTTAGGTACTGTTTCTTAGGTTCCCCGATTAAATTCAACAGTGTGGTTGTATTGAATTGTGCTTAGGAATAGACAACACTGTTTGGTTACTGTAATAGCGTGTTTGAATTTAATTGGGAAACCTATGGTACAACATCTAACTAACTGTACCTAAGATTTACTTGTTTTTGTTTTGTTTGTTGTTGTTGGATCCCCTTGCCTCATATTTTTCTATTCATTAGAAGCATTGATGAAGTTGTTCTTTAGTGTTGGTCGTATTCAACTAATTATATGTGTCTTTTCACCTTCAAGTGCAGAATTTAGTCCTTACACTCTTGATTTTACCTCAAATGGTCAATATATGGCTGCTGCTGGACGGAAGGGTCATCTGGCCATCGTAGACATGAAGAATATGATCCCAAGGAGAGAAATTCAGGTATGCCCTGGTCTTAACAGATTGAGTTGGCCCTTTAGGAGATCCGACTAGATAGATGAGACCTCTTAATTAGTGACATATGAATGCTGGGGTTATTTATTTGTACAAAGGGGTGTGATAAAACCTCTAGATAACAAGGTCATTGTGAGAGATCTCTTCGAGTTTCTTGGTTAAAAGAGAAAAAATAGTCCAGATGTCCAGGTAGCCTCAAGCTTTTGTGCTTCGTTAATAAGTGCCTGAGGCTTTGAGGCTTTGAGATGTGCGTATTTGTGAGGTTTCTTTGGCTTCTGAATGTAGGTTTCATTATTTCATGTGGTTCAAATTCATAACCAAAGAATATTTTACACCTCTGGTAATGATCAATTAATAGCATGAATATTGTAGGAATTTTTTTTAGAATTTTAATTCATTCAATTTCAGTTCACATCTGTGATATATAATTTGTAGGTAGACCTCCCTGATCACAATATGATAAATTTTGATTTTTAGTCTGTGATGTTGCTGTTCTTTGTTCTTAGGGGATGTGGGTTATGCCAAACTGAGATAGTTTTCATTTTAAAAAGGGATTTCTTATAAAAACAAAATTAAGTAGATAACCAATTTATGCTTTTCCTGGACTATTTCTGGTTTACATATTTTGTATGTCAACTTTTACCCCCTGATTGCAAGATTAGACTAATTGACTAATTGTTGATTTTTTAGGTTGGAGAAACAGTGCGTGATGTGGTGTTCTTGCAAGATCAGTCCTTCTTTGCTGCTGCACAGAAAAAGTATGCCCTTTTTGTTGAGGGTTGAACTGTTTGCACGATTAAATTAAGTTATTTGAACATTGACATGGTAAATCTATAAAATCTAGATGTCACCTCAAGGGGTAGCACAGTCAGTTGAGGACCATACCTCATGAAGTGAAGTTCACTAGTTTGAATCTACCCTTCCTTCTCATTGGGGCCAAAACTTGTCTAAGGAAAAAAAAATTATGTAATATAGATGCATGTGTTTATATGTTTGAAACCTTGTCCTTTGGATCTAATTTGGTGCACAGATTATATAGTTCCGCTTCCACCTTAAGGTCATCTTAGCTATTAGGATATAGGTTCTAGCATGATATTCAGTTTTTCTCACTTCAAAAGTGGAATTGAAGTATATTTGCTAGTTGAAGTTTTCTCATCATGCTGATTCTTGTGGTGCATAGAGATGAAGTAATCTCAATTTAATTTCATGAATGACATGTCCTCTGTTTTGCTTTTTATCTTTGGACTAATTGATAACGTTTTGAGAGGTTGCTAAACCCGCTTAATCTATTTTTGAACTGGGCTTCTTGGGTCTCATTTTGCTGATTCTTTTGTTTGGTTGCATGAAAAGGAATTAATCTCAGTTTATTTTTTTGAATGGCGAGATATGATTTGTTTGTTGCCATTTGTGGAATTTTAACCAATATTCATGATCAAGTGCTACAATTAGGGCACATTCTCTAATTTGGTAGACTGTAATGGTAATTACATAGGAATAGAGATAGGTATAAGACCATTACATAGGAGTAGGAATAGCTATAAAAAGGAATACAAGATGTGATAATGTAATTCTTATTATTATTCGTTTGTTTGGTAATAACGCAATAATAGAACCTGAAGACAATGGAATGAAAGCATTTTAAATCAAACTTAAGATATATTTTAGGAAATATCTTACTCATATAATTATATTTCCTAAAAAATAATATTTTTTAAATTAGATTTTTTATTTTCATAATTGTTATTTTTATGATTTTTTATGATTTTTAAATTTGATTTTAGGATATAGTTATTTTTATGATTTTTTATTTTCATAATTGTTATGTGCTTTATGAAAAGTTTGTTTATTTGGAAATTTATTAATTTTAGAAATTAATACACCTATTAAGGAATAGTTATTATAGCCATTTTAAAGATGAATAGTTATTTCTCATTTTAAAGGATAGCTATTCATAATGAACGATTATTTCCTGTAATAAAAACATAACCAAACTACTGAATAGCTAAACCATTGGAATAACTATTACATTACAGTGCATATTATAGTTTACCAAACATGCCCTTAGTATGTTTTTCAGCTGTTTGGTTTACTACTTTGCTTTTTCACGTCCATTGCCTTATGATAATTTATTCTTGTTACTTTTCTACAGTCTTGGACTAAACTTGTCATTGTATTGGCCTGTGATTGTCACTGTTATCATGTTTTGCTTTGCGACATGATTTCTTGAAGACATCATGTCACAAGGCAATTTGTTGAAGATGTGCCAATGAGCTCTAGCTCAATTGGCATGTCCACCCGTTGCAAGTGCTCAGTGGAGGGCGAGGTTGTGGGTTCAAGACCATCTCAGTGTGTGTGTGACTTATACACACACAAAAGATTTGTTGAATGAATGAGCGTCATTCTGTGCTTTATAGTTATTTATGTATTAAGGCTTTTGGTATTGTTATTTGTTATGTGAAAAATCAGTTTTATTTTATGGTCCTATTGTTTGAGATAGTCATAAAGGATGAACCTACTGCATTGGGATAGTTCAGTTCAGTTGCTCTTAACTAAGCTCTTATACTCATTGAATTGTCATCCTTCTGCAACTAGCACCTTTTTTATTTTTTTTAATATTACAACATTGTGTTTAGATCTTTGGTTGAAGCCTGGATCATCATCTATTTTGTTTAGGTTTTTGTAACTCATGACCAGCCAGCTCCTTGCTCTTGACATTTTGCCTCATGTGGCCAACTTAAGTCTTTTTAATACATCAATGGTTGGGGGGCGGGGGGATTTGATCCCTGGATGTTTCTGTTGGAAGCACCAAGAGATATCAGTTGAGCTACAAGGCTCTTGGCTGGGGCCAACTTAGGTCTTCATTGATTAACATGTTCTAGTTGTGTCCTTGTCTTTCCATTAAGTTCATCTATCCTTATTTTCAGCATATTCTACCATGCCTTGTGGTTGTCAGTAGCTAGTTCCTAGTACAATTTGATAAATAGGTGTTTCCATCGGTCATTGCTTTAAAAGAAAAAACTTTAAGGCTATGCTTTTAAGTTACACCTGTTGTCCTGTGGTTTGAACATTTCTGTAAGATGTTGTATCAAATTTTCTTTTCTTTTTTCTTATTTGGTACTTATTGATTAGTATTCTTGTACAGCATTCTGAAGCTTTATCTGAATAGCTAACCACTCTAAATTATGACAGGTATACATATATTTATGGCCAAGAGGGCATAGAAGCTCACTGCCTAAAGGTCAGTATGCTGCCCTGGAATGAATTGTGTGTCTTTTTAAGCTATCATAGGCTCTTTGATTCTGTGTGTATGCTGGAGTTGTTAGCCCAGAATGAGTTAAAAACATTTTACTCTGATAGTCACAGGTTCTTCATTCTTTTATCTTGTCCATGTAGGTTGATTTAACTGTGTGTATGTGTTAATATGCCATAAAAAATTTCTTGACTTTTGAAGTGTAGTGTATGGAGTATACATAGATCCAAAGTGTTCTGCATGGATTTGTAATAACCAATAAAAGCTGCATTTGAAGCTGAGCTCTTCATATGAGTTTATAGTAAATCAGACAAGCATCATCAGAAATGCTCCATTTTTCTCCCTTGTCTTCTTTCATAAATTAATTAATTTTGTGTTGTGTGTCATTTTCTTTTTCTTTAGTGGATCCAATGGATAGTTTAATACACTCAGGTATCTTATGTACATTAGGCAGGTTACCTAGTAAAATATCCAATACATATAAACAAAAATAGCTCAATTATAAACTACACCTCTAACTTAAAACTTATTTTCAATTCAGTCATTTAAGTTTCTCTCTCTCTCTCTCTCTCTCTCTCTCTTTTCGGTCCTTTAACTTTGATTTGTTTTCAATTTAGTTCTTCCTTTTAGTTCCGTCAAATCTTGCTGTTAGTTTTAGTATCTTTAACTTCCCAAAACAATGTTATTTTTTAATGTACTTAACAGTGCAGATTGGACAGAGGTGAATGGAAGGACTACATTGGAAGCAAATGGAAAAGGACTGAAATGAAAAAACAAAATAAAATTAAAGGAAAGAATTGAAAACAGATCAAAGTTAGAGGGTGTTATATATAATTTAGCTTAAAAAAATGTAGTGAGAAACCAAGCCAGCAATAAAGCCATGTCCACCTGGAACATTTGAGTACGGGTCCATCACACTCTTTTTGGTGAATCACCTGTTGTGTATTGTTGTTTATGTATTCAATCGATTCCTGTTGAGAAGTAGTAATGTCTCTGTTTTTTTTAGCCCTCTTTTTACGTCATTTATTTTCTTGGCTTTACTACCCCTTCCCTGTTCCCCACTCCCTCTCCAAACAATTGTAGTGTTAAGCTTCATAAAACTTTGTTGGGCTTTCTTAGAACGAGACCTTTCTTGAAGCGGCTGAGTTAAAAGCAGATGATGAATCAAAGTTTCATTCATTTTTATCTAAATTTGGTAGCGGTTTCATTTAGTTGTTGCTAAGCCAACTTTAGATTGACATAAACCACATGGTACCTCCATTTGTTCAGGAGTCTAAATCAAATGTGTAGGCAGGTCGACCATGCTATAAACACAGTACATGCCTAGCAATGGGACAGATTCATAGATCCACTATCTATATTATTCAGTAATAAGGCTTGTCAGTTCATCAGTTTAATCTTGGACTGAGAATCCACATGTTTACACATACATGTGCGGCTCACTTTCAATGGTTGTCTCTAGATTGTAAGTCACAAAGGAGTTCCTGATGTTTTAATGTCAACCCTCATTGTATGTTAAATTTAAACCACATGGTACCTCCATTTGTTCAGGAATCTAAATCAAATATGTAGGCAGGTCAAACATGCTATAAACACATTACATGCCTAGCAATGGGACAGATTCATAGATCCACTCTCTATATTGTTCAGTATAATGATCAAGGCTTGTCAGTTCCTCAGCTTTAATCTTGAACTGAGAATCCTCATGTTTACACATACATGTGCAGCTCACTTTCAATGGTTGTCTCTAGATTGAAAGTCACAAAGGAGTTACTGATGTTTTGATGTTAGCTCTCTTTGGACGTTAAATTTGATTGGAGGCGCAGTATAACTGACTTTACATCAATTTTTCAGGATCAAGGTGCAGTGTTAAAACTTCAGTTTCTTAAAAATCACTTTCTCTTGGCATCCATAAACAAATTCGGGCAGCTCCATTATGAAGATGTATCGATGGGTGCTATGGTAGGTAATATCCGGACTGGTTTAGGTCGTACTGATGTGATGCAGGTGAATCCCTACAATGCGGTTGTTGCTTTGGGTCATTCTGGTGGAACAGTTACCATGTGGAAGCCTACCAGCTCTGCTCCTCTAGTCAAGATGCTGTGTCATCATGGGCCCGTCTCTGCCTTGGCATTCCACCCTAATGGCCATCTCATGGCCACAGCTGGGAAGGAGAAGAAAATTAAGCTTTGGGACTTGAGGAAATTTGAGGTTCTCCAAACTTTACCAGGTCATGCAAATACGTTAGATTTCAGTCAGAAGGGTTTGCTTGCATGTGGAATTGGTTCTTTTGTACAGGTTCTTTCTGATTTTTCAGGAACTCAGAATTATAGCAGATATATGAATCATTCAATGGTGAAAGGTTACAAGATAAGTAACTTGTTGTTTAGACCATATGAAGATGTTCTAGGTATAGGGCACTCCATGGGTTGGTCTAGTATTCTTATTCCAGGATCTGGGGAACCCAACTTTGATTCTTGGGTGGCTAATCCATTTGAAACACGAAAACAGAGGGGAGAGAAGGAAGTGCACCTTCTTCTTGACAAGCTTCCACCCGAGACAATTATGCTAGACCCTACAAAGATCGGTACAGTGAAGACAGCAAGGAAGAAAGAGAAGTTAACAAAGAAGGAAGTAGAGGCCGAAATGGAAGCTACCGTAGAAGCTGTGAAGGACAGCATCAACATGAAGAAGAAAACAAAGGGGAGGAGTAAGCCTAGTAAGAAGTTGAAAAAGAGACAGGAGATTATTGCTAAAGCTAAAAGGCCTTTCTTGGAACAACAGATGCAGGATGGACAATTATCCATAAAGAAGCAGAAAATCGGCGAGGAAGTTGAGCTTCCAAAATCTTTGCAACGTTTTGCTCGTAAGAAAGCTGCAACATGATTTTGCTAGTCTAGTCACTTTTAGTTTTTTCTTAAACCAATGTAATTTATTTCCTCTCTTCCTGTTTTTGTTTCACTATATTTGTGAAAATTTTGTTGTGTTTAATCATTAATTTATATTTTAAGCAGTTTTTCATTATCATAAGTCCTTATAACAGAACCAATCCCCTTTACTTATAAGCTGTTTTTTCAAGAGTTTTGTAGTTCAATCGATTGACACTTTTCGATGTTTTTAATGAAAACATTTAAGATTCAAATTCTCTATTGTACTAAAATAAATAAATAAATTGCCACTATCAGGCCAAGTGAATTCCACCCTAACAGCCAACTCAGATTGATATATGCATCATTTTGAAAATTGCCAGCATCACTTGCAATCACTACTGGAACAATAGGTAGATATGGATATGTATTCTATTCAGACTTAAAGTGATGTGTTGGGTTAGGTTGTAAATTTTGTTTGTTTTGGGGAAACTTGGATTGTTCGGGTTTGGGTTAGTAAAAACTTCAATAAAATGCTAACTGAAATAAATTGCATTATTAAATGGACAGTTTGACTACAACTACTCATAGGACTAGGACATGTGTCATGTCATGTGCAATACATATGACTATAAATTGCATTATGAAAATGATAGTTTGGCTTCAAACATGTTAGAAGCTTGAAGCTCTAACTACTAACTACTAATAGGACCATGACGTGTGTCTTGCCGTATGCAATACACGTGGACTCATTTAACACCCCCCCCCCCCCCCCCTACACACACACAAGTAAAGATTTAAGTGTTACAGTGTTATAATTTTGGAGAATCAGTCATGCATTTTGATAATTCATAAGGAATCAAGTATAAAATGTGGTATAATTTAGGGTGGAAAGGTGTAATTCCTCTCCCTTTTTTTAAAGTCCGATAAAAATATAAAAATAACTCTTGATTGTGTAAATTGTAATTATTTATTCAATAATTGGCTTAATATTGAAAATTAAAAGAAATAGTAAGACAATATTAAGAAATAATATAGATAGAATTTATTTGGTCAAGTGGTCATCTACACCAAACTATAGATTCTTGTATATATATAGTTATATACATCTACGTATTGTAATTGAACTCACATACTTTTGGAGATTGAAAGAGTTCTTGATAGTGAAGTGAAATTATTTGATTCGAAAGATGACAAATTTAATTGGTAAGAGCAAGGTGGCAATCTTGATCTGTTTTGAGAAGCGGAACTACATGTCAAAAAGTGGGAAAATAGACCTCTTATAAGTCCTTTCTCTCACATGGAAATGGACTCTCATGTAAGAAGGAGGACTTAGCATTGAATACATGATATACCTCCTCTAAAAAGTGACACCAATGACTCAACCCAACCTAATTTGACCTTTGTGGATTAATTTGCTCATTATTCTTGCAAATCTTGGGCTGACAACTAGAAGTTGGTCACTTCATCTTTTTTGCTCAATTAAGAATTTAAACATCATTTATAAAAATTTAATAGATATTAATTAAGGCAAAGAAATTCGAATGTTAAAAATCTTCATTGGAAATGTTAAGAAGTATCAAGATCATTACTATATAAAAAGTTTAGTTGTTCATAGATATTGTAGCCTTAACCATCAAACCGGACCTTACCATGAGAACCGACAAACTGATGAACCAAAACAAAAAATTGGTTTGGTAAGAAAAATTTAGAGTTTACAAATAACTATGGTTATGCAGTAAAATACCAAACCAAGCTAAAAGAAAAAAACCCATCCACAGTATTAAATACTTTGTTTTTGTTATGGTTTAAATATTATTAAAGGTTTTAAGTAGAAACATTGGTTTGTTTTTTCTATTGTGCATCACATATGACATAATGTTGGCCTTCACAATAGTTAATTAATAAAAAATCATTAATTTGTGAGTTTGTTTATTCTCATCTTTAATTTTCTTTTAAAAAAAATTATAGCTTTACTAAAAGAGGGGATGAAACATTACGTAAAATAACAATAGCAAAAAGCTGTAATTAATTATTTATTTCCAATTTTTGTACCAAATTTTCTCTAGTCATCCTTATTACATAAAAATCGCTAAATATTATTATGTAAATTCATTATATATGAGACATATTAAATTAAAATATGCTAAAATTTTTTTTAATAAAATATTTGTAATACATATTTCGAGTTATCTTTTTTTATTTTTACAAAATATTATTCTCTTTCTAAGACTCTTATTTTACTTCTTTAATATACTTGGCAAAAAACACATCATCCTATTGCACATCCCATACGTGATCCTACCATGCTTATGTCTTTCTTGGTAAATTTTGAAAGAAACTAGTTATTATTCTATCAATTTTATTTTATACTAGATAAAATACTATTTCAAATTCTAAACTCTACTAAAAATTTGTTTTTGTCTCTAAACTTTAAAAAGTTCTTTTTTTAATTCTTAAACTTTATAAAGAGATTTTTTTAATATTTTAGAAACAAAAATAGGAAGATTTAAAAAAAAAAAAATTTATGGACAACAAATCAAATTTTGATAAAATTAAAAGACAAAAAGTAAAACATATTTTATATTTAAGAATAAAAAACGAACATTTCGATAATTTAAAAATATGAAAAAATAATTTTTTAAATATTAGGGACAAATTTTTTTTTTAGTAAAGTTTAGAGAACAAAGTATTTTACCCTTTCATATTTATATACTTAAAAAAAAAAAAAAATCTCAAAATTCTTTAATTTTTTATCGTGAGAAATAGGAGCTAACCCGACCTGTCGGGCCAAACCCAAATCCATTTGTGAGGAAAGAAGAATAACATTATCCAGATTTCCAAACAGACCCGTATTATCTGACTCCAAAATGAGAAACCCTAAACCTATATAGCCTCCATTGTTGCTTTATATAAAGCCTCAGCAAAAATCTCAAACTCGGCGGCTAAGCAAAAACCCTACTTCTCTCAGTGAGTCTCTCTCTCTCTCTCTCTCTCGCTAGAATTTGTTGTTAGGGTTTCATATTTCTGCGTGTTTTTACTTTGTTGAATCTGGGCTTAATACGGTTCTCTATTGTGGAAATCTTTCAGAAAAGGTAAGCAAAAATGGCGGTGCCGTTGCTGACAAAGAAGATCGTGAAGAAGAGGGTCAAGCAATTCAAGAGGCCCCAGAGTGATCGCAAGATCTCTGTCAAGGTATTGTTTGTTTCTAAAACATTCAGACTTGTTATTTTGCTTTATGTGTTTTGTGAAATCATTTTTGTTGTTGTTTATAGTAAAGTTTGAAAATTTGATGGGTTCTTTGGATCATTTTCCAAATTTTGCTTTCTGGGTAGTTTTTATTATGTTATTTGATTAATGGGTTTTGTTTATTTGTCTTGTCTTGTCTTTTTTTGGGTTATTTTCAGTTCTATGTTTTAAAACTGGGTTTCATGGTGAAAATGATGATTGTTTATTGTCGCCCCAGTCTTACCTGCATCTTGATGATGCAGGGTGGTGATTGACATGTTATCTGATTCCAACAACCTAAATTTAACTAGTTTGGTTTTACAATGAGTGTTATAGTTAGTTTCTTATTCCAGGTTTTTTGGTTGTCTTTCTGTTAAATCAATTAATCTGGGCTTGCATGTTTTACAAGGTTTAGATAGTTTTGTCACTTTAGTCAATGTTTGTTGTTTGATTCTTCCGTATGATTTTCTTTACAGCCTTTTATGTCTCAGTTGGTTCAAATGGGAATTATATGGGATTTGATGAGATAGTATGTCATTTAAGTTTTTCAAGACTCAAATCATGTGAGAAGCTGGACTCTAAATAGTTTTCTTAGCATTTTCTTATTGCCTACTGTTTCTTTAGAAATTATATGGGATATGATGCTACCTTTTGACACCCAGTCTTACTTGCATCCATTGAAGCATACTGGTGATAATGATTAAACTTGTCTGATCCCATCTGCTTTTCAAGTTATTATTGTTATTATACTGAGAATAAAGGTTTTTGGTTCTGTTTGCAACGAGATGTGATGATGTTTAACCATCATTACTGCAATTTTGTGATGAGTACATACATGCACTACCATCTGATCTATGTTGCAAATTAGAATACTTGTATTTATCTAATTATTTATTAGTTAGTTTCTATTATGTAATTTTATGTGAATTTCCTTCTAAGTATTTATTGCTTCATTGAAGATATTTTTCTTTGCAACCAATGATGCAAACTGTTTATCATTTCTGACAAATCTATGATTATCTAATAAAAATCACCATCTTTCGGCTGAGGTTGCAGTTGTAGATTGAGGATTTTAGACTTTCTTTTGTTTTATTGGGTAGCTCTGTTTTTGAAAGAGTATATTTGTATTTGTTTTGCAAGAAGTAAACTGTTTTGCCCATGGTATCTAATGTCCAGATTTTATGCATTGCAGTAGCTGGGCATTTCGTGTATAGGGCATAGATAAATTTACTTACAGGTCTTGCGACACAGTGAGCTTGATATCTCATTGGCTTCCTGTTACTATAACCCTGTTTACATTTCTCCTCCCTTATTCTCATTTACAAAAAAAGAAGAAGGAAAAATCCTTCAATGTTTCTAGCTTGAGTAGAAACTGCTTTACATTAATAGTTTTGCTTGAAACTACTTTGCATTGATGATACAGGGTGGATTTACTTTGTATTGATTACTTTGGTTGTGTGCTTCTTTGACAGCCAAGCTGGCGTAGGCCAAAGGGTATTGATTCTCGTGTAAGAAGGAAGTTCAAGGGATGTGCACTGATGCCTAACATTGGCTATGGTTCAGACAAGAAGACTCGTCATTTTCTTCCTAATGGTTTCAAGAAATTTGTTGTTCACAATGTGAAGGAGCTTGAGCTACTGATGATGCACAACAGGTAAAGTGAAGGCAGCCCTTGCAATCGGTTTTTCATAGTCAATGTGGCTGGTATGCTTATGTGCTTATGAGGGAATTTTCCTTATTTTTCAGGACTTACTGTGCTGAGATTGCACACAATATCTCCACAAGGAAGAGGAAGGACATTGTGGAGAGAGCCGCCCAGCTTGATGTTGTTGTGACCAACAAGCTTGCCAGGTTGCGCAGCCAGGAAGATGAATGAGTTTAAAATCTGTAATGTCGTTGGATTATGTTTTGTAGTGAGCTTTTTTTATTACTGTGAACTTCTATGGAGTTTTCAATATTTTTGCCAAGAAACTCTTGCTGACAAGAATTTTAGGTTATCTATTCTATTTTACAACAGATTATGGCAGAGTTGTGTTATTATTCAATTTGAGGATCTCTTGAAATATATAGCTTTGTTAGTAAGGTCTCTTTACAGTTCTTACCTGTTCTACACATTTGCGTTCATATTAGAATTCAATGTTATGTTACTTATGCATCATCTTTTTCGCTGGAATTGATCTTTACTAAGATTCTATCAAAGTTATGGATTTCTAATTGTTGCATTTATAGTTAATTATCGGAGTTTCACTCTTAAATTTGGCAATGAAATTCATTGAGGTGCAACTATGAAATTTTTAATATAAACCTATCATGCAAAATTGATCTCAAAATTTTTGACAGCTTCCTGCTACAACTCAGACATGGTAGAGTGATTAGTGATGAAAAAAATGGTGGGTTTATTAGTCTGTGTAAGACATGGTTAACCGCTCATAGCTTGTTACGTCAATTGTGTAATAATTTGTAGTCTTGGAACTGCTCTGTAATACCATCAATCCCTCTAAACAGGGTTTAAAAAAAAAAAAAAATAGAACTAAGGAAGAGATGAGAAAATGAGTATAAAGTCTCAGAGGAAAAAATACCGTATCTGTGTCAAAATTCAAAAATCCAATAAATGAGAGATGTGTGCAAATATACCTAATTATTAACATATATTTTTTAATTATTAGTGAGTTTGTTAATTTTTACTGACATGTTTCACACTTATTAGATTTCGATACTGTTAACATGGTATCATTTGATACTAAATACTTTCTTAACACTTGTAATTGATTACAGAAATCAACTATCAATTAACTGGTGAGTCATTATTTAAAATAAATACAATTTACAAAATTTAGAAATTAACATCATTAATTTAATTTTTAAGTGTGATATTTAATTTTCAAATAAAGGGTAAGTCATAAAGATCAATATTATTGTGAGTGGGCAAAACAGGTTGGCTCATTCCCGAAACAATATAGGCTTATTCAGGTTTATTTCAGTCTAAGATAGGTCCATACTTGCTCAATGGATAATGAAACACCCTAAGCAGGGTAAGTAATGCCTTGAGAGAATCCACCCACCGTACATAAGATTTAGCATTAGACACAAGTTACTAGAGTATCATTTCAACAGCAGGACAGTAGGGCCCATTTTTGATACATGCTAAGACATGATAGAACAGTAAACAAGATCTAAGAGGCCACCCAAACTTCTTAGGTGGAAGGATCCCCTGTCATGCAAAATATTCCCCCATTATGGTAGACCTACTAAAACAAGAGTATAAAATAGAAGGGAGGGGCAAGAAATAGAGGTGGGAACAAACATTGGAGGAGAGACATGAGAGAAAAGCAAGAACACAGTTTTGGGAACAGGAAAATCATGCTCGGATTTCAACAAGGGAATCCGGCTGTTTGAAAGCCTTCTTGGTTGGGTTGAATTTGAAGTAACCCAACACCAAAGTAGAAGTAGGATATCACCCATCACAAAACAAACCACTTCTACAACTTCCTATTGTGGATTACACCAGATCTAGAAACAAATAAATTGGGGGTTTGGGTCCAATCAGCTCAAGGTTGTTGGGAAAGCACCACCACAATTATTTTCATTTATTTAAAAAAAGGATTATATCTTAGGACATTTATAATTTTTCACGTAGGATTTTGTGCTCTTGTAATTTTGCAAGTCAGTATTTTAATATTAGTCGATAACTTGTGCAATACATCGAAAGTTTAACAAAATATATATTTTTCTCTCGTATATATTCTTTTCTATAGATATTAATAGACATTTATTATGATTATTTTGTATATGGAATTATACATTCTAATATTTTTCTTTGAAATGATGTTCCAAGATTCTAATGGAGACTTTAATAATAATAATAATAATAATAATAATAATAATAATGTGTAAAATTGTGAGATTTTAAAAAAGGTGATGTGGTACAATATTATAAGGACAACTAAAAATGTTTTTTTTCTAAAAAAAAAAAAATATTGAATGGTGGGATGGATACTTGATGGTTCAATATGCAAACACTCATAAGTTATAAGAAATATCTATTAATAATTGAGAATGGTTCAAGTTACACCTAGTGTAACTTTACAAGACTTGCACCTTTTTATGACCATTGATTTCTATTAAATCTAATGATTAGAAATCTCTTATATCCACCTCATCTTGCATAATTAATAGTAGCATTTTTTTTTCTCTTTCTCCATATTTATTACATTTACAGTCATCTAAACGTAGAGAGGAAGAGGGAAAAAAACTGCAAATTCGATGCCACCCTCTTCGACGGTGAATATGGAGCCAGTTGCGATATTGTGGCATGAATGAGAAGGAGCTCGAGGAGGCAGACCCAATCGCAGTGGCCTTAAAAGAAACTTTTATTCATTTTCTCTAAGATTCGTTTAAAGAGATCAAAGACTTCTTTGATTTAGGCATGGCTATGATTTTTCTCATTTTAACTTTCCAAAATTACTCATACTCTTACCCTTTATTAACTGACTACTACAATTAAAACCATAGAAAATGCATTTTGCGTGGAGGAGTATTTTGATAGATAAATTTGTCCTCTTATATCTTTCACACTATTTTCTTTGATCACCATGGCCTTTCATATATCCTAAATAATGAGGTTGTTGTGCCATGCATGTCCCATGTGTGGCTCTTATTTTTAAAACAATGCAACTCTAAAATCATCATACCAATTAACTTTGACCCAATTCTTACTGAACTTCAATTCTCTGAATTTTGATCAAATTTTCATTCAGACTACTAGAACACCCCTATTTCATTGTTAAGTGACAGAGGACTCTAACCAGTAAAAATATTTAATAGATCGATGTTAGACTTATATCTAAAACTAAATTATACTTCTGAATTTAACCAGCTAAATTTAATGTGTAGCTCCAGTGAGTTGAGTGGGTTAGCGGAGGAGGAGGTGAGATCAAAGAGGCCTAGGCAAATGAGAGAGAGAAGAAGAAGAAGAAAAAGAAGAAGAAGAAGATGATGGGGAGAGAAAGTGGAGCTTAATGACTTTTTTTAAATATATATATATATATATATATATATATATATTAATGACTTTTAATGCTTTGACATCACTTATTTTTAAAAAGTTGATAACATGGCAATTAGTGTGTTATTTACCATTAGATCTAATAGAAATCAATGGTCAAAAAAAATGTGTAACTCTTATTAACTTGAACCCATCTCTTAATAATTATCATAATTACTTATTTAATAATTTTGTATAAAAAACAACCATATATAATAAATACAATTAATGTATACCATTATTATCAAATTTCATATTTAATATTTTATATAGAAACACAATCAATGCAAATGTCTATTAATAACTATCATAATTATCAAGTTTCATATTTATATACAAAATAAAAGAGAGATAAAATAATTCTATTCTTCAATAAAATTATATTTGGGTAACTTGTTAATTAGGAGAAAATGGGCTTTTGCCCTTATTTTTTAAAATATCTAGCAATAGGTCCCTGTTTTGAAACTATTTAGGTCCGTGTCCCTGTTTTGAAACTCGATTTTCTCAAAATCAAGTTTCAATGTAAAACTCGATTAGTAAAAAATCGAGTTATAGGCAATCAAATTAAAAAAAAAAAAAAATTATGGAACTCGAGTTCCACAATTTTTTTTTTTAATTTTTAAGTTTGATTTGGCATAACTTGATTTTCTAATATAAAACTCGATTTTGAGAAAATTAAGTTTTAAAACAGGGAAACAGACTCAGATAGTTTCAAAACAGGGACATATTGCTAGGTTTTTTGCAAAATAAGGGCAAAAGCCCGATTTTCCCTGTTAATTATACTCCTAAAGTTTGGAAGTGTTTGAATTTTACATCTTAAAGTTTCAGAATTTAAATTTTGCCCCATGAAGTTTAAGATTGTTTAAAATTTTACACCTTGTCGTTTCAGAATTTGTAATTTACCACCTAAATTTTAGAGGTGTTTGGATTTTACTCCCCAAAATTTGGAAGTGTTTGAATTTATAGTATAGTGAAATAGTGCTCACTCTTTTCACATTCATATTGAAACCTACCATGAATGTAAGAGGAGGGAGCATTATTCATCATACTCTGGGACTACTAAAGAACTACTCATGTGTAAAGATAGTTTTTTTTTTCTTCGTTTTCCTGTGTTTAGCGATATAAAAAAATGGGTTAAAAGAAAATTATCCCTACATTTATCTTTTTTAGCTTGGTGTGAGATAAGATTGTTTTCCAGAAGTGGAAAACAACTTTATCTCACGCATCAAACATAGATAGAGTTATTTTCTTCTAGAAAATGACTTTTTCCCACTCCAAGCTAAAAAAGGGAAATCAAGTAATAATTTTCTAACTCATTTTAAGGTTGCTACCAAACATAGGAAAATGAGATAGTTTATTAAATTATTATTTTTTTAAATAATTCATTTCCTAGAAATTTTTAATGTTAAAACAAGTAGAGTGGCTATAGGAAACCTTACGTGAAGATATATATATATATATATATTTTTTTTTTTCTGTGTTTTCCTACATTTGGTAGTATCAAAAAATAGTGGGTCAAAGGAAAATTTTTGTGGAAAATAAATCTATCTCATGCCATATTAAATAAGGTAAGTCAAAAAATAATTTTCCAACGCATTTTAAAGTTGCTACCAAACAAAAGAAAATAAGATAATTTTATGAAAAAAATATTTTTTTTGTAAAATGTTTTATTTTCTAGAAAATGTTAATGTTGAAACAAACAGATCGTATATTAAAATTGAAGAACAAGAAACAATGAGGGGTTTAAAAGAATAAAAAACAATGGGGAGTCTTTTTTTAGGGGGGGGGGGAACTTAGTTTGGTATTTTTTTAAGGATAATGAAATTAAATGCAGTTACGTGTTTGAATTTATTTGAAAAGATTAATATAGTACACCTAAGATACTATACCTAAAATTTTTATTTATTTATTATAATTTTTAGTGAATTTCTTATTAATGCTACTTTTTTTTTTTATACAAGATAAAAATTCTACTCTAACCTAATCTAAGTGTATGTGTGTGTGAAACTCCATCTTAGAGACTTAAACCCCAGCCCTTGCCCCCACACCCCACAAATACTTATACTTGTAAACTGACCATTACACAAAGAGTGTGCGGAGGTCTTATTAATGCCACTAGTAATGCAAGTGCTCACAAAATTTGTACATAACAATATTTTATGGAATCTTTACAGGCCTTGGATGATTTTTTGTAAGGCTAACCATCAACTAATTTGAGCGAGTGGAATTAAGATTACACTGATATGTGGGTTTCAGTTTACTTAACTAGTAAAGTCTTGCGTTGTCGAATAAGATATCTGAGAGTTGAACCCCACCTATACTAAAAATCCATTGGCATATTGACTTGATGATAAAGATCAATCATCAAATGCGGATGCCATATATTGAAACTCTATTGCACCTATATATAAAAGAAAAAGAATTACATTGATGAATTCAATCTTCTTAACTATGTGTTCTATTTACATTTATTATTTTTTTGATAAGCTCAATATACATTTATTATGATTGACTTTATATGGAACTATATGTTCTAATATTAGGTGTTTATTATGATTGCGACTTTAAAATGGAATTATATATTCTAAAATTAGGAATTTATTATAATTATGCATGTATATGAAATTAAATATTCTTTTTTGAAATCCTGAAATGAAGTGTTCTACCATTTAGAGAAAATATAATGTACTAAAATTCTAATGAAGGGTTTAAATATAGAATAGAATTTAAACTTAATTGAAACATATATATTAAAATAATGATGTATAAAATTATAAGACCCCAAAAGTTTATATGGTATATATAATATTATGAGAATAAGCAAAAATCAAATAGTTTCGCGTGTGTGTATATATATTTTACAAATTATCAATGAATCAATATCATTCTTGACGAAGAACTTAGAAGAAAGGGAAAGAAAATGACCTCTCCAATTAGCTGTCTATCAATCTTGGTAATCCCTCTACTGGTCACCTCTCATTTCTACCAAGTGAAGGCTGACCTAGCCTTACTTGACAGCATTTGCCAACAGGCCCAGGACTATGACTTTTGCATGTCAACTTTTCGTGGAGACGAACGCGCTGCTGTAGCTGATCGAGATGGTCTTGCCCTCATTTCTATTGCTATAAACAGTGGTACAGTACAGGATACCATTGATCAAATCTCAGATATTCTTAAAACGCTCACTGACCCACTGGATAAGTATCGAATTCAGAATTGCCAAACCGATTTTAGTGATGCACTAGTGACATTGAAAGCTGCATACTCGGCTTCAAGTGCAAGGTCTTATCGAGAAGTGATAGGTTTTATTACAGATGTAGCTAGGAAAGCAGTCGATTGTGATGCTGAATACAGAGAGAGCCCCCCCGTACGTGAATCACCAATATCAGATAACACTCTCAAAGTGACTAAGCTAACTGATATTACTTTCACTGTAATTAATACTATCATTTCAACCTAATGTATATGCGATCTATAATTAAAGCAAAAAAAAAAAAAAAATTTCAAAGTTCTTGTAACTTAATTGGTACTTTTTGTTGTTTCTAATAGAGATGTTCAAGATTCAAACACCTCCACCTTCAATTATTGAATTATCAAAAATAAATTAAATATGTTTGTGTTAATATTTATGTATAATCACCTCTCTCTCTCTCTCTCTCTCTCTCTCTCTCTCTCTCTCTCTATATATATATATATATATAATATCATTTTTTTATTAACTTATTTAATATTTTAGTAGCTTAAAATCACAACTAAAATTGAAAAGAAGAATATCAAATACTTTATTAGTTGATTTTTTATTTTATGTTAAAAAACTGGAATTTAATAAGAAATGACTTCATAGATATTATAAATATATAACCACTATTTTTGTGACGAATGTTTTCTATAAATTTGTAAGGTCTATTTACGTTTTATTTTCCTTTTTTTTTTTTACAACATACTTTTATAACATGTTTCTCAAAAAAAAAGTTAGAATCCTAGATGAAAATTTTATCTTGTAATATATGGTTTCCGTCCTTAATTATCAGTATGACGCTCATGAGCATATAACATATTCATATTATATAATTAAGAAATAAATTAGGCATGAAATCTTATACACAATTTCCTTATTAATGTAATTCCAGATATTATGTGACATATATATATATATATATATATATATATATATATTCCTAACAAGCAGCTACACATTTTGTTAAGATATTATATATGATTTGTTCGTGATTCTAGTAAAAATGAAAAATCTACCGTGATTCTTTTACCTTTTCGTTTTATTTTTCCCAAAATTTTCCATATCTCAATTTAATATCTCGCCTCATTATTCTCGCATACAAATATTTGGAGGAAGTTTTAAATTTTTGTAGGAAGAAGCCCGCTATAAATAAAATAGTTCTCGCTTTGCAAATACAAGCTATACTGTCTGATCAATTCCTTCTCATTGGCTGGTTTATTTGAAGCTATTTCAATGGGGTATCAGTATATGCCATCACCTTCGGTAAATATATCTTCTTCTTCTTTTTTTTTTGGACCAAACACACTTGTTCACAGTATTAGTATGCATATGCATTTTCTTTCTATTTTTTTATTATAATTTTTTTCTTTGAACAATGATCCTCTGCAATCAGATTTGTATCTTGAAAGTGGAGATCACTTGTTGTGATGAGTGTCCCATTAAATTGAAGAAGAAGTTGCTGAAGACCAAAGGTGTGCTTGGATTTTCAATTCATGCAATCCCATCTGAATATCTTGTGTCATATACCCAGTATCTATTTGGGAACAATTTATTTAGTTTTTTGATGAAACTTTTTTTTTTGGTATAATTTTCTTTATCTTTTTCACTTGTATTATATTTTGTCACGTGATTGATTTAATTTTCATATCTTTAATTAGGAGTGACTTCAGTAAATATTGATTCAAAAAAAGGGACCATCACGATTATAGGTGACATAGTCCCTACAATATTAATGCAAGTGTTTGAAAAGATTGGCAAACCGGCAGAGCTTTTATTCTTTGAGAAGACCCCCTCACAAGAGAAAAGTGGTTCTAATGTCAAGAACAATGTCCAATTTGCATGCGATGATAATGATGATAATGATGATGAGTATGTATTCAAAAGGAGCAGTACTACTCGCAGTACAATGCATGACATCAAACACGGTTGGGGTGGATGTAACAGCAAAGTTGGTCGTGTCCCTCCCTCTAGTAGTTCAAGGTTGTTTAAGACACCATGGCCTGCATATAGATCACTCTCAAGGCCATTCCTTGATTCAATATGGCATGGTTTTCATCCCGGGCTTTCTCGACAACCACCACCTCCGCCATCACCATATGGATGTTTTCTATCAAGGCCTCCACAAAAATACAACCCCATTACCCACTACACAAGCTATTGGGATAATTACCACCTTTAATTGTGAGATATAGCTAGGGTCTTTCAAGTTGCTTTTTCGTGCAATGTTGCTCAAGTTACTATTAGACATGGCATGGTTTGTGGGGTTTTTTTTTTTAAAAAAAAACCACCACCACCATAGGTAGCATATAGATGTTCTTTCTATATCCCTTTGTTCTCAAGATTAGGTAACGAATTATCACCAGTGTGTCTCCCTCTCGCCTTTTTTGTGTGTGAGAATGTATGAGAACACAGATAATTGAAAGTAAATTTATGGTTTATCATTTTTTTTTTCTGTCTCTCTCATCAATGATTGAGACCATCTTTTATTGCTTGGATTCGAATATGTGGCACAGTTTTATAATCTATCAATTTTGTTTAACCCAAGCTCATAGCATTTTACATGTTTGATTATCAATTTTATACAACACTAGTCGCATACTTGAGCTTTGTGCATGATAGTTTTTTAGGATGATCTTATTAAATATTTTAATACTATAACTTTAGTTATTAACCATTGGTTTTTCATTAGTTTTTAAGTTAATAAAAACCTTAAATATACATTTTTTTAAACCTTTACATATATATATATATATATATATATATATATATATATTTTATAAATAAGGTTAAATGAAAAGTCAAAAAGGGGATTTAAAAAATTTTCTAACTTTATTTCTTATGTAATTTCTACTATTACCAAAGAACATCTCTTTTTTAGTTATGATTAGAAATATGGTTTCCATAGTTAGAGTTTGATTATTTTTAAGTTTAAATTTAGTACTATGATTTTCTTTAATTGTTGATTATTGATTTAATGTTTTAAGTGGATTTAACGGTTTATTTTATTATACTACAAAGTTTTTAACGTCCTCTGTATGATCATCTTTGTTTTATTTTTTATTTCACCTTACAATCTCTTTGTTTTCCAATTAGTGGTTACTAATTGACGTTTGATTTTTTTTCATTATCTATTCTTTATTTACTTTGTATTGTTTTTTTTTTCCCTTTACCACCTGTCTCTCTCTCTCCATTGGCAACCTATCATTTTTCCAAAATTTGATGATGATTCTATGATATTAAATTTGCATTATTATTATTATTATTATTATTTAATTTAGTGTTTCTAAATTGACATTTGTTTGTATTCCATTTTTCTTTGGATGCATTGGGTGCCAAAATGAGTGTTTGCCTAGCATTACTCCACTTTATGAGGACAATCTTATTTATTGAATTTAAGAAAAATATTATATGTTTAATGTAAAAAAGGAGAGGAAATATAAATAATTTAATGATATATATGGGGGGTGTGGCTGAATTCAAATGTTGAATAAAATAATATGAGATGAAAAAAAATTAAATATATAACAATAAACACTAACTTATCCAAATAATTATATGTAATATAATAATAATAATAAAAAATTCTTATATACTATCTCTAATTCTTTATAATGCAATAAGATAACATTTAATAATCAAAGTGAACAAAAAAAAAAAAAAACTTAAAACACAAAACTAAATCACATCAATCCAAAATAGAGATGCAAGAATGAAAAACTTGATCAAGCTAAAGTAGAGATGTAAGAAAAATAAAAAAGATTCACCCAAAACTGAGGGAGAAAGAAAGGGAAATAACCCTTTCTTGTGAGGGAAGATTATGCAAAGAATGGAAGAGTGAATGAAAAATTTATACTAAGAGGAAGATAATAAAAGCAAACAAAATAAAGGAAGGTAATTGGAAAGAGAAAGAGCGATACTAAGGTAGAAGGTTTGGGAGATAAAAAAGTAAAGGGAAGGATAAAGGTTGGAGAAAATGTAAATGTTAAAAAAATGAGTACAATTTGATGGGGACAAATTTTATTATTATTTGAATTTAAGTAAAATATTACATTTTTTATTTTTTAAAACAAAAAGGGAGAGAATATAAATAATTTAATAGTAAGGAGGATGTGCTTGAATTAAAAGATATAACAATACACACTAAATTATCCAAATCATGCTATGTAATAGAATAATATTATATTCTTATCTACTATCTTTAATTCTTTATAATGTAATTGGATAATATTTAAGAATCAAAGAGAACAATAAATAATAATAATAACTTAAAACACAAAACTAAATCGTATCAACCTAATTAGAGTTCTAAAAAAACAAAAAAATATAAACATGGAGCAGAGATGCAAGAAAAATAAAAAAAAATCCAAATTTAGAGAGAGAGAGAGAGAGATAGAGAGAGAGATAACCTTTTTGTGAGAGAAAACTATGCAAAAAATGAAAGAGAGAATGACAAATTTATAGTAAGATGAAGGGAAATATGAATAATAATATTAAAGTAAAGGGTAGTGGGGAGATGAAAGGGTAAAGGAAGAAGAAAGATTGGAGAAAGTGTAAATATTTGTAAAAAATAAGTGAATATTAAAAAAAGAATTATAGTAAAATTGGAAAGAAAAAGATATTGACGTGAATGCTGATGTGGCTTAATTGGAGCATATGTTATGCTTGACCTTTTAGATATATATAGATATAGCTAAGTACAATGGGTTATATGAAACATACCATTAGCTTCCTCTCCCACCACTCATCAATTACAAGTTGCAGCTATTGTTCCTTTGGCAAACCTGTTTCAAAGTATCTAATTTTTCTTCAATCTATCCTACCTATCCATATAGTTCATCCTAGAAAATTCCTTTCTAGTTACTAAAGAGGATATTAGGTCAATTACCCTTAAATGCCCCATCCACACAAGCTTCACAAAAGATTGTCGTTAGTCTTAATGTCCATTGAACTCTAAAATTTGAGATTTTTTGGGATGGTTTAGCGTTGAGATTTGAAGTCTCTTTTTTCTTACCCATCTAAACAAAACTTAGGTTTGTTAATGATGTAGCATGATGATCCATAAAAAATTAGGAACAAAAAAGGCTTTAAGACAGATCAATTTGCACTACTGCAACATAGTTTATACATTATTTTATACAGAAAAAGGCTTCTTTTTTCCCCCCCAAAAAACTATTCTCAACTGAAGCTTTAAGACATATCAATTAGCAATACTACAACAATCCCAACACAACAGCCATCTCAACTTTTTTTTTTAAAAAAAATACCCTTTAGTTCCCAGTACTAGTAACTAATGAAGTGAAAAGCAATGTAGGCTATGTAGCAATAAACTAGTTAAGATGATGGGCTGAAAAGAAAAAAAGAAAAGCAATATTAAAATAAAAATTGAAACTTTTCAACAGTAGAGGAAAATATAGAACAGAACTTGTTCAGTCACAAGATTTCAGCATTTTCACACCTAAGAAAAAAAGTCTTTATAAGTTTCATACTTCCTTTCAAAACATTGAAAGAAATAACAGGAAGCAATAGGGAGCACTAACCAGAATCACTCAATCAAAAAGAATAGCCAAAGCAAAAATTTTGGAACTCGAAAATAAAACCTATAGTGCTATTCAATTGAAAGACAAAGTTTGCATCCCAAAGTTTAAATTTTAGTGCATGTCTTTCTCCAAACAGTAAATCAGATGAACAGTTTCCATCAATTCTCACTATAGTATTAATTGTTAACATAAATCAGACAAGCGTTCGAACACCTTGAATACACTGAATATAAAATGAAGAGCCTAAAGTTTATTGCTACATTGCTAAAGTTGAACTTTAGGATCTTCTTTAGCCTTCATCACTTATCAATGAAACTCTTACTCAAAAGTTCAGTCCATTTTACTCCAAAGCAAAGCAAAACAAACAAGTGAACATATATTACGGGCAGGCAGCAGCTATGTCTATGTGGTCAATTCTAAGGCGAAAATGAAATTCCTTGAATACATTTGAATTGGAGCAACTAATGTAGGGAATATATGAAATTCTCATACATGTGAGATGCAAAATAGAGAAAAATATGTGCCAAAAAAACAATTATATAAGACAATATTTACGTGGTTCGAAAATTTGCCTACGTATATAGAGTTGTAGTAATTTTACTATTCACTAGGAAAATTACAAGATGTGGCAGTACAGTTTTCTCTCTCAAAACAACACATAAATCCTAATCTCTGTTGGTGCTTATTTTGGGAAAGCCCAGCAGCAGGAAGAAACTCATCAAGCTCTAATGGCAGGAATGATGGGTCTTAGGCCCATAAAGTAAATGGATGGGCCTTGGAAAAGAAAAGGGGCCAACGGGAGCCCAAAGGAAGAAATAGTAAACCTATGAGTATTATGTGATGTAGAAAAGCGAGAATGAGTCACAACAGACCCAATGTAATGAAGCAAGAAAGTAAGGGGTCTGTGAAAAGCCCATAAACCCCAAGGATGAAGGATATAGTAATTGGGTTTAGAAAACCTAAAAAGAGTTAGTAAAAACCCATGTGAATGTAGAATTGGAAATGGGTCGAGGACGCCCAAAGAGGGAAAATGGGCCGAGGATGCCCAACAAGGAAGAAATAGGCCAAAGAAGCCCACAAGTAATATAATAGACCCAGGAAGCCTAAAGTATCATGAGTATGAATCCAATAATCATATAGGATCATTGAAACCAATTGGGAGAAGAACATGCAAAAGGCCTAGAGGAAGCTCAGCGAGCACGGGTCAAGTAACACCACGGCATAGTGGCATGGCAGGAATGTCAACGAGATTACGGAAGGCATAAAGAATGAGCTCAAGAAAGGAAAACCCACGATCGAGCAAGGCCCAGCTCTTGAAAGGAATAAACCAATAAATAATGGAAAATCAGAAGACATTTCACGGCATAAAAGGTCAAGGATGAGTGGAAGAATGCATTGATGAACCTCTAGACCGTGACAAATACATGGGTAGCAGACGAGCTTTTAACGCACACAAAAGTGGAGCATGTGCAAGGCCTAGGCACTACCAACTTGTACCCAGCCAATACAGGGGTGGTGGGTCATGGGTTAAAGGTAAGAGAGGGTATGGTCTGGCAGTGGGGAGAGGAGAAAGCCTATTTTGGGGTTCCCGTTCAAACTCTTTTGGAGGAAATGTCCTGCTAGGATGACATACCACCCAAAAGAGGGAGGATGAGTTGAGATCACTAGGTGCGTGACATGAAGGATAAAAAGAGAGAATACCCACACTGCGGAGGGTTAGAATGCCACAGTGGGCAAGCAAACAAGATAGTCTTCTTTGTTTGGTAATGGGGAGTGGCACGATCAACATAGCCAAGTGGTGGTGGTTAAACAGTTGACAGACCAGTGGATGGTCAAGAAGGACACTCAAATCCAGACAAAAGTAGTTAAAGGCTAAAATGGTAAAAACTAGTCATGACAAGCAGTATGTAGGGAGCACTTGCCGTGTACAGAAAGGGGAGAGGATCAGAATCACAACAGTAACAATTACTAAGAGAGAATCATAGCGACATCATCGCCACAACAGTAACCACCATTATACTACACAAGTGAACATTAAGAAGGAAAGAAAAGAAAGGGGAGGAACTAAAAAGTAGAAAAAGCAAAGAGAAAGAAGTAGAGGATTAGGAAGAGAAAACTAGTGGATGGTCGGGAAGGACACCCAAATCCACACAAAAGTAGTTAAAGACTAAAATGGTAAAAACTAGTCATGACAAGCAGTATATAGAGAGCTCTTGTTGTGTACAAAAATGGGAAAGGATCAGAATCGTAACAGTAACAATTACTAAGAGAGAATCATAGCGACATCACCACCACAACAGTAACCACCATTATACTACACAAGTGAACATTAAGAAAGAAAGAAAGAAAAGGGAGGAACTAAAAAGTAGAAAAAGCAGAGAGAAAGAAGTAAAGGATTAGGAAGAAAAAGAGAAAGCATAGAATGGCAAGCATGCACCAACAAGCTTTTTTATCCCTCTATCCCTCTAAAAGCCTACCCTCTGCCGAGAATAAAAGATTTGCTTAGACATAAACCATTCAGGCTCATTCCCTTAAAGTGAATAATTTCTACGGCAAAGTCTTCTTGAGAAGTTGTTCACATTGAGGAGATGGTTCCCTCCTTGGTCTCAATCCCGTACCATGATTTAACACGGTAGACTAACCTCTTTTTTTCTTCTTTGGATTAATCACCAATATTGTTTCCCTTTCTATTTCTGCCATTCCTCTCACGACATGTTTCTAGTTGTTGTATTCTTCATTTTATTTAAGGATCCTTTATTTTGCTTTGTCTAACAGTAAAATCATGTCTTTTATTATTTTCCATTACATTCTGCCTGCCATTAGCTTTGTTATAGCGGCAACGCCTGCCATAGGCATATGACCGAAGTTTCTGCCAAAGATAAATGGACATAGTTTGTGCACAAGTCAGACCAAAATAAGTTGTGATTGGACCGGTCCTAACTCTTCTACCCAGAATACTTAGGCCTTAACACAACAGAAGGGCGCTTGCCTAACATTTCAAAAAAGGTCCACTATAATCTCCAAAACAACAGTTTTTCTATCTTGTGCACATTATTTATAATGTGCTACAAACGGGCAAAAAATTTTCAACCCAAGCCTCCGCTCCATGAACTAAGCCTTAGAAAAAATCTCATTAAAAATAGTAATACTTTTATTTTGGGCTAGATCATAATTTGGATTAAACACAACTAGGCTTCACAAAGCTCAACAACTATGTCTATGCATACACCTTGAATACATTGACTAAAAAATCAAGAGCATAAAGCTTATTGCTAAATGAAGAGCCTAATTATAGTCCAAAGTTGAATCCACAAAGGGCCATTATTGCATTTTAACAAGAGTGAAAATCTTAATAACTTTTAGCCATCCAACAAGCATCATAATAATAAATAGCAAAATTAGAAAAAGAAAAGGGAATACACCCTGTTGGATGTGATGATTAGAAAAGTACAACTAGTGATTGTTTTTATCTAGGAAATATTCTAGATACTTTGATGAGTAAGAAGTAAAATTTTATCTCTCTTTCTACTGCTAAAGTTGAATACATTGCTATGAGAAGCTACTACACTCAACTTCTCTAGATTTAGAAACTCATGCTCAATTATGGTATTCTTCAAAAACATCTGATCATCTATTGTGACAATACTAGTGCTATCAATATTTCCAAAAATCCTGTTCAACATTCCCAAACAAAGCACATTGAGATTCGTCATCACTTCATTCGTGAATTGATGAAAGATGGAATCTTAACTCTTGAGTTCATTCTTACTAAAGATCAAAGAGCTCA
This sequence comes from Castanea mollissima, assembly GCA_014183005.1. Taxonomy (NCBI): domain Eukaryota; kingdom Viridiplantae; phylum Streptophyta; class Magnoliopsida; order Fagales; family Fagaceae; genus Castanea; species Castanea mollissima. The sequence continues at coordinate 43,247,721 of JACAVU010000002.1, read as the reverse complement.
TCTCTTCACCAAACCTTTTGATGGTCAGTGCTTTGAATTCTACACCAATCTATTGGTGTCCTATCTCTTGACTAATACATTCTCTCATGCATTCCATCTAGTTCTTTATTGTTTTTAGGCTTTCTTGTTTATTTAGTGTAGAGACCTCATTTTGTAATAAACTTTGGTTCTTGGCCCTAATGATGAGGTTGGCATATGTCAACCAAGGGTAATTAAAGAGTTCATAATTGTTTGGAAGTAATCACAACTCAAAAGAGCTTAAATCGCTTTGAAAATGATGTTGAAAAATGTCATTTCCTCATAGTTTTGACCATAACTTTTGATCCACATATATTTTTTTAGTAAGGTTTATTTTATTGGAAATTGGACATCTCAAAATTCAATTTGAACATATATTTTGTATGATTTGGATTTATATTGAGTGAGATATGACCGTTTGAAATTAGGCTATCAATGAAGTAGAAATTAGGGTTTTTAGGAAGTATGCGTACGCATGCCTCGAACCCGTGTAAGCAGGCTCATTCTCAGACCACCAAAACTTGAGTTTTGGGCCCCCAAAGCATCTTTCTTTGATGGGAGCAAACCCTTGGGAACATCCAAAGGCATTATTTATTTATTTATATATTTTTACTTAAAACACATTAATTGGTGTAAGAACTATGACCAACTATGACATGGTGGTCACCTGACAAGGACTTCAATGGGAGGGAGGGTGTGTCACATGTTCTAGCTCCATTGAGAGCATTAAATGCAGGATAGATTAGGGCTGAAAGCTTGGATTTGTGTTAAAACACAAGAGCTTATTCAGACCCCCAATTAAAAATTACGACTAGATTGCTTTCACTCTGACTTAGACTAAGTGCGAACCAAGAGTAAATGAGAGCAACGAACCAATAACTCTACCCTAAGCCATATTCATCCATCATTAACAATAAAATGAAAGCTTAAAGAATAGGGAAGAGAGATGCAAATACAAGATAACACCGAGACGTGTTATCGAAAAGGAAACTGAAGAGCTCGGTGAAAAACCTCTCCGTGACCCTCTAAGTCGAAATCGATCCATTAGAGAATAAAGTCAGAGTACACGAAAAACAAAAGACCCTCTAAGCCTAGTCTACTCCATGTACTTCAGCCCTCCAAACTACTGCTACCAATTGACTTCTCGGAGCCTTGTCTTCTCTAACTTTCCAAATCCTACAATTCAGCCCGATTACATCTTCCAATGAATGATTCCTTCCAATGCTTCACAGCAACACCAAAATCTCATTTTACACTCAATATGGGTGTGGTAAGTGTTTGGGCTAGCAACCTCTAAAGATCTAGAGATGAAGAGGTAGGAGTTGAGAAAAATCACAAGGAAATATGTAGATTATTGTGGGTATAACAATCTTTAACTCTCAAGTGAATTTTCTAGGGTTTTCTCTCTAAAGAGCACTCCTTAGAATTTGTGGATAATGAGGGTATATATAGTGTAGGTAAAGATTTGGTAAAGCAAAACACAACTTTTTGCCAAATAGAGACTTCCGTGAGTCCTTCACGGGTTGGCCCTTCCCGCGAGACAGTCGCAAAAATGATAGCTTGGCACAATTCTTCATCTTCCACTCATGTGCTCTACATGTGGCTCTTTCACGAGTTGTTTCTCATGAGACACTCACGAGCCAGTTGTAAAATCCACTTGTTCAACTTTTGAAACTTGATTATTCATCGATCTCTCACACTCACCCTTTACAATTAAACCCATATACATGCAGGAAAAATGATTGAAGAAATTACAATCAAATTTGACACGGAATTAATGCCAACACAATATGGTTGGAAATCACAACTTTACAAGGATTCATAACTTAATTTCAATAGAAATAATTATATTATCATATAGTTCCCGTATTGTTATTATAAGGGATTTTTTAAAGTGTGTTGATGATTTTTTTTTTCTTAAGAATTATAAACATGGTTAGCAAGCCTAAGCAAGGGTTGGAATTTAAAACTGGCGTAAGTGTTGACCACAGTAGATAGATACATTTAACTTTGTTAACTTTCAATTTATCACCATTTGTGTCTCTACATTAGGTATCTGTGCCTCCCTCATGAGAACTTCCTACTTGGAGCATGCTCATGAGAACTTCTTATTTGGAACATGCACGCTAAAATAAAGTATCTTCCAACCATATAAGTTGTAAAAGGTAAATACAATTATAATGTGCTACTAACTAGCTTAAACTCCCCCTGGAAACCCCCAAACACTTTGTTAGTTAAAAATTTGCCGTTAAGTATGCATAAAAAATTAATATTAATTTTTTGATTTTTTTTTTCATGTAAGGAAAAAATTTTAATGGCAATTTTTTAACGGAACAAAGCCAAACGTATGAATTGAATATATTTGAAGCTTAAAGGTTTCAACTGAAAAAAAGTAAAGTTAGAGGATTGATTCTCTCTCTCTCCCCTTTAATCATTCTACAAACCACAAATCAGCAAACTGCCCACCAAAATCACAGCCTTTCTTTCTCAACCAAAAACCTCACCAAAATCATAACCATTCCATATTTATTCCTATCAATTTCTCGTTTGTATTTTCCATCTCTCTCTCTCTCTCTCTCTCTCTCTCTCTCTCTCTCTCTCTTTCTCTCTCTCTCTCTCTCCTTTACCCATTCTACAAACCACAAATCACAACAAACTGCTCACCAAAGTCACGACCTCTCTTTCTCAACCAAAAACCCCACCCAAATCATAACCATTCCATATTTATTATTATCAACTTCTCATTAGTATTTTCCTATTTTTAGATAATGTAATGCATGCTTAAAAAATAAGTTACCTCTTATTTTGTCTCTTAGAACGCACCTGCTTGGAGTATTTTAAAAAGTTATATTATTATAAGCCCATACATGGAAAGTAGGGAAAAAATTCCAATCTTTGTGCATTAGCTAGCCCTAAAAATTTGTAAAGTTGTCTTATTCAAAATTTTTCCTTTATCTTTATCCCTATGAATGCAGGGATTAACCTATAATTAGAGGAAAATTATGTTCTTATTATTTGCATTTACATAGTGTGTGATTTAGAATCTATTTACTGGGTAGATTTGAGCTTTATTAACAACTAAAAAAAGTCTCAATTGTGACTAGTCCTTTTGAGGTAGAGCGCAAATGTGGCTAGCGCTTTCCCTTGAGTTGTTATGAATGAGTGTTTCCCTAGCATTACTCCACTTTATGAGTACAATTCTATTTATTAAATTTAAGAAAAATATTATATGTTTAATGTAAAAAAGAGAGGAAATATAAATAATTTAATTATACATATGGAGGATGTGGCTGAATTCAAATGATGAATAATATAATATGAGATGAAAAAAAAATTAAAAAAAAAATATAACAATAAACACTAACTTATCCAAATCATTCTATGTAATACAATAATAGTATATTCTTATATACTATCTTTATATCTTTATAATGCAACAAGATAACATTTAACAATCAAAGTGAACAAGAAAAAAAAAAAAAAACTTAAAACACAAAACTAAATCATATCAACCCAAAATAGAGTTCTAAAGAACACAAAACTTGATCAAGCTAAAGTAGAGATGCAAGAAAAATAAAAAAGATCCACAAAAAAAACTAAGGGAGAAAGAGAGGGAAATAACCCTTTTTTTTTTTTGTGAGGGAAAATTATGCAAACAATGGAAGAGTGAATGACAAATTTATACTAAGAGAAAGATAATAAAAAGAAACAAAATAAAGGAAGATAAAGGGAAAGAGAAAGAGCGATACTAATGTAGAAGGTTTGGGGAGATAAAAAGATAAAGGGAAGAAGAAAAGTTGGAGAAAATGTAAATGTTAAAAAAATGAGTTCAATTTGATGAGGACAATTTTTATTATTATTTGAATTTAAGTAAAATACTACATTTTTTATCTTTTAAAACAAAAAGGAGAGAATATAGATAATTTAATGATAAGGAGGATGTGGTTGAATTAAAATATATAACAATAAAAACTAAATTATCCAAATCTTGCTATGTAATAAAATAGTATTATATTCTTATCTACTATCTTTAATTCTTTATAATGTAATCGGATAATATTTAAGAATCAAAGAGAACAAAAATAATAATAATAACTTAAAACACAAAACTAAATCATATCAACCTAAATTAGAGTTCTAAAAAACACAAAAAATATAAACCTAAAGTAGAGATGCAAGAAACATAAAAGTCCACCAAAAAATTGAGAGAGAGAGAGAGAGAGAGAGAGAGAGATAACCTTTTTGTGAGAGAAAACTATGCCGAAAAATGAAAGAGAAAATGACTAATTTATAGTAAGAAAAAGTGAATAAGAAGAGACAAATAAAGGAAGATGAAGAGAAAGATGAATAATTATATTAAAGTAGAGGGTAGTGGGGAGATGAAAAGGTAAGAGAAGAAGAAATGTTGAAGAAAGTGTAAATATTTAAAAAATAAGTAAATGTTATAAAAAAGAATTATAGTCAAATTGGAAAGAAAAAAGATATAGACGTGAATGCTGATGTGGCTTAATTGAAGTATAGCAACAATAAATGTTACACTTCACATTTTAGATATATATAGATTAATAGAATAATATTATATTCTTATCTACTATCTTTTATTCTTTATAACGTAATCAGATAATATTTAAGAATCAAAGAGAAAAAAAAAAATAATAATAATAACTTAAAACACAAAACTAAATCGTATCAACCTAAATTAGAGTTCTAAAAAACACAAAAATATAAACCTAAAGCAGAGATGTAAGAAAAATAAAAGTCCACCAAAAAATTGAGAGAGATAGAGAGAAATAACCTTTTTGTGAGAGAAAACTATGCAAAAAAATGAAAGAGAGAATGACAAATTTATAATAAGAAAAAGTGAATAAGAAAAGACAAATAAAGGAAGATGAAGGAAAAGATGAATAATGATATTAAAGTAGAGAGTAGTGGAGAGATGAAAAGGTAAGGGAAGAAGAAAGGACGGAGAAAGTGTAAATATTTAAAAAATAAGTGAATGTTGCTCAAAAGTGCTTAAATTGCTTTGAAAATGTTGCTGAAAAATGTCATTTCCTCACAGTTTTGACCATAACTTTTGATCCATATATAATTTTTGAGTAAGGTTTGTTTTATTGGAAATTGGACATCTTGAAATTCAATTTGAACATATATTTTGCATGATTTGGATTTATATTAAGTGAGATATGACCGTTTGAAAGTAGGCTATCAATGTAGTCGAAATTAGGGTTTTTAGGAAGTATGCGTACGCATGCCTTGAACCCATGTAAGCAAGCTCATTCCCAGACCACCAAAACTTGAGTTTTGGACCCCTAAAGCATCATTCTTTGATGGAAGCAAACGCTTGGGAACATCCAAAGGCTTTATTTAATTTTTTTTTATTTACTTAAAACACATTAATTGGTGTAAGAACCATGACCAACTATGACATGGTGGTCACCTCACAAAGACTTCAATGGGAGGGAGGGTGTGTCACATGTTCTAGCTCCATTGAGAGCATTAAATGCAGGATAGATTAGGACTAAAAGCTTGGATTTGTGTTAAAACATAAGAGCTTGTTTAGATCTCCAATTAAAAATTATGGCAAGAATGCTTTTACTTTAACTTAAACTAAGTGCGGAACAAGAGAAAATGAGAGCAATGAATCGATAACTCTACCCTAAGCCATATTCATCCATCATCAACAATAAAATGAAAGCTTAAAGGGTAGGGAAGAGAAATGCAAACACAAGATAACACCGAGACGTGTTATTGAAGAAGAAATCGAAGAACTCGGTGAAAAACCTCTCTACGACCCTCCAAATCGAAATTGATCTATTAGAAAATAAAGTTGGAGTACACGAATAACAAAAGACCTTTCAAGCCTAGTCTACCCTATGTACTTGAGCCCTCCAAACTCCTGCTACCAACTGACTTCTCGGAGCCTTGTCTTCTCTAACTTTCCAGATCCCGCAATTCAGCCCGATTGCATCTGCCAATGAATGACTCCCTCCAATACTTCATAGCAACCCCAAAATCTCACTTTACACTCAGTATGGGTGTTGTAAGTGTTTGGGCTAGCAACCTCTTAAGGATCTAGAGATGGAGAGGTAGAAGTTGAGGAAAACCATAAGGAAATGTGTAGATGATTGTGGGTGTAACAATCTCTAACTCTCAAGTGAATCTTCTAGGGTTTTCTCTTTAAAAAACACTCCTTACAATTTGTGGGTAATGAGGGTATATATAGTATGGGTAAAGGTTTGGTAAAGCAAAAAACAACTTTTTGCCAAACAGAAACTTCCGCGGGTCCTTTGCGAGATGACCCTTCCCGCGAGACAGTTGCGAAAATGAAAGTTTGGCACGATTCTTCATCTTCTAGTCATGTGCTCTACATGTGGCTCTTTCGCGGGTTGCTTCTCATGAGACAATCGCAAGCCAGTTGCGAAATCCACTTGTTCAACTTTTGAAGCTTGATTCTTCACCGATTTCTCATACTCATCCCTTACAATTAAACCCACATACATACAGGAAAAATGATTGAAGAAATTACTATCAAATTTGACACAGAATTAAAACCAACACAATATGGTTGAAAATCACAACTTTACAAGGATTTATAACTTAATTTCAATAGAAATATTTATATTATCATATAGTTCCCATATTATTATTATAAGGGATTTTTCTAAGTGTGTTGATGATTTTTTTTTCTTATGAATCATAAACATAGTTAGCAAGCCTAAGTGAGGGTTGGAATTTAAAACTGGCGAAAGTGTTGACCACAGTAGATAGATACATTTAACTTTGTTAACTTTCAATTTATCACCATTTGTGTCTCTGCATTAGGTATCTATGCCTCCCTCATGAGAACTTCCTATATGGAGCATGCCCATGAGAACTTCTTATTTGGAACATGCGCGCTAAAATTAAGTATCTTCCAACCATATAAGTTGTAAAAGGTAAATACAATTATAATATGCTACTAATTAGCTTAAACTCCCCTTGGAAACCCTCAAACACTTTGTACGTTAAAAATTTGCCACTAAGTATGCATAAAAAATTTATAAAATATTTTTATTAATTTTTTCGATTTTTTTTTGTATGAGGAAAAAAAATTTAATGGCAATTTTTTAATGGAACATAACCAAATGTATGAATTGAATATATTTGAACCTTAAAGGTTTCAATTGAAAAAAAGTAAAGTTAGAGGATTGAATCTCTCTCTCTCCCCTTTAACCATTCTACAAACCACAAATGACTGGCAAACTACCCACCAAAATCACAGGCTTTCTTTCTCAACCAAAAACCTCACCAAAATCGTAACCATTCCATATTTATTCTTATCAATTTCTCATTAGTATTTTCCATCTCTCTCTCTCTCTCCTTTACCCATTCTACAAACCACAAATCACAGCAAACTGCTCACCAAAGTCACAGCCTCTCTCTCTCAACCAAAAACCCCACCCAAATCATAACCATTCCATATTTACTATTATCAACTTCTCATTAGTATTTTCCTATTTTAGATAATGTAATGCATGCATAAAAAATAAGTTGCCTCTTATTTTGTCTCTTACAACGTACCTGCTTGGAGTACATTTCTCTACTATTATAAGCCCATACTTGGAAAGTAGGGGGGAAAATTCCAATCTTTGTGCATTAGCTAGCCCTAAAAAGTTGTAAAGTTGACTTTTTCAAAAATTTCCCCTATATTTATCCCCATGAATGCAGGGATAAACCTATAATTAGAGGGAAATTCTGTTCTTATCATTTGCATTTACATAGTGTGTGATTTAGAATCCATTTATATATAGACACGAGAAAGTGCACATGCAAAACAAACCCTTTCTTTTTTGGTTGAGAACTAAGGATCAATGGCTTTCAAAGGGTTTGTTATTTTATATGTCTTGATATATTTTGGCTCATTCCATAATGAAGCCATGGTGAAGGGGAATAATCTCAATGATTTGAATTCAGAATTACCACCCATCAAAACTATTTTGGTATTTTCCATTATATGCTTGTCAATTGTTTTACTTGTGCAAATAATATTCATTATTTAATGGTTTTTTTTTCTTCCTAATTATTTCATGTCAAATTAGTGCAAAAGCAATTGCAATTTTCGTTCTAACTAAGTATTTGCATTTCCTTATAGCTTGAGATTTAGTCTAACAATAATAAGATTTTATCCAGACTAAGCATGGAGACACCTATGATTGCGTGGATATGTACAAGCAAGCAAGTGTTAAACATCCTTTGCTCTGGAATCATACAATTCAGGTTCATATTGTTACTCCATTTGCGTTTAATATTTCTTCATAATTTAAATTCAATTTCAAGGTATTGGAGTAAAGGAGCAGGGCATGCACAAGGTTACATAGTCCACGCCATAATCATTTTGAAACTTTTTTTTTTGAAAGCCATTTTGAAACTTATCAATTTAATAATTCATATTAAATTTTACAAACCTAAAGGTGTATATAGTGACACTTTATTTTCAATTTTAAATAATATGAAAGACAATTAAACCTAGGAAATTTTAAAAGTTTCACCATACTTGCACATGAAAGGCTTGCTATGGGAGGAAGTTGGGCCCGCGGCTACCGAAAAAAACACAACGGAATGATTTGTAAAACAAGAGTGAGCAGTATGATTCTACTCCAATCTATGGTTTGTCAAGCCATGATCAAGACGAAGAGATAAAAGAGTGTTGCAATAACTCTTGATGAAAATCTACAGGTTTCATTATAATAATCAATTTTATAAAACATCAACTTCCTTTTCCCAAAGTCCCCTTACACCCCCTTTTATAGTACAAGTGCACCTACCATAGACTTGGAGACTAAGGATAACAATAATGATAATTGTGATAAACAAGGAAATGAAATAAACTAAATTTCTTAATTCAAATTCAAATAGGCTAATAAGTTAGCTAAGATAATAATAAGAGAAAAAAAAAAATCAATTTAAGGACATGATCTGCTCATTTCCAACTTCTACATCTGGACTTTTGTTGAAGATATCTTCTGCAGAACCTGTGCGTGATTGACAAATTAACACTAAGCATCTATTTGAGAACAACTTTTATAAACTTTTGCAAAAAATGTGCTAAAGTATATTTGTGTCTCGAAAAAATTTAAAAATATGAAAAAAAGTGAAGTTTTAAAAAGTTATACATAAAAAGTAAAAACTGAAACTTAGAGCTAATGCCAAACTCACCCTAAATAAGCAAAGTAATCTTCTGGATATACTTGATCCCAAATATCTCTCAAATAATTGCCACAAATTGTCATTATTGTCTTGGGTACTGTTGACTTCCAAATCTCCAAGGTTTCTGCCGCAAAATGCATCATTCTTGTCAAATGTCCCACATCGGTGTTTTAGTGAGGAAATAGTGAAAATCAGGTTTTTTTTTAAAAAAAATTTATATATATATATATATATATATTTTATGCTACTCTAACAACTCGGATGCTCATTTTATAATATTTCATTTTAAATGATATGTTGATTTACTGAAGTATATAAAATACTGAACAGATGAGACCTAGCTATAAAGCTAGAAAACTAAGAGCCAAAATGCTATCCAAGAAGCAGCTATCGCCTGGTCATCGTTATGCAAAGATAAAGTTAGATGAAGCTTGCCCAAAAGGGACTGTCCCTGTTCTGAGGGTCGCAGACAAAGACCGATTGAAAAATGTATCATTCTTAAATAAGTCTCGATTGTTTCCGAATGAGCAGTGGAATCATGGTTTAGAAGTAAGTGAATTATATGGTTTTCTCTTATTTAATGTTTGTCGTAAATTTTCGTTTTTCCTTTCTCTTCTTTATTTTTGTAATGCAATTACAATCTTCTTATCTTTAATGGAATGATCATCCTCATAGTTTGCATGCATTTTCTTTTTCTTTTTCTTTTTGATAATCAGTTTGCAGGAATATTTACGAAAACAACCCCAGACAAAAAGTATAAAGGAGTCTCAGCCGTGATGACTGTATGGAATCCACAAAATGTTGGGCCTAACCAATATAGTTCAGTTGCAATTTCAGTTGAAGTAGGAGAGGGACCTGACTACACTCGAATACAATTTGGGTGGACTGTAAGTATTAGGGAAGAGAAAAGGATTTGAAAATTGGTCCGTTATCATTAATTTTTATTTGAGAATGGGTGCATTTGTATAAACGGTTGGAAAACTGTGTTTTGAGTTTAAAATGAACGTTGTAAAAAAGTTATAGGAGTTGCGGTTGCAAACGAGAGCTTTGGGTTTTGGGTTCTAAATACACTATTTTAAACTCTCAAATATATATTTTTTCTTACATGATTATGACTATATATAATTTATAATATGGAAATGTGGAATTGGTAACTATTTGTGGTATTCTTCAGGTGTTCCCATTCCAGTTCCAGGACAGTTACACTCATTGGTTTTTTGAAGTAACCGTAAGTATTTTTTTATCTTTAAACAGATTTAAGGTTCTTAGGAGGATAATTTTTTTTAAAACGAATATAGTACTAAATTTGAATTTCACATGTACTGTACATGAACTAGAACATAACAAATGTTCCAGGATGTTTTGATCTTAATTGCCAAGGATTTGTACAAATAAATACCCAAGTTCCAATTGGCGCTGCTATATATGATGTCTCTGACTACGGTACCGACAATCAAGTGTTTTTGCATTTCACCCTCATCCAGGTAATAATTACCTTTTATGTTTATATTATTTTTATAAGTTGTTGGAAAACTGCGTTCTAAGTTTAAAACGAATATTTTTAAAAGTTATGAAGTGTTGTAGTTGCAAAACAAAATTTTGGGTTTCAAAAACGTTGTTTTAATCTTCCAAAACGCCTTACTGAACGGACACAAAAATTTGCAGAATTTCTGATCTTCAATTTTTCTTTTCCTTTTCCTTTTTCTCATTTTTGATAACAACAGGATCCAGAGAAAGAATCACCTTGGTGGCTGTTTTATAACCAAGAACCTACACCGATTGGGTATTTTTCAAACAAACTGTTTACTAAGTTAAGCGATGGAGCAGACACATTGAAATTTGGAGGCTATGTTTTCACTCAGCGAGAGGATGAGACTAGCCCTGAAATGGGTAGTGGAAGATTTAAAAATGAAATATATCAACGAACTGCCAACATGATTAATGTAAAATATACTGATTACAAGTATCAATCAATTCATTCGCCAACTGATATTCAAACTGCGGAGTCTCGTTGTTACTTTGAAGGAGATCACTCATACAAAGACGAAACAGTCGGTTATACTTTTTGTTTTGGCGGAAAAGGTGGCACAGAGGAGAGGTGTTATGGACATTAGTTGAAAATAATTTCAATTTTCAAGTAATATATTATCCATGACCATTTTCTTGTTAAAATAATGGAAATTTTTTAATTTTTGTCCCTTTATTTATGGGGGTGTTTTTATTTGTGTCCTAGATTTTTTTTTTTTTTTTTTACTATTTTACTTTAGTTCCTAGAGAAATAATTGTTGAGAAAGTTAAAAGGATTTTTAGGGTGAAAAAACAAATCCAAATTCTCTGAACCAGACTCATGTTACCCTTATTCCAAAAATTCAAGAGCCTAAAATCTTAGGAAATTTTAGACCAATTAGTTTATGGGGTTATTATACGTTACTATCTTAAACTATACTCTATATTAAATTATATCCTAAATTACACTTTATACCTTAAACTTTCAAAATGTATAATTAGCACCTTAAACTTTTAAAATGCACAACTAGCAGCCTAGCACCCTAAACTAAACCATAACTCGTGTTATAATTTGCACCCGCCGTTATTTTGGACGAAAAACCAAAGTTTTTGATGCAAAATGTAATCAAGAGTGTAGTTTTTTATGGTAAAGTGTAATTTCTTTTTTATTTTTAAAAGATTAAATAGATGAGGCAATTGTGTCTTTTCATATGATGTCATATTTTTCAGTTCCAATTTAATAGCCTAATTGATGATGGGGTTTAAAGTATAATATGGGTTATAGTTTAGGGTGCTAACTATACATTCTGAAAGCTTATGGTACAAAGTGTAATTTGAGGTATAATTTAAAATGGTAAAATGTAATTTCCCCGAGTTTATGTAACACAATATACAAAATTGTCACCAAAGTTGCGGTAACTAAGTTAAGGCCCCTTCTTAATAACTTGACTTGTCCATTCTATTAAGCTTTTGTCCCAAAAATAAAAGCTATTGATAATGCCATTATACTTCAAAAAAATATTCATATGATTGGCAAGAAGAGAGATGAATTGGTTTCATGGCCATCAAGATCGATTTAGAAAAAACTTATGACAGACTAAAGTGGAGTTTTATCAGAAAAGTCTTGATGAGTTTCATGTACCATGTTAACTGATGGATTAAAAACACTAACTTTGCTAATAATCAAAATAAAAAATTGTTTTTATGTCACATCAAATGACACGTGTAATGCCATATGAAATAAAAAATATTAAATTAAATATTTTTGTTGAATTATCAAATATAATTTAATCAAAATCTATTTTTTTTATTTATCAAAATATGCTTTAAAATTTAAATCTATAAATAAAGTAAAATCATTTTAAAATATTCTCATCACTTTCTCAGCATCTAAGCGGAACATCTAATCCATATTTGAGCCCCAAACACCTTTCAAACCAAGACCCACGGAAACCCCTCTCCTTGACCACTAATTCAAAGTTTCAAACCTGAGAAAACCATAACTACAAAATGTAATTTTTGCATTTCCAAATTTTAACTTGAGAATTATTCAAACCCAAAAGCACCTGAGAGAGAGAGAGAGAGAGAGAGAGAGAAACCATAAAGCACCCCAAGATTGTTTTGCATAATATTTATTTGGGATCATAGTTATTAAGTTGATTTTGGAACACTAAACCAAATAAATTGATTTTTAGTGAGACCCATAATTTTTTTGTATTTAAATTATCAAATAGGTTTATATTTTATAAATAACAATTGTTGAAAACGGATGCCACATGTTAAAAATTATCTTTAAAAAAAAACCTTCTAATTTTACATATACATTAAAAATATTATGATTTGTAGGATGGAATTACAAGTAGAATGATGAAGTTGAGAAAAATGAAGGCAACCAGGCAAGCCCTCTTTCTTTTATTTAGCAGCATGGGGAAAAAGAAAAGGAATAAAATTATAAAGATTGTATTTCCATATCCGTCCAATAGTTCTTGATTTTTCTTATCCACGATAAAACCCAACAGCACCATGAAGTTTACAAACCCAGGGATCTCAATTGTTTGAATAATTTTCAGGTTGGGATTTTTAATTATTAATTTCTAAAGCATATTTTGATAATTAAAAAGTATTAGACTTTGATTAAATTAGATTTGATATTTCAACAAAATCTTTAATTTTTTTTTATTCCATTTGGCATTATGTGTCAACTGATGTTGGTATAAAAATAATTTTTTTTATTATCTATCTTGGCAAGTAACCACGTCAGCATTTTTTATCCATTATTTAACAGTAGAGACTATTTTGACAAAATAGCAAAGGGTCCCAAATTGACACATAGTGCAAGAGTTAGAAACCAAAACTTGTAATTTACCCAAAAATGTTATAGGAAAATATGTGTGTCACAATGATTTAAGAATAAAAAATTCCATATTTGTTCTCACACCTTTTTTTTTTTTTCTTGTGATTTTTATCATTTAAAAAAAAATGTTATATGTCATTATCAATTCCATATTATTCTCGCTATACAACTGATTTTATCACTCGAGTCCCTGAGCCAAAAAAAGGAAATTCAAGATGACTGTCGTGGATTTGGGATCCTAAAGGCAATACATGAAACTTTGCTGCTTAGTCAGGGAGGAAGGTCCACAAGTCTTGCTTCTTATTGAAAATCAAGTTGATTCTAGTGGTTTTCAAGGTTTGAAGCAAAAGAGGCCTAAACTACTGGGGTTGCTCTTTTGTGAAGTTGTTTGGTTCAAGGGTTTTGTTTGGAATTTCTTGAAGTTGCCAACCAAAACTCACTTCATGGATGTTATAGAGATTGCTTCACATAAACTAGGGAAAATTACAATTTATCACCCTAAACTATACACTTTGATTACACTCTACATTCTAAAGTGAAAAGATCAAAAACCTCCTCTTCCTAATCAATTAAAAACAAAACCTCTCTCTCTCTCTCTCTCTCTCTCGTGCATGCGTAGCAGCCCTCTCCCCAAATCAAAATCATCTTTGGCACCACCACTACTTCACCACCACGACACCACCTCTCCACCATTGCTCCACCATTGCCTGAGTTAATGTTTGTAACTCAAGTGTCCTTCGAGTAATTGATATTGGTGCAAGAAGAGCAAATTGATGTCACTGAAGGTTCTGTCACATGAAAACCAAAGTAGTTTTTGGTTCTCTTTAATCTTGTGCATAATACAAACCTTGTATATTAAGAGAATGCAACTTCTTAGAGCCTTTTAGATCCCACTCATGCATGTACCTGGTAGATGAAATCATAGAAGCCAACTTTCATTAGATAGTTTTTTTTTTTTTCATTTAATAAAACATAAATAGATATTAAAAAATCAAAGAAAGAGAGCAAGTTGATCAAACCAATAATTGTTACTTTATCCAATGAAGTGATAAAGTAGTGGAGGAAAAGCTGATAAGAAAAGCAGGGCAGTAGAGAAAAAATTGATAAAAACAAATAAGCTATTGTTTTTATCAAAAAATTTGTCGTACTTTGGTACAATCTCTTGATGCAGCCATGACTTCTAAGTCCGATAAGAACAAATAAGCTATTATTTTTATCAAAAAATTGTTGCAATTTGATGTAGCCACTTGGCGTAACTATAGCTTCTAAGCCTAACTTTTATTATATGATAACTTGTAAGTTATCCATGCGATGCACGGATAATATCATAATATTTTATGTAAGATAGTTTTTGGAGAATGTTGTATATGTTTTATAACATAACTAGTGGATATCTCATGCAATGCACAGTGCATTTTGATAAATTTAGTAAGAAATTATTTATGATCAATTGATTTTATGAATATTATTATTGTTTGTCATAAATAAAAACCCGATGGTTCTTGGGTGTCTTTATTGTATGATTTATGCTTTATATAAGGGCACATTTTGCTTCCCAAGCCCAAAAATGAAAAGGACAAAGGCCCAAAGAGCCTAAAACAATGAATTTGTAGAGAATGGGCTAGAAACTGGACTTCTATGAGTTGGACAACAATCACAGTAGGTTAAATGATACTACAAAGTAAGAATAAACAGTTTTATACAAGAAAAATCCTCCTCAGCAAAGTCCGAGGAAGACAGTTCTTATATATTTCTCTTGGACTTAAACACAATTACAGTTCTTGAGTGTGTAGTGTTTTTCTACAGATTATATGATGATCCCCTTTGTAATGGGGTTTTTTTTTTCTTTATATTCCCCTTCTTTAGTTTATCTCCACGTGTAAATCAAATTGCTAGTTTTGATCATTGTCCCATCAGCACCTTCCTGAAATCTTTATGGGTAGCTGTAAGGCTGAATGTTACTGTTCAAGTATCATCTCCACATTAATGCGGTTAGAGAGTTATTTGCAGAGCATTCAATGCGGTGGTAGCAGCTTTCCTTTGTCTTATCCCCTTTTGATGTTTATCCTTACTAGTATGATTGTCTGATGTGTTGTTCTTGATGAAAGGTTGGACCTTTGACTTTCACTCTGCTTAGCCGAGGAGGTATTTCTCCTCAAACTACACTCTCAATCCTTCATGAACAAACCTCTTCTACGGACTAATAACTTGTATACCCCCATTAGTGTCTACTTGTCCTTGGATGACTTAACATCCTCGAACATAGCCTACGGCCCAATATCCATTTCTGGGCCCTTTATCCCTACACTTTATATATAGATTTTAGAGTGTTAATTTCTACATTTCTTATGCCTCTAAAGTCTCTATCTCCGTTATATCAACACCTATAATTTTTATGTCAGTGAAAGTAGCTTTCTTTAGTTTCAGAATTGATATGAGATAAAATTAAGGCCCATCAATATTTTAATTGAAGAAAAGTTTGATTTTCTAAGACCTTAATTATAATCGGATGAAAATTGAAAGAATGATATCTTAATCAATTAGCTATAAAAATTGCTAGAATTTCATGATACAACAATAGAAATAATAATGCCATAATGACGCAATAATATCATAATTTAACCTCCAAATTTTAATTGAGCTAAAAGCAGCCAAAACACCTTGACAAGTATATGCATCATACAGAAAACCCAAAATCTAAATTAGCACATAATATGAAAAAATCATCCTAACCACATTATAATGCTACATTAGTAAAAACGAATACATAAAATCTAAACAAAATATTAAAGACGAACATAATATTTTGGAAGTTAACATACCTCTCAGAAAGGGATCTAAAGATATTGTGAGAGAAACTATGGAAGTTTGATTTTTAAGTTCAAAGGAAATGGGGATTTATATTAGGCAGATGTGGAGACAAATAATCATATTACTCAATATTCATTGAATCTAACTTTTGCAATTCTGCTTTGATGTTAGTCTTATGCATAAAATTGAAAATTTTTCTTAATTCATATCTTTCTCATGACTTTTTAGATTCATCTGTATCTATCCAAAGCATTTCAAATTATAAATGTATACAAATTCTTTGAATTTTATTAACACATCAAAATAATGCATATGTCATTACTGAGTGTGTTTAGATACCGCTTATTTTGTGGAAACTGAAAAATTATTACTGAAAGTACTATAAATAAAGGTAAACGTTAGTTGAAATAGTACAATGGGGCCATGCATAGTGCCAAAAGTGCAGTGAGGCCCATAAATAATAACAAAAATAAGCTGAATAGTGAAATAATTTTCATTTATATTCCCAATCCAAACGCACGCTTAGAGCATCCACATCCGGGAATTCTATCTCATCCTATTTTACCATCTCAAAAAACCAATTTATCAATTATACAATACAGTTTTACAATACTCCCAGCATCCCAATTTTTATTTTACAATACAACACATTAAAATAACATTTCTACACAATAAAATAATATATCCCAAAATCATATCTATTCTCTCCCATCTCTCTCCTCTCTTTAATTTTTAGCTCTCTTCCATCCACAACTTCCACCAGAGCCTTCATTTCCGGCAAGGTGGTGAAATAGTCCAAAGCCATAATCTTATTCAACCTCTCTCTCAATGCCGAATCTACAACAACACATAAAGAGACAAAATTACACACACCAATTATTCATAGTTGATTCAAAACAAAGAGATCGTCAGCTGAACCATGAATTGGAGAAGAATCAAAAGATAATTTTTTCTTAAGACCATTGAATAGGTTCAAGAAAAAAATGCATCAATCAAACAAAATCTAACAATAACTCATCAACTCAAACACCCAAAACTTCATAGATCAACCAAAAACGCATCAATTAATAAAACCCACAAACAAAAATCCTAAATTTCACAACAAAATCCTAGATCATAAATAACCCAAAAAAAAAAAAAAAAAAAAACAGAACAAACCCATCATCAATCAAAGAAAGAAAGAAAAAACAAAGAAGAAGATCATACTCACACTTCCATCTTGATCATTTGCTCCATGACGAGCTCATACTCGCACTTCTCATAGATGTGGTGCTCAGTCTCGCACTTCCATGGGAGGTACAACTTGGCTTGCCTGCACTTGTTGAGAGGAAACCACACCGCAAACCACGTTGGAAAACGCTTAAACACACCAATTTGCAACGAGAAAGAGGATAAATAATGGGAGTAGTGGCTCGCCGTGGTGTGGTGGCTATGGGGTTTGGGTCTGAAGAAAGAAGGAAGAGAGCAGAGAAAATGAGAAATAACGAGAGAGAGAGAGAGAGGGAGAGGGGGAGAGAGAAAGTGTTGGAATTGTTTATAATCAAAAGTAGGAGAGAGAGAAAAAAAATAATAATAATCGGTTTATCATTCAGCTACAGTGCAATTCTACCTTTAGAATTGCACTGTAGCAGTATGACAAAAAAATTTGGCTTTTTACAACTGTTCACTTCCAGATGCTGAGCTCCATTTGGCCTAGATGCTAAAATTCCCTTACAATTGGCATGCATTCCCCTTTTCTGCTATTGATGCTCTTAATAGTTTGATATAAATGCTAAATTTAGATAAGGTGGAAGCCCAAATGAAAAAATTGTGATACAATGCGCCACTTTGTAGAACTTCATGCTCTCGCACATGAGGTCTTTGCTCATATATATATTTATATTGATTTTTTGCGTTTAATAAAAATAATAAATAAAAAAGGAGAAGAAGTTAAAATACTAATTGTTACTTTATCAAAAGAAGTGATAAAGCAGCTGAGGAAAAACTATAGTAGAGAAAAAAGTTAAGAAGAACAAAAAAGTTATTTTTTGTGTCTAATGGATTGTTGCATTTTGGTATAGCCCCTTAGTGCAACCATGATTTCTAAGCACAACTTTTATTATATGGTATATAAAATAATGTGATATGAGATTGATGATTGATTTGTTGGGTACATTTAGTAACCTAGTTAAAACTCAATTAATACTTATCTAATTGGGTAATTACTTACTTGAATCCACAACTTAAGATTTGTTATTGGTTCTAATTTGAATCTATAACTTAAATTACTTTTTTGCCTACCCTTAACAACCAATAACAACTAGTTACTTAAGATTTATTGTGAAAGTATTATAAAAATATTGTGGACATAGCATTTTTCAGTAATAGACAAAACTTAGATAGGCAAGGAGTTGTACCTTAGGTTCCCCTTTTAGAAATAAACCCTGTGGCTATTTAGCAAACACATCTAAACGAGATTAAAAGAAAAACTTATTCTATTCTCTCGTGAACTCTATCACTTCCCTTGAAATCATAGAGATACAAAGTGCCAAAGCTCTTTTAGCCCTTTCTTCCTTGGAAATACAGTCAATCCACCATGGCCAACTTCTCAAGCTTATCTTTCTATCTACTACCATTCACTAGCAGTGGCAACTGTCTTCAACTCGAACCCTCATCACTCTTTCTCTCCCTATCTTTCTCTAACCTCTCTCTAAGCCTAGCCCTAAATCAAGATCATCTTCACTGCCACTGCTTCCCATCACTGCCACCCTAGGTGGTGGTTCTCTCATCTCGATTTATCTCCACTTCTCTCTCTCTAAAACCTTATTAGATCCTCTAATTTACCCCTCTCCCTTTTATCTATCTCTTATATACTAAATCTTTAATAATTCAATGGGCCTATGCTTAGGTTTTATGCAGATCAGTTTCAAATGGGTGATTGGACGAGGTTTTTCTTCAACTTTAGATAGGTTTTCTAACGGGAAACATAAGGTGTTTAATGTTGTTTAGTGAAAATGTTAAGGAGTAGCTAAATTTTAGAAGGGCGCCTAAGGTACAAGAGCCTAAAAATAATTTGGTGGATTTGGGTTTCAATTTATTGAGTGGGTTCAGGTTGCTTTTACCTCTCTAAAATTAATGGTGGCATGATCAAGAAGAGTGCAAGTACTTCTCAAAAAAGAAAAGAGATAAAGGTGCAAGTGCAATACATGTATATGT
Source organism: Castanea mollissima (assembly GCA_014183005.1). Taxonomy (NCBI): domain Eukaryota; kingdom Viridiplantae; phylum Streptophyta; class Magnoliopsida; order Fagales; family Fagaceae; genus Castanea; species Castanea mollissima. The sequence continues at coordinate 43,228,151 of JACAVU010000002.1, read as the reverse complement.
CGTTCTATATAAGGGTTGCCATTATTTGACATGACTCACGAACATGCCACAATCAATTGTAGGTTAGTGTTTAATGAAAATGTAGTCGTGTCAAAACAAGTCAAAAAACTTTAACATAGTTAATAAATGGGTCAGTTTCATGTTGTATTGCTTAACCTGAAATGACTTGATTCATTTAAATCAATATCGTTTTATAGGGAAAAAAATTACAATTTACCTTCCTAAACTATACCTCATTTTACATTTACTTCCTCTAAACTATTACTCGTGTAACACTTTAAACTCCATCCTAGGGATAATAATTTAGGAAGGTAAGTGTGCATTCTCATAGTTTAAGGGGGGTTAAATATAAAATGAGCATAGTTTAGTAGGGGTAATAAGTGTGCATTCTTATGGTTTAAGGAGGTAAACTGTAATGTTCCCAATTTTTTTTTATTTGATATAATTAAGTAAAATTTTATAATGGTTATATTGATAAAATTTTTATTGAATTTTACCCAAAACAAGGTGGAAAAAAAACTATATTTTCACTTCATTTTTCTTGGATTGTGTGCTAAATCGATTGAAATGGATTGTGTTGTGTTAACCCGCTTAATAAACGAGTTGTATTGTTAGCAGTTAACACAGTTATTAAATGAGTTTAAATTCAATAAGGATGCGGTGTAAAACACCATCCAATTAAATAATGTTACATTAGTATTTCACAAACATTTTACAAATTACTGAATAAAGATGGCCACACACAATCAATTCTCCTCAATACCTATATGTACTCTCTCTCTCTCTCTCATGTCTCAGATCAGGCCAATCACCATTGCTACCTGCTCCCCTCCCCTCCCCTCCCCCCTTTGCTTTCACCTCTGCCACCTTCTCCCTCACAAAATCAACCGTTTCCTCTTTAAACCCTCCGTTTTTTCCGTTGTTGTCAACCTCCTCCAAACCCCAAAACTCCCTCAATCTCTCCTTTCCATTTCAACCCATGGGAGTTGCTTCAAACTCAATCACTCACCACCATTGGTGGTGGCCCAGAGACTTGCTTCTCTTTCTCACTTACTCTTTTTCTCTCTAATCAACTCTCTCACTCATCAGAAAATCCTTATACCAATATGAAAATCTAATTAATCAGTGAGAGACGGTAGAATCCAATGAGAAGTGGAAGCGCAACAGATCCAATTTGAGAATTTGGGAGCTATCTCCATGGACGATAGCAGAATCTAGCAAGAAAGTGAGAAGATTTAGGTTTGGGTGAGTTGTGATTGTGCATGACACTGCTGATTCACTTATGTGTAATAATATGTAATATGTTGATATGACATACTCTTATTAAAGGGTGTAAAATATGAGTTTTACATTCCATCGTTACCAAATTAAGACTCTTATCAAATAAGTTGGGTTGGTGTCCATCTATTCAAGGCATTGGGCTTAATTTGGGCCTCAATCCCTAATTTCCTCCTTCATCCAAATCTAGGACATTTGGATTGGGCCTCTTTCCGACAAATTTTTGGATAAAAAGTATTAAAAAAAAAAGTAAATAAAAAAAAAAAAGAAAAGAAAAGAGATTCGAAATGCTTACTAGTTAAGTCGATAGAGTCACTAACGAATCTCGTGTGGCTTTATTATCTTCCGCGAAGAAACATTTAAAAGTGTCTCCAATTTCCTTCACAGTTAAGCAACCAAACTCATTCCATTCCATTCGATCCGATCCGAACCCCAACTCCACGGACCCGACCCGAATAAAAACCGGGTTTCACCGTCGTCGACAAGCATGATCGTGACGAACACTCCGGCGGCGGACCTCGCCCTCACGAACCTCGCTTACTGCTCGCACGCCGATCTTCATGGCTTCGCCGTCCCCGGCACCAAGCTCTATCTCGCCTCCATCGCCGATTCCTTTGTTCTTTCTCTCTCATATCCTTTTCTCTCATTTCTTACTGCGCCTTGTTTTCGCTCTGAAGTTTTGTTTCATCATGCACATTTCCAATTCTGATCAACCTTGATTCTGATCCTGTACAATAGAATTTTCTTGCACAAGCTAAGATTTGCCGTATCTTATTTGCTTAGATGTAAATCCGAAAAGTCGCTTCTAGAATTTGCTCTGAAATTTGTTGATTTCATGCATAACTAAGATTTGCGTGTAATTTTTGTTAAGATTGATGGCTTTTTTTAATTTTATTTTATGATTCTTGTTTTGGTGGCCTTAACTAAGAGTTGATGATGATACTGCTCACGAGAGCGTACGGAATGGCCACATAGCTCTAAATGCGATTCAGCGTCGCCATGCCAGGGTTTCATCCGGTGATACCATATCGGTTAACAGGTCGGAGCTCATTCGATTCGATACCACCACCACCACCACCACCACCATCGCCATCTTTTTTTTTTTTGCTTAATATTGTTTCTAATTGTTGTGTGTGGTTTGTAATTTGTTTTAGATTTATTCCGCCGGAGAATTTCGACCTGGCATTGCTTTCACTTGAGTTGGAGTTTGTGAAAAAGGGGACTAAAAGTGAACAGGTTATTATAGACTTTCAGTCAATATTCTTAGTTTTAACTTCATGGAGGGGTTTTTTATTTTATGCTTAAAAAATTGGTGTTCTCTTTTTTTGTAGGTTGATGCTGTTTTGCTTGCTAACCAGCTTAAAAAGAGATTTATGAACCAGGTAGAGTTTTATATCTTTATGACTTACTATTCCATTTTGTGTTTGGTAGTTTTTCTTGGCTGCGTGGGTTGGCTGTAATTGATTGGGGATTTTGAAATAAATGGGCACTTTTTAGGTACTTGGGAAACCTCTTCTGCTACCTGAATTTGCGCTTTAGCGTTGTTGTTTGATCACTAAATGCTAATAAAATGAAAAGGGTAATTTGATCGGATGGCTAAAAGGTGGGTCGTGTTTAATGATATAGAAATGTAGTTAGTCATGAGAAACAACATTGCCATTTTGTAACTAGCTGAGATGAGGAAGTTGTGATGGATGGAAAGTAAGATTGGAAATGATAGAATTAGATATGTAGTAATTGGTGAGAAGATGAGTGTTGAAATCCTTGTGGAAGAATAAGAGTTCCCATGGATGGTTATTGTGGTAGATCATGCCATCAAGTGTGTTAGTAAGGAGGGGATTTATTTTTTATTAAGTTAAAAAGCTATAAGACAAGGGGAAGGAAGGCTGAGCAGATTATGGATTCATGAAGTGAGAGTTCACATAATTTTGTTAGTAATTTGAGCCATTTCACTTGATAAAGCTGAGTGGTAGGAAAGGATTAATGGAGGTTAGCAGTCTTGTTGAGTTGCTATTTATTTCTATTTAACTGCGTGTGAGCCATGTTCCCACAAAAATTGTAAATATTTAATAAATGTTGAAATCACATGATTAGGTTAACATCAAAGTTCTTGCTTATTCAAATTGATGAAATTTTAGTAATTAACTGGGGTCTTAAGAAATTGTATTTGAATCTGTATTTGATTGCTGAAAATAAAGATGCTTCTATATGCTTAAAAAAAGGGTGCTTCTATATCTTCTATGGTGAGTTCAGGAGGGAAGAATGGCTCCTGCTATTGGAATATGAGATTTATTCATAATTTTATGATTTGGAGATGGAGGGGGTGTATTCTCTAATGGATTTGTTTTATGATAAACTGCCCTTTGCTGGAGGCACTGATTGTGTGATATGAATACTGAATAGCAATGGTGTTTGATCGTACTATGAACATTTTAGAAATGCTAGCTGGAAGCTTTTTACAAGGAGATGCATTTGGTCTAGTTATGTGCCTAAGAAACTATCATTCTTTGTGGAGACAGCATTATTGTATAAAATTTTGACTATAGACAATCTTATAAAGAGGAATATACCATCGGTCAATTGTTGTTTGTGTAGGCAAACAATGAATAGGTGGATTATCTTTTGCTACACTGTATTGCCAACAATGAATCAGTGGATTTCTTTTATCAGCTCTTGAGATGCGGTGGGTGATGCCCTAAAAAATGATTGATGTATATTGTTGCTGTACGGATGTATGGGAGGCATAGGAATGTGTAATGTGGAATGGAATGTAACCCCTGTATCTTATGTGGGTGTTTTGGAGGGAGCAGAATTGCTGAATTTTTGAGGGTGTGGAGAAATATATTATTGAGCTTGAGTGTAATTTTTTGGGCAGTTTATGTTAATGGCCTCCTATGCTTGGGGATCTCTTGAAACATGTTAATTGAGTTTCTGGATCATTTTAAGCTTATGACTGCTTTTGAGCTTTATTTTTTATTTTTTAGTTTTAATTCTTTTAATAAGAGTTTCTTTATTACTCACAAAAACAAAAGAATGGTTCTATTTCAAGTCCTAAATCTTTTTGGATGATATCACTTCAAGCTGTGGATTATTGTTCTTGTTGTACGCAGGTAATGACGGCAGGGCAAAGAGTGTCATTTGAGTTTCATGGAAATAACTATATTTTCACAGTAAATCAAGCTGCCGTAGAGGGGCAGGAAAAATCTAGTACTATTGAAAGAGGGATGATATCAAGTGATACATACATTGTCTTTGAAACATCAAATGCAAGTGGAATAAAGGTATATTTCTGTATTTGTTTGTGTACTAGTCTATATACGCACACATATTTTGTTCTTGTTTTGAATTTTTTCTTATTGGTAAATACACATGCACTAGTGGGTCTTGAACTCATTACCTCGCCCTCCACCTTGTTCTTACTAGGAGGAGATGCATTTGAGCTAGTTCCCATTGGCTTCTTTCTCCACTTATTCCACTTAGCTATCCTATACTGGTTAGGTTTAATTATATTGAATTGGTGATAAGTTTGCTATCCTAGCTCTTGGGCATGAGCATAAAATGCTTTGCCTGTCAGTGGTGAACTCCCTTGGATTACCTGGCAACTAGTTCTGGCAGGTGGGTCATTTGCTTTTTAGGTTTTGCTACCTAGAGGCAAATCCAAAAGGCGCTTCTTTAGAAAAGTTCCCTACAGTATATATAAAAAAAATGGATTGCTATCCTAGAGTTTAATATAATAATACAAAAAACTTTCTATATACATAGTGCCATTGACAAAACTAACTTCATGTATTTTGTTTGATGTTCATGAAAAATTCTTCCATCATTTGTTTGTTTGCATAATTAACAAATCAATGCTATTAGATTGGTGGATTCTGTACCTTATATTTCTTTTATGCTTATTGCATGCTGGAGAAGGTGCTGCCATGACAATCAGTCAAAATATCTTTTACACTTGCATCTCCCCTTAATTATTTACCTCTTCCTCTGTTGAACAGAACATGATCAGCGTAGTCTGATAAGCATTTATACAGATCACAGTTGCTCAGAGTAATTATAGGCTGATCAATTTGATGTCAAACATTAAATCCAGTAATTTATATTTTGACTTGCAGATAGTCAATCAGCGTGAGGCAGCCAGTAGCAACATCTTCAGGCAGAAGGAGTTTAATCTTCAATCACTTGGTATAGGTGGCCTAAGTGCAGAGTTTGCAGATATATTTCGAAGAGCCTTTGCTTCGCGTGTTTTCCCTCCCCATGTGACAAATAAGTAATATTTTCAATTTGTCATTTATGCATTAATTCTTCTAGTCTGTTTTATCTCCATAACATGCTCTTACCTGGAAATTTCTTTATCTTCTAGATTGGGGATTAAGCATGTGAAGGGTATGCTGCTTTACGGGCCTCCTGGTACTGGTAAAACACTAATGGCTCGTCAAATTGGAAAAATGTTGAATGGAAGGGAACCAAAGGTTTGTATATGGTTTGTTTTATTTATATATCTTTCAGTCTTTCACCAAATGATAAAACTTATAGCTTTATGAGGCTAACACCTTATCATTTTCCATCTTTAGAATTTAAGAGTTTTTTTTTTTAACCTTCCCCCGGTCCCCGTAAATGAGGCAGAGTTGAGCCATTGAAAGGTTTTTTTAAAATTTTTTTATAAGTAAGAACCAAAGAAAGTTTTAATAAATGTTTCTTATCAGTAACAATATAGTAATATTAACTATAAAGACAAATGATTTTGATAAAATATTTAGACCTTGATGAAATTATAACTAGTGTTTTCTCAAGGCTCATAAGTTTGTATTCTTATTTACATGGCCCGCTTATCTTATTAAAAAATTTAGCGTTGTCATTTTTACTTTGCAATGAGCAAAGAATTGATTTGTTCTGTACATTTTGTTTATTGTAATTCCATAATTTCATTGACCTAAAGACTTTGAGTTCATCTTTTAAAACTGGTGTATGAAGTTTCAAAACAAGAGTCTAATGCACGAAATTGAGTAGAATGAAACTTTTTAACTATCTCCAGGTTGGTAGTGTTGCACTTGAATCGGTTTAGCAATTCAAAAAACAAATATCAAATGTTTAAGATTATTTCTAGTCTTGTTTGAGCATAGGCCATGAGTTCATTTACTATTTGACTGACATTGAACTTTATTCCATAGAGATACTAATTTATCCTGAAATGATGACCACGATGAATCACACTCTTTTTCTTTAATTTTTCAAGCAGAAATGCTTCTCAAGCACATGATTGACACAAAATTTCATGAAGATATATCATATATGAGAAGGCAGGCAGCGTCATCTCTATTTTATTTTCTTGCAACATAAAACCTCATGCACATCCACCCATCCACTATTGGTTATGCCATGGTTTAAATATCAATAGTCACTGGGTCTTTTGGTGTGCTCAATTTTCGTTTGAGCATATGCTCACTTGCTAGTGCATACTTTTTGTTTTAATGTTGGAACATTGTTTTTGGGTGCCAAAGCTAACTAAACATGTCTGAATTCTTTCTACTATAGCAACAAATTATTTTAGTATTCTATGCTGTTTTAATTACTTAATGTTCATCATTGTGAAGATGAAGTAATTTTTTATCAATAAAATTTCTATTACTTATAAAAACAAATAAATTATAAGTATTCTATGCTTCACGTTCTATAAGATGGTGAAAATCTATTCTTGCAGTTGATGGACCATCTTTTTTATTTTTTACCCTTTTTGTGACAAATTGTTACAGATTGTTAATGGCCCTGAAGTTTTGAGCAAATACGTTGGTGAAACTGAAAAGAATGTTAGGGATCTATTTGCTGATGCTGAGAATGATCAAAGAACTCAAGGTAAGGGAGATATAGCAGGTGTTTTCCTAGGTTGGTCTTTTGGTGATTACTAATGCCATCATGTTCTTTTCCTTTTCAGGGGACCAAAGTGATCTGCATGTCATAATTTTTGATGAAATTGATGCAATTTGTAAGGTACATGTTTCTTCAAATATTTGTTAACGTTTTTTTTTTCCCTGCCAGTAGATTGATAGTGACATCAATTTGTTGCTTTTGATTGATATATTTGCATGTATGTATAGTTAGTTAATTAGCATTTTCCTCTGACTGAATCTATTGTTCTTGAATGTCCTGGAGTGTCATTTATTTGAATATCTAAGGCGTGCGGAATCTATAGATTAACTTCCTTATGCAGTTAGAAATGCTTTGTATAGTTTCATAACTCTTTATGTTGTCTTAATGAACAATAATGAGCATTCCAAGAATTGGGACCCTGCGTCAAAGAATCAGCCTAAGTGACATAGTGCTAAGAGTTGTAGATGAGTAGGCCTTGGATATAAAATATATTTATATTTGTGTATGCATATATTAACTTGAATCCTAGTTCCCTTCTTGACCTCTAAGTGAACATGCTATAAATAGCATGATTTTAAAAGCTACAGCACAAGAACACATTGGTAACACCTACATGGTTGGATTTCCACCTGAGGTCTGCATTGTTTAATATGTCAAAGAAACAATGTCAATTTTTAGATTTAAGGTTGTCTGGTTATGTAATCCAAGTTTTTTAGCAAATGGAAAGAGCTCAATGCATGTTCTCATTTTGCATTTGCAGTCAAGAGGTTCAACTAGAGATGGTACAGGAGTCCATGACAGTATTGTGAACCAGCTTCTTACAAAGGTTAGTTAGAGGTTCAATTGCTTTTACAATCTTGCAAATCAGAGTGTTTCTCTGCTAATAATTAAAAGACTATTTACTTTTCAGATTGATGGTGTGGAGTCTTTAAATAATGTCTTGCTTATTGGAATGACCAACAGAAAAGATTTACTTGATGAAGCCCTTTTAAGGTCTATTTCTCACCCGCTTCTGTGTTGTGTTACTGTCCATGCAACCTTAAATTGTTTTATGTCATGAAAAGCATGGATAGCAACTCCTAGTTAACATTGATGTACGTAGGTTGTAGCAACTACTAGTCAACATTGGACTCTAAATCAAAGTCCAATAAATTTTATTTATTTATTCCTACCAATGAGCTCTAGTTCAAACTGCACTTCCTTGTAAAATGTGAGGTGGAGGGTGAGATCATGGATTCAAAACCTGTTGGGTGCATGTGTAATTACCAATAAAATTCACTCATTAATTTGTTTATTCTTGATTTATAGACCAGGACGCTTGGAGGTTCAAATTGAGATAAGCCTTCCTGATGAGAATGGTCGCTTACAGATTCTTCAAATTCATACAAACAAGATGAAAGAGAGTTCTTTTCTTGCTCCTGATGTGAACCTTCAAGAGCTTGGTATGTCCATTAGTGAGATATGCTTATGATATCTACTTATTCATCTATTATATGGCTGAAGTGACTGTTAAATGGGGACACGATTATATCTAAATTACATTTGCATCCAGGTTTTGATTGGAGTTGTGTGTGTGTGTGTGTGTGTCTCTCTCTCTCTCTCTCTCTATATATATATATATATAAATTTAAATATATTGAGAACATAATCTATACTAGAACATTTTTTAGGCTGGCTTGGATAGTCAAAACTCATGAAAAGGTATTGCAGTTGTATGGATCTTAGAAAATTAAAGTACCAAATGATTTATAATTCAATTTAATCTAATATCTCCCTTTAACCTAGCCCAAAAACCACACCCTTAATGATTTTATATGTTACAACCAACTGTTAAGAGGTGAAACTTAAGGATATGATATTTATTATTATTATTTTTGGAGGGAGGGGGGGGGGGGGTGGTGTTTAATGTGTCCAAAATTGATCACTTTGAAAAAGTTGCAGTGATTCTTAAAATTGTTTCTTACTTTATTATACAAATAGTTTTGACCATGTGTTGAACGTTTAAATTGTTGCAATGTTTTGGACTCTAGGAATGATAGATGAAGATCTTGGTTGATTAAGCTTCTTCTTTTTATTCTTTTTTTTTTTTGTGAGTGCAGCTGCTCGTACGAAAAACTATAGTGGTGCCGAACTTGAAGGTGTTGTAAAAAGTGCAGTATCTTATGCTTTGAATAGACAACTAAGTCTTGATGATCTCACCAAGCCAGTGGATGAAGAGAGTATAAAAGTTACGATGGATGATTTTTTGAATGCACTCCACGAAATAATTCCTGCATTTGGAGCCTCCACTGATGACCTTGAGCGGTGCAGGTAGAGTTTTGAGCAATTTGAAAATGCTTTTAGCTTTTTAACTCACATCACATTGTCATGCTCAAGATAAGTCTTCCTCTTGGAATAGTTTATGTTGCATTGCATGGCACATGTGACTAATTTGTTTACTATGTGAGAAATTTGGGACAATGATATAGTTGGCTGTCCAAAAAATTGGATAACAAATGGTACTCTGTTTCTGCTGGAAGCTTGATTCTATTCACTAACGTGATTTGTAGACTGAATGGCATGGTGGACTGTGGTGATCGAAATAAGCACATTTATCAAAGAGCTATGCTACTTGTGGAGCAAGTTAAAGTGAGTAAAGGAAGTCCGCTTGTTACTTGTCTTCTGGAAGGCCCGAGTGGCAGGTATGCATGGTTTTTCTTATTTAATTGACTTTGTTAATTGCATCTTTTTTTAATCTTACCCTTTTTGGACAGTGGTAAAACCGCACTAGCAGCTACTGTTGGCATTGACAGTGATTTTCCATATGTCAAGATAGTAAGCTCCTTGCCTTATATTTTGGATATTCTATCTTGTTACTTTCAAGGAATTTTTTCAGTCTCTTCTACTGTCCCTTCCATTTATACCTATTTCTAATTTTTGCCATTTTTTGGGTAGGTCTCAGCAGAATCAATGATTGGTCTTCACGAAAGCACTAAGTGTGCACAGATTGTCAAGGTTTGTCAAATGCAAAGGCCCGTTTGGAAGCAGTTTTCAAATTATAGTTTCTAGTATTTAAGTACTGAAAACTGTGGGGTCCAAAAAGGAAGTGTTTGGTAACAATATTTTGCAAGGAGTTTTAATCAGTCTTCACTTTAGAGGATTTAAGTGCTGAATTTTGAGAACACCTCGGGCAGTTTTCAGTTTTGAGCAACAGTTTTCAAAGTTAGTATTATTAAGATAATAATTTTTTTTTTCTTACGTATTCCTCTCTCTCTCAACCCAATTTCTCTCTACTCTGTTTCTGTCTGTCTGTCTGTCTGTGTCTCTCTCTCTCACACACACATACACACACACCGTAGAACTCTCAGAGATGGTGGTGGAGCACCATCCCAAGCATCGCTGTGGCTTCAGATCTGGGTATCCAAATCTGACCACTGCCTCTCTCTGTTTGTCTCTCTTGCTCCTCCCTCTCTCTGTTTGTCTCTCTTGTTCCTCCCTCTGTTTGTTTGCGTTGGATCTCAGTTGAGAACTGAGACTGGGTTGTGATAAATTTTTATTAGATGAATATTAATACCAGCTTTTTAGTGAAAATCTCATGCCAAACCGACCAAGTTTTGTTTTGGTTGAGAAAGCATGTATTGAAACTCAACTTTGCAAAATCCTTTGAAAACTGAAAACTGAAAACCAATGTTGTTAAAAGCGAGTGCACTTAAGCGCAAAGGCCTCCTGGAGCCTAGGCGCAAAGCGCAAGCGCGCACTTGATCGATGTGAAGCGCACATTTTTAAAAAAATTTAATAAATTAAAAAAAAAATATTAATAATCAATACAATAATCAAGTGATCAATTAATCATATAAATTATAATAAAATATTTCATGTAATTTATATAACATTTATATAATTCTTTTGTGCGTTACAAAATATATGCAACCATGATATTTGATGGTCATGATTACAAAACATGGTTGAATCAAAATAGAAGTATAGAACCAAGAAGGCAAAGGCTAAAAAGTACTAGAATGTTAAGTAATGTTAATTTTTGTGAGTGTCTGGTTTAGCGTTTGTTTGTGTAGTTGTGGTTAAAAGTTCAAAATATCTAAAGAGATAGGCTTAGGTGTATGGTAGCACACCACACTATTAGTTTTTATATATTAAATCAATGGCTTATATCAAACATATTTATATCTAATGGCTAAAAATCAAATCAGGAATTAAAAAAAAAATTTACAAAAAGCTCAAAAAAGCGCGCTTTGCGCTTAATAAAAAGCTCAAAAAAGCGCGCTTTTGTGAGAGTGCTTCGCTTTAGAGGGAAAAAGCCCCAAGGGTTTTGCGCTCTACGCTTTGCGCGCTTTTAACAACACTGCTGAAAACTGAGAACTTGTTTCACTTACCAAACAGGCCCTAAGACTTTGACCATTCTTGGTTGCATTCTAAAAGATTTTTTTTTCCTCCTTTATGGGATAGAACCAGTTCCTAGTCTAAATTGAGATTTGATGTATCTAAGACAAGTTTATACTGCACTTGCAGAGTTATCAATTATTTATTGTCTATTTACACTAGAAAGATATATACTTTTTAATGTTTTTCTTTGGTTTACGTGATTGGGAGGAAATTCTGAAGCCTTATCTATAATGATATTCTTTAATAGGTGTTTGAGGACGCATACAAGTCACCTCTGAGCATCATCGTCCTCGATGACATTGAAAGGTAAAGCCACTGATGTGAATCGAATGAAGCTGTACTACTTTTCTCCAGAACAACACCCCACCCCTCTCCCGGTGCACCTTTTTCATCTATAAATGTTAATGAACAAGTGCCTTAGATGATTTTACTGTAATTGTTGATGCAGGTTATTGGAGTATGTTGCCATTGGGCCTCGTTTTTCAAATATAATCTCTCAGACACTATTGGTCCTACTCAAGCGGCTTCCTCCAAAGGTTTTTTGTTGTTCTTTGTCTTTATTGGTTGGATTGGTCTTATAATTTCCTATTATATTATTATCAGTGAATTTAATGAAGAATAATTCTTTATTCAAAATGTATAATTGTAAGGGGTGGATATATTTTTTTGTAGGAAAACTTAGCGGATGCTCTAAAGGCATTGGTGTAGGAAACATTTATAAATACTTTTAATGGGAAAAGAAAAAGTACTTAATTTTTTTGACAGCTTTTTATATTTTAAATAAAAGTGGTATCAAAATTTTTCTAAATTGGTCCATTAACAAATGTCTTAAGGACACTCGTTAACTAGACCCTTCAATTATATCTGAATTGAGTGTAATTCATAGGATTCTATTCACCTTCTCAAGATCTGTCAGGTATGACAAGATACACTAAATCTGGAAGTGAATATTGATAAATCGATGGGAAAATAAATGACATAAGATGTTCCGTATTGGGTGGTTCACCATCTGTTGAGATAAATATTTGATATAGCAGCATTTATGAAATAAAACTTTTCACTAGGAAATTTTTTCTACTAGAATAAACTTCCCAAAAGACTACTTTCAGTGAAAATCTCCAATTTTTGGACAGGGAGAAATAACTTTCAACCAATTGAGTCCTTGATGTTTTTTACCAATTCACAACCCTGTAACCACCCTCCTTCCTGTGATGTAAATGCAGTACCTTTTTGGGTCACATCATATATTTCTCTACCTGTCATTTGTACCACAATCTTAAAATCATGTAATGCCCTGTGCTTAAGTGTGCGAGCTATCCAAAATAATTAAATAATGTGATTTGTTATGCAAAATTTTTCAATGAGCACGACACAATGACAGCAATATAGGTACATGTTAAAATGCTTCTATTCTGGTCAGTGAAATTCTCTGCATGATGTAACTGTTCTCCTTACTTTAAAATTAAAAAAAAAAAAAAAAAATTGAAAGAATTAGGGGAAGTTTAGTATTCCCTCTATACCAATTTGAATGTCTAAGGCCTATCAAAATCAAAACAAAAAACCAATTTGAATGTCTAAGTTTGACATGTCACATATTTAATGAGGAAGAAAGAGCATGCCACTCTAGCCAAAATGCCAAAAGTATTGATTCTTTTTTGAATTAGTGAGGGGTAATATGGGAAGGTTTAAGTATAAATGCTTGGTTTTTTATTTCTTTTTTTGGTAAGTGTGCACTCATTTTGGGACGTTAAGGAAAACAAGACACTCAACATCTCATGAGGGAGTATGTAATTTCTTTTGGAAAAATTGGTGGCTTTATCTCAAAGTTAAATATTTACACTTGGTAAGATGTGTGGCTGATGAGCTCTATCTCAACTGACACCTCCTCCCCTCATAAGAGCAAGTAAGGTGATTAATCCTGTACTCTAAGGGCAGCTTAATCTACTGGGCACCTACGCCTCACAATGCAGAGGTCACTGTTTCAAATCACCTATTTCCTCCTCCCCTTTAGGGAAAAGAACATATCAGAAAAATTATGCAAAATTGAAATGAAGGTTAATATTATTATTATTTTTACACCTCAGGTTCAAAATATTTTGGTTGATGTATCATGTATGATTTGGATCTTAGGCAGTATGGAAATTCCCTCTCTATGACCAACTGTAGTGCATGTGTTATGCATGTTGGTAGTTACAAAACCTATAGAACTAGATATAAATTGTTCACAAAGATGGTTTCAAAGTGGTAGCAACTGTGAAATCCACTTTTATAATTGTTATTTTCTTTCTAAACTATGGTCATGCTATCTTTCCAGTGACATATTGAATATGTAGTCTCCACTCTTCAAACCCTTCTCAGACACACAACTTCGCTGAGTCTTACCCAGCATGAATGAGGGAAAAAAACAATGAATTCATTGTTGATTACAAATTTTGAAAGTGTAGCTAAGATCTGGGATCTCCTACCCCATAACAGAGTGAAAGGATAAGCACGGGTTCTATCCCTTATATACTCTTTTTTGGGAGCTACATATATGCATAAAATCATAATGCTATTTGATGTACTGGTGGAAGTTGGTCTGGTCAATTGTTTGGGATTATTCAGCCCCATATTGTCACCATCACTGGCTGTACAAATAGCATTCATCAACAGCCTTATGTGTGATATTTTCTGATATCTTTGGGACATGGTTTTCCTTTAGTAGTTATGTGATATCTGACTTGATGATGGTAATTTTCTGACCTTCCTGAAGTTCTCATTACTAGTTCATTTTGTGTGCTTTGTTGTCAGGGGAAAAAACTTATGGTCATAGGGACAACAAGTGAAGTGGGCTTCTTAGATTCTATTGGTTTTTGTGATAATTTCTCTGTCACTTACAATGTTCCTACATTGAAGACAAGTGATGCAAAGAAGGTAAAATATTTTTGTTGTGGTTCTGTACTTCTGTTCTTGTCCCAGAAATATGGGTAATTGTGGTATTCTTTTTTTTTTTTTCTGGTTAGCATCAATTTCCATCAATGCTAGTAAATTAAATAAAAGGAGCTAAAGAATAGTGTCATTGTGGTTTATGTAATTGCTTTAAGAGCCTGACATTTACTGATTTTTGTCTAGTAGTTGTGCACTTGCTAAATTGGACACGAGGATGGATTGTGTGGTAATAGTACACTTCTTAGGCTGAAATGGTCAAATTACCCTTTGTATATTCCGGCCTATATGTTTTGAAGAATTAAATATAATATAGGAAATGCTGCATGAATTATCATGAATGCAGGGCTGGATTGAAAATTTTGCATATCATATTTTAAACTTTTAAGTGGGAATAATATAGCTTCTTCTTCTTCTTCTTCTTCTTCTTCTTCTTCTTCTTTTTAATTTTAGAAAAATTATATTTGCTGGGGTCGGCAGTAATGCTGAAATGCATATGAATTGTGCAAGGAAAATGGAGTATATGATTCACCCCAAAAATAAAAATGGAGTATATGCTAATGATACATCTAAAAATGGTGCTGATGAGTTGTTTTATAGTCTAACTATGATAAGGCAATCTGTGTCCATTAATATGTGGGTGTGTTTATTTCACTTTCATTGTGGTAGTGAAAGAAAGCTGCCGCTTAGGGTATGTTTGTAAATTGACTCAGAGATTGTGAAATCTGTATGTAAGGCTTTTACAATTGGAGGTTGGTAAGAATTGATTCATGATTTACAATGCTGGGAAACTAGGGAGTTACTTCCAGTAAAAATTCTGATAATTTCTCTGCTAAACAGATGTTTGGACTGATCAAGTGGTTTGTGGATGTCATTATTTCGATTCTTTCCTTGCATGGTAGTCTTTTGGAGTCTGGATGAATGTTACGACCCTCAAGTTCATTTCATTACATATATTTCATGAATGCTGAAAGGAAATTTATATTATAACAAACATTTAGCTTCAAAGGTCAATGTATTTTAATCTACTCTTTTTCATCTCAGGTGCTAGAACAGCTGAATGTTTTTGCTAATGAAGACATCGATACAGCTGCAGAGTCCCTGAATGATGTAAGCTTATACTTGATCAGTCTTTTGTAATATTCCTTGGGTCATTTTAATTTATATTTTTACAACACATCTCTCATAAGCTCTGCCTTTACCATCAAGGAACGGATTAAGAGAAACAAAAAAGAAAATTTTCCCATCTCATGAAATCATAATACTTTCCCTGGAAACTTTACAGTAACTAGTTTAATCCATCATTTGTGCTTGTACTTGTTTACCTGAAGTTGACTTGTGTAAGTCATGACAGAACCATGCTAACTGAACAGTAAATATTCTGAACCTTGGATATTGTCAACTGTCTTTTCTTTTGCATGGTTTGTTGCTGAAGAAATTAGTAGTATGGAAAGGAACTTATTATTATGATTGCTTACTTCTTGCTTCTTGCTTCTTACTTCTTACTTCTTACTTCTGTTCAATTTCTCCTCACAGATGCCTATCAAGAAGCTCTATATGTTGATTGAGATGGCAGCCCAGGGTGAACATGGTGGAGATTCTGAGGCAATATACTCTGGCAAAGAGAAGATTAAGATCTCTCACTTTTATGATTGCCTTCAAGATATTGTCCGATACTAGATTCTTCACAATTAGTTCCATACAGATACTACGAAGCAAAAAATTGTTCTCTCTTATTGTTTCTATGTGGTGATATTTTGTATTATTTTCTTCTTGTGAGTTGTGGTTTTCTCTGGCTTTTAGGCCTTGAAAACAGAATTTTGTAAATTTCTGCAGTGTATGAGAAATTGAGAACGGAGAGAACGATTTGAGAAACTTTTGTTTACTTTATTTTGTAGAATTTCCATATTTTCAGTGATTGCCTTTTCTTTATTCTCATGGTCCAATCAAATCTCTACTATATTGCCTCTCTCTCTCTCTCTCTCTCTCTAATAATTTCCATCGGTCACTGTAACTGAAGGAGAAAAAGAGGTGGCTTCACGGTCATGGTAAGAAATCCATCCAATGGTAGTAGTCACAGCCGATATGTTTCCAGCTAAAATCATACCCCGGGAGGTATATATGAAATTTAAATAAGCACCTACGTTCCTGTGAGAAGGCCATCGTAAGACACTTGTGTGAGTCCACTACTATTATTTATGATTTTAGACGTGACTTTTAGTTGGTTGAATTGACAAACTTTGCTATCATCATATTAGGAATTTAGGATATAATATGCCAAAAGTCTTGTAATTCAATTGTTATCTATTGTTTTCATAAAAAAAGTTTTGACATTTTTGAGGTTCAAAATCTTCTTCTCTTTCAACTAGTGAATTATATATATCAATAAAAAAAAATTGATTTTCCACTGTTGAATTAATGAACTAAATATATGTATTGAAAATAATGGTTATAACAACAAAGAATCACCCTATAATCTCGGCCATCTTCATTTTAAAGGTCTGTAATTATGGGGTTAGGAAGCTTTAGTATTCTTAACTCGGGAATCTACTGTATTTTGGCATACTATTGTAATCTATGGAAATGTGATGTCTTGGGATGTAAATATGTGTTTTAATTAGGAATCTTACAAGATTCTTTGGAAATGTGAAACCCCCACATTTGGTTTATTCCCAAGATTTTTATAAAAAATATTTATTTTTCTAAAAATGTACTTTGGATTATATAATGTCAAGTATATTACCCATCACTTAATTGTATTTCTTTTTTTACAAATACATAATAAGAAAATATATGAATTGCGAATCAAGTGAAATATCTTAAAATAAAAGTCTAAGGTTAACACATAATAATAAATATATTATTTCAAACTTTGTTTTTCATAAAAGACAAAAAAAAAAAAAAAAAAAAAATTCAAATAAGAGATAAAATTATAGAGAGGAATTATGATGTGTCAAGTCAACTAGGTCTTGAACGAGCCAAATAATATGAAAGATAGGATTGATGAAGTGGTAGGTTGACCAAAGCGTTCAAAACTTTCCAACAACAAGTCTTCACATATAAGGGAGGATACTCATATCCAACTATTACAGTTAGATTTCGTGACATCAACCCAAATGACTAAAGGATAACTTGAAAATTAGAGGGAAATGAATTACACGAGATTAAATTCCCTAAAATCATGGCATAATTCAATCTCCAATAGTAATACGAATAGTGAGCACTTCAAGCCCTAAGAGGTATGAGAGAATAACTCTAGTTTACATAATCACTATATCCTTTGGTGATATTACTCACTTAAGCAAGACTTAGGTACAGTACTAGGTACCGTACTTTGTTCCTTAGGTTAACTTTTTAGAATTCTTTCATGTGCATTTTTTCTCATAGGATGGAAGTGTATTTTTTATTAAGTTACCACATGGCTAAATCTTAAGAGGGAACCTAATGAATAACACCTAAAATATTGTATCTAAGTTTTGTCCTACTTAGGCATTGAAGAATTCCATTGTCGTCGCTTCAAATTTTTTATGCAATTGACATGCGACATTCATTATGGCATGTAATTCAAAACCTTTTTTTTTTTTTTTTTTGCCAATTATCCACTTCTCAAGATAAGGGGTTATGTTACTCACTCCATGGCGTAATTTGTCAAATTACACATGGCGTGTCTACTTAGTTAACACATGGCATTGTTGCTAACTTACATGTTTCTATTGTCTCTAATATTATAAGTGAGTTTATGCCACATATATGCGTGTGCGTGTGTATTTGATAGTGTAAACATGCTTTGAGCAGTGGCGGCGCCACGCTTAGGCCAGGGTGTTCCCAGGAACACCCTGCCCTGAAAAAAAAAATTATTTGTTTACCCTTAAAAAGAAAAAAGAAAAAAAAGAGGAACATCCTCAGCCAAAATGAGGAACACCCCTCAAAAAAAAAAAAATGTTCTACTTTCAAGCCCAACAAAAAAAAAGCCCAAAAAAAAATTTTGAACTAAAATCTGAAAGAAAAAAATATATATATATTGTAACAGACCAAGCCCACCGGAAAAAAAAAAAAAAAAAACCCAACATCAATCCTAACAACAGATTAGAAACCCAATCTAAAGAAAATATAAGGTAGAGCAAACCCAACATGTAGCAACCCACGGATTCTCAAAAATAAATAAAATAAAAAATAAAAAACCAAACCCAATATACGTGATTACAACTTAACCTAAAGAAACCAGAGCATGACCAACAGATTCATCAAGTAAAGCAAAACCATTTATCAAAAAAAAAAAAAAAAAACCAAAACCAGAACAGAGCACATCAACGGCAACGGGCATTGGTTTCTCTCATATAAGAACCTCAGGTCCTCTGCAAACGCGACTTAGCAACGCTGCAACAGCCACACCCAGAGCAGTCGATGGCGAGATCGAGATTCTCTTGCCCAGATCGAAGATTAGGCGACGATCGACGATAGCCAGAGTGCAAGATATAATATACAAGAACCTCAGCAACTAGGGATGGCCATGGGTAGGGTATGGGTATACCGATCCATACCCGACCGAAAAGCTTACCCATGGATACCCGAATATCAATATCCATTATATCCATACCCGAATCTTATCCGAATTATTATCTATGGATATCCATACCCTACCCGAAACCCGAAACTTTTTTTTTTTTTTTTTTGCAAATCATTTTAACTTAAAAACTAACCAATAGCTTTATCTTAAAAAATAAAAAACTAATCATAGACATTATAATTTATTCAGCAATCTAACAACTCTAATTAGCTAAGTTGCATATACTTTTAACAACATATAAAAGTATAATCTTATCATTCAACTCAGTAAGGATACATCATAGACATTTATGAATTTCAAGAAGAAAATAATTTTAAAATGGCATCAGTAGTGGGAAAGTTTTGTCTGACAAATGACAAATATACATAAAATTGCATCATGAGCTGCTCTCTACCTACAGTGGAAAGATGGTAAATGTTCAGGACAATAGAGGTTACCTCGTCTCTTCTTCCACAATGGAAGGAAAAAGAAATTTGGTTATAGGACAGCATGGAAGGCAATACTGCAATACGCATCTAGAATTTAAATAAAATATATAAAATTGAGAATAGAAGGAATCAAACAATTGATATGTGGAAATGAAGAAATAAAGAATTAATCAATGATTTGAGAACAAGAAAGAAAAATGAGAAGGCACACATACATTGATGGTAGTACAGGTATTGCCTATAGTGGGATATACTAAATTCTGTTTTCTTTATAATAAAAATTTAATAAAAAAAAAAAAAAGATTCAGCATACACTAATGAGTTTGAATCTAAAATCCTGTGCTACATGACAACAACTTTTGAGATTTCTCATGTCACTAAAAATGGGGGGAAGATATAAATTCAATGAAAGAAGAAGAAAAAAAAAAAAAAACATAACAAAGTTTGGAAAGAAACATTCTATTGAATCTTGAAAAAAATCTGAAATTTTTTTTTTAAAATACGGGTCGGGTATGGATATATCCATACCCTACCCGAATAATTCGGGTATATCCATACCCTACCCGTTAAGCTCTACCCATCAAGAACCTAGTATTACCGAATATTTGGATCGGGTAGGGTTGGATATCCATTACCCAATGGGTATGGCCATCCCTACAGGCAACATCAAAGTATTTAGTTCTCTCTCTTTTTTCTTTATCTCATCTCTGCTCTTAGCCTCTAACTGAGAGCGGCGTTCTCTCTCTCTCTCTTTCATCTCATAGTCTGGCACTCTGGCTTGTGACTATTTTTTTGAAATCTCTCTTTTTCTTCAACACATTATTAAAAGACAAAAATAAAAAAATAAACTGGCAGACGGCAGTGGGTTGAGTTTGGGGATGATGTATTGTATCTTATCCTTTACATTGTGCAGAGCCAACTAAACCATGAGGTGTGTTATAGATGGCTAGTGGCTAGTAAGGAAAAATAATTAATAAAAATAATTAATAATTTTATTATATTTCAATAAACTTATAATTTAATTTATTCTTTTGCTAGATATTTGATAAATATTTGATAAAGAAATTATGTATCTAAGATTCATTTTTTGTGTAAGATTTATCTTTGTCTTCTAAGCAGATTTGTGTTAATTTTAACTTAGAAAATTTTTGTTCAAATATGAATTTGCCAGTTTTTTGGTTGTTGTTGGCGTCAATATGAATTTTTTTTTATTAAATGTATAATTTATCATTCTTAAGGAACACCCTAAAAAAAATTCCTAGAGCCGCCGCTGGCTTTGAGAGAATAAATAAGAACTTATACTTGCATAGCGTTCAAAGAAACAAGGCTTTGACTTCTTGGTACTGAGATCTATTCTAACCAGAGAATAAATAAGAACTTATACTTGCATAGCGTTCAAAGAAACAAGGCTTTGACTTCTTGTACTGAGATCTATTCTAAGAAACCAAAAAATCTTGTATTAGCGAGCTAAGATTGTGATAATCTCCCGAGTAACACAAGAAAATTTGTCCATGGAAAGAACATAGAGAAATACAGTTATCTCTTAAATTTAGAAACGGTGATCTTTCTACCTATGTAGTTTGTTCCATCAATAAAGACAAACAGTCAAGAAATAGTATTCATGATTAGTGTAATAGTATTTGATGGAAACTCCTACACTCTATCATGCATGAAGTCCCATCAAATCTAGTTTAACCACTAAAGAACCTGTACAACTCTTTTTTTAATTAATCCACAACCAAGTCCTGGCAATTATAATATTGTTACTGACCTGTTTGCCTGGAACAAATCTCTTGTTTGTGATTTGTGGATAAATTCGTGAAGACGCTTTGTGAATTGTGAGAAATGAGAAATCTTATACATTGTACTACACAAATTGATGGTATTAAATGGGGGGTGGTGATTAAAAAATGGGTAGGGGAGGCGACCAATGTGGCAATCCTACCTGGACGTGACCATAGTAGCATCCTACTCGCCAGGGTCCGGGCCCTACTGGGGTGTAGGGGACCGGTAAGCCATAGCTTCCCCAGCCCCACGAGGGGCACCAATGGCCTAGGCTAACAAGGAAGGGAACCCCCACGCAAGTCCATATTTGGACTCGAACATGGGACCTCACCTTGGCGAAGCTTATATACATGGCCTAGCCTGTAAATGTTTTAAGACCATGGGTTGATTTTCTGCCTATGCTCTAGAGACCACATGCCTAGCCACAAAGATACCTAAGTGGTGGTTAAGTAATGCATTATAAATTTCTCAAAAGAAGAAGAAAAAGTAATGCATTATAAATATATGTTAGTTATTATGCTCGTGATATACGGCTTAATCAAGGAATTATATGCAACTTAAATAAAGCATTTCAATAACTAATTGAAGTTTTTGAACTTGGAAAGGAGATTTAATTCTTGGGATAATAATACAGCACAAAACAAAAAGGCATACCATAAGAATTACCAAAAGTTAAAAGTAATTTGGCACCAAAAGTGAAGAAGAAGAAGAAGAAAATAGATATGATGGTTATTTTTTCTTATAAAATGGCATGACAATCACATAAGATTCATAATAGCTAAAAAAAAATTGTAAACATATACAATAAAAGACTGCTCCAATACCACAGTTATGTACACCAATATGAATAAAAATTAGAAACACTAAAACTGTTGGTTGTTAGTAACTAAAAAAAGAGAAAATTATTCTTGAAAAAAAAGAGAAGAATGAAATTGCAGCTAAATAGTAACATAGTTTTTAGCATGAAGCATCATGGTTTAATGGCAACTGAGAACCCTAAATGGCCCAACCAATTGTGGCAAATTATTCTGAAAATATAACAAAATAAATGAGAAAAAAAACATTTTCAAGTTACTTCCCCTTTTATGTTTTGTGTTGTTGACCATTCTTTCATTATCTTTTAAACCAAACAATGTCCTTCACTATGTTTCAGAAATGAGCAAATACCTTATACCCTTATTCCGTTACTCACACCTAAACCTGGAATATTTTATTGTGCAAAGTCTAAAATACCCTCAAATAAATATGAATATACCAAAATACCCAAGTGTGAAACCTGTGTAAACACAACATAGATTAAACAATGCTAGGCTTCAATTTTCAATGAGGAGATATTTGTTCAAGAACTTGATTTCTCCTCCTGTCTAAATCTGGATCTGTTTATTGCTTGAAGATTGTGAGTTTTACATGGTTGATTTGAATCTTTTTATCATTGTTGGAAATTTTGGTCAAACATTGATGGAATTCAAGTTTTGTTACTCTGATCCTTGTAAAATAAGCATTAGGAAATTTGTCTCTTCGAGAAATACAGAATATATATCATGATCTCTTTGCACTGTCTATTACGAGTAGAAATATTTTTCAAAAGCATTGCCATGAGATGTAATTTCATTATTTAGTAGAATATATTAAACTCAGAAAAAAAATATTTCGAGAATCAAAAGGTTCCGTTATATTAATGGAATGAGAGTATTTGCTCATGTCCAAAACATAGAAGAAACATTGCTTTTTTTTTTTTTTTTGTTGATAATTGCAATAATATTAAGAAGAAAAAAAAGAGAATACAAGAAGGAAGATCTTCCTTACTATTCGGGGGGCTTTTTCGGTTGCTCGGCCACGTGTGGTCCTTTGGAGGGTGACCTTGCTAGGCCGGATTCTTTTGGGGAGTTGCATCCGGAACTCAACATTGGGTCACATGATCCAACGGCTACCGATGTACCTTTTATGCCTACCAAATCATTAAGCCAAAGTCTAAGAATCACGATAATGGTTGAATAAATATGTAACATATGCTTGATATAATAGGTTTGATTAGTAGTTGTAACAATGGTTGAGATAAAGTAGTATTTATTTAGAGGTAAAGTAGTCATGTACTCAATAATGCAAATTAAAGATAAGAAAGTAAAGTCACTTATCTTCGTATAGTTTATAGCCCAGCTGTGTAGCAACAGCGAGATTGTGTAAGAGAAGTGAAAAAGAGATGTTTTGTGGGATGTAGTGTTTGTAATATGTATGATATATGAAAGTTTGAAAGATATGGTAGTTGAAGATAGTAAAAATATGAGATTACAACCATTGGAGAAGTTGTAGAGATTGCTTTCCAAGAGGAAAGATTTTGTAGGAGAAGAGTATGGAGATATGTATAAGTATTTGGAGATGGGAGCAGTAAGATAGGTCTATTTTCTGAGTATGAAGAGTGAGAAAATCAGTATAAGAGAGGTAATAGGGCTGTAGTGGTTTAGTAAAGCTGCTGGATTTACTGCTGGAATTTGCTGCTGGAAGGTGGATGAGGCTTATGAAGACATTTGTGAGCTAAGTGCTAAAGAGTTAGTTCTTGATTTTGAAACTAAAACTCAAAACTTCATTCAGAGCTTAGGGGGAGAGAATAGAGAGGTTTGTCCAAGAGTTCTCTCTTTTTGGTTGTCCCCCCCCCCCCCCTTTTTGAGGTGTTGATGAAGAGTTCTATTTAAAGCTGAGTTTGGAGGAGTATTTTAGCAAATAATATCAGCCAAAATCTGTCCCAAATAGCAATGAATTTTCAGAAAATCCATCTTAAGATTTGGGCAAAAAGGTAAGTTTAGCTTCAAGGTGTTCTTGCTATTTGGGTAAGAGCTGCTGGGAAAAAAGCAACAGAAAAGGAATGTATTTCAACAAAAGAAAAAATAGTTACAAAATTGGTTTGGTTTTAGCCAAATGTGGAAAAAAAAAGTAATGCTCAAGCTTCTGGGTCAACTGTCAGCTGTTCTGAAAAGGTTGTCCTAGCTGTCAAGAAAAAGCTGTGACAGCTATCATGAGCAATTGGTTTCCCCCCCCCCCCCCCCCCCCTTTTTGAGGTGTTATGAAGAGTTCTATTTAAAGCTGAGTTTGAGGGAGTATTTAGCAAATAATATCAGCCAAAATCTGTCCCAAATAGCATGAATTTTCAGAAAATCCATCTTAAGATTTGGGCAAAAAGGTAAGTTTAGCTTCAAGGTGTTCTTGCTATTTCGGGTAAGAGCTGCTGGGAAAAAAGCAACAGAAAAGGAATGTATTTCAACAAAAGAAAAAATAGTTACAAAATTGGTTTTGGTTTTAGCCAAATGTGGAAAAAAAAAGTAATGCTCAAGCTTCTGGGTCAACTGTCAGCTGTTCTGAAAAGGTTGTCCTAGCTGTCAAGAAAAGCTGTGACAGCTATCATGAGGCAATTGTGACAGCTATCATGAGACAATGTGACAGCTATCATAAGACAGCTATTACTTTGGTCAAAAGTTGGGTGATTTCAAACTGCTGGAGATGACATTTCAGCATTTATTTTATGAGTTTGGCTGAAAATGGTACGGTCTCTTTCAAGGGTATTTTGCTATTTTAGGCATAGTAGCTGGATTTCAGCATTAAATGGGTGCTGATGTCACTCCCAGCCAGGGTCAAGTGCTGAATACACTACTGGGGGTTTGCTGAAATGTTTTCCCTTTTGGGTGTTTGTGTTTTGGTGCAAGGTTCCATTACAACACATTTCTAACAAGTAATAGAAGCATTAGTTGAAAGGTAATAAAGGTTTAGCGATTAGTGAGGTCCCATTGTGTTGTAACTTAATCTTGGTGAGCAAGAAGAGTTTTTAATGCTCTGCTCTGGCAGTTGGCAGAGAAATAAATGGTCTGATTGTGGCAAATAGCAGCTGGGCATGAGAGATATAATGAATATTTGTACATAGTTGGAGATAAAAGATAGCCAATCAGATTAGGCCATGTGTTTGAGTTGGATTTTAGTTGAAAGTGTAATGAGATTATGTAGAATATATAATGAAGTTTTCCAAATTTATATAGCAACAACTGGGATTGAATGATCAGTTATATTCCCAGCAGCTAGATGGCTGGGGATATTGAGTATGTGTCATGTGATGAATATTAAGCTCTAGGAAAAGAGCAATAGAGAATTTTATCATTTTAAGTGCTATGTGATAAGAGATGCTTACCGTATGTTATCCGTCACACACGGACTCGTCAGAGTTTAGGAAGTTGAAGAAGACACGCCAAGCAATATGTTTCTTTATCAACTTTAAACTGCTGGAGCTTTATTAACAACCCTTGGCCCTCTAAACCACAACTCCCAAAGTTCCACCAAAAGACTTATGAGCTTGGATCATAAACCAAAGATGAGATGACGTACCTCAGGTTTTGTTGTGACGTTGTGCAAATATGAGCTTTTGTTGAAGAAGCCGCTTGCCATGAATGTAAGAAAGGTAATATGGGCCTGAGTTTTGATTCACTGTGTGAGCCCAATCCATGTGTTGATGTGGCATAGGTTGCTAATGAAGTAATGTCATGTGGGCCGAAAAAAGAGTCCTCAACACTTACAAATTGACTTGATGACATGTAGAGATTGCCATTATTGAAAAAAAAAAAAAAAAGAAAAAAAAAAAGATAGCCTAGAATGAACAACGTATCTAGCGGCCGCATAAGCTTCTAAATTGCAGCATCAGCACACCCAAGAGAAAAGAATAGAAGGGAAAGACATAGACATAAGGCGAATGTTATAAATATAAGTACAATTGCTTGGTTTCAAAGATAGCGGGAGAATTGCGAATTACACTAAGCATAAAGGGAATTTTTTTTTTTTTTTTTTTTTTCAATAAGAAATAAAATACAATTATATAAGACGCAAAACCGAAAATTTTGGAATTTGATGCAATTTCTAGTGAATCTCCGCTTGACTCAAATTCCACTAGGTAATCTCATTTTTTTTTTTGGAGCAACTCCACCTCAATCCAAACAAACATTCTTTGAACATGTTAATCATGGATTCCACTAAAGCCAAGTTTGTACGTGCCTCTCAAAATAAGTGCAAACTTATACCTCTTTTTTTTTTTTTTTTTTTAATCCATCTTGCAGATTCATAGTAGAATACCGATTTATTAAAATTTAGAATTAGAATTTATACTCATGCCCAACTAATAAGAACCCCCATGGGAATTGAAGATTTGAATTCCTGCCAAAAGGGAAAGAGGAAAGAAAGTTCAGTGTTTTACAATAGAATTGGGTCTAATTATATGTTTTGGCTAAGTGCTGCTTTCTCGCAATTTAATGGTCTTAAAATCACATCAAATGGAAATTGCATTTTCAGTGATCTTTAGTCTTATGACTGTACACCGTATCATTGGCACACAATTTTTTTCTTTTTCCCATTTTAGCTTTGCATCTGGCTACCACAACCCGCCAAGCAAAGGGGATCCAATCTGGATATTGCCCTGTAATTCTAGTGTATATTGCCTATTACCATCCACAATGAAGTAAACAAGTAATCCTTCCAAAAAGTTTTCCAAGTAATTGGTCACATAATCAGCTCCTAGTAACATCTTTTTTTTTTTTTTTTTTTTGATAGAGCTCCTAGTAACATCTTATTGGTGACAATTAACATTCTATGTCTGAATGTCTGATGGAGTATTCTGTTGCTGGTGTTCTCTCTGTTCTACCTCTTCTTGTTGCAATGGCTGCTGCTCTTGATGTTGTAGAGGCTGTTGTGGGTACAGCAGTTGCTGTTGTTGCTGCTGATAAGGTTGTTGCAGTGAAAGCTGCTGCTGCTGATTGTATTGTAACGTTGTTGTTGCTGAAGCTGTTGCAACTGCTGCTGCTGAAAGGGATTTTGTTGCAGTTGATGGTAATGTTGTTGCAGTTGCTGCTGATACTGCTGTTGCTGGGGATGTTGCTGCTGCTGTTGCAGTTGCAGTTGTTGTTGTTGCTGCTGTAGAAGAAACTGCTGTTGCTGGTAGTAAATATTGCCACATATGATTATTCTGAACAGGCCCATACTGCCCATCACTTTGTATTACATACTGAGAAGTCTGCGAAGCAATAGGTATAGCAGGCAGCTGAGACTCGGATGCAGTGGCAATACTCTGTTGCTGCACATTTTGCACTTGCCAGGCATTGTTAGTTGTTAAATTAGTATGAGCAGCTGCTTCTTGAAACTGATTTTGTACTTGACTGCTTTGCTGAACTTGTGCATTTTGAGAAGACTGACTGGAATAACATTGACTTGTAGGCATTTGAGCATCCATTTCAGCCCTTGGGTACTTTTGTGGAGGCTCCTGCCGATGTTGATGTATTTTTCGTTGTGAATGCCCTCGAGACCCAAATTTAAAATTTCTGCGAACTCTATCGGGATTATTTCTTTGCCGCCAATTTCCACCACTATTTGCAGTAAACTGTGGCTGCCTAATTGTCTGCGTTGGAATAGGATTTTGATGGCTTGCTGAGCTGAGGGATTAACCACTTCAATTTTAGTTCTGGAAGAAGCTTGAGTACCTAATGGGCTGCACAATGAAGCATTGGGACTAGCACTGCAACTGCTCTGTAGCATGCTTCTATTCAACATTTGGGTATCTTCAGAAGATTCACCCGTGTGAGATGTGGAGGGAACCGATTTAGGAGATCTATCATTCTGGGTGTTCAAGGAGAGATTCTCCAACAAAGGTGGCTTTAGGTCTTGTTCAGACTCTTGGTCATACTGTTGCAGAACATCAGGTTCTTTCAAGCATTCTTTTGAACATTGTAGAGATTCAGCTCCATTAGTAATATGAACAAGTCTGTCAACAGATGACACTATTGGTTCAGAAGTATCTTCTCTAGGCTGCTTGGAACCTTCTGGAGCCACCTGTTTTCCTTGTATCAAATTTAAAGATGACACATTTGGATCAGGAGTATCTCTTCTGAGCTGCTCGGGAACTTCTGGAGATACGTGTTCTTGTACTAAATCTTCAGATGGCACACTTGGTTCAGGAGTCTTGTCTACAGAAGGCACACCTGGTTCGAGAGTACTGTCTACAGAAGCCACACCTGGTTCAAGAGTATTGTCTACAGAAGGCACACCTGGTTCAAGAGTATTGTCTTGGGGCTGCTCAGAAACTTTTGGAGATGCCTGTACACTGTTGCCATCGTCTCTTGATTGGATCTGGTCTACAGAGACCTGCTTAATTTGATTATCATTATTTTCAAAAGATGGAAGTTTCTGTTCTGATATGTTAGTTGGAGCCTGGATCAGGGGGTATCATACTTTTCTAAAGGTGATATTTTCTTGTCTCGTAAAGAGAGTTGGATCAAGAGGTTAGAACTCAAATCTCCATATTGCTGATGAGGCTTAGAGAGTGTCCTTAGAGAGTGTGGAAATAATCGTATGTGCCGGTTCCATGCCTTCCTCAAGTCATGATGGTTCCACAGAGGTCAACAAACTGCTCCCATCATACATTGAAGGTGAAGAAGAGAGAGATCCTTAGTCAATATAGCATGAATGAGAAAGGGCTTTCAAATGAAACACATTAAACTACAGCATATGGAAGAGAAAGATACAGACTCACAAACCAGGAAGAAACAGAACTTCTTCCTCACCAAAACTAGAAAAACAGAAAATGAAATGGGGAGAGAGAGAGAGGTCATCACCACTTTATACTATATTGCCCATGACCAGATTGATGGATACTACATCGTCCACATTTAATATCCTCTACATCTTGAAATAAGAGTTTAAAGAGAATTTTTACCTCTATATATAAGTTTGAAATATCCTCCGCATCTTTCCCATTTAATCCTTGAGATATTCCTGGCCCTGGAGATTTGCATTAGCTATAACACAGTCTACCACATTTATGTGCCTTGGGCCTTCATGCATCATTGTGAAATTTACCAACTCCTGTAGGAATTAAAATAAAGCATCTGAAGCAACAACTGTTTAATAGCAGTTAGAACACAATTATAATGCTGCAGAGTCAAGGGTTCATAATTTAAGAAACAACTGACAATTTAGCATTAAAACTTGATTGTGACCATTTATGCAAGCCTGTGTATGGTGCAGAGATTGTCAATCATTTTTGCTTCAGGATTTCAGAAATGTAACAAATAAATTGAAAACTATAAATTTAAATTGATACAATTCAATGTTTACATATTGTCATTCTTTTCGACAAGCAAATTAATGTGGGAAGCAATAATATGATTAGATGGAAAAAGGGCAGAAACCTCTCTAATAATTTGCAGTGAGGCACATGTTTGATGCCATCTACCAAGACATTTATGGCAGCATCTGCACTACCAGAACTCTGTAGTGTAAACCAAAAAAACAATTAGTAACCATATCTAATGTCAGCATTCAAATGTAGAACAAACACAGAAGGAACAAATTACCCAAAAGAAAAAGAAAAAGAGGAACAATTCATATTTGCAAAACAAAGAAGCTACAATGAAGAAAAGGTGCTTCCTAAAAGGCCAAACTGGGAATGCATATTTACTCTCCCTTACCAGTTTTATATCAAATCCACGGAATTCAGCTTACTTGGTTCAATGTATAAGTATCTCAAACACAAACAAGCATAAAAGCACACAATAGCAAATTTAAAGTTTTGAAAATTTTGATATGATCTTTTCATGTTGAAGAAGAAAGACTAATTCTGGGAAAGCAGAAATAAAACAATAGTAAGACTCTCAAAAAATTTACCCTGAGAAATCAATCAATAAGTAATTGACAATTAATTTTAATTTTTTAAAATAAATCTAGATCTACAGACAGTGCATGTAAAAATTGATAAAATTGCAATGTTGAAAAGTTGGGTGTGGATATATTACCTACCTATATTTAAGCCGAGAAAAATGCACATATAAAATGGAAAGAGTCTGCGTCATTTTCTTCATGGCAGCCATTTCTAGTGCTTCTTTGTATACATTTGGAAGCTGCTTCAAGATTTCCCTGATAGTGTTGGAACACAAAAGCATATGTAATTTATTAAACTAAATATAGACAGTATAAAGTCAAGTTTCCTTTTGAAAGACAAAAGAGAGGATTACACACCATACGTTTTTCCATGTTAGCTTTCATTTTAACATTTTCCACAAAGTTGGGACCAGATTCTGCCTCGCATTGAAGAAAAGCAGCCTGGCCCCACACACATCTCCTATTTGCTCCTTAAACCTGGATTTGAAATCCTTAAACCTGGATTTGAAAAGATGGACCACTGGAACTCTCTGCAACGAACATATGAGGAGGGCCAAAAACACCTCCAGTCATGTATAAAGCAATCGAGTCAAAGTATCCAATGAAAACCAGCAATCAAACAAGTTTCAGAGTTCCATAAGCTTGTCTTGTACTTAATTAGAGTACTGTAGATACAGGAAAGAATCTGATTTTTCCATCTGCATAATGTCATTCAAGTTTTCCTCGAGGGTATTCAGGACAGCTTAGCTAGTTCTTAGATAGCATTAAACAATATTCACACTGCCCAAATACGATATCGGTACAAACATTATTTCATGATAAAGCTATAATAATATCACTACGCTCAAGTAGTTTAAATGGTGCTAAGATGGCAGCATATTCCCACTATCACACAATGGGAAAATTATTTCCAGTAGTTCACTTTTTATGTATAGGTAAACATAAGAAGGTAATACATCTATGGGAGTCAAGATTGCAGATACCTTCACAAGAATTTTCGTATGAGAATTACCTTTAATTCAAACAAAAGCAATTGCATACCTCCAATCATTTAGGGCCAATTTGGTACATGTGTTTAAACAACAGTTTATGTTTTTTTGAAAATACTGTTAATGAAAAAGTATGTGAAAATACGTGTAATGTTGTTTAAAAACTGAAACATATGTTCAAACCCATGTACCAACATACCCTTAAATACAGAAAAGCCTATGTAAAAAGTTAACATATATAATTAACATAATGTATCTAACATATCCTCATAGGTGGCGCTGGGAACAGGTCCATTATGACAGATCAAACAAATTAAGTTGTAAAACTTATAGTCTCTATAAAATACAAATATCTACGCAAATAATAATAATTGCTTTCTTGATCACTCTATTATGTAAACGAGGGTACCTATCCTCCAATCATTTGTGTACAAAAATTCAGTCATTTGTGTCCACTAATAACCTCTATTTCTTCCACATCTTTATCCATTCATATTTTGATTGTATTGCATGACACTATTATCTGCAGTAACCCTCCAATAAACTATAATCTTAGGACATAATTGAACTAAGATTTGATCCCAATTAATTGGAATTGGCTATTGATCCTCATCAACTTGGGATTGGCCACATATAACTTCTCTGCTATTCTATCCTATCAATGTCATGTTCTTATTCACAACCCTAATTATCACATCTTCACTACTTCTGTAAATGTTATTTTATGCCTCTCTATTTCTATTTCTTCCTCAACTTGAATTAAATCGCTCCGAACATGTACTGATTAGTCTTCATTACAAATACAATCTTCTTTTTGATAAGTCATAAACACAACAATTTTTCTTTGACAAAGACGGGGATCAAACTCTGGAAAAGACCTCACAGAGGAGGGACTATATCACCAAGCCATAAGCCAATGGACAATCTTATGCAACTTACCTTCATCTTTTCATCAACAAGAGTCAATAGCTTATAGGAGAAACTAGAACATCTTGGTGATTTCACACAAAGACATCCAAGGTTCAAATCCCCCTTATAGCCAATAATCAATAGGAGTCACCCATACCTTTGAAAAGACCATTTCATTCCTTATCAATCCTAGCATTCCAGTCCATCTTAATATTCACACTTTGGCTGCATTCATCATGTTTCTTTTTAACAACTTAAAAAATTTGCACCATAGAGCATAGCTGGTCTTCGATAATCTCATCAACCTATATTTTAGGAGTAAATGCAAAGCACACCCTCTAAGTTTGGGGTCATTTTGACTTTAGCCTCTAGTATTTAATACTTCTGATTTTAGCCCTAAATATTTGAGTCTGTTTTTAACGCAGTCCTTCTGCCTAAACACGTAATAATGAGGCAGTAAAATGCCACCTATGCCTGTAATTTGCACTAGCTGGAACAATTAAAACGATAACAATAATAATAATAATAATAATAATTCTTTAAAATCAAAGTATAAACTCAAAAATAATATAAAGTAACTGGATCGATCTCTCTTTTCTAGCATGTTTTCGACATCCAAGCAAAGAGACTACAACCCAACCCTACCACCACACCATCGGCTCACCACCCATCACATATCATCAATGTGTGTACGATATACCCATTGAGAAAAACCAAATTCAAAGAATTTGCAATTTCAGAGAAAGAGAAAAAAGAAAAAGTCAAAGTCAAAGAGGAGTGCCACTTGAGCTAGAGCTCATTGGTAATGTGTTTTCAATTTATACAGAAACCAATGGGCAAAATTAAAATGATATTAACAAACAAATCAGTGTACTTGAAATGGAAGAGAAAAAAAATATATATATATATATATATATATATATATATATATATATATGTATATATGAGGAACATACCTTCAGAAAAATTAGTGTCAATCGGTCCAAAGCATTATTGGCTATTTCTCTTCCTCCCTTAGATTCCATAAATTCCACGTAACGCATCCAAAATTCCGGGTAATAGCACATGGAATCAAGCATCTCTCATAAAGTTTAACAGCCTACCATCAGGGAAAGAAAGGGGTGGGTATTAGAAATCCTAAGAGAAGGAGAGAATGTAAAGAAGGAAGAAGGGGGGGGGGGGGGGGGAGTAGGCATAGTCCACATAAGCCAAGGATAATATTTTACCCAGTCAAAATCCCCATGCATCTCAACAGAGTCCAGATAGTTATGCCAATTCTCCAATTGACTCGAATCTAGTGGCTTGACATGGAAATAAGACCTATGAATATTAGCTTCGAAATGACGAATTTGATCATCTAATTGGTGTGCTTCTTTATAGAACCATTCTCCCACAGACAGATTTTCTGCAGTGCTTTAGATCTAGCAAAGCCAGCAGATGGATCTAGCAGGTCTTTGATGATACAAGAAATCTCATCATCCTTAAAACATATTGGCTTTTTGCTTTCAAGCACAGGTTCTTTCTGTAATTTTTCAGTGGCAGAAATGCTCTGGCACTTTATCTCCTCTCTTCCAAAAAGCAACCAACTTCTTAAAGCTGAAGAAAAATGGAACTAATAAGATACAAGATATATGGAAAACAGAATCATGGTAAAACACTGTGGTAGTATCACAATAAAGAGAATGAAACAGAAATAAAAATTAACTGCCTTAATAAATCATGGTTTGTTGGTCACAAGATTTTCAAAATTCTTACACAAATACATAATGGTACTACAAAGAAAAATGTGTAGTCACTGAAGAACCAAACATCCGATTGATAAAATCACATAAGATTCAATTCAAGTAAAAATTTGGTGAATTGCTAACAAGAAAGTTCCAATATCAGATAAATCAATCAGTTCAATTGTAATGGTAGGATGGGCATGGTTTAGGTATAACAGATTTGCAGCTTGAAAACAACTAATAAACTCAAAATTACTGCATATAAGTGAAATTTTGGGAAGACTCACTGAATATTAAAAACAAAATTTGAAGTTCCAATATCAGATAAATCAATCAGTTCAATTGTAATGGTAGGATGGGCATGGTTAGGTATAACAGATTTGCAGCTTGAAAACAACTAATAAACTCAAAATTACTGCATATAAGTGAAATTTTGGGAAGACTCACTGAATATTAAAAAACAAAATTTGAATAGTAAATTGAAAGTTTTTTTTTCTCTGTTTTTCCCCTTTTTTTTTTTTTTGGTGTGTGTGTGTGTCACTGCATATAAGGTAGATGAAGACTGAAAATAAACATCAGTAGAAGTGATGCAGCACAAGTAGGAAATATGAATGATAAAAGAGGAACAACAGGAAATCCTATGCTTCACCACCTAGAACCTGCAAACCCTAGGCATCACCAGCTAGGGGTTACTGGCATCTCCACCAAACAGAGGAAAACAAAGGAGGAGACATTTCTCAACTCATAATAATCATTCTTATTCAAATTCAACTGCCTTTCACCATTACAAGAGTGCTAGTTAAAATGTTTTAGGGATTAAACTAATATGGAAAGCATCTAATCAAATCGCTAAAAACTGCCTACATTAATAACCAAATTCAAAAACAAATTAATTGCAAATTAAGACAAAATCTTGGTTCCCTGCATCAAAAGTAATACAAATGACATGTCAATTAGGGAAGTAACAGAGAGCATGACTTCAGATAAAATAGAATGGAGGGAAAGAATTCATGTGGCTAACCCAATCTAATCCGTCAAGAATTCATAGCTGATTCCAAAATTTTGGGACTTCGGCCTTGTTGTAGTTGTTGCGTGTGTGTGTGTGTTACGGAGGTAGGGGGAGCAAAAAAGAATGTGCAACCTCTTTTTTAGGTAAGGCATGCAATCTTAATGGCCTATCATGTGAATAACAAAGATCTATATCCAGTATATTACTCATTTACCTAACTATCATTATAAGTTAAAATCATTGAAACTTCCAATACTAATAGCTCTAATCTAAAGCCATCAATCAAATAACATGGTCAATCAAAATGAGTTCAATCTTAATGTTTCTCCTAATTAATAATTTCTTTTAATGATTTGGGTGTTTTTGTTTTCTTTTGATAAGAAAATATCACTACTGAAAGATACAAGTAATAAGAGATCCATGATGTATCATTTGTTCACCAAATTACTAGAAATGCATCAACCAGCCATGTCACAGTTGGGACATCTATCATGTTTTAATCAAAATATGATCTGATATTTGCAAAATCCTGACTTAGTCATCAATGTAGTTATATATTGGTCCATATCTAACACTATGTTTGGATGAAGGATAAAGTATAACAGGAGAAGAGAAACGTACATTCCCGCCACCCTTCCCCTCTCACCCACTCCCTCCAGCACCCTCCATTCCAAACACACTTTAGATCAGAACAATGCCATGTGAAATAGGGTAATGCCTAAAGGTAACAGGAAGAGGAGATGGACTATCTGGTTTAAGCACTTTAATTAGTGTATTCCAGCCACCCTTCTCCTCTCCTCTCCTCCCCTTCCATTTCCACCATTTGAAACATACATTTAGAAGCAGAACAGTGTCATGAGAAATACGGTGATGACTTAAGGTCAACTCAAAGAGAAGGTGGACTACTCTAGTTTTGAGCTCTTTGGTTGATCATGGAAGAGTTCAAATGAATAAGAGTGAGCAGTACATTAACGTTGGAACAACTAGTGTATAAAAGGGAACATTTTGGCTGGTTTTCTAGTCATTCATAAAAAACGTAACGGGAATGAAATAAGAATCACATTTGTCATTAGGAACATGATTTTAAAGGGTTTATATAGCAACATTTTCTTTTTTTCATATCTCAAAATTTTAGTTTTTAAACTACATTATGGAATTGGGAAAAGAGAAATTTAGAAAAGCAAGACATACCAATTATAATAATGACGCAACTTTTTGGTTGGGAATCGTAGAGCTTTGATGTAAATGTGTGTTAGGGAACTCCACTGCTGTTGAGAAGCTCAAATTCAATGTATTTGTCCCACAAAGTATGGCACATGTAATCTTTCCAACCAGGAGATACCTCTCTGAAATAATCTGTCAGAAAAATAAATAAGAAACCATTAATTGCCTTTTGAATGGCTAAATGTGTTCATCAATCAAGAAGATCCAAGGTATTGAAAAGTACTGAAATCTTTAAAATTAAAATAACAGAATTAATGAAATTTAGAATTTTTTTGATAAGTGAAATGAATTAGATTATGCACACTTAATTATTCAGCTTTCAGAAGACGACATTCAATTGCCGAAGCATAGATTACTTCATCATAAAAATAAATTAAATGAAATTTAGACTATGCACACTTATTTACAGCTTTCATCAATAAGTATTGTTCAGATAGTTGTGAGCCAGAAGGTAAAAATCCTTCCGCATTTATCACTCTGGCATTACTACTTTTTAGTATTACCATCATGTAAATACCTAAAAATAATAATAATAAAACCCATAAAGTGAAACTGGCAATGGACATTAAACTAGACTCAATAATAAAAAACCCATTAAGTTATTTCTATTCTATCTGATAACCAAGATTAAAACTAGAATATTACTCTCTAGCCAGGACTTCCACAAGTACAAAAATAACATGGCAAATCAAAACTCAATCCATTAAATACAGGATTGTCCAGATCATACATTTAAAAGGGTGGTACCAAGTCTCTTGTTAATGTGTTTGATGGAAATCGTGGAAGAAACAGTCCACACCAATGTTCACTCCTCTAGCTTCCCAAATACTAAACAAAGCTTGATATCCAAAGAAGCTTCATTTTTTTAATACCCACTGACGACCTAGTTTTACTCAAATCACTTTTTCCAATAAGAAATGGAACATTCTACATTTTCTGATTGGGCGTGTGTGTGTCTATAATATATAAGGCATTCATACTAGGAGAGGAGGGACAGAGATGAAAACTGATGATACAAAGTGTTTTTCTTTTTTGTTCAAGTTTGTAGTTTTGTGTTTTCCTTTTATACTAGACTATCTTCATCTGAAACAAATCAAGTTTGTTGTTTTACTTTTTCCCTGTTTATACCAGACTATCTTCATCTGAAACAATCAAATTTTTTGCATAGAAATCTTTTAAATAATTGGACACCTAAGAAGGCAAGAACTTGTCTGTCTAAGTACAAATAAATCCTTCCACCAGTAATTAACTGCACCTGAATAACCAGGCTCAAGGTGCATTGTTGAGATGATAGATAAAAACTGCACACAAGTTAGAAAATAAAACATCCCACTATAATAGTGTGATTAGTGTCAAAGAAGCAACGTTTTCAAGTAAATCCTTCATATTTCTAAGTGGAAACTGTTTAGTATGGTTCATTTTCCAAGAATACATTCATATAACTGAGAATTTCAAGAGCATAAAGCATGCATGTCTTACAATATATATAAAGCAAGCAATTGTTGTGGAGGCTAAGTCAAATTTTCTAACTATTGATGTTACCTACGGATATCAGATGAATCCTCAAAAACTGACATACTGAATGTACAGTAATCAACCCACACACCAACAGAGTATGTTGCTGACTGGACAGCTCGTTCAAAGATTTCAACAACCTGTCAACAGTGCATAATCGTGTCTTATGATCAGCATACCTCCTCCAGTATCCATAGCACAAGGGGAACTCAGACAAGAAGGAGTCATACACTAAACATATTTTTTTAAGGTCATCCTGCAGTAGTTGCACAAAATATCTTATTTGGAGTCAGCATACAAATTAATCTGTGAGCAGCAAAAATTATAATTAAGATTTAACTAAGGCAATTGCAGTGAAGTAGACAGACTAAACAAAAAGTACCACTAGAGCTAACTCATCGAAGTAGATTTGTACAAACTTTCTTATAAATCATAAACGCATAAAGGAACTCCTTAGAAGAGCAGCATCCAAGTGCCCATGATGTGCAAAAGAACTCTACTCCTCAAGGGGCATTAGCAGATATAAGACAAAGTTAACAAATCAGGACAAAAATTAGAAATAAAAATAAAAATAAGAGGGAGACAGAGAAAGAGATAAACATTTTTTTGATAAGTAAGAAGAGAATATTATTAATAAAAGAAAAGCAAGAAAAATACAAGGAGTTCACGGTAGTGAACGAAGGAAAAAAAGAAACAGAAAGACAGAAGCAGCCCCTAATCTATTCTAATAGACAAAAGAAAATCCATAAGAGTAGAACAACCGAGAAACCCAATAACGAGACCAATCAAAGAGGGTCCGTTGGCAAAGCTCTAATAACTGAACCACAGTTTTCCCCTCATCCTCAAAAGACTGCCGATTCCGTTGGTCCAAATGGTCCACAATAACAGCTTGGAACCAAATTCCAAATATCAGAACTATGCTTCCCAAGCCAATTATACCAACAAAATAATAAGTCCGTCATTGAACCTGGCATGACCCATCGATCCCAAACAGCCGAAGCATATACATCCACAAAGAATGAGCTATCGGACAAAAAAGTAACAGGTGATCTACAAATTCTGCTTTACAGCAGCACATACAACAGTGATTCACCAAAGGGCAACCACGAAGCATAAGGTTATCCAAGGGCGATTCTGCAAAAGGAAAAAAGGGTCCTAAGAAAGTCAAATTAGATCCTATGAATGCATGTGTCATTTCTGTCAAAAGCTTGCCTACTTCTCTCCATCCACTTAATTCCAATCATGCATAGTGGCCATGTTAAGAATCATGCATCTCTATTCTCTAAATATCTGATTCCACCACATCACCTAATGCACAGTGAACAATATGAATTCAACCACCACATAATTCCATTTATGCATGTATGCATCAGTGTCATTTCTGTCAAAAGCTTGCCTATTTCTCTCCATCCACTGTTGTGCCCAAGTCCAAATGGCAAATAATTCTAAAGTAGTTGAAGTAGTTTGAATTTGAATAGAATTCTAATAAAATTATGCAGTAGATTAGGATGAGGTTAAGATTTAATTTCAATTTGTATTTAAATTTAAGTAGGAGTTGGATCCTATGTTTTAGGACTTGGTGTAATGAAACTTATCTACTCACTGGTATTTATGTACGTAGGAATTATGAATGAAGCAAGCAGAAAATTAATCAAAAAAGGTCTATTTCCTCTCTCAAGTTCAGGAGATTTGTCATCTTGAATTTACTACACTATCTTTTATTTCTCAGTTCACAACATCCACACATTTCCATTCATGGATAGAGGCAGTGTTCTAAGAATAATGTGCCTTTATTCTCCAAATATGATTACACCACATCACCTAAAGCACAGCAAATGATATGAAGGTCAACCACCGCATCTCCTTGCTAAACATTTAATAGGAGATGGTCCACCAACTTGTCAGAGCTTCTACACATGCAAATCAAAACATGGGTATCTCTATAAATCGAAATTTTTAATTTCAAGAATGCCACAGAGAAGTGATGGCTTTCCTTAATATAAGTTCATTTTACAAAATAAAAAAGTGTCGTCAAACATACATGATATATACAAGAGGACCTCCTAAAAGAAACTCCAAAAAGGAAAATTATGGAAGACTGCTAAGAAAGTCATTCAGTAAACATAAATGTGGTAAGCTCTAATATGTTGAAAGTTCAATTATTTCGTTTATATTAGAATATCCACATTACATTATGATTGCCAATTTTCCATGCAACCTTTCAAGAAAAAGTGCAAAACTTCAGTAGGGATACCAGCACATGACTTCAACTCAAACTGTCATCCCCTTTTAGAAGCATACAATTACAACTCTTGCATCTAGTGTGGCACCAACCCAATGTATCTCCTCAGAATTCACTTTTGCTTATGTGAATATTCTGGTATGAAAGACAGTTACACTGTAGTGTTGCATTCAAGCTGTGGAGCTTTTTTTTCATTCCGTTGGGGTTTCAGCGGGTGTTACCAAGCATGGTCACTGATCTCTTGTTTGGATGGTGTAATTGGATAGGCAAGCAGTCTTCAGATATTTGGATTTTGGTTCCATTATTTGGTGTGGACATTGGTTGGAATGTAACCGTTGTACATTAAGGAGTGGAAATTTCAGGACACATTTGATAGAATTGTTTCCTAGATCATTGTTTGATTGGTCTTAGGCATGAGGTTTTACTAATTGTAACTCCTTTCTTGAGTTTTTAGCATCTTTGTCTTTCGGTACATGACATTTTGAAATTCTTTAGATTCCTTGTGTTCATTTCAATGTGCATAAAGTAGTCTCATTCAATAAATTATTCTCTAGTTATCAATAAATAAATAACCACCCACTTCTAGCTCCTAGTTATTTTTTTGATTGGTAATTATGCACGCACCTGGGGTCTTAAACCACCATCTCACCCTCAACTTGCTCTTACAAGAGGAGGAGGTGCCATTTGAACCAGTGCTTATTGGCAGATTTAGCTACAAGTCTTGGAGGCTCTCAAACTTTGGAATCCAATGAATAACACACGAAACCAACTCATTAACTCACAACTACAACAATTTGCTATACTGAAATGTCAAACAAGTCAGGGGGAAACCAACAGCAAGGGTTCTTCTCTACACCAAACAACAAGCCAAAAAAGGGTCCAAATACCATCACCAAGAATCAAGAAGACATGCCAACCAAAATAATCCCTGCATCAAGATCCATATCCAAAACCTGACATCACAACCACATGTTCACACTTGCCACCAGTCCTGGTGAACCCCAAAACCACTTGCCTAAAAGAGCCATACTAAACATAGACACTTGCATAATGTCTCTTAACCACCAGTTTTAAAGGAAAGAAAGTCACCCCCCCAATAAAACAAGTGACACCTAAACTCCTCCCTGACATCACTCCAAAAGAAAATACTGAATAAGAGATTATAATATATTTCAAAGATTTAATGACCTCTTTTGGCAGAACATCACTTTCATTGTAACTTGTGTCATTTCATCATCAATGAATAATTAACCAAAGACGAGAGATATTTATAAAAAGGAAATTAAATAAATTGAAAAAGTTGTTTTCGATTCTTCCATGTGTTTTGCAACATGAGCCTCAGGAACCTCCTGATTGCTTGGGTTGCAAATATTTATACAAGTGATCATGAGAACTATTCAGTGTTCAAAAGAAATAAGAACAACAGAAATTTAATAATGAAAAAAAAAATAACAAAATATAAACTGCTTTCTTTAATTTTTGACAAGTAAAAATATTGAGTTTATGATTTCTTCTCTGCAGGTAAGAAAATTAACCAAAAAAGTTCAAAGTATCCAGGAACCCTAGAAAGCTCATAGTAGAAAAAGTAAAATAAGTCAAAGTCCAATCATAGAAAGTCTTCAAGAAGTCAAAGTCCAATCATAGAAAGTCTTCAAGAATAAGGAACAACTTTGATAAGTTCAAATCTTTCCCCTTGACACAACAAGAATTTTTTTCTCAAAATAAACCACACTAATCACAAAGGAACAACTTTCCTAACTCCTATAGCTTCCCTTTTCGAAACACCCTTCCAATACAATAAGAAACAACACAGGATGCCAGTCATGTTGAACCTAGATGCATCTGACCCTAAAGATAAGTCTGTGTTGGAGGCCTGCCAGCTCAGATCAGCTAGTGGACATACAAAGCAAACTGCACCTGGTTGAATTGAAGGAAGAAAGATAGTCTTTTGGTCCTCATCCCAGAAGTTTGTGTGCACTGAAACATGGAGTAAGGGAGCTAAGGTGGTTGGTTATTGTGGTTCAGTCTAGTTATTCCCACTCCAGGCATTCTGTCATAGGCTGGATGGTTGTGCTAAACCAAATCCCAACCAAAGCTAGACTAATTCAATGGGGAATTAATGTAGACAGCTTATGTGGGTTTTGCAGGTCCTCCCCATCTTTTCATCCAATGCTCATTGACTAAAAGAGTGGGATCCATCAAAGGTCATGCCAATCTCTGATTTTAACACCAGCTGGCAAGAACTAGTTGATTGGAGTGTGGTTCACCTACAGAGGAGGGGCCTGAGAGCTACACTCTGTAAAATAGCTTGGTGGGAAACTATTTATCTCCTGTGGAGCCAGAAGAAATGCCATCCTTCATGTTAAGAGGCTATATCTGAAGATCAACACAATAAAATAATATAAACAGATGTTAGAGGAAGAGTTGAAGGCAAGCAGATGTTCAAGAATTCAATTCTGAAATGTGTACTGTGCTGTAAATGGGGATAAATGCATTACTGGGTTTGTAAGGACGCTTGACCTGTTCTATTTAGACTCTTAAGTTGGGGCTGATAGGTGCCCTTTTGGTGGCTGTTTGATTTGTATTTGTTGGTTTGACCTCAGCCGAATCCTATATTTGCTGGGGTTGGATATTTGCATCTGATTGTAATCTTGCAGGGCTTTGGTTTTTTGCTCTCAGTTGGGTGATTCTTGTGCAAGTATTAACCAAAACTAGGAAGCTCCCAACCTAGGAAGCACCTATAACACACACACACACACAACCCATATATATATATTTTTTTGATATAATACCTGCACATAAACCAACCTAGGAAGCACACACACACACACACACACCCACACATATATATATATATTTTTTTGATATATGTACTAGCACATAACCAACCTAGGAAGCACATATAACACCAATCAAGAAAATAATAAACACTTGCACCATAGACATTAATCTGTCTCAAGAGGTTGTTGACCTTCTGGTCTTGGATATATAGCACTTAGCAGAAGCTCCCTCCCTTGAGTACCACTCTTGAATTAACTTTCTCTTGGCACCATTGTATCAAGGTGAATAATTGACAACTTCTTGTCATTAACTTAATGCCATGGTTCTTTGAAATTCAGGTTTTATGGAGTTATAAGTTCTTGCATATTAAATAACAAAAATCTTGGATAGTTTCTAAAGCAATAAGTTCTTACGGATCTTAATCACAGATAGATATTTAACATTGTTGATACACATATAGAGTTGGGAGTAAAAAACTTTCCAATATGCAAATTTTTTTTTTGGGGGAGTAAGTAATATAAAAAATTTGTTAAAATGAGAAGGCATATCATGTACATAGGATAGTACACAACAATCTCCACAGGCAGAAAAGTTTGTATCTAAATTGCTCGGCACAGCCAAGTCAACAGTAAAGATGATTTTTAGAGCACATTCAAAAACCAATAATGAAAGAGTCCAACAAGATTATGAATTGTGGGCATGGAACTTACAGGATACATTTTGTCAATCTCGAAATAAGTGATGTCCATTCATGAAAATCTAATGGACCTTTAGAAAAACTTCATGAAGTTTGAGCTCATCAAAATCACTGCAGAAAAAAAAGCTTATGAGCTGCTTGATTTGGCTGGTGAGTGCTAGCATCACATGATGAAGAAATAAGCACCAAAAGCATTGACTTATCCTATAAGCAGATTTCTATATCGTAATCCAACAAATACTTTTTTTTGATAAGTCTGAAATATATAACACTTTAAGTGTCAAGGAGTTGCCCAGGAAAAAAATAAATGCTTATTATTAAATTATCAGCAGCTACAAGTCACAAAAAGTAATAACCCTTATGGATTTCCTTTCATCTATTAGAATAGCTTAGTGGCTGCTTGTGTCTTTTTGTTCACTACCGTGAACTCCTTGTATTTTCTTGCTATTCCTTCTTTTTAATATATTTTCTTCTTACTTATCAAAAAAACAAATGTAAGGGAAGAAAGTTACAAAATAGGGTAATACTTATATACATTATTTAGTGTTATACATTAGGTTCCCCAAAAAAATAATTTGGGATAAGACTACCTACCATAACCTCTCCCAAACCCCGCAAAAGTGGAAGCTTGTGCACTAGGTACAACATCAGGTTCCCATTAAATTCAAACACATGGTAGCATTGAAAAATAAGCATAAACATTGTTATCTTTTCCAAGACAATTAAATCAATGCAACTATGTGTTTTGAATTTAATTGAGAATCTATGTACGCAATGGTTTGCACACCTAAGAATTGTACCAAAATTTTGCCCTACAAAATAAACATCTTGTGCCTCCCAATTACAGTATACTTCTTGCAATAACAGTGGATATCTAAGAGCTCAATGAATGGACATAGAAGCCTAAATTGAACTCATTATGCATGGCAAACTCTATAGATACAATGAATTCCAAAGAAAATGAACCAACCTTAAATACATAAACTCATGGATACAATAAACTCCTTAAAAACAATTTGAGCAATTTTATAGCGTGTTTGCTTTCAGCCTAGTGTCCATATCCATCCATTGTCTTCCTATGTCACCATAAAATAAGACCATTTGTCATGCATCCATTGAAGAACATATTCTTGTTTTCATGAGTACAATTTTTGACACCTACACCTATCCTGTCACAAGACTCACAACAATACTTGCACAGAATGTCGAACAGGGAGTGGAAAATTCAAGCCCATTCTTGAACATTACTTAAACATAGTCAGCATCAGGTTACCCAACACGACTATTTACACTTACACCCACCTGTTTACGGCCATATCCACTGGCCAACAATACGCTAATAAATTAAAACCCACCAGGAGTTTCAAACCAGCAATCATTTATAATCATAAACAACTACGCCTCTTAATGAGCGGGAGCTTTGTGCACTGAGTACGACCTTTATAAGATGAACCAAGCTACCCACAAACACCACTCTATCATATCTATAGAAAAGCTAATTCAGCTCATTTGCCAAATTAACGGAACCAACCTCAAGCTCATTTTTAGCTCAGCAACCTTCACTAGAAATTCATACAATAAATTCCAGAGTAGTGCGGACATGAGTGACTCTAATTTTGCATATCCAGAGCTTGATTCTCAGTGGAATATGCATATTCCACCCAGATTGAAAATTGCTATCTGGGCTAAAACCCCTAGCTCAACCAAGCCAATTGAATGCAAAGGCCCTAGGCTTTTTTTTTTTTAATACCATACGTTTTGAAATTCTGATTTCTTAGTATCCGAAACTGAAATT
This sequence comes from Castanea mollissima, assembly GCA_014183005.1. Classification (NCBI taxonomy): domain Eukaryota; kingdom Viridiplantae; phylum Streptophyta; class Magnoliopsida; order Fagales; family Fagaceae; genus Castanea; species Castanea mollissima. The sequence goes on along the minus strand of JACAVU010000002.1, from coordinate 43,183,362 downwards.
GCATTACTAAGCAAAGGAATTAGGTGCACAAAGAACTCCAAGAGAGGGAAATTTACCTGGAGACTTTGATTCCATTGGGACCTGGCTGAGCACTGGAAATTAGGGTTTTGTGATTTGGGCGAATCGATGCCGTCAGGGAAGATTTGCTACTTGGGTAAATTTTAATTTGTGCCAAACTTTGAAAGTTGTTATATTTAACAAATAAAATAATATAAATATACATATTTTTTAAAAAAGTATTACTAGTTTTTTGTTTTTTTTTTTAAGAGTATTCCTAGTTTTAAAAGAGTAATTACTAGTTTTTTAATACTTGATAAATAGAGTTGGAGGGATTTAGAGGCTGCTTGACGTGTATTTTGAACAATAATTTTAATTAATAATTACCACACGATGTGATTAAATCTAGAATTAGGTGTACATGAAAAAGTAGATCATATTATCTTAATAAGGTTAAAGAAATTAAAGTTGCACCTTGTGAAAGAGATAAAAATAAAAAAATTTGTGATTTTGTAAGATAAATCATATATAAGATACGGGAAAATAAACACTTATAACTTATAAGAGGTATAATAGTGAACCTCATAGTTTAGCATTATAAAGTATAAACTGTAATAACCTTATGGTGTGCCAATATTATTTTCCTGGATGTGTTCAATGCTTGTTTCAAGATTAATATAGAGACAAAAGAGATAAATATTTGAAAACAAATTCATGTAATGGTTTTTGTTTATTGGATAGGTTTGAGGCTTTTTTTTTTTTTTTAGTGTGATTATTGCTACAAAGCCATTGATGTTGCTTGCAACTTTATTAAGGGAAGCTATAGGTTAGTAGAATGAATTCTAGTAAATAAATTTAGCAGATATAACACAATTACTTGAAAAGAAAAAAAACTATAATTCTACACATGGCTAAGAAGGAAGAAAAAAGAGGATAAAGATAATTGATGAATACTAATGATAATATGGATAGAACCTTCAACGGATATAGCTTTCTCAAGGTATGGAGAAACAATTGAACTATAAAATTGTTTAAGAGGGCTGGGATCTTTTTCGGTTTTTTTTTTTTTTTTTTTGAAAAATGTTTTTGTAGTAGAATTGCTCAATATATGTTTAGAAAATCTTAGTACAATTTATAATTTTCAAAATTAAAGTTGATTGGCCACTAACTTATGCGATGCACGGGATATATTTCACTTTGCTTAAAGGTACAATCACTTAAAATGAAAAAACATAAATAATTCCAATATAAAATAACTTGAAAGTGAAAAAAAAAAACCATAAATAATTCCAATACAAAATAAGTGTTGAAGATAGATAGAAAGATTGATCAAATATACAATACTCTTTGCAAATGTTATTTGAAAATAAAATGATAATAAAAAAAAATTCATGTTCAAAACTCATCAAAGTGAATTTTGGTTATTACTAAGATCTTCTATGTAACTTACCGAGAAGATAGTGTTAGCTTTAGTTATAACATTTAACTTCTATGTAATTTTTTGCTTTAACTTTGATTGTCATTTTGGGATAAATCTATAGACATCTCATCTTTACTACTGGTACTCATCCCCTGTCTATCACCATTGTTATCATTTCTTTGTTTAAAAACTTTTGCAAAATCTGAAAATTGAATAATCCTTTTTTTTTTTTTTTTTTTTTTGCCATTGCCATCATCATATTCCTAAAAGACCAAATTTTGCATGCTCCTGCAGAAGTCATAGTTGTGCAAATACTAATCTTTAGTAGAAAGAGAACTCAACATGCAAACACAATATGGCTTGTAGGGCTACTAAATTGGTAGATCCATGGGAAGCTTTGAAATCTAAGTAGATCCAACAAGGCTCTTCTATCTTGAATTTTAAAGGTAAAAATATATCGTTTTATAACATTGATGCTTCAATCTTTTTTGGTAATAAACGATGCATTTAATTAAATTTTAAATAACCAAAATAAGTTCAGGACAGAGCCTGTCATAATTGTAATACAGACCCAAGGAATCATAGAAGACATAAAGACATATCAGTAGGGGCCTATCAAAACACAATCTTGTTGTAGATGTCTATATTCTTGCAAGAGCATCTGCACTCTGTAACCCCCCCCACCTTGATCTAAACTACAACTCTCTCTTTGAAATTCAAAAGCAGAGAGTAGCAGAAACATATTTGCTGATGCTGCATCATCAAATTCCCACATGAGAAAGAAACCCTTCCAGTATGAGAATTGTACCAGCTAATCTGAGTAAATAAACTTAACCTTCTATGCTCTAGCGTAACTTCTACTTTATTAGGAAAATAATAACCAAATAAACTTGAATATAGTCCCAAAAGTTGTGGTTAGGACAGGTAATGAGAAAAGAAAAAAGTTCCATCATTATACTACTTGTCACATACCTTCAAGAATTTAATACTTAATTTTCCATATTAAAGAGGATGTGAGGCATCAACTGCTTACTTTATTGAGGTGGCAGTGGCACACTTGTAGGTATTGTATGTTCTAACTTATACCTCAATGAAGATATCAACTGTTTATGCCGTGATTCTTTTCTCTTCAATACTTGTATATATGCATATAATCCAACGCCATTCAACTTCTGCTTCTCCAACTGAAGTATTGGCTAGATATCAGAATACTGGCATGCAAAACGCATCCGTTCTTTATGAGCTTGTACCTATACCTACCAAGTCAATCAATAAAGACAAAAGAACTGAAAAAAATAGTAGAAAATAAGTAACTTTAAATTGATAATTAATTTTATAGTTCTTAAAATTTAAAGATTGTGTATACTGCACATGGGGCTTCAACAACGCTAAAATAGCAACTAAAATCAGCACAGAAAAACCGCTCTCAATAAAACCAAGTTTATACCACATCACTGTAGAAAAAACAAGAATTACATCCATACCTTAGAGATGTTTCAATAATGTATAACTAGATCCCACATGAAGTTGCATATGTATGATAAGTCACAAACATAGCAATGAAACTTCATTGCACATACCAGAAAGCCTGATATATATTTAATCTGATAACGGCTGCAGAATTAATATTGAATCAAAAAAAATATGGTAGCATTTAGGTCTCGTAAAGCTACAAACTTTGCCCTCAGATGGTGGCCTGGTTTACTTTGCCAGCTGACAGTTAAGAGTCGAACTTAATGATTATTCAGATACCTGTTTAGCATATGGAAAAAGTTAATTGGAGAAGAAATGAACTTTCACAAATTCTGGCTAGAAAATCAATAAGAATAGAATTAATAAATAAAATAAATCAAGCAACCACCAAGGAAACTCTCAAGTATAATGGTTGGAAAAAGAAGATACACCATATAAGAATGCTAACATACAATTTTGAAAGTACCAAATGTTAATGCCTTAAGGGCAGTACTTATACACCAATAATTTTTTGATAATTGTTTATCAAGATTTTTGTTTTTTTGATAATTTGATAGTTGGGGAATGAGGGGATTTGAACCCTGGATGTCTCATGTTGGAAACACCAAGAAATGCTAGTTGAGCATGCTCTTGGCAATCTACATCAATAATATTTAGACTATAGACTATAGTCTGCACAGTATCATGTTATGTACACTTAATGAGTAGCCTGACAATGATTTGGAATGATTTCAAAGGTTCAAATGATTGTGTCCCAATCTTAGCATCTGAAGCTAAAGCCCACCAATAAAACAAAATGTTGATTATCCATCAAGACACCACTAGGTAAAATTCCAAAACAGAAGATCATAAGATATATCTGGCAAGTAGAATGACAACAAAGCAAGTAAATGTATATACGAAAATTAACTTTGTGTAGTCTGCCTGAACTTCTAATTGCAACAGTTGAGAAGCAATCCACACCATCGAAGAAATGAAATGCCATCTTCATCCACATATGCCCTGCTTGATGGATCCTAATAACTGTCCAATATCAAATTATGAGAAAATTTGTCATCATTCATGTAGCAGTGTACTCACAAAATCCTCTTTGCAGCCTGGAAAAGAAGCTAGCAGCCTGCTTCTTTGAGGTGAAATGGAAGATAGTCATCTGTAAACCTAAGAAGTATATCTATCCCACTACTTTCCTCTGCAGAAGCATCCATAGAAATATGTCTTCTAGATACATCTTTACTAGCACCTTTACTAGTTTTTTCAAGAAATGGAATGATCAAATTCTTCCCAGATGTCCCATAGTATAATGAGCAATTAGAGGTGACAAGCACTTCCTTGAGGAATACCTACACCTTGCATGAAAAACTTTTTATCGATTGCAGTACATTGTACTTAACATGTTCCTTAAAATGAAAATAACTCTTCTTTTTTCACATGCCTGCTCCACTCCTGTAGAAGAAAAATATTAACAAAACTTAGCTTCCTCAAAAGAGATGATTTCTTTACAAGTATAACAATTCAGAAAGAGGCATTTCATTTTTCCACTTTAAAAGTATACTGTCCATTCAGTTGACATCTAATTGTGGAGTCCACTAGGATGATCTGACACTTAGTTTATTGAAATATTAAGTGATGTTTGTTGCTTCAAGCTAATAGCAATTTCAATTGATAGGGATGAAGTGGCATTTACCTTTTCAACTATAACAATCATTACATCTGCACAAGTGAATGAAAAAGACACATTCAGATTCATTTCTTTTTAAAATAATTCTCAGATATCATTGAATTATACTTCAACCTATACTTCACCAAATGCAAATTAGAGGATGTTAACATGTATAGTGTTGTGGGCTTTAGGCCCAACTAGTTTACTTGTATAGCACACATTTTTGTACTACACTCTTACTTGTACTGCACTTATATGCTTCCTATATAAGGCACTCATGTATATTCTTTTAGTGAAAAATACAATACTATTGAATTCAGCATTTCTAACATGGTATTAAAGTCCTGCTTTGACCTTTTCTAGCAGTCTTGTCTTTATTGGTGGTACTATATTCTCAACATCGCTTCCGCCATCACAGCAGCCGACGTAGTTTTTCGTCATAGAACCTCCGACGTCTTCTAGTCGTTGTCCTTGGGTTCCGGATCTGCAGCCGCCGTCGTTGAGATTACCGCACCACACAGACCACTGCACTTCCTATCTCCGCCGTGCATCTTGCTCCAATAAATATTTTTCAAGTACCCAATGATCGCCTCTTCCCAATTTACTCAATCGTGGAAACCTCGCAGTAATTGGAGCCTCTACACGCCCTCACACGTCGTCCAAATCTTCTGCACTGAAGCTTATACTTCCACCGCGCCCGCCCCGCGCCGAAATTCTTCCTCACGCGCCACCACGTGCTCACACGCACTACACGCGCACCAACTTGCACCTACTACCGTCTGCCCAGGTGATGTCATCACTACCACATCATCGCTGACATCATCGTCCATCTACGCTGCTGACGTCACATGCCACGTCATCGTTGACTCGCGTTGACTGACGTTGACCCGATTGACTGACGTTGACCCGCGTGCTTGGTTTGCCAAATTCAGCTCTACCATTTCTTGTTTGGGTTACATGGCCAGTCATTATGATTCTGCTTATTTCTTCATTGCACTGACAAAGGCACTATTTTACTTCTCCTGTATATGGATGTATGATCATAACTGGTGATGACCTTAATGGCATTCAAGAACTCAAGGATTTTCTCAGTCAACAGTTTGAGATGAAAGATCTTGGACATCTCAGCTACTTCTGGGTCTTGAAATCACTCATTTTACAAATGGATTTTACATTACTCAAGCCAAGTATGCATCTGAACTCTTGTGCAGAGCTGAACTCACTGATAGAAAGACTGTTGACACTCCAGTCGAGCTTAATGCGTATCTGACTCCCTGGGGTGGAACCATTGTCTAATCCCTCTTTTGACAGACGTTTAGTTGGCAACCTAGTTTATCTTACTATTAGTCGTCCAGACATTTCTTATGCTTTTCACCAAGTGAGTCAGTATCTGTCTGCTCTACGATCGACTCACTATGCTGCTGTTCTACGCATTCTTCGTACCTAAAGGGCACTCTCTTCCATGGTCTTTTCTACTCTACTCAGTCCTCTTTGTTCTCCGTGCATTTTCTGATGCTGATTAGGCAAGAGAATCCCACTGATCGCAGGTCCACCACTGGTTATTGCTTTCTTCTTGGTTCTTCTCTCTGATTTCTTGGCGAAGCAAGAAACAAACTCATGTGGCCCATTCTAGTATTGAAGCAGAATATCGTGCCCTTGCTGATACCACATTTTAGCTTCTTTGGCTATGATGGCTTCTCAAAGCTTAGGTGTGTCTACATCCTCTGCTACTCCTCTTTATTGTGACACAAGGGGCCATTCATATGCTCACAATGATATCTTCCATGAACGGACTACACACATCGAGATCGATTGTCATTTTATCCGTTATCATCTTGTCCATGGTGCTCTCAAGCTAATCTCAGTCTCCTCTACAGATCAACTTGTAGATATCTTCACCCAGTCACATCCTAAGGGACGCCTTCGTACTTTGGTTAACAAGCTCAAGTTGGTCTCACATTCACCTTGAGTTTGAGGGGGGCTAGTAACATGTATAGTGTTGTGGGTTTTAGGCCAACTAGTTTACTTGTATAGCCAACATTTTTGTACTACACTCTTACTTGTACTGCACTCATATGCCTTCTATATAAAAGCACTCATGTATATTCTTTTAGTGAGAAATACAATACTATTAAATTCAGTATTTCTAACAGAGGATAAAGGGCATGCAAGATCCCCACTAGAGTTCCATGTACAAGGGTGTGAAAGAAAAGTGCAGTGACATGAAATTGCATTTTATTAGTTCAGGCTCGATCAAAGTAATCCTATGCATAGGGAAGTAGACAATATATTTTCATTAAATGTAGAAATGATGAAAAAATCCTTAATTGGGTATGTTGGTAACTATTGGAAATCACGTGTTTGTATTGTATACAAACATACGCAGCGAAAATTTAACAGATTTACTTCATACACAATTGATAACATGCACTATATAAGTTTTAGAATTTAAGAACAAGAGAGCGTACCTTGTAGCGGTGTTTCAAAACCGAAGATCAGAAACACTTGGAATACTTTCAATCTTCACTCCAATTCTACTAACACCCAAGAGTGTGGTCTCTCAATCAGTTTCTAAGAAGAATTAAAGAGTGTCACAACACTCATATACAACCATTCCATCCTTGTATGTTCTTCATGAATCCATTTATGAAAAAGACTTATGAAAAACCCTTTAAAATTCTATATATTTCTCTCTTATATATAATTGATTATTTAATTGGGCTAGCCTTTGAGTTATTCTAATTGGTCTCTTATGTGTGGCTGGAGTGGGACCAAAAGGACCAATAAGACACTAGCTCCAATGGGCCTTGAGCTTTTCTGTCAACTCTTGACAAGTCCAAAGTTACATTAATTATACTCAATACCCACTATATGAATATAATTGCACTCTAGGTCTTATTAATAAATTATATCCCAAGACTTTATTATACATGCAACTCATTCATTAAAATATTCGTAGTAATACAAAGTCATGAATATAGATTGCCACTTCGAAGATTACTACATTTTAATCCTTGTGCCCGATTTAATCCTTTATGTTATTCATCATATATTTATGAAATCCAATTTCATATATATACTTTAGTAACTCCTTACTAAAGTGTTGGGCCCAACACTCTGAATAACCAAACCATTAACTTATCTCAATGGAATATTTTATATATCTCTATTAGAAATTATGATTTCCATCTTGAAAATATATGTTCCATCAACACTAAATGCGGTTACCCAATATACTGAGGTTTTGATCATATTATAGATCTCATTCTTGATATATCAAAACAACCTATATCTCATGATTAAGTCCATTATTCTCTTAAGATTTAGAGTTAATGTAATAGAAGTCGTGTGTTTATTTTCATTTGACAGTCTTAAGAGAGTAATAAATCTCACAATGGTCCAGTTCAATATGTCTAACTCTTAAACATATCAACATATCAATTAGAAATCTCTACTTCCATATCAAGACAAATTATCTTAGTTGATATGTTATAATCTCCGCAGATGAAACGCCCAATTTCATCACCGACTACGAACTACATTTTGAATTTACAAGAACTTGTGATTTATTTGTGACTAAATCACATAAATCACAACAATGCATATTATGGACTAAGATAATGTCCATTAATTCATTTGTAAATATCTCATATAATTAAACAATTTAATTATTTATAACATGACAATAAATTGGATTTAGGGTATAAATCCCAACAGTAATATGTGGTATGCTTAAGGAATTCACAAGTCAAGGACCAAATTGAGATAGGAGTTTGAATCAAAGAGTGGCTATACTACACAATGGGCATAACTGACTAAACTGGAATAGAGGCATGGCAGCAGCTCTTCAACAAAATAGATCAATTTTCACTGTCAAAATTTTTTGGAAATGGGTAAATTTGCCACAGGAACTTCTGCATGGTTTTCAATCCTTTCCTATTGGTTTAAACTTTTTATTTTATTTTTATACAAGATAGAATTTCTACTCTAACCAAATCTAAGTGTATATGTGTGTGAAGCTCCCTTCTTGAGACTTGAACTCCGGCTCTTACCCCCCACACCCCACAAGTATTAACACTTGTGAAGTGACCACCATACCAAGGGTGCACGGGGTTGGTTTAAACATTCTTAAGTCTCTTTTGTTTGTTATTAGTAATACTAGTAGAGGAATAGCTTATTTAAAGTCCTAGTCCTAGGAAAGGATTTAACACTTGCCGACATAGGCTTTATTGTAGTAAATAATAATTATAGAGAGTTTGATTTTAATAAAATTTCAGCATCTTATCAAAGCTTTGAGGGTGTGACTACCTTCTCATACCTAAGTTGATTGCTAAGGAAAACCTAAGAGTGATTGTCCTAGTGTTTTTTTCTTTTTTTATTTCATGTTATTTTCATCATTTTTTTATAGCAAACAGCAATCAACCATCAAGATCTAATCAAGAATCTATTTAATGCTGAATTTCTAAACCCTACATCAGTTAGGATAAAAGCTTGATGATAGTAGTAATATGGAAGAGAAAGAATACTACCTAGTCATCACAACATTGATGCATCCAAATATCTTATTACACCACATAGATACACCCATAGGCTACAAATACTTTATTCTTTGTCCCATTTAATGTACATCAATGCATAACTAACATAGGCTGCATATGCTTGGTGAATGAGCACATTAGGGGGACTGAGGAAGTTGGTTCATAGTCAAAGCATAACTGACCTAAGACTAAATCTAAATGACCCAAATATATTTTAAGACTAAAGTACCTTTTTGGCCCTTGAAGTTTTGGTTTCGTTTCATTTCAGCCATTTACATTTCAAAATTTTCATTTTGGCCCTTCATGTTTTTTATTTCATTTTCATATTGGCCTTACCATCCATTTCCGTTAGTAATCTTTTTCTCTCCTTTTTATTTTTATTTTGATAAGTATTAGTAATCTTACCATCCATAATATGTTATTTTGCCTACAATAAGGAAATTACTACATTCCACAACATTATAGAGCTAGTATTTCATGAATAGTTAAATACAAGGACACTTAATGATTAGATTACTAAAGGAAATGGATGATAGGGCCAATATGAAAATGGAATCAACATTAAAGACCAAATAAATTTTGAAACGTATTAAAGGTTATTTAAATGAAACAACCCCAAACTTTAAGACCAAGAGTTATAGTAAGTAACACATGTATCCAACGGATCTTGAACCCACAACCTAGCCCTCCACACTTTACTGTTACAAGGAAGAGGTGTCGTTTGAGCTAGAGCTCATCGACAACCCAAATACACTTTAGTTGACAACTAAATAAGAGTCGCAACCATTTACCCAGTTCCCAGGCCATAACAAAATAGACAAGAATACCCTTGTCATTCAGTACAAAACCGAATGAGTGCCTGTCAGTCTCTGCAAGTACCAAATTAGGGTAGCACATTAGCTGGGCCTAGGACCCACTCAAAAATCTCTGCAAGTACCAAAACTATTTTCATTTGGTAGAGAGTTTCATTTGAACATCAAAACTTCTAGTACTAAAGCTATGATTTGATCTAGAAAAAAGGTAGTCCCCACTATTTTGCAAAATCAGTGACAAAAATATAAAGAATACTCTTTAGAATCCTGATACTGGTGTGACCTAGCTGATAAAAATATTGTAGAATGGTAGTAAGAGCTGATAATATGTGACCTAGCTGATAAAAAGCAAAAGCAGAATCCTTAAAATATTCAATGGAAATAGAAAAGATCTATAAGAAAACATAACAAATCTTATGCAACAACTGTTATTGATGGGTAAGAGATGATGCCAATATTAGTCCTAATTAGAATCAATAACAGCTTCCCATATATGATTTGTTGTAAAATTACTGTAAAATATTCTGAATGTAGCATTACTTTTATTTTTGTAAAACTCATTTTTGTGATTTTCAACCAAGTGTTTAATATTTATATTAGGGTGATCCAAATAAATTAGTTTAGTATATAATTTTTGTTGTAAGTATATACATACATACATACAACATACATATATTATATATAGTATATATATATATATATATTTGCAAATCAGGATGTGGAGCCACCCCTACCAACTCAATTATAGATTTGAGATCTCGGGCAGTTATTAAAAAATTCTAATTCAAGGGCTGATATTAAAATGATTTTTCAACTTTTTAATTTCAGCCATTAGTTCACTATTGAATAAGGCTATTGCATCAAATCCAGATTCACTTAACTATCTATTTTAAAAATTAAAAAAAACCAGAAAAATAAAAAATAAACCCACATAATTGCAATTTAAAGACTTTTACGGGTTATATGTAAAGATCATCCATCAGTTTGACATAAATTTATTTCGCTTATTTATTTATTTTAAAAAAAATTTAGTTAAAGTATACTTGAAATTAAAAAAATAACATTTAAAAAATCAGTATTATATAAACAAACATGTTTTTTCTTTTTTTTAAAGAAACGTATTAACAAACAAGTAAAACGTTAAATGAAAAAGCACATGACAAACCTAAAAAAAAGTCTGACAAATGGATGGGACATTAAAAAGCCAACATTACATTTCATGACAAAGGCTTTTTTATATCATAAAGTTAGCTTTTTGTCGGTTTGTAATATGGAGAAATATCATGTATCTTAGGAATGGGACATAGTCCTAACTATTGAAGATTCAAAAGCAAAAATAAAAATTATTGAATGTTAAGGACCCCTGCAATTTGGCTTTTTTATATATTATAAAGTTAGCTTTTGTTGGTTTTGTAATATGGAGAAATCTCATTTATCTTAGGAATGGGACATAGTCCTAACTATTGAAGATTCAAAAGCAAAATAAAAATTATTGAATGTTAAGGGACCCCTACAATTGGCTTTTTTATATATTATAAAGTTAGCTTTTTGTTGGTTTTGTAATATGGAGAAATCTCATTATCTTAGGAATGGGACATTGTCCTAATTATTGAAGATTCAAAAGCAAAAATAAAAATTTGAATGTTAGGGCCCTACTCTTTAAATTGTAGGGGTCCCTTAACATTTAACAAGTATTATACATGGTATATCAGACTTTCTGCACTTTGCAAACAGAGCTAGTGGAATAGCTAGTCGGCATAGCAAACAATAATGGCGAGGCTTGTTCTTCCTTACATTAGCTTTATAGTGTTCTTGTTACATTATGTGCATGGCAGTACAACCTGGAATAGGGAAACTCCTAGTGATGAAGGTCAGGACATTCTTTGCTCTGTTTTCTATCTATATAATATTTCTATATATTTTTTACTCATACATATGATCAAATCTGTTCTTTCAAACTGGACATCTATACATTCAACTGGTTTCAACAAAATCCGTCAACATTAGAAGGAGTAGGCGAAAACAGTATAGTTGATATCCAATATTGCTCTGATTAATTATTGTTATTTAATTACTCTGTTTGCATGTTTTTGAAATCTTTTTGGGAATAGAGTATTCCAATTGGGATGTTTCAAAAATTATATTTGAGGTTGTGTTTAGGATTTGAGAAAAAGTTAGTTTTATTTTATTTTTAGCTTATTTTTTCTCTTAAAGTTGTTTTCTATTGCATTATTAAGTGGGTCCCATTGCTCCAAAAGTCAACTATTAGCTCTTTTTCTTTTTATTTTTATTTTATTTTATTTTTACATACTTTTCGGTAAAAAAAGTTTTCAATTTTAGCAAAAGTGTCGTTTTTAAACAGACTTTTAATTAGCACCTCAAAAAGGCTGCTTATATTTATTTTAAACACATCACTTAACAATACACCCTACGTCTCATCTTCTTTTAACATAAAAGTATACAACCCAATAAAAATTCATTTTCCTATAACCATGATACCACCAAAATCATCCACAACCTATAGCAACTATTGAAACCACCATGATCACCGACTAGTTCACATCACCTATGCACTATCGAAACCCAAAACCACCATGATCCACCAACACCCAATCAAAATCTTATTATGAGTAACCTAACCAAAAACCCACTAGTTGATCACCCATAACCGACAACAACACTATTGGCACCTGACCAAAATCACCATGATCAACTCAATCAAAAACCCAAACCAAACTCAATCAACCATAGTGACGAAACCCAGATCAACACCGCAACCTACTCTAACCTAATCTAAGTGTATATGTGTGTAGAGCTCTCTTCTAGAGAGTTGAACCTCGGCCCTTACTCCTTAGACCCCACAAGTACTTATAATTGTGGAATGACTATTGCCCAAGAAATAATATTCCAAAAATGAAATTTCTTTTTATAAAATAACTTTTAACTCTCCTATTGTAATCAAGGAAAATATCCTTATATGTAACCTTGAAATCATAACATATTATCACAATATTTTCTAATAATGCATTGAATTTTATAATTCTTTATCAATGTTATATTCTTTTTAAAGTCTTTTGCAATCAACCCATATTTTGATACTTCAAAATGAAATCTAAGATAGAAAGAATAAATATTGGTACTTTTGAGCTAATCAGAAAATAAAAAAAAAATAAAAACTCAAGCATCATCTTTAGAAAGTCAAGGCTACAAATATTTTTAAAATGTTCAAATATATGATCATATTGTAGATATATACTTCTAGTTAATTGATTTTTAATTTTACTTTTAAGTATTCAGGTAATTGTGTGTGAATATTTTATATTTATATGAATCTTTGAAGTTTGAACTTCATAAGAGAATGACTATATATTGATTATTTATATTTATTACTTGTTCGAAATATCTATTTATAGTGAGCTTAAATTATGAATGAATAGCTTAAGCATATACTAACTCTAAACTAGGCATAGAAAATCAATTGAAACCAAGCATGGAAAAACTAAATTATAGGTTACATATATCTTATATTTACTATTTTAATATTTTCCATTTAATAAATTAAGTCATTTTTTTCTTATACTAATAATAAAATTTAGAATTAATTTTGTCCTCAATATTATGTTTTAATCTTGCTTCTCTAAACACCTAAATTAGAAAGTAGAAACACTAAAAGGTATAAGGTGAGATTCAAGCCTCTCAACCTATTATGTTGAAATGAAGGCATTAACAAACTCAATGCCACCTCGTTAGCCCAACCATTTTAGTATTTCACATAGATAGATAGGGTACCCATAGTCAATTGACCCAATGAAAGAGCCCAATTACTTATTCATTTCTCATAGCTCAAAATAAAATGTGGGAGAAGAAAAGACCTTGAAAAAATTTGAAGATTTTGATCTTAATTCTTTTAATTTGCTTGAGGCAGCTCATTTCTTATTTATTATTGAGGCATTACAATTGTTTTTTTCCCTTTCTTAAAATTTTTAATGCGCATTTCAAGGTTCAAGTTTTACGGTGATAAGTGTTTATAGTTCTTCTTTAAATTCATAATTTAAATTACTTTTTTGTCTACGCAGAGCAACTAATAGTAACTTAGCATTTAAAATTTATTGTGAAAATGTCGTGGATATAACATTTTTAAGTTAAACTTTAATTAAGATTTTTTTGACCATAATATTACATTATTTGAATTTATTACTTGGTTAAGGAATTTGAATGCTATTGACTATATTAAATCTAAAGCCAACAAAATAGGTAAAAGGTTAAAAGGAAATTGATTAAGTTTGATTTATCATGCAGTGAAAGCCCTTGGTGAAATAGCTGAACAATTGGGAAAGAAAGGCTGGAATATGAGTGTGGACCCATGCATAAATGACTCAAGTTGGTTAACACCAAAATTGGATTCGAGGCCATTGTACAACAATTCTCTCATTTGCAATTGCCCTGGTAGAGTATGCCACGTCGTTAAATTGTAATTGCCCTGTTAGAGTATGCCACGTCGTTAAATTGTAAGTCAAAGTTAAACTTTTTTTGCTAATCAACCAAAAGAACAAACTGCATAGTGTGAAAAATTTTCTCCTTCTTAGATGGAAGAAGTGGCAGCAGGTTTAGCTTATTAGGGTTTACGTTGCTTCTTCCTTCTTTAAATATATATATATATACACATATGCGCGCTCGTATTAAACTTTAAATTTTAGATGAATACTTGAGTACCCAGTTAGCTTACCTACTAAGACTTATTTAATTGAATTACCCATTTGGATCTTGTCAATTTAACCCAAATATTTAATTGGGTTAGGTCAAGACTTACCCAAATTAAGTGAGTCATAAGTGAGTTAATAGGTTTAGGTAAAAATTGTCACCTCTACTATATATGGGTCTTATTGTATTGCTTGAGAAATTATACAATATGTAGAGTTTGTTTTATTCAATTGAAATTAAAGTCACGATTTCCAAATTCAGACTTATTTCTATTGTCTTTGAAGGGTGCGTAGAAGTGTGTAAAACAATTTGTACGTAATAATATTATTCTTTAAAATTTTTAGGAAAATGATCCCTCTATTTCAATTTAATATTGATTCTCTCAAATTTTTAGTTGGTTGTACAGCACATAATATTTATTTAATTTTTTTTTTTAAAATGAGAAGGAAATAGCGCATTAATAAGAGATTTTATCCCAAAATTTTATTAATACTTTCTCTCTTTTCTCTCTCCCTCTTTATTCTAAACATTCAAAGTATCCTTTTCACACAGGATTCTTAGAGGGCAGGATCTCAGCGGTGTGCTTCCACGATCTCTGGTGAAGCTACCCTACCTGACGTACCTGTAAGAAAGAGTACCCATTATTTGTTTTACTAATTACCACTCCCATAATTGATTTAACCACATAATTGCACAATTTCCTCTTGATTATAGTGATCTCAATCGTAACTTCCTTAGCGGTAACATACCCCACGAATGGGCTTCTACAAAGTTGGAATATTTGTAAGTGATTCCTCAGTTCATGTCCAAGATTAGTCATTAAAGGCTCATTCTTTTTAATTGAATGATTTGCTACAGGTCCCTCTCTGTGAACCTTATCAGGACCAATTCCAAGCTTCTTGGGAAACATTACCACACTTAAATACTTGTAGGCTCTTATTTTGTCGTTCTTTCTGGAAAATACTTGAGTTACTACCAATTTAACAACATAAAAGTTACGAACTGACGTGTCAATAAAAGTGGATTTCAATCACCTAATGAATGAATGAATGTTTGAATTTTTTATTGGTGATTGGTGGTGACACATCGGAGCAGAAAAAAATTGAAGTATTTCTATCATCACTCCTCATATAGACAGTAAATTATGTCATACTTCCATTTGGTCTAACCGGCTTTAATATTTAAGAATATATTATACATTCAGGAATATCGAGAACAATCTGTTTTCAGGAATGGTTCCCCTTGAGCTTGGAAAGTTGGTTAACTTGGAGAATCTGTGAGTTTCTTTGAGTTTTTTCCCTTAATTTTTCAAATAAATTTTGATTTGTCATTTCTAAATTGTCATTGATTTGCTTAATCCTGAACACATGAAATGACCTCAACTTTAATTTTGGTGACTATAGCACTCTTATGCTAACAATCTCTCAGGAGAGTTGCCAGTTGCGCTAACTAATTTGACCAAATTAAAAGACCTGTAAGTGGTTGAAGCCTTTTCCATGGTTGCTAGTACTTCAAGATTTTCCTTAAAAAAAATCTTAGTCATTTTGGTGACTGTAGCATTCTTCTTGTTTGTATTTTGTTCAATAATGTTTTTGTTTTGGGATACATGCAGTAGAATTAACAGTAACAACTTCACTGGAAGAATGCCTGACTTTTTCCAAAGTTGGAAACAACTTGAGAAATTGTATGTGCTTTTTCTTACATCCCTATCTAAATCTCTTTAAAGTAAAAGGTTTCAGGTGTGATCTAAATCCATTTGAATTGTGTTGTTAACAGAGAGATCCAAGCTAGTGGTTTTGAGGGGCCAATTCCTTCTAACATTTCTATCTTGAGTAACTTAACTGAGCTGTGAGTTCTGCCTTTCAAGATAACAATTCTTAACTTAATCTCTAGGATATGCTCATGTGATATTTTAATTAATGAAATTTAATGCTGAAGAGCTAATTGTTATTGATGGTGCAACTCTATGTAGAAGGATCAGTGACTTAGTTGGAGGGGATTCAAAATTTCCAAACTTAGGAAGCAGCACACGAATGAGTAGATTGTAAGTCATTCTTTTGTTGAACAATCCTATAGATTGGAATGAAAACAAAATTTACCACAGTTTTGCTCACCAGAAGTTTATTTACATTGCAGAATGTTGAAGAGCTGTAATATTTCTGGACCAATTCCTCCATCTATTCAGAACATGACCCAACTTCAAACCTTGTATAGTGCCACTGTCATTTCTCCTTGAACCTCTTATTTTTAGTCTTTCTTAATGGAAAATGAGTGTACTGCAGCCCCCGGATGATTGGACATTTGAACAGAACATGGTCAGTTATTTTATATATATATATATATATATATATATATATATATGTATGTATGTACGTATGTATGTATAAAAGACAAAACCAGAAATAAAATCAAAAAACCCCCAGTAAAAACCCTTACCCGATGAGTGTATAAAGTGTAATTTTCATATATATATATATATATATATATGTATTATAGACATGTACAAATGATGGTTTCATTTTTTTTTTTTTTTGGTTATATAAATAGATTTTTTTTTAACAATTTGATAATTATAGTAAGAGAGTGGGAAGTTAAACCCCAGATGGCTTCGTATGGAAACGTTAAGAGATGTCATTTGAATTATAATGCTCTTAAAATATAATAACTAGATATTAATATATAAAAATTTACAGACTTAAACTTTGGGTCATACTTTATTACATAGAACTTAGAGCACATATTTATTTCAATAAAAATTAGAATAGAAACTTAAGCCAAAATGGGTACTATTTGAGGGAGTTGGTGGTAACAGAGCTCATAATTATCTCATTGATTAATGAGTTTCTAAATCAATTAGTTGTTATAATATATTGTGTTCTTAATTCAGTTCAGATTCATAGTTATAAAACCTTTTTTTTTTTTTCTTGCAGAGATCTCAGCTTCAACAGATTGGATGGAATAATACCATACTTTGGTGGTCTAACAAAATTGACATACTTGTAATCTTCACAACAAAACCCTTAACCTAGTTCAATTGTAGAGTAAATTCAAATAAACAATTAGGCAACTAAATCGCATAACCATATGTAGCAAGGTTTGGCTTTTGGCCAACATCCATGGGTGAATCTGCAATGAACTTCACTCTGTATACACCTAAAACTAGAACGCTCTCCATTTCTTTTATAATAGGTTAAACGGTGCACCATATTATGGTAAAACACAGCAATATGGTTTGAGTTCAATTGTCTTTGGAAAACATAACATTTTTTTTTCTTTATTGGTTAGTGCAACTATGAGCTTATATACACTATGTGCCTGTTTGGCATCCTTTAGCCAAAATATTTGCTTAAATCCATTTTTTGTCCCATCTTTTACCAAATAAACTTTTTCATTTTGGTAATAAGCTGACATATTTTTTCCCACCTTTTAGCAAATAAGCTACTGAAAATTATAGGTTGCCAAACTTAGTCACGTTATATTTGTTTAGTTGGTGATATTGTTTTCTTACTTTTTTGACTAAACAGGTGTCTGACAAGCAACTTGCTCACTGGGTCTGTTCCGGACTGGATCACGAGCAGAGATAGTAAATAGTATGAGTTTTCATCTTAAATTCTACTTCAATATTGCATTGACTTGTGAGTCTAGAGAAAGATATTTTTAAAGTTATTAGTTTATTACCATGATACTATATACATAACCTTGGACACTGCTCTCAGACTTGGTGATTCAGGTGGTGGACTTGAACTGGTTTAGGTTTATAGAGTAGAGAATTCTAAACTAACATACGCCTACAATAGGTTTTGGTCTCTTGGACCATAATATATTAACACTTTTCACCATGAATAGTTTAAAGTTTTAACAATTTTAGCAAAATACTCTTAAAAAGTACTTTGTTGTTCTTGTCTGGTGTTATAGTGAAGTACAATATAATAATCTTGCTTTTTGTGCAGCCAAATAGATCTTTCTTACAATAATTTGTCAGAGGGCTCTGCACGAGCCTGTACAGATAACATGTAAGTCTGCCTTCTTGAGGTTTACACACTTTGCTCTTCATAACCTTTTCTGAAACTAACTGATTTTTCCTTTGCATCAGAAATTTCTTCAAAAGCTTTTCTGGAAGGGACAAGTTGTAAGCTTTAAACTTGTAATCTTTGAAGAAGAACCACAGCTTTTTTTTTTTTTTCAATATATTTGGGATAACTGACATTCTTTATCTACTTCACTAATTAAGAACACTTCGTGAGTGCCTGGATGAATCTCCATGTTCGAAAGGTAATAATCATATATGAATATCAATTCGAATCAAATTATGATAAGGTACATGCTTCAATTGTCTAGTCAGGCATTCCTCTTTTGTAATTTCCTTCCAAAATGAAGAAAAGAGTTTAGTTAAATATTTCATCTTTTGTAATTTATGTATTTGTACATGACAAATACATAAATTATTTAACAATAAAATGGAAATTTTATTCCTGTTCTATTATGTCTACTTGTATTTGATTTGGTTCCGCTTCTATGTAGATTGGTATTCAGTGCATATAAATTGTGGTGGGAAAGCAACCACAATTGGAAACATTAAGTATGAAGCGGATGTTGACCCAGCTGGTCCAGCGAAATATGTTCGTGTGAGGGAGTATTGGGGATTCAGTAGCTCTGGAAGATTTTGGGATTTAAACACTAGTGCAAATGACTATATAGCAAATATATCCATACTCAAAATGAATGAGTCTGTACTATACACAAGTGCACGCCTGTCTCCTCTTTCAATCACATACTATGCCCGTTGCCTAGCAAACGGACCTTATAAATTGAAACTTCACTTTGCGGAGATAGTAATCAGAGACAATAGATCTTTTTACAGTCTTGGAAGGCGGATATTTGATATTTATGTGCAGGTATTTTGTCAAATTTATTTCTATCTGTATATTATAGTAAAGGAGTTAATTGAGTTAATTTGCTGCAGGAAAAATTGGTGTTGAAAGATTTTGATATTGAAAATGCTGCACCAGGGGTTGATAAAGCAGTTGTTAGGGAATATAAAGCAAATGTAACAAATAAAGTTTTGATGATTCGCTTTTTTTGGGCTGGGAAAGGAACAACAACTGCCCCAACGAGAGGAACATATGGTCCCCACATATCAGCTATCTCTGTGGAAGCTGGTAATTATATTGGAGATTGAGAATCTTGTTGTTGTCCAATTTCTTCCATACTCAGATTAGATTGATGAACTGTGGAATCATAGGAATTTAGTGGATCTAGAAATCCATATGTATCTGCATTTAGATGAAAGACTCAAAACCATGTTAAAGTACATTTAGATGGAAGACTACAAAAAACTTTATTGGTCTTTTAACCATCTGTTGCTGTCTTGCTTTGGATTTTCTGTATGGTGCTAAATATATTTCAGAATGCAATCTTAAAATTACTGTCCTTACTTATTTTTATTTTCTGTAGATTTCAGTCTCCCTGATGATGGCAAGATGAAGATATCCATTGTGGTTGGAGCTGTAGTTGTAGTGCTACTCCTCATTTTTATGATTTTGGGCATTCTTTGGTGGAAAGGTTGTTTGGGAGGGAAGAAATCAAGGGAAAATGGTAATCTGTGCAAATCTTATGTGGAAATTATAGAGGACAGTATTCACTATCTCCTACTATGGCAGGAAGTTGGAACATTGTATAGAAAATGAAAAATTTTATTTTTCTTTATCTTTCCCTAGATGATCAGCATTCCAAAGTACATTTTAAAAAGAAACTGTAGGATTTCTGGGCTCAGAGCATATGATCTTTTATTTGGGATGATGATTTGGGTCATTTAGTTCCAATTTTGATGATAATGAGCCCATGGAATTATGCAAAAAAAAAAAAAAAAGCCTTTATCATTGCTTTTTTTTTTTTAAAAATCTGCATAAAGTAAATTTTCAAATGAATAATGCATTTTTGGCTTAAGTTCTCTGTAGTCGAGTGATGTCTAAAGGTTTTCATAAACCAAGTTTTTGATAGAGAAAGTATTATTTTGAAAGATTTCACTCTCAACTTGTCCTCAAAGTTGCATGAAATTTGGTTTGCTTGTTTAATATTATTATTTTAGTTGCAAAATGATCTAGTGACAAGTATCAAGCCATCTCATTCTATGATAAATGAATGGAATATTTCACCTTTCCATTTAATTTTTTGATTCCCAATAAAGTGCTTGTAATTGAGAAAGATGAAAAAGATAAAATCTAAAAACTTATGGTTTCCTGTACTTGTTCATACTTAATATATTTCTCCTTCACCCCCACCCTCCCGCGCGTCCCCCCATGCAACTTCTGCTACAATATAGTGCCATCTAAAAGCCTTTTATTTTCTTATCCTCTTTAAGATTCATCTAACTAGTCAGGAGGCATGCATTTTTTTGGTTAAACATTGTTCTTGTTATACTATAAGATGCATTCTGACATCTTAGTTGTTGCCTTTGACAGAGTTAAAAGGATTAGACCTGCAAACTGGTTATTTTACATATAGACAAATAAAAGCTGCCACTAATAACTTCAATGCTGCAAACAAGCTGGGGGAGGGTGGTTTTGGATCAGTTTACAAGGTACCTGACAACTCTTTTTCTATTCTAGAATGAGTTTTCTTTTCATCCATATATTCTTATTCCTATTCTCCTTATTGATAGACATTTGAAGAGTTACACAATAAAATACATACCTGAAAAAGTATAATTTACTATTCTTGATGCAGGGTATACTATCTGATGGTACTGTAATTGCAGTTAAGCAACTTTCATCAAAATCAAGGCAAGGAAACCGTGAATTTGTGAATGAAATAGGCATGATATCTGGTTTACAACATCCAAATCTTGTTAGACTGTATGGATGCTGTATTGAAGGAAAACAATTATTGTTGGTATATGAGTACATGGAAAACAATAGCCTTGCACGTGCTTTGTTTGGTAAGCTAATATTTTATACCTTACCATGCATTTTATGTTGATAATAGAATAATGAGGACATACACTAATCATGAACTTCCTTCATTGGGTTTTGAACATGAATTTCAGGTACTGCAGATAGCCGGTTAAAATTGGACTGGCTTGCAAGACAGAAAATATGTGTTGGTATAGCAAAAGGCCTGGCTTTCTTGCATGAGGAATCAACCTTGAAAATTGTTCATAGAGACATCAAATCTACTAATGTGTTGCTTGACAGAGACCTTAACCCTAAGATCTCTGACTTTGGTTTGGCCAAGCTCGATGAAGAGGAGAACACACACATTAGCACCAAAATTGCTGGAACAATGTGAGCTGACCTTCCTTCTTTTGCCCCCTCTATACTTCCTTTTGGAGTCTATTTTTTCCCTCTCTTCTATTTCATTACCTCTGCAGATCTTGATTATGAGGTATAGTGAATTGATGCTGATCTTATACATTGGTAATTTGAGTTGTGCCCTGAAAGTACACCAGAATATGTCTGGAATGAAATCTCTGCACTAAGACAAGTATAGAAAATACTGTCAGAAGAGTATTGACCAAAGTACTTGACTGGATCTTATATCTATTTGGCAACAACAAGTAATAGGGTCCATGCTCTTCAAACTGAATTCTAATGCTACATCCCCTTTTTTTTAATGAATAAGCAAATATAATCAACCAAAACGACACAATTACAGCTTAAACAACACAATATACAAGCTGCCATGCCGCAGACACTAGGTTGTCAAAGCAACCTCCTACAATACCCCCAGAGGCACGTAAACCTCTGCCCAAAACCCACAAGCAACAACACAATTCACCCTAACACATAGTAGCTTATCTGCAATTACTAAAACAAGCAGCTATATAAGCATCTGGGACAACAGATGAACCTCCGAAACCCCTGACTCATTGTCAAACCCTGCCAGTAGCCAGCCACAAACAACAAGAAGCTGGACAACAAATCTGGCAGCACAAAACAGAGCCCATTTGCAACTGAATTCTCAGCTTAGAGCAGAGAGCTTGATCACTGATTGAAGGTTTGGAAGGAAGAAAAGCCTCAGGCCTCCATCTCACATCATTCAAGATATTCTTCACCATGTGATTCTTGGAAATCAATGGGCCCTAATGCA
Source organism: Castanea mollissima (assembly GCA_014183005.1). Classification (NCBI taxonomy): domain Eukaryota; kingdom Viridiplantae; phylum Streptophyta; class Magnoliopsida; order Fagales; family Fagaceae; genus Castanea; species Castanea mollissima. Next base: position 43,160,673 of record JACAVU010000002.1, on the reverse strand, counting down.
GTATCTGATTTCTCAACCTCAAAATGTGATATACTGTTGCTGCCACAACAACTTTACTAACCACTTGAGAACACCCCCATTGCATCAAACTCCAACCAGTCACAGGGGACACTCCTGCCAAGACATCACCAACTCACTTACAAACAGTTTGATAGAAGGGACTCGAATGGCAATCCACCTCACCACAACAGTATTCCACACCAATTTCCACCAATCCACCTCACCACTCCTAACTCTTATGGCTTCCCAAGTAGAATGGCAAGAAAAACACCACTTGTTGTAAGAGTCCACCTCACCTTATCTTCATCATGCAACTGATCCAGCAAGCATTCTAACTATACAGCACTAACAGCTTCACTTCTAGGTGATTTCCATTGCCATTCTCCATTCAAAGTAACACTAGACACTCTAGAAACTGCCATCAGCACCAATCACGATCAATCAAGTCCAACAAAATCAATTATCATTATAGGTCAAATTCTATGGCCAAACCATAATGTCCCCACCTCTCACATAAACAGGGAGATATAGCAGACTGGATGTATGGAATAATTCCCTCCCCCCACCCCCCAAAAAAATCTTTTAGTGCAACTACTCATTAAATTTGATCCACTTTGCCACTTTTAGAAAACATAATATCTCTATTTTAATTTACTTATCACTCTTGCTTTAGTTGTTTTATTATTGCTTCTAGCTCAATGAAGCTAAACTCACTTTTGGTGGCCTTATTAATTGCAAGTTGCATACATAACAATTGATTGGTAATCTGATGGTTGGTAATTGACTGATGTTGGCCTTTTTGGATTTAGAAGTTTATAAGATCATATTAGTGAACCAAATATCATGATAAATTTATGTGCTGCAGAGGCTACATGGCACCAGAATATGCATTATGGGGTCATCTAACCTACAAAGCGGATGTTTATAGTTTTGGAGTTGTTGCATTGGAAATTATTGCTGGGAAGAACAACATGAAATATCGACCAAATCAGAACTTTGTATGCCTTCTAGATTGGGTAAGATACATCATTCTCATGTTGTTTTAAAATGTACAGCTAAAAGAATATAATGAACCAAAGTTTTTTTTTTTGGGTAGAAATATGAACCCAAGTTTCTTCTTTTGGAACTACTCTATTTGACTAGGTCAACCTGCTTTATGTTTCACTGGGTTCAAGTTGGAAAATAAACATCATTTAGTTGAAAACATACATGTGAGAGAGTTAGGCAAATTATGCAGGTTTTTTTTTTGGTTGTATCTTTGAGGTTCAAGTTGCATAAGGGGGCTGTAAACAAGTCGAGCCAAGGCAAGTATTAAAATTTCAGGGCCTGTTCATTTAATTTTATTTCAAACACGAGCTGAGCTCAAGCTCATCACCAAACAAGATTAATGTTCAGGCTTAGTCCATTTTCTTGTCGAACAAGCATGAGCTTGTTCACGAGATACTTGATCAACTTATTATTTTCCCATATATAATAAAATCATGACTAAATTTTTTATCCCTTCACAAATCTATGAATTTTTACTACTAATGCACTCTATATTATCAATAACATATAATAACTAATTTGATATTATATGAACCTATTTACAAATCTAAGTAATCCATTCTATATAAATATAATATTAGACAAGTATATCTATAAAACTATAACACTATATATTGTCAAATCAAACTTTCTTATTCGTGAACACATTATTATGTTTTAGTTTGTCTAGTTTAATATTCAAACCCAAACTTGGGCTTGAGTTGCCTTGTTTGCTAAAAATCAAACATAAAGCTTTTGAAGCCATTAAATCCAGGTGGGTTTATAGGGATGCAAATCTTGCTACTGATATGTTAGCTAAGTGGTCTCTACATAGCTCTATATGTAGTTGTTTTGATATGGGATTTAGCCCCCCTCCCAAGCAAGTTTTGTTAATGTTATCTTGGGTAAGGCTGCCCAGTATTCTCCATAATGTTTTTCTTAGTTTTGGTTAATAATATTTCATTCAGCAAAAAAAAAAAAAAAAAAAAAAAACCCATAAAAAAACCTTTTTTCAAGCCGAGCTTGAGCTGTTCATAAATAGTTTTTGTTCACTTACAAGCGTAACTAATTTTTATTTATTGGAATTAAAGTGATGTGCTGATGAGTGATGTTGTCTTAACATCATATAATTCAATAACACTGTCCACAGGTTCTAATTATCAGAAGGAAAAAAAATGTCCGTAAGTTCTTTCTATGAAAAACTTGGATTTGATCTCCAAACTTCTACTTCTTTTATGAACAAACACAGACGCACACCAAAAAAAAAAAAAAAAAATTCCTTAGATATCTTTAAAATATAGGAAAATTAAATTATGTTTGGCTTATAAATGAAAAGGGTGAATTTACAAAACAAATGTTGATATTAATTGCTTTTATATTTTAATGAAAATGTCATTCTTTTTTCATTATTAATTGTTAATTTTCTTTTCATATTTTAATTAGAGAAATGTTTATTTCACGCACTATTACACACATAGTATATCCACTCATAAAACACAAGGGAAAGCGTGACTTGAAGTCTTGATTTCGAAGTTTGAAATCGTGACTTCAACTTCTAAATTGTGACTTAAAGTCATGTTTTCCCTTATATTTTGTGAGTGTGTGTACTATGTGAGTGATAGTATTTCCCATTTGGACAAAACTTACATACAGTACCTTAGGTGCTGTTTGTTAGGTTCCCCTCTTAAAATTCTGCCATGTGGCTACTTAACTTAAAAAATACACTTCCATTAATGAGAGAAAAGCCATATGGCAGAATTTTAAGAGAGGAACCTAAGGAACAGCACCTAAGTACTGTACCTAAGTCTTGCTCTTCCCATTTAATTAACATGCTAGCCTATTGTTTGCTAACTTGGGGAACACCATGATAGAAAAAACAGAATTGAATTGTTTGTTTTTTCTTTTAATAACTTACAAACTCTTTTCATTTGTCATTTTAGGCCATCGTGTTACAACAGAGAGGGGATTTGATGGAATTGGTGGATCCAGAATTGGGGTCTGATTTCAGTAAGGAAGAGGCACTTAGAATGATTAAAGTAGCTTTATTATGCACTAATCCATCACCAGTGCTTAGGCCTGTCATGACTGCAGTAGTGAACATGCTTGAAGGCCGGATAGTCATTGATGAATTGACCAGAGGTCCAAGTATTTATAGCGATGAATGGGGGTTCGAAGCCTTAAGAGATCAATATGGTGAGAGCTCACGACCAAACTCAATGGAAAGTCAAAGCCTTGTTCAATCATCAAATGCAACATGGATTGGTTCTTCTTCTACATCTGGCCACAATATCTATTCCACCAATCAAAATGAATGGGGAGTGTGGATGGAAATAAATGTGTGATTTTAAGTAAAATTAGTTATAGGTATGTTATAACTCTACAAACATGGTTAATAGTGTTTTGCTTACCGTTAAATCTAACAATAATCTACGGTTTAAAAAAACTGTATACCTTGAACCTATCTCATATATTTCTATATAAAAGCAACTAAGCCTCCAGCTTATGTGACAAGCATTGTGCTTGTTTAATGATTAGAAACTATGAGCTTTGTGGTTTTAATTCCAAGATAGTAATTTGAATGGGATTTGGTTGGGAGAGAGACATTGCCAACTTGTGAAGCTAAACGGTATTTTCCAAAATTATTCCTTCTTGATGATTATAAATTTTACATTAGATAGTGTCACAGTATAGTGATTTAAAAAAAGTAAAGAAAAAGAGTGATTTAAAAAAATTAGTCTCAATTTATAACTTAAGAACTAGTTTAATTTAAAGGCTCCAAAAAAATAATTTAATTTTAGACAGAAAATCTTCGACACATCCTCATCAAATTCATGGACATAATTTTGACCAAACTAATCTTAAAACTCTTCAAATAGAGAAAAAAAAAAAAAAAAATCATCTTAGCCACAGAAATACTTCATAACGGCACACAACTCCATACCATCTCTGTCCAGATTTTGATCTAAAGCTTGAAAGAATTCCATGAAGTCCTGCTCAGTGCTCCACGCGATGTTTTTTTTCTACAGCTTTCTCATGCTCATTAACTACGTACACATTATATGCAGCTATATATGCAAGTCCACAGGCAATGTATCACTGCTTATTAGCTAGCACCTATTGCTGATGACCAGTGACCACCCACCTTGGATTCTCCTGTCTGTACGTTGTAGTAGCTGCATCTACTTTTAACAGTGTATTCACCAGAGAGCCATTTGGCATTGATATAATTAAGCCCATCTCCCATCCATAATAGCCAAGGATGGTCAAGGAAGGCTCAAAAGATGATAAACTAGGGGGTAACAAACAGTATACAGATCGAAGCCTTGCATTGGTTGGTTCATTCCACATTCTCCCTGCCCCTGGTGCAATTTAAGTCAGCCATATGCCATTTTATTCATATTATCGGTACAATCTGTAGGTTTATACCAAAATTGCCTCCAGGCCGGCCCAAGGCCTAGGCCTAAGGCCCCAGCTCCATTATAAAAAGGCCCAAATATTTTTAATGATAATTGACTTCTTTTTAAAAAGAATATAAAAAAAAAAAAAAAAAAATTGGTGTACTATTTTCCCACCACTGCTTGGAAATATAATATTACAAATATACATTTCGAATCATCAAATATTAATTACATTTCCTTAACTTACATATTGAGGCTTTAAACATTTAGTCACATAATCTCTATCGTGACCGCACCAAATAATTTCTACTTCTCTTAGTGGAGGGTAAGCATAATTTTGAGTTGTTACTCGAGCGTTAGAGATGTTTAATCAAATGTGGCCAAATGGGTTATATATAAATACCATACGGGGGTGGAAGAGCTTAAAATAATAACAATAGATATTTTAACACAATTTCAATAATAGATTAAAACACTTGCAGGAGGTAATAGTAGATACAAAGATTTGAGCTAGAATTGGAAAAGGGTTACAAGCTTCGGACCTCCTAAAGGTAGCTTAGAAACTATAGGAAATTTGAAATTATAATATTGAGTGATGCCTCTAACCTAAAGGGACATCTCTTTCATAGGCAAAATAAAACAATGTTTAAACAGTGAATAGTGAACAGTAAATATTAGGTCAGCAATGCATGTGCTGTCTAGAGAGGGAATCATCCCCTGTGGGGAACAACTAGAGCAAGAGCCAATCTTTTATCTAGGGAGCAAAATAGCTTTAGTAGAATGAGTTGAATTGGTGCAACTTTACCAGGGAATCAATGCAGCTTTGGGTTTAGCCCTTTTGGCTTCTTGTGTCGACAGAGTTAATTTGCACACAAATCCAGTGTGGAAGCTTCATCATGACCATATAATTCCTAATTATAGGGGTAATAAGGATTATCATTAGCAACAGAGGCTTCAGAGAATGCCTCAGATTCTTGATCATCTTCCTTATCTCCTGAGTTAGCATTTGTAGCTTCTTCCTCATCCTTCCATTTTTGTTTTAATAGAGCAATTATGTCAAATCTGCTGAGACCATCAAAGGCAAACTTTTTCTTTTGGTCTTGGCAAAAGACTTAGCAGGTTTAGTTGCAGATGTGGTAGCAAGTGTAGTGGATTGAGGCATGGCTGCCTAAACAAGGGGTAAGCCAAAGCTTGAGCTTTGACATGAGCATAGTGTTAACAGTGCTTTGAGTAGAAGCAAGGAATTCTAGGACAACATTATCAATAACATCTTGGGTGTGGGAGAACTTGTCCCACCATTTAACAAACCATTGCCTAGTAAGAACATCACCTTCCTTGACATATTGCCATTTTAAGATCCAAGAGACCTTATATTTTTTAACAAAGTGTACGGTCACAGGAAATTTAGCACCATGTGGATTTGTCTTATAAGTAGTTGTAAAATACTTGTAGGAGCCGGTCAGAGGTCCTAGGAAAATATCAATAGCAGAACCAAATTATGTCCACCAACAGATGAACCAAAGTGGGAGTTGAGAACTAAAATTTTTATCAAAATTAAAAAACCAGGAATGGGTCATAGTGGAACATAAAGTGGAACATAAGATTTTTGTATTTCTAACTAAACACACTTGTGACTAATAAAAAATACTTAATTACTTTAAAAAATATCGTGTCAGCATCTCAATAAATAAAAAATCTAGATCAGTAAAAAAAAAAATTAAATGATTATTTTTTTTAAAAAAAAAAACATAAAATGATTTTTAAAAAAAACACTAAAGTCTTCTTTTTTATTTCCTTTCACTTTCTTTCTTGCTAACCAAACGCATCAACAAACCCAAAGAAATTGATAAGCAGCTACGGAACTCATTGAATTGCTAGAAAGCACCACTGCTTCATTGTTTTCTTGTTTATGTGTAGTAATACAATGTTAGAAAGTATATTGTCATGGACAAAATTTGACTACAAACTTAGTTTAAGTTTAGGCTTAAAGAGTTTCAAATCTAAAAGACTAATATGATGGTTATATATATATATATATAGAGAGAGAGAGAGAGAGAGAGAGAGAGAGAGAGAGAGAGAGGGCCAAATTGAAAATAGACCCTAAATATGAGGATAAAAAAATATTTGCATTTTCAGGTTTTACTTGAAAAATAATTTGTCCTTCTGGTGATTGCAACATTCTTATTACTATTTGTTTTTTGTTCAAAGTTGTTTCCATTTTAGGACACATACGCAGTAGAATTAGCAGTAACAACTTTATTGGAAGAATGCCCGACTTTTTTCAAACTTGAAAACAGCTTCAAAGATTGTATGTGCTTTCTCTTTCAATTTTTTCAAGTCTAAATCTCTATAAAGTAAAGCTTTTAGGTGTGATCTAAATCCATTTGAATTGTGTTGTTAACAGAGAGATCTAAGCTACTGGTTTTGAGGGGCCAAGTCCTTCTAGCATTTCTATCCTAAGTGATTTAATAGAGCTGTCAGATCTGCCATTTAAGTCAACGTATAGTTCTTGAAAAAAGTGTCAATAGTTCATGAGCTGCATAATCTCAAGGATACGTTCATGTCATGTGATTTTTAAATTAGTGTTGTCTTTTTCTTTTTCTTTTTCGAGTTTTGTTGAAGAACTAAAACTTATTGATGGTGCAACTCTATGTAGAAGGATCAATGACTTAGTGGGAGAGGGTTCAAAATTTCCAAACTTAAGTAGCATGAAAGGCATGAAAAGATTGTAAGTCATTATTTTGTTGTAAATTGCTGTGGATTGGAATGCTAACTAAATTTACAACAGTTTTGCTAATAAGAAGTTTATTTACATTGCAGGATGTTGAAGGGCCGTAATATCTCTGGACCAATTCTTGCATATATATCAGACATGACACAACTTTTAACTTAGTAGTGCTCCTTTTTTTAATTTTAATTATTTAATTTATATATCCTTTTTCCTCTTAATTTTTTTCTTCTTTAACTGGAAAATGAGTGTACTGCAGCCTCTGGATGATTGGACAGACAACGGTCAATCATAAATGAAACCAAAATGAGAAATCCAGCAAATCATACTTCAATTGTCTAGTCAGGCATTCCTCTTTTGTAATGTCCTTCCAAAATGAACAAAAGAGTTTAGTTTAATATTTCATCTTGTTCAAGACAATACATAAATTAGTTAAGAATAAAATGGAAATTTCATTGGTGTTCTATTGTGTCTGCTTGTATTTCATTTAGTGTTGCTTCTATGTAGATTGGTATTTAGTTCATATAAATTGTGGTGGGAAAGCAATCACAATTGGAAACGTTAAGTATGAAGCGGATGTTGACTCAGCTGGTGCAGTGAAATATGTTCGTGTGAGGAGAATTGGGGATTCAGTAGCTATGGAAGATTTTGGGGTGTTAACACTAGCGCAAATGACTACATAGTGAATGATGTATCCATACTCAGAATGAATGAGTCTGAACTATACACAAGTGCATGCCTTTCTCCTCTTTCAATCACATACTATGCTCGCTACTTATCAAACGGACCTTATAAAGTGAACCTTCACTCTGCGGACATAGTAATCAGAGACACTAGATCTTTTTCCAGTGTTGCAAGGCGGATATTGATATTCATGTTCAGGTATTCTGTCAGATTTATTTTTATCTCTATATTATAGTAGAGGAGTTAAATGAATTAATTTGCTGCAAGAAAACTTGGTATCGAAAGATTTTGATATTAGGGGTTGATGAAGAAGTTGTCAAGGAATTTGAAGCTGTTAGGTTCTAAGACTTTAGGAACTAATGTATTAAAACTTCAATTTGTATATGTTGGCAAACCATGATCAAAAGATTTAGTCTAGGTTTAGACTTGCTCAAAGTTTGGTTTAAATTAAGTTTGGAATCGAGTAATTGCAGGAAATTACTATTCAATTTCTGCAAGGCTTGATCGATCAAAAATTAGACTCGATCGATCGAGAATCGTGGATCAGTAATTTTCTGCAAAATTCTCAAACCAGCCCAAGCCCATATGACATGTAGGGTTAAGTGTTTCACTCCAAGTATAAAAGGAAAAACCTTAGCTATGTTTTAAAAAGTCTTTGTTGAGTTGTGTGTTGAATCTTTGGGGGAATGTGCAGATTAGCAGTGTGGATGACATGAATATAGTAAGTTAGGCATGGTTTGAAACTATATAGAAAAATAGCAACTCGAGTTTTTGAAACTCGAGATATACATAATTAATCGAGTCTCAAAAACTCGCTTTAGGCCGCTTTGGGCGTGCTGAGGTGGAGAGAACATTGCCTCCTGGATCTCGAGTTTGTAAAACTCGTTTTAAGGCTTATTAAACTCGAGTTTTATAAACTCGAGTTTTACGTTATCTTATTTTAAGCGATAGAGGTTATATGCTTGGAACTCGAGTCTTAGAGACTCGAGTTTTATGCTACTAACTCGAGTCTTATAGACTCGATTTCCTCTGGGCATGTTTATTTAAAACTCAGCCCATGGCATTTAACTCTCTCTCACAGAAACTCACCCTCAGTCTCACAGAAAACCTAAAAACAGAGCTCTCAGCCTCACTAACTCTCACTCACTCACCCTCACTAACTCTCACTCACCCATAACTCTCTCACACCACTCACTCTCACAAAATCACATTCTCCACTCTCACAAAACCACATTCTCCACTCTCACTGCTCTTCCCTCTCAGCAAATTCATATCTAAGGTAAGGGTTTGCATAATTTGATTGTCATTGTAGTTGGGTATGTTGTCTATGGGTGTGGGTTAAAGAGTTTTACCATTTATTTTGTACATAGTTAACATAACTTAGTTAATTTATCAATATTGTGAATTATAGAACTTTGTTTTGTTAGTGTTAATTTTTTGAGTATTTATTTGTATAGTTTTTGTTATCAAAATTTTATTCATCATTTTATTTTTATCATGATCTTACAAATTTCTTTGACTTTATTTATCATTGGTTTGGGTATGAAATGGGTAGTGAATGAATGTAATGAATGGAAATGGGTATGTAATTATCAAAATTTTATTCATCATTTCTAGGCTTTTATTTTTATCATGATCTTTCAAGTTTTTTTGACTTTATTTATCATTGGTTTGGGTATGAAATGGGTAGGGAATGAATGTAGTGAATGGGTATGTAATCTTGCTCCTCTACCCACCTAGTTCTTTCAAAACCCTTTTAGGCATTATAGGTCACCACACAATGGAGTAATAGATAATTCCGTCTCTCCATCCACTAGGATTAGAAGGTTTACGTCTTGGCCTTTAGATATTAATGGGCACTCTATAACCTGGCTTGAATATGTTCATTGGTAAGATTGCATTACTTTTTTCCCTCACTTTACGACTATGTGATTTAACTAACATAGGACTTGACTTCAACAGGTTCACAATGCCTAATATTGTTATAATCATATACCATGGTGGTCCGCTGAACAATCCCAATGCGAACAAGGGATTGCCATTTGAGGGGCCGGGTATGAAAACCTATTATGCCGAAGTTGATCGGAGGTTGAAAACCCTTGATGAATTGAAGATATTTGTCATGGAAGAGTTGGGTGAGAATCCTGATGCGTACAACATGCAAATTACTTATCGTATGCCAAATGAAATCATGAAGCACCGGATTAATTACAAGTATATGCTGATAGAAAAAGACAAACATGTGAAGATCATGTTTGACAAGTTGGAGAGTATAGCTGAAGTAAGTAACATTGAGTTGTACATACAGTTGGAGCTGCGTGCAGGATGGCAAGAGGATATCCAACAAACAACCACAAGCTTACAAGTTGCGCTTCCGGATACTCAATATGAGTATTCTACACATGTAGAGGATGATTATGTTCATGCCGATGGAGATGATGATGATGATGATGACGACGACGACTATGTTGATGAGACTACTGCCGTTAACAATGATGATGACGAGATGATGACGACGACGACTATGTTGATGAGACTACTGTCGTTAACATAATGATGACGATGATGATGATGACGATGATGATGACGACTATGTTGATGAGAATCTTGCCATTAACGGTGAAGATTTTGATGATAAAGATGACTATGAAGACATGATTGAGAGAGGGGACTTTCGGGACTTTGGGGACTTTGAGAGGGACATTGATGACGATGAGACATTAGACGGTGGTGAACCTGATGCAGACAATGTTATTAGTGTCCAAAACATTACAAACACAATCCCTGCCTACGCACCTCCTGCGTTGTCATTCTCTGCAAATACTTGGGAAAATATGGTTGATCTTTCGCATATTGAGATACCATTTGTGTCTACTTGGAGAGAGGGGATGAATTTGTGCAAAGGGTTGACTTTTGCCAGTAAAGTGGAGGTGAAGCGCGTATTAACAATTTGTGCCCTCAAGGAAAAGAAACACTTTAAGATCACTAGGTCGACGAGGAAAAATTTTTGTGCGAAATACGTGCATGAGTCATGCAAGTGGTATGTCTACGCAGTTATGAAGCCCGAGCTCCAAAATCTATGGATGGTCACCGTGTATGTGGGTCCTCACACGTGTATACCGACTGGGGTGCTAAATGATGGTAGAATGATGAGTTGTAATTTTATTGCAGCAGAAATCCATAATAAGTTATGTGAGGATCACACCACTCAAATTAAGGATCTCAGATCTCTGATAGAGGCGAAATATAATGGCCATAAGCCTTCTTACTACAAGGTATTGGATGCGAAACAAAAGGCGATTGCGCTTATGTTTGGAGATTGGGAAGAATCTTACCAAAGGCTGCAAAAGTTGCTAATGGCGTATATTGATCAGGACCCGACTACCCAGTTTTGCTATCGTGTCACACCCACCGATGAAGATCACACCGTATTGTTGCATTATGTGTTTTGGTCTTTCGATCCATGCATATCAGGATTCAAATACTGCAAGCCGGTTATCAGTATTGATGGGACCCATCTGTATGGTAAATATCAGGGAAAGTTGTTGGTCGCAATGGCAACCGATGCTAACAACAAGGTATTCCCTCTCGCCTTTGCTGTTGTGGATTGTGAGTCAGGGTCCAGTTGGAGGTGGTTTTTACGATGCCTCAGAGACACGATTGGCCACCTGATACCTGACGACGGCATTTGCATAATTTCTGACCGACATCTCAGTATCAAAAACGCCATTGCAAACTGGCCTAGAAGGGATGATGGAAAAGCAGGGGTATTTCATAGATATTGTCTTCGACATGTTGCTAGCAACTTCAACACCCATTTTCAGAACTCGACTCTAAAGTTAGCGGCGTTGAAAGCGGGATATGCTAGTCAGGTAGTTAAATTTGCTACCATAATGGACTCCATTAAGCAGGTGGAAATTGAGGCCATTAGGAAGAAGAAGAAGGTGACGGGGAGGGATGGTAAGGAAAAGAATCAAGATTATCTTCCATACACATACCTAATGAGCGAGGATGTGGACATGTGGACCCAGTCATACGATGGTGGGAGACGTTTTGGAGCAATGACAACCAATATATCAGAGTGTTTCAATGGTGTGCTGAAAGGTGCACGGGGCCTTCCTATTGCCGCGTTGGTTGAGTTCACTTGGAGCAAACTTGTTCAATATTTCCACGACCGGCACAAAGAATACCGTTATGAGTTGTCAGAGGGTAAGAAATGGAGTGAATATGCCTTATCCACGTGGGATGTAAATAAGCGTAAATCTGAGAAACACTATCTCAAGCCATTTAGCAATGAAGAGCTGATATTTCAAGTAGTTACCCAACTCAACATGTGTAGCGCAGGAGGGGGAAACCACAGTTACGAAGTTCGGTTACGGGAAAAAACATGCAGTTGTGGGAAATGGCAAAATATAGGGATTCCGTTCACATGCAATTAGAGTATGTGACTATTTACATATTGATTCGACCACGTATATTCACCCATGTTATGGTTTGAACCATGCCCTTAACACTTATGAGCATGCATTTGTGGTTCCTAACTCACAGTCATTATGGAGGGATCCCATGGGGCCAAAGTGGTTGCCTAATCCGGCATTGTTGCGGGCCAAAGGTCGACCGGTGAAGTCACGAATAAGGAATGAGATGGATGGAGTGAGGAATAAGGATCAAGAACCGGGATGGCGGAGGGCGGACGCAGATTTGATAGAGAGTCAACCGAAGCAGACATGTGGCTGTGTCATGCTTCCGGGCATAACCGCAGAAAATGTCCGCAGTCCCGCGGTGCTTCCACAAGCGGCCATGTTCCACACTAGGTAGGTTGGCAAAAATTCATGCATCGGTTAAATAATTGTTGTTCATTCGATGTTTACCTAATGTTTACTATCTTGTCTCCTAATGTAAATACTCTACGTTTTTCAGGCATCCTTCCATGGACGACGTTTTTGTCATGCGGACCGCAGATCTTAGGAAAAGTGACTACGTTGTATTGGCTTTATGTGAACTTTTTGATTGTTGTTGAATGTACTTGTAATTCTATATCCAATGTACCTCTATGAAGATTGTGATTTGAGTAGTATGGTTAGAATTGCAAATTAAGCGTGGTTGGACATGTTTAGAATGGTGATATATTGAGAATGACTTTTGTTGTGATTTGAGTGCATTTACATTGTAAAACAATGCCTGAAACAGAGCATTTTCTGCTGGGGAAAAAAAAATTTGCCCAATGAAAATCGAGTTTTAGAAGCTCGAGTTCCACTGGGCAAATTTTTTTGAAACAGGGCATGCCCCTCTGCCTCTCTGCCTAAAACAGAGGAGTTGGGGAAAAAATTTGCCCAGTGAAACTCGAGTTTTAGAAACTCGAGTTCCACTGGGCAAATTTTTTTGAAACAGGGCATGCCCCTCTGCCTCTCTGCCTGAAACAGAGGAGTTGGGGAAAAAAATTTGCCCAGTGAAACTCGAGTTTTAGAAACTCGAGTTCCACTGGGCAAATTTTTTTGAAACAGGGCATGCTCCTCTGCCTCTCTGCCTGAAACAGAGGAGTTGGGGAAAAAAATTTGCCCAGTGAAACTCGAGTTTTAGACTCGAGTTCCACTGAAACAGGGCATGTGCCTCTCTGCCTGAAACAGAGGAGTTGGGGAAAAAAATTTGCCCAGTGAAACTCGAGTTTAGAAACTCGAGTTCCACTGGGAAAATTTTTTTGAAACAGGGCATGCCTCTCTGCCTGAAACAGAGGAGCTGGGAAAAAAAATTGCCCAAAGGAACTCGATTTTAGAGACTCGAGTTCTTTTGGTATCTGAATTCTTTAATACTGGAGTTATAGTGGAAAATAAAATCGGTCCACATAGTCTGATTTGGTCTGATTTGGTCTAATTTGGTCAATTTGGTTGGTCTAACTTGGTCTGATTTGGTTTGATTTGGTCTGATTTGGTCTAACTTGGTCTGATTTGGTTTGATTTGGTATGATTTGGTCTGATTTGGTCTGATTTGGTCCAATTTGGTCTACTTGGTCTTATTCGGTTTATTTGGTCTGATTTGGTCTATTTGGTCCATTCAGTCCACTAATTTGGTCCATTCAGTCCACTTTGTTCCATTTTGGTCAGGAAGATCCATCTTTGTTACTTACATATATAATTGGAGACAACAAGTTTAGGTTGAGAGCCCTTATTCAAAATCTAAATTTATTAAAACAAATTCTCAGTTTGGGGGTCAATTGTCCACCATTGCTACACTAATGTTCATAGTGCTACATGTTCTGCTCAATAGCTCGGCACTGTTGAACCCTATCTAGTCATATCATTCACACTCACGTCAATACACAGATCTGCATCATTTTGCAATGCACTGTTTTCAAGGATGCAGAAGACCCCTGAAAAGTTTATGATGCATTTAACACAACTCGGTATTGTCTTGTCAAGTTCATGTCAGATGGAACACAAGCATGCTAAATACTCTTCACATGAATACTGTTCAGCTGAATAGTCATGGCAGTACACTGCAACTACTGCCCAGAATAAGAGAATCTCACTGTGACATTGGGAACATTTGAACAAAAAATTCGTGCAGTGGTTTTCCAGCTTGTATTGACATGACAAGCCTGAATATGTTAAATTTTATTATTGAATACACAGTGGAATGAGGTTATAAATATACCACAATTCTTTTCTTATTCCTACACCACTAACTTTGTAGGTTGAGTAAGCTATGAGTCGCAACGCCTCAACATCATCTCGTACACGTAGAAACAAGTTTCAATCTACTTCAACAAATGAATTATCACAAGTTCCAGCAGATCAACAACTACAAACATACACAGACCACTATGGAGGGAAATGGGTTGGAAAGAAGAGAGATTTCGTTAATATGCCAATATACACGTACGAGAGTCTTGGAAGCGTTGGCCACATCATGGTCGGCAAACCTACAAAACTAAGTACAGATACCACCGCAATGGAGTTCACTGTAGCAGAACCACCATGGTCAACCCTATACGAGAAGAGGTGTGAGTTGGAGGTGTATTGTCGATGGCACGGGTTACGAGTTCCTAAGGCACGCTCAGCCGAGTTACCTAGAGATGAGCCTGCCAACATACTTGCTCGCCTTGAACAAGAGAACAATCAAATGCAAAGGCGGTTAGACCGTTTTCATGCAGTCCAAAAAGCTAGGAAGCATCTAAAGGGGAAGGCGCAAGAGCGAGCCATGAAGTCTATTAATGAAATTACTGCGTTAGATGATGAAAGTGACATTTCAGACTTCTCAGATTCAAGCAATGATGACTTCCAAAAATTTCTACCTACGAACATTCAACGTTGTTGTTGATGTTTACACGTTTTGTGAACCTACAAAATGTTGTTGATCGTGAGGGCAAATGATCCTATTGTACGTGCACCTTTGCAAATCTAAAGATGAATTGTTCATTACTTTTGGCTAAGTTTGTATGAAATGACTTGCTCATTTTTTCCCTGCTGTTCGTTGTTGGTATGTTATGAAAAGGTGTACTTGTATTAGTGTTTGCAAGAATTATAAGTGCTTGGTGAAAATTATGGTCTAAACTCACATAATGTACACATTTATTTCAACAAGTTAAACTCAAATGGTATGCATATCAGCATATGGATAAAGTGAATTATTTCTCTCAACTCCTGTTAGTATCAAACCTTGGATCACTCCCAGCAGACAAAGTCTTAATTGCTTCAATAAAAACATCACACAGTTGGTATTGCCCACCATGAATACACAGGACTTGCTACATTTGAGAATTTTTACGACTCCAAAGTCGTAGTAGTTTTGAATATGGCTCTGATTAATATTGAGAGTTTGCCTTAGACAGTAATATGCCATATGTTATCAACAATGTTTTGATAATGTTATTTAAAATATGTTAAAATGTGTTAAAACTATACTAGTTTCTGCAACTTTTTATAGTACAAATGCATAAAAGAGGCTTGTAATTTGTAATTCAATAAAGAGAACCACAATTCCCTTTTCCTATTTGTTGTGATTATCGTATTATAAAAACAAGAAAACAAAAACAAAAACACGCACACACAATGCATATGTATAAATGAGAAGATTGCAGAAAGAGTCCTCAGAACAATCAAAACAGCTTTGCACAAAGTTTAGCCAATACATCAAATTAGAAATGTGAGCTAACAATAACTTATCAAAAAGAACCCAACCTCTTGAGATTTCATGATTAGTCTTTGATTAGCAATTGGTTGAGGGCTGGCTGAGGACAATTATGAATCATTAATGTGGTATATGTAATTTCCATCTAAAGATACTCCTCCATTGAACCATTTGATTGCACACTTCATCAGTCTAATCTTCCTTTCTTTGCAAAACCCATTTGTACCATATCATCTAAAGCTTAGTTCCTTCTACGCATCAATCATGACTATGTTACACGAAGAATATTGAGTACAGATATATCCTAAAATCAGGCACATAAAATTAAGCATACACAACAACAACAACAACATTCTAAGCAAAATCAACCAATCCATGAACCGCAGTTAACTTATAATAAAGATCAAATCCACAAACGAAGTCAATAATTATCCAAACATCAATAAAAATCATACAAAACTTAAACTGCATTGATTTGATTGAATCTCATCTTTCACTCAAAACTCAGAACCTAAGCTTGGTGAAGAACCACCTATTCTTCCCAGTCTTAAAACACTCCTCGAGCCTCTTCTTGGTCTCTTTGGCCGCAGTGACTTTCTTGTCCTTGGACTGAAGCGAATCCGCAGCTACCACGTCTTTCAAATCCACGTCCAAGGTGTAACGCGTGGGCATCAGGTGCTGGAAGTTCACGAGCGTCACGAACGCCTTCACGCGCGACTTCTTCACCGTCTTCTTCGCCGAGTCCTTGCGGATCACTTTGCTTGGGTACTTCTTTATCCCCGCTACCAAACAGTGCCCGTACGGCCTGTCCCGGGTGCCTTCGTCGAAGGATCGAACGATCACAGCCTTGGACAGACATATCATGTTGAGCACAGGTGACTGCATTACTTGTTCAGATATTGCACTGCCATATTTCTCAGCATCTGAGTACATCTCATAGTATTCCTCAATGGCCGTTCACCTTTTATACATCTACATGCAAACAGACATGCTTCAGACAGTGGAAGACAAAAAAGAGCACCATAAGTAGGCAGCTAACAACTAACCCAAATACCCTTCCCTAACCCTCATGTTTTAGATGGAAATGTAAGTACATAGGATTCATCTAAAAAAGCATGCGAGTACAGAGGACAAAATTGAATCTTTCATTTTCCCTGAGGTGTGTGACAAAATTGGATCCACCCTAAGAAAGATAAACTGATATAAAAAGGATAAACCATATGCAATTAATGAAAATGTAATGAAATTATAAATTATCTTTACAGTCATCAGTGATACTTTTTTATGTCTAGAGGATGTATGCATGACCAAATCAAGCATGTTAGATGGTCCCCTCTCCCCTTCACAATTAAGACAGTGTAAAATCCACAATACAGCCAGAAATGCCACATCTGATTCTGAAAGTCATATTCTTAAAAACAAGGTGCTTAATTTCATGATAAAAGTTTTTATTATGCCAAAAAAAGTGTTACTTTTTCCAACCCAGGATTAATATATTGCTATTTCAGCATTCAAAAAAGTTGAGAAACCATCTTTTAAAGAATGAACATCCAAATTGGAGTGAAAGAAAATTCCAAGACAAATACATGATTACCTCAACTCTGATGCATGATAAAGAATATGATTGCAGCATTTCCTCAACCTCCTAAGAGCATTAGGGATAACTGAAGCATCATTTTGAGAAACCAAATTTGAATGTCATACAAGACCGAAACAGTCTAGAAGCATATTTACCTTGATTACACCACGGCAGAAAAGCATCTCAACTACTTCCTTGACAATTGGAAGCAGCCCTGCATGATGGACACCAATCCCTCTATGAAGTAGGCTTTGAACTCTAACAATCTGTACATCACATTATTTTATTATCACCACCCAAATGACGGTGTCAATTGGAAAGAAACTAATCTGTAAGCGACCAAACCTGTGGTAAATTCCTGTCAGATCCCTTTAGTCGGGAAAATGTTTGTCACAGAAAACACGAATCACTTTTCTCTCAGAACTACTAGTTAGGTCAGTTCCATACATGCTATCAGCTGATTTATCACAGCGATTCTTTGAGAAACAAAATATAACCACCTACACATGAGAGTAAAGGCAAGAATAAGCTCCTAACTTATTTCTTAAAAATTATAATTTAACAAAGAAAGAGTCAAGATAATTTAATGCTAACTCACACAAATTAAGCTACCCTAATCTAGTAAAAAATGATCCAAACATAAGCACATCATATAAAAAAAATTCCAAAGTAATCCCAATTAGCATCCCTAGCGAGAATTGTACAGCTACATATCAGCAAAAGAAAATACTTCTACATTATCATTCATTAAAATAAAAAAAAAAAAAACAAAATTCCTTCTAAATCATCGCAGCTCTTCAAGAAAACTAAGTTGCAACTGATTATATCCAAGCACTGTTTGTATAAAACAGTCTAGTATTCATAGGTATCAGACTGAAATAGATTCAGGTTTGTTGGAAAACAAATATTATCTTCCGTTGATAAAAATGAAGGTGCCGCACTAACAAAAAGGGCAAAGTTTTTTTTCCTTGTTGAGGGAAACATTCAATGGCTGAAAACAGAACACTTTATAAAACACTGCTCTAACAAAACTACCTATTTGTTATCTTCCAAAGGCAGTTTTATGTTTTCATATCATTTGATTTAAAAGAAAATCAGCAGCATACAACTAATTCTAAAACATTGAAACAGAGCTACAAAACCACAAATTTAAATATGTTCTCAGTTTGTTTTCAGAATCACCAGAATAAAAAAAGCATGATTAACATGAGATAACTGAAGGAAGATATATTCTAAATACAGGCAATAGAGATTTCTTTGATAGATGTTAATAAGCTGCAACCACAGATTACATCTGATCTCCTTGACCCCCAGTTATTTTGGCTGTTCCCATAGTTTCGATTCCCCCCAACAGTCCCTGTAAAGTTCCCCAGATTTTTGGCTCCCAACTGCTTATCCTGCTTGCCACGATTAGAATGTTCACGTCTTGAGCTCGCCATCATAGCAGCTGGACCCCAACATAAGATCCAGTACCACCACCAACACCATCAAATTCTTTTTTCTTGAATGCATCTTTGGCATTTTAAACCCTAAGGCATAAATGTTTCATTTTCACATATTTTGTAAAGTCTCCAGAATAAAATAGGCAGTGCTCCAGTGGTACTGGTCTTTTCGTAGTCCTGATAACAAAAACATACTTAATAACAGAAATTTAGGTAAGCAAACAGGAAAGGCATATATAATTCCCTTTCTGCTGTATCCTTATTTAAGAAAAGCAATCATGTAAAAATGAAAAAAGAAAGCAAGAAAACCAATAATTTCAAAAACTTCAAGCTCTCAAGATCATGAACTAAAGTAAACACCTGCCTATACCAGGGAAGGGGGTTTTGAGCGAAGGGAGAGGGTACCTCCTGTTGTGTAGCCCATAGTCCCAATGGCTTCTAGTAAGACCTTCCTCCTCCACAACCCCCCCCCCCCCCCCCCCCCAAAAAAACAAAGAACTCCAGTAAGCATACAGATTTACTATTTACCAGTTACGTGGATTTCTTTACGTGTCAATTTTTACATTTCTAAGTTGAAGTATTAAATTTCATCACAATGTCTTTTCAAACTTTATAGATAAAGAATTAAAGGAAAATTCACATTCATGACAAACAAAGATAAGTTGAATGCTTATGAAGTTCTTTCACTTCTTTGGCAAGAATTAGAATCAGCACATATAGATGCTATTTCTGTGGTGAGTACACTGGATCAAGACCATAACCCATGTTTGGTTGAATCAACGTAACTGAAAATAAATATTAAGGTAAATTGGTTTGGAGCTCAACAAAGATTTTATTCTCTTTTTGAGCTCTATTCTTTTATTCAAAGTAAATCATAGCTAATTATAGCTAGCAATATGCCCTTTAAATGGCTCAAATCTTAAAGCCATTCATAGTTATTAGAATTTAGAAGGGTGTAAACCATCTTTAACTTAATTCCATGGTCATAACACAATTAATTAGAGCTTTGAAAGGTCACAGATCTTATACTTCATCTTAAATTACAGCTAACTCAACTTAATGTTTGTACTCACCTCATAAGTGTAACAATTATCAAAACAAACCAATAATTTTTGGAAATGAAAAAATAAAAAACTGAATAATGATATTTTTTCTACTTCTAGAAAATATCACTTATCAAGAGGTTTGCAGTTAAGAGTCCATTATAAAGCCATTTCACTTTTGTCGGAAGACATAAGTTATACCATATTATAAACGTTTTATCTCATTCATTGTGTGAAATTGTGAGAAGAATATAACTGGAAATTCCTGTCTTCTGAAAGAGTTTGAAATTGGAAAGCACAATGGCTAAAACCTCGACTGGTGTGACCTGCACAATTAAAATGCCTTGCTAGGAAGCGAACATGTGAGGCAATGCCAGCAAAGGAACAACTATACGGATGGTCAGCAGCTGAGCAGCATATTGTTGCACTACTAATGATAAGTGATATTTTTCTACTTCTAGAAATGATAGTACTAATAATGATTTGTGATGATACAGATGTGTATAATGTGGCTTTATGTACAATAGCATCTGCAAGCATGTAGACATATGTACTCAGCTTTGCCTGAACTATTCTCCTCAGCTGTAGTTTTGTTTAGGTTTTGATGTTTTTTACTGACCAGAAGAACCTCTTGGTTTCTCTTTGCATCTTGTTATTGCTCTGCATACGATTTTCTGAATAAATAAAAAAAAATCTATCATTTTCTTGCTAATAATAAAAATAAAACAATAAAAAGAATCAACATAAAAGCTACAAAACACAGTTATTTTAGATATATTAAATTACCTGTGAGTTAACTGACACCCTGCTCATTCAGCTAAAAATGATAAAGAAGAAGATCCTAAAGCTTGAAGATGGGCAGTATTTAGATAAAACTCCATATTATAGTGCAAATGGATTCTCTCTATCCAGGCCAAATTAACGTTGGTGGTTTTATTACATTCAATAAAACTTGGAGAAATTTCTGTACATCATTAGAGGATACCAGTGGCATTCTTACTAAGCCATGCAGGCTTCTAATAGAAGTGGATTTACAAAATGTTCAAGACTCAACAAAGCCTATTTTAAGTACACTGGGTTGGCTATACATACACTGCTCAGGCATCCACTGTTACAAGACCATATCTTACACACAAAAAGGGCAATATGTTTTTCCTCACAGCCTCAGACCCTCATACTGTTCATGTTCTTGTTGGACTTCTCTCTGATCCGTCTAGTGCCTTTAGGTTTACACAATGCGTAAGTTGAACAGAGAATCATGGACATTTTCAAATTCACATTGCATTTCAGCGTCAAACAAGAATTACAGTTAAGAAATCTCAACCAGGCCAGCATGTGAATATCATTGATCAACTTTATCTTGCAACTTTAATCAGAAAGGTCACACTCAACACTGGTTGCAAAGAAAATATTCATATGTCAGCATAATCATCCACTTTACCTACAGATAAGAGAGTCGACATCCAAGCCTGCAAACCACTCTGAGCATCCTCTCTTCGTTGCTACTTCCAGCTTGCCAACTGCTTGCTTTGGAACTCCACACCTCACCAGAACAACTCCAAGTAATTTAAATGTACATCATCAGGTTGAAAGCAGCTTCTATCATTCATTAAAGGTTCTCACTGCCTCCCTGAATCTGCCATCCATCACATACAACCCAAGCACATATTGTAACTCAACAATCAGTTTGAAGTCCCAGTTATAATACTTCTAGTAAAAATTGTAAACTTAAAGCTGTAAAAATATGAAGCATCAAACACACATACACAACAAATAAAGCCCCAACAGAAAAAAGATCACATTAGACATTACCTCTGTAACAAACCTCTTTTTCAAGGTTCACTAATTTTGCGTTTTTTAACTCTCGTGTAATGTTTGGGCGGGGGGGAGGCTGCGGGCATCATCCTTAGCTCATCATCGTGCTGCAAGACTTAGATGCATACAGTCAATATTTGGTGTAATGATAAGATAAAATGAACTGCAAAATAGGCCTATACATCGTAATTAATGGTATCGTACCATAGCTGCCTTTGTGTCCTATTTTGTGTCCACCTGTCCCACAAGTGGAGCTCTTCTAGCACGTTGCGGTCGACCTCGTGGGGTGAGGGCTGATGAAGGGGATCCCGTCCGGTACATCAGTATCTGGCTGAAGAGTGTCATCCCAACTGGAGGTCCTAGAGGGTCAGATGAGGATGAGGTAGGTGGGTAATGATGCTCTGTGTACAGGCCAGGAGTGGGGATCATTGTCATGGGTTCAGTACGGTGTGGGTCTATGGGCAAAGTGGTGCACTGGAGCTGGTGGATGGGTTTGAGGGTGTCTCAGGGTGCATAGGAGGGGTCAACTGAGAATGAATACGAGAATCGAAACTGGGCTGTGAAGGTGGGGTGGGTGAAAGGACCTCGGGCTGAGGAGATGCATCTACATGGGTGGAGGGACCTCAGGCTGGAGAGATACGTGCGGGATGGTAGAGGTATCTTAGGACTACTTACAACCCGAGCGATTGTTGCACACTGACCACGGCCCCTAGCTGCACTTGTCCTTCGGCTTGCTGTAGCAGCCGACCATGGCCCCTAGTTGCGCTTGTGCTTGGGCTTGCTGTAGCAGGCCACCACGGCCCCTAGCTGTAGTAGCACGGGTCGGTGTACGTACAGGTGCTGCGCTTGTGCTTGGGGTTGCAAATCTGTTGATTCAGTCTCATGCCCATTGTTTGCCTCTCCATTTGGTGCAGGACCACCACCAGCCCAACCAGATCATTTAGGACGCGTCGGACATGGTTGTGGGCTCGGCTGCCTACAGGAAGCATCTCCAACAGCGCTAAATGGCTTTCAATCTGAAATCGAGAAAGAACCAGTACAATTAGATTTGAGACATTTACGTATCAATTGTAGAATGGATAATATAGTACTTATTAATCTACCTAAACACTCAACTAAGATATATCTAATTAGAACACATTACCGATATATCTAATTTTGCGCTGTTGCGGTCGACATACTTTCGAGTGACTGGACGGTACCAGCGGTAATAGTCATGATCGCGAGGCATCTCACCAGTCTGAGAAGGTGCATGGCAAAGTCGTTGTCGTCTCTCATCCCATGTAAGGATATACGGTCCATGCTCCTCCCTCCAATTCTTCTCCACCTTCCCACGCAAGTCTATTCTATGCAGTCTTTCATCGTACACAACATGGTCGGGTCGCTCTTGTGCCAACCCAAACTGACGAAGGACACGATCTGGGTGGTGTATCTCTACTATGCAAAAACACACAAGTGGCACCCTTGCCGTCCACGTATCCCTCCTTGCAACGCAAAAGTCAGGAAGGTGGCCGAAGTCTGCCTCGTATGGCTGCCACACAATCTACAATAGAAACAAAAACAATTATCATAATATCAAGTTTATTAAAACAAAGGAGATACATAGATAAAGGGAAAAACAAAAATTAAAACAGAAGATGTGTTAAAGGATGAAACAATCATATTCTTAAGGAAAATTAACATAACCAAACAGAATTTTTGTTTGTCATACTTGGTCCGGCTGAATTCTAACTAATTGCTCGCGATAGTGGATCAAGGCCATGCCGGATGGCCTACTCTTCGCACCCGCACCCACCTACAGTTAGAAGCGAATAACATAAGATAAGATAATACCCATGTTATAGTTACTAAGAAGAGTACATTGCACACACAATATTAGAAAATACTTACTTAAATGCAAGTGGAGCATATGGCCATGGGCCATAATCACATCCAGGTGGGGGCTCTATCCTCGGGCACAAGAATGGCAACCTTGCCCATGCCCAATACTGGACCAATGGCCCTTTCTCAGTTGCCCGACACAACTCTCTGTACAACCAAGCCAAGCAACCGCTACCCCAACTATACTGTGGCGGATCACGAAGGTCACGCAGGAACGCCAAGAACATCAAATGCACCCTATCTCCCGACTTGTCCATGAAAAGCTTATCCCCTAGCAGCGCTAAAATGTAGCACCGAGCATACTGGTGTATCTGCATCTCCGTTGCGTCATGAGGCAGTGGCACTGCAATGGCGTGAACAAGGCGGCTGATGAGAATTCTTTGCCCCACCAAAGTTTTGTTGTCATTTGCCGGAGTAAAACCAAGCAACTCCATGCACAGATCTCGCCAATCCCCATCCACCACAGCAGTCGGCCCAACCAAGACCTCACCGTCTATAGGAATCCGAAAATGACCTCCACATCTTGTAGGGTGATTGACATCTCACCATGTGGAAGATGGAACGTATGCGTCTCCGGCCGCCATCGCTCAACTAGGGCCGAAATTAGGCAATGATCTATCTCTCTGGAAGGGGCCCTAAACATCCTTCCAGCCTTAGCAACTTGATAATGTCAATCACCCGATTATCTTCCATCTGAATGCTTGCCATCTCCTTAGTGCGACCACGGCACGTAAGTGGGCCCGGGTCCTGCAAAATCCATACAAATTATAGCGGTTTATTACAACTACAAACTGTGTTTTGAAAGAACTTGCTAACTAAAAGTCAAAGACAACGTAAAAATTAAAGTGATTGTTAGAACTAGATATTTCACCTCGCCATTCCAAATGTCCTCTGATCGATGATATCGTTGTCGCGTCAACAATGACTCGTCAAGTGGACCAGGGTGCAGATCTGTGGCTCGTCATCAATCCGAGGCTCCATACTGCAAACATTTAGAAGGTATCAAAACTCAAAAGCCCCAATTTTTTAAAAAAATTTGTAATTATAACCCAAGAACAAAAATAAAAGCACAAATGATTAATTAGCATAACCTTCTAAATTTGCATAACCTGTTGCAGCCGAGGCAAAGAAAGAGGAAAAGGTGGAAGAGAAAGAGGAATCAGATGATGTAAGCATTCTACAACAAAATTTAATAACCTTCATTAATTAGCATAACCTTCTAAATTTAGTTGTTGGATTTGGTTTCTTCTTCCCTTCCAACCAAATAAGTATTTCGAACCTCTCAATTCATATAATTATTTTGCAAGTATTTTCTTTTAGGGACTAGGGGATTACATATATTCCAATTATGATATTTATTTTTGTGTTTAGCATTTTTTGTTTAAGTGTATCCTTACATATACATGATATCAATTTTAGGAGTCATGTGTAGCTGTGGTGCCACATTTAGGTAATAACATTAGAGAACATGCTAAATTCAAATTCAAAGGCTAAAATTGGTCAAATCAAGGGAGGTGTTGGTGGTGACACACACTGACCATGAAGTGGTATAAGTGAAGGTGCAGAGCTTAGTGAAGTCAGATATGATATTGTTTCCAAATGAGGATGGTATCATGCAAAACTCTATGTTTGTTGTGGGATGCGTTTTGAACGTTTTATTTGTTTTTGCCTTCGCACCACGGTTTTTATTCGCATAAAAACTAAGTTGGAGACACGTAAGCTATGACATTCACTGCTTCAATTCCTTTATAAATACCCCCAATCAACTCATCACAGCTCTTACAGAATCTCACATTGCTCCCAACTCCGGAGAAGAAGAAACAAAGTCGGATTTGGCCTATGCAACTTCTTTCTTCTTCTCATTCTTTTTGCTTCTCTTCCTTCTTTCTCTATTCTTGTTATAGCCATTGAGTTTTAATGGCTCAATTAACAACATTACTGATGTCCCTATTAACCCTTTTTCTATCAACACCAGGTAAATAGCTTAGAAACTAATAACAAATCAACAACAATTGCTTTTTATAAACAAAATGGGCAGGGGCGATATTCCACCAGAAACGACCATTGACCATAGTAGCATTCTAACATTAAACATGCCAAAATCTTTTAATGTTTTGGTTTGAACAAAATCTTTTATTAGCTTCTTTTTTTTCTTTTTTCTTTTTTGTGGAACTACTCAAGAATGTCTTATAGTGCCTTTGATCTGCTTGTAACTTGAACTAATATCTATGAGAATACCCCATCCCATGGGCCATGGATTTTATTCTATCTTAGATAAATATAAATAAAAAATAATAATTGGAAATGAAAATTCCACCCCACTGTGTGTTTCTTCTATGCTAATGCTAGGAGCTTAGGACCATGAGACCCCACCTGTAGCCTGTAGCTGAAGCTTGACTTTTGTTTGGGACAGGTTTTAGTGCCTTTCCACAAACAAAACACTCTGCCGGCGGCACAATGGCAGACGTAGCAGCTCACAACGGGCACAATATATCAACCTACTTAATTTGATAACATTGACCTAATTAACTATAAAAATTAGATTCTTCTCAAGTATCAGACTCAAAAATGTCAACTCAAGGGAGGCTAGAATCTTTCAAATCAACCTAAATTGTCATGTCCATAATTAATATTGCAGATATAGTATGTTAAGTATCTTGAAAATGTTAAGAGTCTTATAACTTAATTATTGATATTTTCAATGAAAACATGGTCAAAATCCTTTGTTCCTATTATAACTATCAATTAGATTTAAAATAAAAATATTTTTTTAAAAAAAGCAGGTCAGTATATTTCAACTTGCTTTTTAAGCATCAGAATTTTGGGTAACAACTCAATTATAAGATGCAACACTGTTTCTCAAGCTGTACGTATCAAAATGGACCTCTGTATGAACAAGGCTATAAGAAAAGCCTCTCAAGTAGCTAAAAAAAACTACAAAATCTATAAGAAAAGCAAAAGCAGGACAGTATATTTGAACTTACTTTTAAAGCATTTAAAATTTTGGGTAACAACTCAACCATGACAAGCAACAGAGAATTCTCAAGCTGTACATATTAAAATGGCTTTCTATATATACAAGACTATACTCTCAAAGTAGCTAAAAAAGACATTAAAAATTTAGAACATAAACTAATTTGTAACCACATCTTTTTCACTTACCTATCTTTAGCTAACTATAGCTAGAGTACAGCCTAACCATAAGTCAGTACTAAACCAAAAATTCTAACATAGTAGCATTCTAACATTAAAACATGCCAAATTCTAACAAAGTTATATTTTCTTTTCTGTTCAATTACAGGAGTGATTTCAACGACTTTTACCATATTAAACAAGTGGTTTTAATTCCTAATCCTTATATTTTTTTAATACCTCAATAGAAATATTTCATGGAGATAGATTTGAATATTACCCAGAAACCAACAAAAACAGAATATGCCAGCAACCCAAATTCGTTTTTTCACATGCTAATAAGTAAAACAGATAATTCGTTACTCTTTTAATATCTTCTTTAAGGTTTAGCTTTGCCATGGATGATGGAAGCACACCATCAAGATCCTGCCTTCAAGAAAGCTATAACAAATGGATAATTTAAGGTAAAAGATTGAATGTGTTTTGATTATTTGGAATCCCACCAGTATTTTTTAAGCCATAATCTACTAGAATATGAGTCATATTCACATGTATCGATTCCATACATGACAAACAGGAGTAGCCTATGAGTGAACATGACAATTTTGCACCCAATCTCCTTTGCATTCTAAAAACATGATGAAGTTTTATGAGGCATGCATAATACATTTTTGATCTCTAAGAATAAGATGACAAATGGTTTTATGTGGCAGACTATCTAGAGCACTAGTAAATCTTAATAGAACCTTTGCCACAGCATTGTTCACACAATATTCTCTTGCCAATCTACATCAAAGTACCATTTGATGACCTACCTCATTATTAGCTCCCTTCTAAGCTATCCCTCAGTGCCTAACCTTGTCTCTTCTAATATGTAATTTTTAGTTCGATGCATAAATTTTTGAACTGCTTACATCCTATGGACTGTCATGTTTCATTATACAGATATCACTCTTCCAAGAGTAGCTATCAGGGAATCGGTCCAGTGCGAAGCCTATCATATGTCATGTTCCTGTGCAGTCATCTTAGTAAACACTCTTTTAAGAATTTTACAATTCTTTTTCATACAAACACAGAGATATAAAATAAATAAAAATACTGCAGAAACTACTATCAATAAGGTGTATGTGGTGATAGAACTCTAAGACCCTACGGTTTCACTATGCAATAATGTTAAAGTAGATATTATAATGTTCTTGGAAAAAATTATGACATATATATATATATGAGAAGCACTTAATTGCTCCTTTACTCAATGATGTCTAGAGCTCAAAACATTAGTGATTTTGGTCAGTTAGTTTTGTTGGAAGTGTGTGAAAAGTGCTGGCCGAAGTATTAGACAATGGACTCAAAAGGCTGTTTCACAAAATGCATCTGTTGAGGGTACACAGATTTTAGATTCCATCTTTGTGGCTGACAAATATCTGGATGGTAAATCATAAGTCATACCCCATAAGTTATTCATCAGTTGGATATTAAAAAGCTTTCGATCATATTTATTGGGATTGTTTAACTTATTTGCTATGAAGGTTTGGTTTTGATGGAAAATGGAAGAAATGGTTTCTCTCTTGCATTTTTATGTGAGGTTTTCAATGTTAATTAATGGCTGCCTTTGGTTTCTTTAGTAGTTAGAGTCTTGAGGTCAGGTGATCCACTTTCACTTTTATTATTCATTCTAATAATGAAAATAAAAAAGGTAATGAATGGGGTTATGGTGGGGGCCTTGTTATCTGGTTTCAGGATATGAGGAGTATGGTAGATTTGGAGAATTTTTTTTTTAATTTGTTTATTTTTTATAGTAAATAATTCATTAATAAAGCAGAGTGGTGCTACCAAAGTACACTGATGTATACAGCAGCAAAGCAAACTAATAAACAAATGAAAGCTCAAGGTATCTGGGAACTCTAGAAAGTCTGCTATAGAAGACAAGAGGACATGTCGAAGTCCATTTGTATAAGGTCTTCAAAAATAGGTACTTCAATTTCAACATGTGTAACTCTTGCCCCTCAAAGCAACGTGCATTCCTTTCCCTCCAAAGACACCACATTAGATATAAAAGGAACAACTTCACAGATCCCCCCGTTACTCCCCTTGCCAAAATGCCCTGTCCAACATGATGACTTCTCCATCACAGAATAAGGCATTACCCAAGAGACACCAAACAAGAAGAAGACCATAGATCACAACTCCCAAGCTACCATACAATGTAAGAAGAGATTATTCACATTCTCTCCATGGCTTTTACACATAAAACACTAAACTACAATAACTACCCCTTGCTTCCTTAAATTATCTATTGTCAATGTCCTTCCTTAATGCTGCACACTACGAGAAGAAAGCCACCCCTCACGGTACTCAAGCTTTCAACTTCTCTGCAAAGGCAAAGCTATACCTCTTCGACGACATTTTATAGTAGCTCATCACTTGGAAGCCTTGTTTTCAATGAGATCCACTTTAATTTATCTACCTTCCCCATGTTGAAACTTTATTTCATATATATCTTCCATAATTGTGCCATAGATTCTACTTCCCAATCATGCAACACTATGAATAGAAGATTCCAATAAAATTGATCATTTCTGAACTTTATATAGTCTGCCACTCTGGGCTTTGTATCTCTAGTGATTAGAAAAAGATTGGGATAGCTCTCCTTTAAAGTAGTCTGACCATTCCACAAATCATGCCAAAGATGAATTTTAGATCCATCACTAACATCATATATGATAAAACGTTCAAAATTGTCCCATTCTCCATAATATGCTATCACAAACCCACTCAACAGGATTGCCTAACCTTGCCCGAAAGCCAGTTCCCCAAGTGGTGCTATACTTTAAAATCCATTGCCCTCTTCCATATACATTTACTTTTAACACATACTGCCACAACCACTTTACCAACATATACCCCAAAACTAACACCAAGTTGATCGAAAATACAATGCATATAGTAACAAACCAACAAGAAAACAGAATATGCCAGCAACCCAAATCATACAACAAGTAACAAACCAAATTCGTCTAACTTAAATCTTACACTAACAAGAAAATCTAAAGCACTAACAACAGACATTATCAAAAACATACCTGCAAACTTCCGTTGAACGATCGCCTGAAGCCGGTTGTGAGGAAAGAGGAGACCGTTTGAGGGTGAGGGTGATTTCCGTTGAACGCCGAGGGGTTGAGGGTGATTTCCGTTGAACGCCGAGGGGTTGAGGGTGATTTCCGTTGGGTGTTTGAGGGAGAGTGTTTGAATTTTTAGTGAGAGTGTTTCAGAGAGAGCGTTTGAGAGATTGAGAGAGTGTGAGTGTTTGAGTGAGGTTGAGAGAGTGTGATTGTTTCAGCGAGGGGTTTGAAAATGGGCGTGTAGATCTCGAGTCTTATAAACTCGATTTCTACGTGGCTACACATGGAAAATTTGTCCACGTAATGGTATTACCGACCACTGCAAATCGAGTTTTAAAAGCTCGATTTTTTCTTGGATCTCGAGTTTATAAAACTCGAGATGCTAGTTTCCTATATTCTTTTGAACAGTGATAACTAACGAAAATGTTACATATGTAATGGTAAATGGCAACAAAATTCTTGAATCTTTTGTGAGATCTGAGAGGTATTTACCTTCAAATACACACATAGAGCTATCAAGATTAAGATTCATATCAAGAACTTGATGGTTGTTTCAGTTGCTGCATAAAGAACTTTCGAGAAGATCTAAAACCTTTGAGTGAAGTCTCAAAGTCACAAGTAAGAGAACTTGTGGTGGCTACAGATCAAGGAAAGAAATAGTCCGTGGATTCGGAGCTGTCATGTGGTCGTGATAGTAAGTTTTCTATATGAGGTAGTAATAGGATGTTAGTGGTCTGAATCTTATTGTACAGACTTAAATTCTTTCATAGTGGATCTATTTTTACCTTGAGGATAGCTAGGTTAAATCTTTCCCAGGATTTTTGCTAGTTTGGTTTTCTTGGGTCATCAAATCTGTGTCTTCTTTACTTTCCGTATTATATTTGTTTTACACATTTGTTTAACCTAGATTTAATTAACAAACTTGTTAATCAATTTGGATTAATATTAGGTTAAACATATTGTGTTAAGGGTCTAAAACCTAACAGAAGCAAATGTAAAAAGCAAAATTTTGATGATTCGCTTTTATTGGGCTGGGAAAGGAACAACAGCTACCTCAAAGAAAGGAATATATGTTCCTCTCATATCGGTTATCTCTATGGAAGCTGGTAATTTTATTGGAGATTGAGAATCTTATTGTTGTCCAATTTCTTCCACACTCAGATTAGATTGATAAACTATGGAATCATAGGAATTTCGTGGATGTAAAACTCCATATGTATCTGCATTTAGATAAAAAACTGAAGACCATGTTAAAGTGCATTTAAATGGATGACAACAAAAAAACTTTATCATCATCTTCATCATTTTATAATCATGCTATGCCAATTTGTCTTTGAGCCATTTGTTTCTATCCTTCTTTGGATTTTTTGTATGGTGCTAAATATATTTATGTTAACATGTAATAGGCTGTGGGCTTTAGGCTCACCTTGTTTACTTGTATATCACACATACTTATACTACAAATATACTTGTACTATACACTCTATCTCATATATAATGGTACTTACATATATATTATATTACTTGAGAAATACAATACTATTCATTCAGTATTTCTAACATGTTATCAGAGCCATTGCTCTGAATTTTTGGTGTGCAATCTACAGTCTTATCTTCTTAGTGTTCTTTGCTACCTTCACCGTTGATGTCACCATTAGACTCATTGTTGTTGTCGTCGTCATACACTGAAGACCACTACCATTCCAATTGCAACCATAAAATTTTGCCCTGATCCTCTTGTCACCGATACCATTGAAATCGTCTTCTTCCGATGTACATCATCAGAGAAGAATTGACGTCATTGGGCATCTCATGTGCCCTCATACGCTGCCCAAAGTAATCTGCATCAAAGACACGCACCACACGCGCCACCAGACAATTCTGCTTTATCGTTCCATATGCACCTCATGTGCTTACTTGCCTCACTCTCCCATGCGCTTCACGTGCCCACTTGCCTCACACACCCATGCATCTCACTCGCCCACGTAAAATTCCAATTGCAAACGTCTTAGCCATAATATTGAGACTTGCTATTAACGCAACAAATCAGCTGTTTCCATTTCTGCTGCTACTGTTGCTAACACTGAGAGTATCCAACCAACGGTTCCCATCTTCACAAAGTCCAAGTCTTCTAGATCCACTATCACTATTTCCATGGTTGATCTTCAAAACATAATCACCAATACCATTCGTATGGTTGGTAATGCATCTTATTCCTCTTCTCTCTCAGTTTCATCTAGTATGTCTCCTTCCTCTTGTCTTATGGATTCTTCTTGTTACAACCACATGACACCTCACTCATCCTTATTTTCTCAACTTGAACTTGCACCACACCCTCCTAATATTTGCATAGCTAATAGTTCCACAATGTTTGTTCATAATATAGGTTCTATCTCGACCTTTAACCTCTGGGTTCCTTGGGGTCTTTAATGTTCCTAACCTTTCTTACAATTTATTTTATGGGACAATTAGTTGAGTTGGGTTATCGCATTACCTTTGATTATTCTGGGTGTACTGTGTAGGATCCGAGGACGGGACAGAAGCTTAGGACCGGTCCTAGAGTTGGGCGTATGTTTCTCGTGGACAACCTTCGTCTTCCATATGTTGCTCCTGTTTCTGTTGCTGCTACAGTTTCTTCTATTCATTCCCTTGCACTTTGGCATACTCGACTTGGTCACGCATCTTCCTTTCGGGTACAACACTTGGCTTCTTGAGTTTTGTTAGGTTCAGTGTCCACAGAAAATTTTGATTGTGTTTCATGTCAGTTAGGAAAACAACCAGTTTTGCCTTTCATACTAGTGAATCAATGTCCATTGATATCTTTGGCCTAATTCATTCTAATGTTTGGGGGCCTTCCTCTGTCTCTAGTATTGGTAGATTTCGATAATTTGTTGTCTTTGTTGATGATTATTCCCGCTATAGCTGAATTTTTCATATGAAACATCGTTTTGAATTATTGCAAGTATATTGTAATTTTGCAAAAATGGTTGAAACTCAATTTTCTAAATGAATCAAAATTCTTTGATCGGATAGTGCTCTTGAATACACTCAATATGCTCTCCAAGCTATTTTGCATTCCTATAGCACTATTCATCAACTAATTTGTCTAGGTACCTCTCAACAAAATGGTAAAGTCGAACGAAAATTTCATCATATTCTTGACATTGTTCGTGCTCTTCTTCTCTCTACCAAAATTCCTACTCTTTTTTGGGGTGAAGTTACTCTTCATGTTGTTCATGCTATTAACTGCATTCCTAGTTTGGCCATCCAAAATCAAACTCCATATGAATGCCTTTTTGGGTCAGCTCCAGACTATACCACCTTTGCTCTTTCTGTTATGCTTGTTTCATTCTTTTTCAGTCGCAAGAGCATAACAAACTTAAGCTTCGGTATAGACTTTGTTGTTTTCTTGGCTATGGTGAAACTCAAAAGAGGTATCGGTGTTATAATTATGTCTCTCATTGTTTTCGTATCTCTAGCAATATTGTCTTTTGGGAACATAGCTTCTTTTTCGAGCTCTCTCACTTCTGTGCCTCCCCATCTACCTCCTTTGTCTTAGATCTTTTTTCAGATGAGCCATATATTCCTTTTATAGTTGCTCTTGATCCTCTTATAGACTTCTTTGTTCAACCACCAGATATTTTTAATGCCTTTCTTGGATCCCCCTTTAATGAATAGGTGGAAGATGAATAGGTCAAAGACGAGCTACCCAACCCTAGGCTTGGGTCAGCTGCTCTTGCTTCGCCTAAAGATCTTGCACAAGACATTCCACCTCGTCACTCAGCTTGGGTAAGATCCATTCTTGCACATTTACTTTACCATCACTGTTACATTTGCCTTACTACACTACATGAGCCTCATAGCTATCGTGAGGCCTCTATTGACCCTTTATCGTAGATTGCAATGAAAGAGGAACTTGATTCATTATCTAAAAACCATACTTGGGATTTGGTGATTCTCCCTCCTAGGAAATTTGTGGTTGGTTGTAAGTGGATCTTCAAGATCAAGACTTGCTTTGATAGGTCCATTGAGCAATATAAAGCTCATCTTATTGCAAAAGGTTTTACACAGGAATATGTGATTAATTATGAAGAAACCTTTGCTCTGGTTGCTCGAATCTCATCTGTTTGTACCCTTTTAGCTGTTGCCGCTACTAGTAAATGGGAAATTTTTAGGATGAATGTCAAAAATACATTCCTTAATGATAATTTAAGTGAAGAAGTTTATATGCAACCTCCTCCTGGTCTCTCTATTGAATCGAACAAGGTTTGTCACATTCGATGTACACTTTATGGTCTCAAACAAGCTCCACGAGCTTGGTTTGCCAAGTTTAGCTCTACCATCTCTCGTTTGGGTTACATTGCCAGTTATTATGATTCTGCCTTATTTCTTCGTTGCACTAACAAATGCACTATTTTGCTTCTTTTATATGTGGATGACATGATCATAATTGGTGATGACCTTAGTAGAATTCAAGAACTCAAAGGCATTATTTTGCTTCTCCAATATATGAATGATATAATCATAACTGGTGATGACCTTAGTGGCATTTAAGAACTCAAGAATTTTCTTAGTTAGCAGTTTGAGATGAAAGATCTTGGACATCTCAGCTACTTCTTGGGTTTTGAAATCTGTCATTCTACAGACGGACTTTATATTACTCAAGTCAAGTATACTTTTGAACTTTTATCTCAAGTTGGACTCACTAATAGCAAGACTGTTGACACTCCAATTGAATTTAATGCGCATCTAACTCCCTCAGGGGGAAACCATTGTCTAATCTCTCTCTTTATAGCTACGTGGTTGGCAGCCTAGTTTATCTCATTGTCACTCGTCCAAACATTTCCTATGTTGTTCACTAGGTGAGCCAGTATTTGTCTACTCCACAATTGACTCATTATGCTGCTGTTCTATGCATTCTTCGATACCTGAAGGGCATTCTCTTCCATGAACTTTTCTACTCTGCTCAGTCTCTCCTTGTTCTTCGTGCATTCTCTGATGCTGATTAGGCAGGAGATCTCACTAATCGTAGGTGCACCATTGGTTATTGCTTTCTTTTTGGTTCTTCTCTGATTTCTTGGCAAAGTAAGAAACAAACCTTTGTGGCCCGCTCTAATACTGAAGTAGAATATCGTGCCTTTGCTGATATCGCATTTGAGCTTCTTTGACTATAATGACTTCTTAAAGACTCAGATGTGTCCACATCCTCTGCTACTTCTCTTTATTCTGACAACCAGAGTGTCATTCATATTTCTCATAATGATGTCTTCCATGAATGGACTAAACACATCAAGATCGATTGTCATTTTATCCGTTATCATCTTGTCTATGATACTCTCAAGCTGTTCTCAGTCTACTCTAAAGATCAACTTGCAGATATCTTCATCAAGTCACATCCCAAGGGACGCCTTTGTGCTTTGGTTGACAACCTCAAATTGATCTCACACCCACCTTGAGTTTGAGGGGGGCTGTTAACGTGTAATAGGTTGTGGGCTTTAAGCCCACCTTGTTTACTTGTATAGCACATATACTTGTACTATACACTCTACCTCCTATATAAAGAACTTCATGTATATTTTATTACTTGAGAAATACAATACTATTCATTCAATATTTCTAACATAGAATGCAATCTTAAAATTATTGTCCTTAGTTATTTTTATTTTCAGTAGATTTTAGTCTCCCTGATGATGGTAAGATGAGGATATCCATTGTGGTTGGAGCTGTAGTTGTGGTGCTACTCCTTATTTTTATGATTTTGTGCATTCTTTGGTGAAAAGGAATTTGGGAGCGAGGATATCATAGGAAAATGGTAATTTGTGTAAATCTTACGTGGATATTAGAAAGGACAGTATTCATTATCTTTGTTAAATTACTAATTGTCCCAAAAGCTTAAGCTATTAGAAAATGGTGAGTTTAATCACTTAACTATATTTCCCTAGATGATCAGCATTCCAGAGTACATTTTAAAAAGAAACTGTAGGATTTTTGGGCTCAGAGCTTATGATCTTTTATTTGGGATGATGCATGATTATTTGGGTCATTGAGTTCCAATTTTGATGATAATGAGCCTATGGAATCATGGGAAAAAAGATTATCATTGCTTCTTCTTTTTTTATTTATTCCCATTCTATGATAAACAAATGGAATATTTCGCATTTTCATCTAGTTTTTTGATTGCTAGTAAAGTACTTGTGAGTGAAAAAGAAGCAAAAGACAAAATCTAATAGCTTAGGGGGGGGGGGGGGGGGTTGTACTCGTTCATCTATTTTTCTTTTTCCAAAGGCATTTGATTTTCTTCTCCTCTTTAAGAGTCATCTAACTAGTCAAAAGGTATGCATTTTTAATTGGTAAAAAATTGATCTTGTTATACTATAAGATGCAGTCTGACATCTTAGCTTGATGCCTTTGACAGAGTTAAAAGGATTATATTTGCAAACCGTTTTTTTTTTACATATAGACAAATAAAAGTTGCCACTAATAACTTCAATGTTGTCAACAAGATTGGGGAAGGTGGTTTTGGATCAGTTTATAAGGTATTCGATAGCTCCTTTTCTATTCTAGAATGAATTTATATTTCCATCCTTTTTTATAATGCATTAATCTATTCTTGATGTAGGCTATTCTATTTTATGGTACTGTAATTGCAGCTAAGCAACTTTCATCAAAATTAAAGCAAGGAAGCTGTGAGTTTGTGAATGAAATAGGCATAATATCTGGTTTACAACATCCTAATCTTGATAGATTGTATGGATGTTGTATTGAAAGAAAACAACTATTGTTGGTATATGAGTACATGGAAAACAATAGCCTTGCACATGCTTTGTTTGGTAAGCTAGTTTTCCATACCTTACCAGATTGGTCTTTGCATTTTATGTTGATAATAGAAGAATGAGGGCGAAACACTAATGGGATCTAAACATCAATTTTAGGTCCTGGGGATGTCTAGTTAAAATTGGATTAGTCTGCAAGGCAGAAAATATGTGTTGGCATAGTGAGAGGTCTGGGTTTTTTGCATGAGGAATCAACACTTAAATTGTTCATAGAGACATCAAATCTACTAATACGTTACTTGACCAAGACCACAACCATAAGATCCATAGTCTTATCCAACATTCTACTAATTGCACCTATAACTATGACAAACAACAAAGGAGACAAGGGGTCTCATTGTCTTAACCCCATATAAGGATAGAGATCCGAATCATGTACAGGCATAAGTGGAATAAAACAAAATGGGTAGGGCCTAGGATTTGTTTGGAATTAACACCAAGTAGTGAAAATAGAAAAAATACAGCCAATAAGTCATAACCAAGTATGGGAGAATGATAAGAATCCAAGAACTAGTACATAGACTTTCTTGGAATTAGCACCAAGCACAAGAAGAATTCAACCCAAATTACATTAAGAAAATATTTTTTCACACTAGTTCACACACATATTCACAATTGATGTGAGAATGTCCACATTTTAAAATTATCAGACATTTTAGCACATAAAAGTATATGATGAGAAAAAAAAAATCCTTACATTAATCCATGACCAACTGGCTACAATAAGGAATCATGTGCTTCACCATAGGCTCTCCAAATTTCACATCTAAGATAGAAAGAAAATAAACTCATAATAAGATTACATAAGATATGAAGGTAAAAATCAAATCCCTCTAATAGCATCAATTAGAGTTAATCAACGTATCGCTGGTGCGTGTGATGTAGTGATAGGAAGCCCTCAAAAGGACCCATAATTTTGAACCACGTGCCAAGAGGTCGTGAATTCAAGTACTAGTACAGACCCATACTTCCTAATATGTAGAAATTGTAATAATGGAGTCAAGTGGTGGCACACCCTGCTATAGTGGCTCCCATAGGCTTACCAATATATCTAAGTGACAATATACCATGAGGCGTGAAGTGATGATTACACACAATAGTCCCTTTTTTTCTTCTTAAAAAAAGAGAGTTAACCAACATCAATCAGGTTCAACAAAATGAATCAGTACTAATTACTAATAGGCCTAATTTAAAATTTGCACCACAATATCTACTACTCCACACACCCAGCACACCTCCCCCCCCCCCCCCCCCCCCCAAAAAAAAGGAGAAAAAAAACATTTATCTTTGACGGCAATTACTCAAGCACTTTGATCCATTTTGCCACTTTCAAAAAATGTAACTTTCTAATTTAATATACGTATTAGTTATTACTCTTGCTTTTTTTTTTTTCTTTGGTTACAATTATTACAAATTTTCTTCTAAAAACAAACAATTACTAATTTATTACGTAGACCTTACAAACTGATGAGTCAACTTTTAAAA
The DNA here is from genome assembly GCA_014183005.1 of Castanea mollissima. NCBI lineage: Eukaryota > Viridiplantae > Streptophyta > Magnoliopsida > Fagales > Fagaceae > Castanea > Castanea mollissima. The sequence continues at coordinate 43,122,378 of JACAVU010000002.1, read as the reverse complement.
CATAAACCAAGAAAGTAATTAAGAATTTAATTATTATATTGCTAATTTGGCACCAATCACATTTGTTTATACTTTTGTAAGTTTTTTGTAATAAAATTTGTAGTAGGTCTAATATTTTCCTTTATTGTTTTGTTATCACTTCTAGTTCAGTGAAAGCTATACTCTCTCATATGGTGGCTGTCTTAATTACATGATTGCATGCTTAATAAAAGTTGATAGTTAACTGCTGTTGGTCCCGTTGGATTTAGAAATTTATACTATCATACTAGTGAACCAAATATCATAACTGAATGTATATGTTGCAGGGGCTATATGGCACCTGAATATGTATTATGAGGCATTTTAACTTACAAGACAGATGTTTATAGTTTTGGAGTTGTTGTATTGGAAATTGTTGTTGGGAAGAACAACAGGAAACGTGGACCAAACGAGAATCCTGCATGTCTTCTAGATTGGGTAAGATACATCCTTTCCATGTTCTTTTGAAACTTCGCAGCTAAAAGAAACATATGAAGCATGAACCCAGGTTGCATCTTTTGGAGCTACTCCGTTTGACACTTTGACTAGGTCAACCTGCTTTATGCTTCGTTGGGCTCAAGGGGGAAAATCATCATACATAATTTAGCTGAAATTGTCTGACCCCCACTTTTATGAGGAAAGAATTTAGCCAATTGAACAATATTTTATGCTTTCATATTCAAGGCTCAAGTTGCATATCTAATTTTTCATTGAAATCTAAGTGATGCGGTGATAATGTCTTAACGTTTTGTTAAAATTCTTCAAGACATTGGAAAAGTAAACTATATTTTGCAAAAAAAAAAATGAAAAGGATGAATTTCCCAACTAAAAAGAAGTTGTTATTAATTGCTTTATATTTAAATTATAAAAACTATTCTTTTGTTAATTTACTCACTTATTTTTTCATAATTTTTTTTATAGAAGATATAAATTCTATTCTAGCATAATTTAAGTATATATATGTGTGTGAAGCTCCTTTCTGAAAACTTGAATCCTGACTTTTTTCCTCATACACCACAAGTACTTAATTGTTGTAGAATGATCATCGCGCTAAAAGTGTGTAGTGATATTTTGTCATCATTTGAATAAGAAGCCTATAGGTTTGCTCATTTATAGAAAATTACAAAATTAAACCACTTTTTTTTTCATTGGTTTCCTTCTCACTTCCAAACTCTCTTCTTTGCCCCTTTAGGCCATCATTTTACATCAGAAAGGGAAGCTGATGGAGCTTGTAGATCCAGAATTGGGGTCTGCGTTCAGTAAGGAAGAGGCACTTAGAATGATCAAGGTGGCTTTATTATGCATTAATCCATCACCAGCACTTAGGCCGACCATGAGTGCCGTAGTGAGCATGCTTGAAGGACAAATAGTCGTTGATGAATTGAACATGGTCAGAGCCAACGTGAAAGCTCAATGGAAAGTCAGAGCCTCACTCAATCATTAAAGGCTAGATGGATTGGGTCTTCTTCTACATCTTCCCGGGATCTCTATCCCACTAATCTTGACTCTCGGTAATATATATAATCAACTAAGCATGCCATCTAGCTTCTTTGACAAGTAATTTGTGCTTGTTTAATGATAAGTAACTATATATTTGTTTCACTAACTCCCAAAGATAAATGGATTAGCTATGTGACTATGAGTAAGTCTTGTGGTTCATTAGTCTCAAGTTTCTCGCCATGTGATCTTGAGTTTGGCTCCCTCCATTAGTATACAGCCAACTCCCTGGCTCCTTGCAGTTACCTAAGAGATTTATTCATGAATGTGCAACAGGACGGTTGCCTATGCCTATTGCTCCAAATAGCCTATGGACTAGTTAGGTTTCAAAAAAATTTGGATATCTGTTAAAAATAGAAAAAGAAAAGAAAAGATAAACTATGTCGTTTCAAATTTCAACTCCAACATTTGTAAGAGGAAACTCAATATATTTTTCACAAACTGAAGAATTGTTCCGTCTCGATATGACTACATGTGGCCCTAGATATCTATAGTGTTGAGCTTGTAATCATTATTAATTATAGAGATGCATATACTCTTCTTGTGCATCTGCCCAGGATCTTTATCCTATAAATCTTGATTCCTGGTAATGTAAGCATGCTAATTCCCTCTAAGCTTATAAGATAGGTAAATATTTGTTTAATGATAAGAAACTATATTTATTTCACTTTCTCCAGGAGTGAAAAGCTCAGCTCTGTGGTATTAATTCCAACATGATACTTTGGAGTTTGGATGGGATTTATTTGGGAGTGAGGCACATCTGGGTCAAGGGCACACTTATTTATTTAGCCCATTGTCGGCTTATGGACAAAAATATGGTCTATGCCAATATTGCCAAGGGTAATTGGGCTTGGTTTGGGGGTTAAACCACCACTTGACTTGATTCCTTCGGATAGACAATTGCAATCCTACGAATCGGATGAGTTTAAGTTATATTTGGTGTATATTCACAAGAGTTACACTATTTTTGAATCATTGGATTTTATTAGATCTAATGTTAGAAAAAGAACAAGATGCCATGACATTAATGTTCTCTATTTTGCGAAATTTAGGCTTTCTCTCTTAGCCCCGAAATTTGTCACTTATGCTCTCTTGAGTCTCTATAATAACGCGTTTGGGAGGAGGAAAATGAATAGAATGAAAAGAATAGTTTTAGAATATTCTTCCCTTTCTTTGTTTGAGAGTTGTAATTGAGGGAATGGAAAGTTTGTTCCATTGATTGGGAGTATAAGTGGAAGAGAATAGAATGAATATGATGGAGCTACTCTTTATTTCCTCAAATTTTCACTCCCTATCCCAAATTGGAAAGGATTTAAAGGAATAAAATAAAATTTAATGAATTTTTTACTAAAATTTTCCTATTTATTCATTTATTTATTTTAAAATATGGATCTAATAGTAACATTTTCATAAAATGATTCTATTTATTTTTCTCCATATTACTCCTAAATAAGGTTATTTACCTTCTACTATTTTATTTTAAAACATTCAAATAATATTAATTAATTTCATTCTATTCATTGTCGGTGCTTAATGGTTGGAAGGCTCCCAGCCAAGCCATATCTATGTTGTACTCCAAAGTCCAAACTGACTAGTCAAGTTGTTGTAATAGAAGCTTTTCTTAATTATTTATAAGGGTTTAATGTAATTAAACCCACATGTAGTTTCCTAGAAGACCTATGTTGTTTTTCTTCTTTCTCTCTTCTTATGTTTTTTTTATTTTTATTTTTTTTATCTTACATTTAAATGAAGGTCCCAGACTTCTTCAGCTTTTTCCAACTCTTTTATACAAGAGTAATGCTACAAACACAAATTATTTTACAACATTTTTACAAATTGTTAATGTTGCTTTAGCATTTTCCAAATAGTTATTGTAAGCAAAATGTGATATTAGTGATGGGCCTATATTAGAATTAATAAGAATTTGTCATATCAGTAGTTTGTAAAAATGTTATAAAATAATTTATGTAGGTAACATTACTTTTTATACAATGAGGATCTTCTTTTTTTTTCAATCCATTCTCCTATGTAATAGGGCTTGGACCACCACGGGCATTAACTCATATTATGCCTTTTTAAGCTTTGGGCCTTTTGGCCAATATTTTGGTTTGGGCCTTATCACCCTCCCTTTTCAAGCAGAGACTGAAGCTCAAAGGTGGGCAAGAAGCATGTCAATTGATGAAGGCTGTGATTTAGTGGTAGTGGAAGGTGACTGACTTCCTTGTCTGCTATCAATCCTTATCCCTTGCAGTTCCAACATTCCTAGGAGAATTAGAACTATGATTCGGGTCTGCAAATGCTGCAGCATCTCATTATTTAGCCAAACGGTCTTTGATCTGTAATTTTGTGGGGTCTTTTGGTATCGACTGTTGTCCTTGTTTGGTTGGTATTCTTGTAAAGGACTCTGGTCCTTTGTAATTCTATGGTGTTTGTTAAAAAAGTCTTCTAATCATACAAAAAAAAAATTGTAGTGACCAAATGACTTGCTCGTTTACTCAAGTCGATGTTTGCCGACAATCGTATAATTGAAATGCAATTTGCAGTCAATTTCCACTCATACGTGTAACCCAATATGCAACCTATATAAGTGTATAACATGTAGTCTCTAATACAAAAATGTGTCAAATTTTTTGTTTTTAAAATTGCTCAAAAGAATTTCCTCACACACAAGGGTCCAAGATTTGATTTTTCAGATTTTTGTGGGTCTATTTGGTGACATGGAAGATACATTGTATTCGTTTATTTATTTATTTTGGTAGAATGTATAGATGTGGACCCTTTTGTCCCAAGGGTACGATTAAAATCAATCATCAAAAAAAAAATATATATATATATATAAAAGCAGAGACCTCATGCAAGAAAGCATGAGGTTTTGTTATGTGACGCATTCTTTGATAGCCATCCAGTTTTTTTATTTGGTTCAAGTTATACCTCATCTATTACTTATTACTCATCAATCCTTTCTCTCAAGTCTCAATTGACTAAAATAACTTTTAAAATTTCAAGTATACCATTAATTGTTTAATAAAGAAAAAAAAGAGAAGAAATACCATTAATTTAGCTCTTCTACGTCTAACCCTTCGTTTGTCCGCCTCTTGCAATTATCTAAGTTATATAACTCTTCTACATCTAACCCTTCAGTTGCCCACCTCTTTCAATTATCTAAGTTATATATTAATTAGTACACTTCCTTCTAGCCATGAGTCTCCTTTTACAATCACTTCGCTTTTATTTCTTCTTCTTTCTAAAATCTTTAGCTACACATTTTTTAACAATCACATTTTTATAACTCAAATTCTTGATGTATTGTTGGACAAATTGTGCTTGAAATGAGTAAATCCTATGGCAAAATCGCAGTTTTGCATTTTGAAATTTGTAAAGTTCAAACATGGTGAGTAAGGGTTTGAAATTTTATTCTTTTTCTCCTTTTGAAATTTTATTCTAGAAAAGTGATTACATTCTTAGCTAAGTAAGAGGAAACACAAATACTGTGCTTTAACTAATATAAACTAAATTAATTTTTGTTGCTGTTATTTAATCTAATATTAGAGTTTACAACAGAGGGTTAGGTTTTAATTGTGTTGTTATCAATTCAATATTAGAGTGTGCAATTTTGATGTGTTGGGTGTTTTGTTTGAATTATTACAAACAAATAAAAAGATATGGTTTATGAAATTCTATGACAAGGGCAATGGCAAGGAATCCAATCATGTCCAATTTCTCTCTCTCTCCACACCTTTGCAAATACCACAAATGTGTCATCATAATTGGAATGTCCCATTATTTTCTTTAGAATGTTATTTTTAATTTCAGCAATCAACTGGGTTTATTTTTATTTTTTGGGCACAATGATCATCATATGTAAAGGTTAAAATCTAGAGCATCTTATCACAACTATTAGTATACGTCATTTTCTTACTTTCTAACTTCCATTCACGTAACTGAAACTAAGTAAGGTTGACTAATGAATATCCTTGATTAAAATCTCATTTCAACTACTACTAGGCATTAGCCACCTATTGTTGCTACAGTGCTCAAAGGCCCTATAGGAAATTTATGGCTTAACTACATATTATTGCTAGATATCAACACAACACAAATTTCATCTTTCATGTGCATTTTAATTTAGTCTTTTTTCTCTTTTGAATTTAACTTGCTTTTTATCAATGTTTATTCTTTGTTGTTAATTAATGATATGCTTTTGATTACATAAAACATTTGGATATTAATGTTTTCATTCTTAATCAATTTTGAGTGTTTTTTGGATGTAGTTAAGCATCAATGTAGTAGACCTCGTGTTAATTTATGTGTTGCTTAATGTACTATGTGCAAGAAGATGAATTAAAAGGTCTGAGTTTACATGTGCAGGGGATGAACTTTATGCAATCTTCTGTAGGAAGTGGACCGTTCAGACAATGACACAATAACACATTAAAGAATGTAAATTCTGTTCATGTTTCCTAGCTATAAGAAACTTTTTTTTATTTAATAATAATTTTTAGTTCTAAGGCATGCAAATGCTTATATTTGGCAATTTGCTTTGTAAATTTACAAAGTTTTCTACTTATGATGAGGAATTTCATATTTGAAAGCTTTAAAGGGGCAATTGAATATAAATGTTCTTGGAATTACTTTTTAACTATTGTTGTTTATGACTTTCAAACGAGTAACAACTGCATATTGCAAAATTTCATGTTGATATTAGTTTGGGATACTTACAAAAAATAACAGAGAATGTTGCCAAATCTAAATTTGGCAGATTTGGCACTAATTAACTACACTCAATAGAATTTTTAATTTTAAAATTGAGCTTTAATAGGATTTGATTATGGTTAGGAACTAGGTTTTGGTTTGAATTTAGTTTTACTAACTAAACTCTGTAAATTAAACATGACTAACAATAATTGTATTAATGAACGCAAGGGGTTAAAAGATATTTTTTTTACAAAATATTTCAAAATGAACCATGCATCGTGCATGGATATTGGCTAGTTTTAATAATACTAGTCGCTAACTTATGCAATGCGTAGGAAAATTACTGAAAATGCTAGAGATCACAAATTAGGATAGGCTCTAGGATAGGCATTCTAGGGTTTTTGTGTTAGGAGCAGCATGCGTGTTCTCCTTTTCTTTTTGTGAGAGAGGCCAATTGTGTTTCTTTTAAATAAAAAAAAAATAATTGAAAAAAATAAAAAATGCTGATTTGTAAAATTGTGGAGCTAATAAAATTGATGTGACAATATATTATGAAGTCAACAAAAAGCCAAAGAATTCAGTTTTATAGTATAAATATAGATGACAATATAGATGATAACATCACTGTAAACAATCCATTATTCTTAGAGATTTTGCTTTTGAATAAAAATAAATCAATAAATTACTGTAAGATACATAATAAACAAGATACGGGTAAATAAAAAAATAAAAATAAAGACCATTATTAAGAATAAACTTCCATGGTTTGACCAAAAAAAAACTTCCATGGTGATAATTAATTCACGCCGACAAACAATTCCGTGTTTGGTTCATTAGATGAAAGAGAAATCCTTCATGGGTCCTCCACAAACATTTTATTTTCTGTCTTTACTTCTTCCTAACCAAACAAGGGAAATGAAAACATCCTCTCTTTTTCTTCACAGAAGAAGATTCATCAGCATCCCACTCATCTAATAAACTTTTCAGTACTGTTCCACCAAGACCCCCAGTGAAAAGACGTAAACCCTCCATGAACTGAACAATTTGTGACATCGTGGGGCGTATCTGATGATAGACCACGCAACGAAATATCAACTTTGTAATTGCTACTCCATCAAGAGCATGAAATCCAGGTTCTCTCTTCAGGCTCTCATGCACGAGTGGACAGTCAACTGGTTGGAAGCCAGAATGCTTGTATTTTACCCAAGCCCATAACTCAGGTAGTTCATCATCATATTTCCACTTCTCCCCACCGAAGGCATGTTTACATATGAGTTCAATAAGCACAATAGCAAATGAAAACTGATCTGCTCTCGGCCCCCATTTTCCTGTTACAAATTTTTTTTGGTAAGTACTATAGTAAAATTAAAAGAGGGGGGGAAAGTACAATTGGAATGCCAAAAGACTCATGGGTCCAAGCTATTATTCTACGGCAAAACATTACTTTAAACAACAGACAGGGACAGGAAATAAAAGAGAACAAAAGGGTAAACCTAGTCTCACAGTCAGGCTTCCTATTCACTCCTATGGTTTGTACATCCGAGATATGGTTGCCCACTAAAGAATATAGAACGATATAGAACACTATAAACCTGATACGTAGACTCCAAAGAATATAAACCTGACACAAGTACTAAACATTTTCTAAAAGTGCACAAAAAGCGTGTGCCACCCTAGTACATAGAAGGAAACCAGAGAAAAAAAACCCTACTAACATCTAGGCCTGTTTGATAACATTATTTGAACAATATTTTTTTATTATTTAAACAGCACAATATGTATTTCTACAACACTTTTTTACTACACATATTTTTATAATATTTAAACAATATTACTAAAACAACGTTACCAAACATTACCAAACGGGCCTCTAATGTTTTATAGCTCAAAATATCCAATATTGAAGAAAAAGTAAAGCTATGAGTAGCAACAATCAATTTGTATAAAGTTACAGAATTATGAGCTTAATATCTTGCACTGTAAGTTCACCTTCCAAATGTAAAAATGTACAGGAATTCCATTAATGCCAAATACAACACATAAGTGCCATTGGCCCATTGCCACATTCCAAATCATAACTGAATTTGGTTGCACAATTTCTTTGGCAGGGTGAATTTAGTGTTTTAACGGTAAAAATAGGTGCACTTGGATTTAAAGGTCGTTGAAAAAAAAACAATCAAGAAAACATAGCTTGGGATTGAAACAATCAAGAAAACACAGATTTTAGGTTGCAGTTTTTGAAAACTATGACTATTACTCTTGAAATATTGTTCTGGATTCATATGTTTGAATGCTAGTTGAAGGGGCAACGAGTATTTATAAAAGGCTTCCTAGTTTCAAAAAGTATGTAAACAAGAGATTTAGCCTCTTCATATCATGTTAGGATATGAGATAGTTAGAGCTTAAACAAATCACAAGGAGGCTAAAATAGACGAGATGAAAGGCTGAATCTGAAACCAAAATGATACAGGACAGAAGGTTTGAAACTAAGAAGTCATCAGGGTTTCAGTTTCAGCACCAAAAACTTTATTAAAAGCACTGCTGACAGGCTGATACTAGAAATTAGGTGTTAAAAAATTGAGAAATTAGGTGAGGTAAAGCTAGTTATTTGGTAGTAATTAGGTGTTAGAAAATTGAGAAATTCATACTAGAAATTCTCAGGGCATCTCACTTTGATGCATAGATGTTAAAGTGAAAGAGCTTATAGGTAGAGAACAATTGAAGTTGCTGAAGAACAACTTGAAGCTGTAAAACAGCAACTATGAAGTAAAGAGATGAGGGAAAACAGAATAAACTAGGGTTCTTAGTCATCAAACCTAATGAAGGGATACATCTTGCACCAAAATTGTAATAGCACCATTCCACAACGTGAAAATCACACAGCCAAAATATTGTAACTTCATTCATCTCACTCCAGATAAGACAATGCGTCATTTATTTCAAGTTAAAAGCTTGGCACCCAGTAAACAAGGAACCCAAGCAAACTGCCAATCAAGTTCAACTTGACAATCAGTCAAATCTATGATGGTTGACCAAGACTTAATTATAACTAGATCCACTACAACAGGAACCAAATGGAAGACCATTCACAAAATAGCAGAAGTCAAAAAGTCAGGTTATTATTTTGTTAACCACGTAAGCAATACTATTAATAGAAGTTAGTTAAAGAATTTATATTGCTCATTTTGAAAACTTGAGGGATCAATTGCGCTCACTTAAAACTTCAAGGACCAATTACGCACACAGGGTACGGATGAGAAAAGCTTCTCAACATTGTGGAGATTGAGGGATGTAGTGTTTGTGAGTTGGTGGAGATCAATGGGTGGTTGTTGTTCTGGCTTTTCTGTGGTGAGGTTGATGGATATCGAAGAAGAAGGGGACGAAGAGTTGAGAGGCCTAGTAGAGAAGAACTTGCCATTGCAGAGGCTATTGAGGAGCTTCTTACTCGGAGAGACAACATGGGATGCCATCGTTATCGAACAACAGCACTGGTTTGGTGGAAGAGTCTCACAGTTCTCAACATAATATACCACTCATCAGTGCTGGTTTCCCAAAACACGTCCTCTTCAGCTTGAGGATTCAAACTAAGCAGCCTTGAGACTTCGAATTGAATCAAAAAGCCCATATTGTACGGTGGATGATCTCATAGTTTGGACCGCATTGTTTTAGTTAAGCTGTATTACAAGTTACAACAGTAAATCAGTCATGGAGGTGGGTCAGTGGCTGTGCGAGAGGAGGGAGGCGGGTCAGTGGTTGTCAGTTGGAGAAGGATGTGTGAAGTAGGAGGCCACCGTCTCTAGCGGAGGGCGGCAGTGTCGCCGGTGGCTAGGCCTTGGATCTGTTCATTGTCTCCCCTCTCTCGTGGATTGTAAATCAGATTGCAAATGGAGATTTTTTTGTACCGGTTAGGACAAATATTTGAACTGAAATGGGTCTAGTTGTAAATTTAATTTTGGAATTTTTTAATAAAAATAAATGCCACTGTAAACACAAATTTTTCAATTGAAGAAAAATGAGTTCTACAAATATATTTTTTGTATTAATCAAGTAATGAGTTCAATCTCAGTTTTGACAAATGCTCCTCTGATTCTATCTTCTTTATGGTCTTGACTCAAACGCGAAACTTTCTTCAATTTGGTTGAAAGATGGATCAAATGGTCTTCACAACGAATCTCTGGCTTTAAGCTTGTTAGAGATTTGTTGTCCTTCAAGTTCTTCAAGCCCTTCGAATGTTCTTCAAGTTCTTCAAATGTTCTTCAAGTTCTTCAAAGATTCTTGAGACAGAATTTCTCCAAAGCTTGGGCCTCTTGAAAACTTCCTCTTCAAATGAGAGGGGATGTCCTCTATTTATAGTGATTTTAGAGGATAAGCTCCACTTTGAGTTGATATGCTTGAAAGTATGTAGTAGACTTTTGATTGGCCCAAATTCTTCTTAGAGATAATTATCTCTATTTATCTATATCATATTTTGATAAAGATAATAATCAACAAAGATAAATAATTATCTCTATTTAATTTATTTAATAAAGATAATTATCTACCAATTTTGAATAGAAAATTTATCTTTATTTTATTTATTTTAATAAAGATAATTACCCATAAACTTTGAATAGGAAATTTATCTTTATCTTGTGGGCCAAACGACACGTGGCAAATTTTGATATGCCAATGTGATGCCAATTTGGATGACACATGTCATTATCTAATTTAATTAATTTAATGACATTAATTTAGAATTCGCCACTAAACTTTGATGTGGCATTTTATAATTGGCTGAAAATTTTGCCTCTTACAAATGCCCCCTCGAGACTTGGTCATGTTCACAATTTTGAATGTGGAAAGTGATCAAGTCTCGACAACTTCATGCTTTGATGCAATTAGTTTCAGCACCTTTCATTTATCTAGAAATTTGCAAGCAGGCATTTCTCCAAGAGCTTGAACATCTGCAGGAGTCTACCACTATGTGAAGAGCTTTGCTCCTAATGGATTTGTCTTGCGAAGATAACCTTAAGAAGGAAATTTGTTTCCTAGTCAAAGTAGTAACCATATAAGGACTTGCAATCCTATCCTTTGCAATGATGATCCTTCATGCCTTCCATCAAATACTAGAATTGTCCTTCATTTTGACTTCTTTTCATAGCCAATTTGGTCTTTGACTAATCAAATTTTTTCTATACTAATAGGACTCCATTCCCACGTGAATGTTAAGACTTCTTTTCATAGCCAATTTGGTCTTTGACTAATTAATTCTTTCTATACCAATAGGACTCCACGTGTTTTTTTTTTTTTTTTTTTTCTAGTCCAAGTTGAAGAAGAGATCCTTCCTATGAAAAGATAATCTCAAGAAGGAATTGGTTTCCTAGCTAAAGTGGTCTTTGATTAGATAGATACTTCTAATAAACAATAGTTCCACGTAAAAAAAAGTGATAGTTACATAGGAAGGATACTTCTAATAAGAAGTGATACTTCTAATAGACAATAGTTCCACGTAACCTTGCTTTCTAATAAAATGATAGTTACATAGGAAACTTGTCATCCGGATCTTCTTCCCAATAGCTCCACGTGAACATTAATAATTAATGGACATTGGATCGTCTTTTACCCGAGGTGGACTTCTTTTCATAGTCAAATTATGACGAGAGGACTTCTAATAGGAATTAAGGAGACAACCTCAACTGTTTGAGACAAAGTCCAAACTGAATAGGGATTTGAATTCTTATATTTCAAAGAATCCCACTTATAAACTTTGAACTTCAGTAGATAACAGTAAGCAGAAAACTTCTTTCTTATCGCAACTCAAGACTTCTTCTCCCATTTAAATTCCTCCTTCATACAAGAATTCTTCTTTATTTTGACTTCTTTTCCTGGCTAATCTAGTCTTGACTGGATGAGTTTTAGTTGCAATTAAACTCTCTCTAACCAACACTATAAAAGGGTAGCCTCAGTTGCACATAATTCACAATTTTTTTCATAGTGCGAAAGTAAAAAAAATCTTGAAGGCATAAGATTTTTTTTCTTTCTTCTTTCTCAACCAGGTAGCAAGGTATGATCTTTTTTTTATTATTATTGTAACTTCTTGTGTGTCCGGCCCCATAATTTCTAAAGAAACTTGCATCAAGTTTACCTTGTCAATTAGAAGAACAATCATCACCACCCTTTGAATAATTCATCAATACCTTATTAGAAGTATTTACCTAGACTCAAACTATTTGAAGTCCACCAAGATATCATTTATGTTATAGACAATCACGTGGATAACTTGAAGCATATACTTCTACGCTTCATCATATAATTTCAGATCGCGGATTCATATAATTTAATCACGTGAATAAAAATTTGTTTGAATACAAATAATATTCGGATTTGCTGAGTCACATTTGAATAGATTGTGTCATATCTATAACATAGATTGCACCAAGTTTTATCAATCTATACAAATATTGGTTGATTATCTTCCTTCTGCTCTCTCTTTTTTTTTTTTTATATGAATCTACTTTATTCTTTGCCCCCCTTTCTTTGTGCAGCTACGGTCCATCTTAAAGCCTCAAATTTTGCAAGGGTTCCATCACTCAAATCTTTGGAGGTACATTCTTGATCAAAGCTTTTCACTTGTGCATGTCCTTTTTTTTTTTTGTGTTGTTTCACCTCCGTTTAGGATAGGTAATATGATGACTTAGTGGCACTGCGAAGAGTTTATTTTGTTCCTTAAGCCAAGTAGTCCTCAAGGCAAGTAGCTACCAAGACAACGATCTCGATGACAATCTTGACAACGAAGTCTATCTGTGATACGAAGACTTCCTTGCAGACGAAGACAATCTTGACAACGAAGTCTATCTGTGATACGAAGACTTCCTTGCGGATGAAGATAACAACGAAGTCTATCTGTGATACGAAGACTTCCTTGCGGATGAAGATAACAACGAAGTCTATCTGTGATACGAAGACTTCCTTGCGGATGAAGATAACAACGAAGTCTATCTGTGATACGAAGACTTCCTTGCAAACGAAGATAACAACGAAGTCTATCTGTGATACGAAGACTTCCTTGCAGACAAAGACAATCTTGACAACGAAGTCTATCTGTGATACGAATACTTCCTTGCAGACGAAGATTGCATTGAAGAAGAAGGCTACTTTGAGGATGAAAATTGTTTATGCCAGGATGTGTGTCCATTGATATCTTGTAATGGAGAAATACTTGCATATGAGGATATAATAACTTTGCTCCTTTTTTTTTTTTTTTTTTTTTTTTTTTTTATTGCATGTCCATGCCCCCTTTTTTTTTTTAACCTTCTTTGCACCGTAGTTTATATTCTTTTGTACACTTTTTTTTTTTTAGGTTTGCCCTTTCATCATGGTGCTCTTCAAGGACTTCTCTTCATCCGGCAAGAAGTATCTCGTTGTTACTAAAGAATCGAATGACACTAAGGAAGTAGACATATCAATGCTCGTTGAAAGGCCGATTATTGGTCGATTTGCGGAAAGGTGGCCTGAACTTAAAGACTCAAGAGACATTGTGGAGTGGACCTATGATGTCTCTCGGAATTCTGATTCCCCCTCTAAAGCGTGGTCTTTGCATAGCTCTCTTCACAAGAACACTGCAGAGTCTCGTTATCTAGTGACTCTTGGCCGTCGTATAATTTCAGGCGGAACACGTTGGGGCACTCTTTTCAAGATCAATGGAGAGTGGAATTACATACCTCTATATTGGGAATGGCTCGAAGATGTTCTTTTTAGAAGCAAGAAGACTCTTGACAAGGCCCATATTTATGACGCAGTTTCAGCATCTCTGTACACATATGATCGAAATGCTGATGTAATGCGAGCATTTTGCGAAGGATGGTGTCCACAAACCAACACCCTCCACACATCACTTGGTGAGATGTCTATCTCACTTTGGGATTTGTACCGACTTGGCGGGCTTCCTATCTTTGGTCGTCTTTACGATGAAGCCATCCCTTGCCGCGAGGAATTGACAGGAAGTGACGAGGTAGAGAGGTTCATCCCAAAGAGTTGTGAGCACCTATTCGCGGCTTTTCATCTTCTTAATTCTAAAAAGGAAGGAGAAGACCCACGTGTTTCGGCGAGCGATTGGGTTAACTTTTGGTGTAGATATGGAATGAAATATTCAAAACCACCAAGTCGAAGGACGAAGAGGTTAAGTCGTGCAATCAAGACTCATAATCCTAATGGTTCTCTTAATAAAATTCAAGGTTGGTCCAAATGTGGGAAAAAGCCTTTTATTGAACTCAAGATTGAGGATGGGCTATGGGAAGAGACCTACTTAGCTGCATTACTTTCTTGTTGGCTTTGCACCTTTGTTTTGCCAAGTGAAGATCCCAATACAATTCGCCCTGGAACTTTCAAGATTGCAAGCTTCATGGCAACAGGTCGCCCTTTTTGTCTAGCAATACCAGTTCTAGTTAGTCTCTACCGAGGACTAAATAAGATTGCTCATTCTTCTCCAATGATTAGTCGTTCGGGTGCCTGCTTCCCTGTTCATTATATTTATGGCTGGCTAGGTCTTTATTTTAGGACTCATTATGAGATTGATGTCCCAGGACCCAAGATGGTTGCATATTCTGGGGAAGGAGGGGCCAAACACTTTGATGAACACGAAGCAAGGAAGTTGATACAAGGTACTTCTATGCAATGGGATGCAAATTTGTATGTCAGGAATAGGGAGGAGACTTTTCTTGATGATGGAGGACTTTCTCGTAATTCATCGTCATATTTTATAAGTATCCGTTCTTCTTACTTGTCTATGCGTCAAGAGGGTCATCTCATAGTGGAACCTTATAGTCCTTTTCGGTTTAGCCGTCAATTTGGACTTTGCCAAGACATTCCAGGTACCATTAAAGAGGACATTCGTCAAGGAACTTTGGATAAAATTGTGGAGTTTTGGAGATTATGTACTCTCTACAAGACTGGTTGCAAAGCATTCTTTCCAGTGCCTCCTACCCCAGCTAATTTCAAACTTCATACTACAAGTGGCTACAAAAAGTGGTGGAATCATATTCATGGGAAGTATCTTGATGATGGTGTAAATATTTTGATTGCAAGTGCACATCCTCCTCCTTCCAAGAGTAAGGTAGTTCAGCCTATCAATGTCAAGAGCAACAATAATAAGGATATTCGATTACCCAAAGTTCATGTGGCAAACACCATCTCAAAACCTGTGAACCACCATATTCACCCAAGGAGTCTCAAGGTGTCACAACTAAATTGAAGAAGCCTCCTCCAAGGGCCCCATCTGTTGAAAGATCCTTAGAAGTGCATGATGCATTTGAGGGAGGAGCAAATCCAGTCCTTGAAGAAATGAGTGATGATAATGATAGTGATCATCATTGGAATCGGACTAAAAAGGCCAAATTGACAATACCTATCAACCCAAATTCCCTTAGAGGCATCACAAGTGCTTCTGAAAACCTTGAGGGTGCAAAGGATCAGGTCTTTTTTTTTTTTTTTTTTTAGAAGAAACTTTCCTTTTGTTTATGCAAAGTATATCTTACATGAACAATGTGTATTTGATTGCAGTCTGGTCAACAAGTTTTGAACATGGAGGTTGACAATGAGGCTTTTGAGAATAATTCCAATCCACAATCTCTTGCTACATCACCAAGAAACAAAGTTCAGGTATTCATGCTTAGTCTTTGACTCTTCTTCTTGCTTCTCTTCTTTTTTTTTTTTTTTTTTTTTTTAAGTTACTCCTTATGAACTATGTATTATTTTTTTTTTAGTCCGATCAACGAACCTTGCCATTGGACATTGATAATGATGTGGCCTCAAATGATAGTGAAAGTTCAATTTCCGGTCCACGGTCATCCACTGCATTGCCAAGGAGCATAGAAGAGGTGGCTAGTACCGATTCTAGGAAGAATGTTACAAGATCTCCTCAAAGAACTAAGTCTTGTGCTCCTGAAGTTTCTGAATATAATCCTAATGATGAAATTTTGAAGCGCCGCATTGATCTTGCATTGAATCTTTGGAAAAGTCTTCAACAAAAGATTGTTAGAACTCCATTTAACAAGACATATTTACTCCTTGATGGGGCTAACAAGATTTTTGAGGCCATAACAACCAATCAAGCTATTGATCCTTCACCATTAGAAACATTGGTTGCAGAATATTTCGATAAGGCCAATACTTTTACATCTCTACAGTCTTCCTTTTCCTCATGTATGACGCCCGAGCAGCGTGACAAAAAGTTGACAGAATATAAAGTTCAACTTGATGATCAGCTAAAGGTAGAGGGTGAATTATTAGCACATGGTGAGGCACTTAAGGATGGATTAGTGAACACCGATTCTAAAATAGCCGAGCTTCAAGAAGAACTGAAACGATTATTCACCCACAAGCAAGAACTTGAAGCTTCCGCCCTCGAAAATGATGAAAAGCTGTCAAGCCAGAAAGTAATTGTTTCAAACATTCGAGAAGAGATTTCTTCCGTAGAGACTTCTCATACTTTAAGCAATGCAGACACTGAATCCTTGGAGTTGTTAGAACAAGAATTAAGGACCGCCCGTGATGAATTAGAGAATTACAATTGGAAATATTGACTTGTAATAGATAATCATTATAACCATCTTCTTCTTTTCTTTTTTTTTTTTTTTTTTTTTTTTGTGAACAATAAAGGAATTCCATCATGTCAATTTTTTTAATGGATTGTTTATTTTTCTAGCTCTTGCTTCAATGATTGTTAAAAGATTTTTTTTTTTTTGGACATGTGACTGAACTTAGCATAGAATACCAAGTTGCCTACGTACCCCTTGAGGGGGATCAAGTCATTACGTAGTTCAAGGAGAGTTTTTTTTTTTTTTTTTTTTGACATGTGACTGAACTTAGCATAGAATACCAAGTTGCCTACGTACCCCTTGAGGGGGATCAAGTCATTACGTAGTTCAAGGAGGGTTTTTTTTTTTTTTTTTTTTTTTATGGTGAACACCTTCAAGAGTAATGGAAAAACATCATGTACCCTTTGAGTGTTGAGGTAGGCAGTTTAGGCTCCTACCAAGGAGTGCTTCAATCTTTAGGCATAATAACGTTTCAAGAATTTGCCGTTGATAGGACCAATTCTTAAACCATCTTCAGCAACCAACTTGTATGCTCCATTTGTATAGGCTTCTTGAACAACATACGGTCCATCCCATTTTGAAACAAACTTGTTCTTAGTGCGATGGGTGATAATGATGGGTCTTCGTACAGCAAGAACCAAATCTCCAACTTGAAAAGATCGAGGACGAACCTTTTTGTTGAAAGTCCTAGAAATGCGAGCTTGATAACACTCAAGGCGTTGTTGTGCCTCCAATCTTTTTTCATCCAATGCTTCTAATTCTTCAAGTCGTAGACGAACATTGTCTTCATTAGAAAGCCTTCTTGAATGGCAATCCTTAATGAAGGAATTTGGCGTTCAAGTGGTAGAATAGCTTCTACCCCATAAACAAGAGAATAGGGCGTGGCTTGGGTAGGTGTTCGATATGTTGTACGATACGCCCATAAGGCTTCCTCAACTCTTTCATGCCAATCTCTTTTTGACTTCCCTACAACTTTCTTGAGCAAATTGCATAGAGTCTTGTTAAAGGCTTCTGCAAGACCATTGGCTGGAGCATTATACATGGAAGAATTATGCTGCTTAAAACCAAAGTCATTGCAAAGTTTGTCCATCAACTTGTTGTAGAATTCCTTCCCATTATCAGTGATGATGTAACGGGGTACACCATACCTAAAGATGATATTTCTTTTGATGAAGTTCACGACAGTTTCCTTCTTCACTTCACGAAATACAGTAGCCTCAGCCCACTTTGAGAAATAATCTGTTGCAGCTAGGATATATGAATGTCCATCAGAAGATTTTGGCGTCAATGGCCCAACCACATCTAATCCCCAAGCATCAAATGGCCATGAAGCTACAGTAGGATGTAGGGGTTCTGGAGGTTGATGAATGAAGTTTGCATGGAATTGACATGCTGAGCATCTTTTTGCATATTCCATACAATCCTTGACCATAGTGGGCCAGTAATAACCCATCCGCTTAATTTGAAAATGAAGTTTAGGACCTGACTGGTGAGCACCACAAATCCCTGAATGAGCTTCTTCAAGTGCCTTGGCAGCTTCCTCATCATCCAAGCAACGAAGGAGAAGACCATCAAAAGAACGGCGATATAAAGTATTCTTGTAATAAACAAAACGTGGAGCTCGTCGCCGAATTTCAGTTCTATGTCGAGGGTCATTGGGCAATTTTCCATGTTCTATATAATCAATGATAGGTTGCCGCCAATCTTCTCTCTCTATGTCAAAAACTGAAATTGCGTTTACTTCTTCTTCTATCTCATCCTCATCAAAGTTTGGAGGTATTACCCATGTTTGGCATATTGGAATCTTTATTTCGGGATCTTGTAAGGTAAGAGCCGTTGCTAATTTTGCCAAGGCATCAGCTTGTTTATTCTCATTTCTTGGGACATGTGTAATACTAACGTGATCAAACCATCCCAAAAGCCTCTTGGCGTATTTGCAATATGGAATCAATTCTGGCTTTTTCACGTCATAGTGCAGAAGCACTTGATTTATGATTAACTTTGAATCACCAAAGACTTCCAAACGAGTTGTTTTTGCATCCATTGCCATTTCAAGACCTAGGATTAGTGCTTGATATTCAGCAACATTGTTTGAACAACATTCTGTAAGAGTAAATGCATATGGGAGTATATCCCCTTCTGGAGTTACAAACACTACTCCAGCACCGGCACCACAACGTTGAGCAGCTCCATCAAAGAACATCCTCCAAGGCTGTGAAATTTCAACGAGCATTACTTCTTCATCAGGAAGATCATCGACATCTCCCAATCATCAGGAATAGGATGGTCAGCAAGGAAATCAGCCAAAGCTTGTCCTTTCACTGCTTTTTGTTGGACATATATTATCTCGAACTCTTGGAGTAAGAGAGCCCATTTTGCTAGCCTTCCCAAAAGAACTGGCTTAGTCATAATGTATTTAATGGGATCTGCCCGTGAGATGAGCCGTATTGAATGGGCATGCAAGTAATGTCTTAGCTTTTGAATGGCAAACATCAAAGCTAAACATGTCTTTTCAATTGGTGAATAATTGAATTCAGCACCATGCAAGGTTCTACTCAAGTAATAGAGAGCGTTCTCCTTTCCTTCTTCATTTTCTTGAGCCAGAAGCACTCCTAATGATCGTTCTTGTGCTGCTATGTAAAGAATAAGTGGCCACCCCTGTATGGGTGCTCGTAGAACAGGGGGATTTAGCAAGTATGTTTTGATGCTCTCGAAAGCATTTCTACATGCTTGATCCCACTTGAATGGGACATCTTTCTTCATAAGGCGACTGAAAGGTTGACAGCGTCCTGCCAAGTTGGATATAAACCTTCTGATGTAAGCAAGCTTTCCTTGAAGACTTTTGAGCTCGTGAATATTTCGAGGTTCTGGCATTTTTTGAATAGCATCAATCTTCGATCTATCAATTTCAATTCCTCGGTGTCGAACTATGAATCCTAGGAATTTTCCTGATGTAACTCCAAATGCACACTTCATAGGGTTCATTTTAAGTTGGTACCTACGAAGTCGCTCAAAGACTTGACGAAGGTCTTGCAGATGCTCCATTCTTTTCTTCGACTTCACAACCAGATCATCAACATAGCACTCTACATTCATGTGAAGTAGGTCATCAAATATTCTTTGCATCGCCCTTTGATAAGTGGCGCCTGCATTCTTTAATCCGAAAGGCATAACTTTATAGCAGTATATTCCTTTTGGAGTACGAAAAGCAGTGAGCTCTTCATCTTTTGGAGCCATGCGAATTTGATTGTAACCAGAGAACCCATCCATAAATGAAAGAGCTTCATGGCCTACTGTAGCATCAACCATAATTTCTGTTAAAGGAAGAGGAAATTCGTCTTTTGGACATGCCCTGTTAAGGTCACGAAAGTCGACGCAAACACGAATTTGCCCATTCTTCTTTCTTACAGGGACAATGTTTGATACCCATGTGGGATACTTGACTTCACGAATAAAGCCAGCTTCAATAAGCTTGTTGACCTCTCCTTCAATCTGGGAGATTAACTCAGGCCGGAACCTACGTTGTGCTTGCTTCGTTGGTCGCACCCCATGCCTTACTGATAAATGGTGAACAGCGACCTTTGGATCTAGGCCTGGCATTTCTTTGTATGTCCAAGCAAAAACATCCCTATATTCTTTGAGGAGTTCAACATAAGCATCTTCTTCCTCTAGGGACAAATTTGCATTTAAAAAGACTGGCCTATGGTCTTCAGTAGCGCCAATGTTAATTTCCTTCAATTCATCAACTGTAGCCTGTACGCCTTCTTCAAATGTGGGTGGAGCATCTTCAGCATCGTCTTCAATAGGGGACTCCACCTTTGTGACTTCAGTGATTGTTATATGATTTACTGAAACGGCAACCTCGTCTTCCACCTTTTGTTTTGTGGACACCATTGTACGTTTTTTTGCAGTCAAGGTTTCTCCAGTATTTACTTCCCAAATACTTCTACGCTTCATGCGAGATGGAATGGAGCTGCGAACCTCATTTGAATCTTGATCCATAAGGAGTGTCTCGTCAACATCTCTGTGAAGGAAATTTGACATCTTATTTTGCTTTTGTTTTAACTTCTCATCCTTTGAGAGTTGAGAAGAAGTAGCATAACTAAGTCTTGTCAGAGCAGAACTTCGAGTGCCATTTTGGGAAGAAGTTGAACGACTGAGTCTTATAAGAACAGAGCTTCGAGTGCCGTTAACAAAGTTATCATCTTCTTGTGTCCCTAACCTGTCGAAGACTGAGATAGGGGGAGTGGGTTGGCCAATGCGATCAAAAACAGATGGTTTCTTTGATGGCTTTGAAAATTGTTCTTCTTCTTTATCATCTGCTGAAATCACCAAAACACTAACTTTCCGAATGGGGATATGGACGGGGGTTGGTGGAGTATATCCAATTCCGGCCTTAGAACTTGTTGCCCCAACACCTTGGGCTTTCGATGTCTTTTGTCCTTTTCCAGAGGCTTCAGGGATGAGCTTACCCAAACCAGTTGGCTTCTCATGGTTATAACCAGCCTTAGCCATAAGTCTATACGCGTTAGGGTCAAAACCCTCTTCTGTTCTTTTAGTGGGCAAAGTCCCATGCTCAACAATCGGCCCTTGGGATGGTCTTGTAAACCCTTTCAATGGTTGACTTGAGGATTTCGGTTTTATGATTTTAGTAACTGGCAGGTTTAATCCTTGCAAATCCTTTGATATTGACTCCTCATCTCCTAAAAATGGGGATTGGCCTTCTTTTCTTTTGGCGACTGGAACATAGTGTAGCACAGGGGCTACTCTAGTTACTTCTGGAGTATGATGCTTCCTATCTTCTATAAAAGTCTCAGTTTGCTTGGTTTCCTTCTCCTCAATTGGAGAATTAATCCTTGAAGCTTTGGAGTGGGGCTTTTCTTCTTTGCTAGATGGTGAAGCCACAACTTGGGTTTCTTCCATCTTATCATCTTCCAAGTAAAATTTTGCATCAGCAAAGTGTGACTCAGCTACAGTAAAAGGCTTGTCATCAGCCACTATCTTCTTGAGTTCTCCATCTTGGAAATATTTAAGGCATTGGTGATATGTAGATGGCACAACACCATACTCATGCAACCATGGTCTTCCAATAAGCATCTTATAAGTGGTCTTGGCATCGATGATGTGAAAGAGTGCACTTGATTCCATTTCACCAATGAGCATTTGAAGTCTAATCTTCCCAATAGCTCTTTGTCCACCCTGATTAAAGCCTTGAATCATTAACTTACTGGGAAGTAGTTCATCTAAGGAGATTCCTAATTCTTTCAATATTTTGAGTGGGAGAATATTGACAGCAGACCCTCCATCGATAAGGATACGATTAACTCGTTGTTCTCGAATGTACCCAGTTACAAACAAGGGGCGATTGTGAATCTTAGGGCCCAATAAACGATCATCATCAGTGAAAATGATTGAAGACCAGCATGCCCTGTACACGATAGCTCGTTCTGTCTCCTCCTCACAATCTGATTCTTCCTCATCACTTATTTGATAGCATGTGAGAGATGAAAAGACATAATCTTGAAAATGCCGAGGGATGAATTCTTGTAAAGTAACTGGTTGTCGTGGGCTTTGCACGGATTTTCCTTCAAGAGATAGTACTGCTACTTCAGTTCTAGGCTTCATCACCTTCGTTGGCCTTTTTACTGCACAATGTGTCTTTGGACTCTCCTTTGCATGTACATTGTATTTTGCTTTATGATTCTTTCGTCGAGTCACAAGGGTCCATCCTTCTTCATCGGTAACTGAAGGTTCATCTTTATAAGCATGTTCATCCCTATGAGGGTCGTCATCAGATATCTCAAGAATTGGTATTGGGGGGAAAGGTACCTTTACCTCAATGGGCTCAAATGAACCAAATTGAATGGTAAGAAAAGTAGAAGTGGTTGTTGAGGCCACCATGGCAAGATTAGAAGTCACAACTTCATCATCAAATGTGATCTTTCCTTGGTAGGCTAGCTCCATAATTTTATCTTTCAACACAAAACATCGTTCTATAGGGTGACCTATGAGGCGATGATACTTGCAATACTTAGGGTCATTTGTTTGGTCAGCTTCTTCAGGACGCTTCATCTCTGGTAGCTCAATCAACTTCAACTCAAGTAAATGATCCAACATATTGGAGATATCGGAATCAGGGAATGGATATTGTTTTTCTTGCATCTCTTGTAATGTTGGTCTTCTTCTTCCTTTATCTTGAGTGAAAGTAGGCATTTGTTCTTTCATCTTGGGCTTAATCGGAACTTTGAGAGGAGCAGTAGTTACAATCAAAGACTGCTTGTTTTCCGGTTTAGGAGGGAATTTGCCCCCTTTGCGAGTATCTTGTCTTTCTTTCCCCTTACGGGGTTCTTGAACAGGGGGACCTTGGTGGCCATTGGAGGCAATACTAAGCTCCATGTCATGAGCACGTGTTGCTAATTCTTCAAATGTTTTAGGCTTTATTCCTTGAAGAATATAGCTTATGGCCCAATTCATTCCTTGAATGCACATCTCAATTGCAGACGCCTCTGATAATTGATCCTTGCAGTTGAGACTAAGATTCCTCCACCGCTGAATGTAATCAATGACAGGCTCTTCCTTCCATTGCTTTGAATTGGTGAGTTCTATCATGCTAACAGTACGTCGAGTACTATAGAAACGATTTAGGAATTCTCGCTCCATTTGATTCCAACTATCAATGGAGCCAGGTGCTAGATCGGTATACCAATCAAATGCATTTCCCTTCAAAGAGCGAACAAATTGCTTGACCATGAGATCCCCATAAGTTCCAGCATTATTACAAGTTTCCACAAAATGGGCTACATGTTGCCTTGGATTGCCTTTACCCTCAAATTGTTGAAACTTCGGTGGTTGATAGTTTTGAGGCATCCTCAAGAGATCTATCCTTTGAGTGTATGGTTTAGCATAGGCAATGGATGCTTGACTTCCGCCCCCAACTTGATCTTTGATAGCTTCCTTGATTAACTCCTTGAGCTGGTCAGGAGAGATAGACCCATCTGTAGAGAAATTGAGATCCTTTGTTGAACTCTCGGGTTTGTCATTATGGGTTTGGTTTGGCCTAGAGCTTTCATCTTCGCGATTCGGTCCAGATGTATTCCCCATCTTATCCATTAGGAGAGTTATTTGCGCGTCTCTCAATGCTTCCCTTTCTTTCATAGACTTCATTAATTCTTCTAAAGTCTGAGCTATAGTCGAGACTTGTTCCTCCAAAGATGTTGTGTTAGTCATCATGACTGGCATGGCAAATGAACTAACAGAGCGAGGAGAATCCATAAGCTTGGAAGTAGGGATATCTTCTGAAAAGGAGAACTCAGAGCCGTCATGTGATTTGTTCTCTTCTTCAGCTATTGGAACTTCTTGGATTGATTCTGAAGTTCGAGACAAAGCTGGCTGAGACAACATTTCTTTGACAAGACCAGCTACATCTTTGCTTGCCCTTTGCGTAGACGAAGCTGTTCGCGACTTCTGAGCTTTAGGAGTGTTGGAAACAAGTGAGGGCCGAGATATGGGTGTTGTTTGAGCATAAACCTCTGCAAGAGCCTTTGTTCTTCCCCTTGTCATAGGTCCAGCATAAGAAGTGTCAAAACTTGATGAAGAGTTTGAATCCATTATAGGATCAAGTTCACTTGTTCCAAAAAGAGGGTTGTTGATTTGGATATTCTTTGAAGCCATAGGACTTCAAATGATATGACAAATTGATGAAGAAGAGATGAGAGGCAGAGATTGTCCCACCGGGCGTGCCAAAAATTTGTAAACACAAATTTTTCAATTGAAGAAAAATGAGTTCTACAAATATATTTTTTGTATTAATCAAGTAATGAGTTCAATCTCAGTTTTGACAAATGCTCCTCTGATTCTATCTTCTTTATGGTCTTGACTCAAACGCGAAACTTTCTTCAATTTGGTTGAAAGATGGATCAAATGGTCTTCACAACGAATCTCTGGCTTTAAGCTTGTTAGAGATTTGTTGTCCTTCAAGTTCTTCAAGCCCTTCGAATGTTCTTCAAGTTCTTCAAATGTTCTTCAAGTTCTTCAAAGATTCTTGAGACAGAATTTCTCCAAAGCTTGGGCCTCTTGAAAACTTCCTCTTCAAATGAGAGGGGATGTCCTCTATTTATAGTGATTTTAGAGGATAAGCTCCACTTTGAGTTGATATGCTTGAAAGTATGTAGTAGACTTTTGATTGGCCCAAATTCTTCTTAGAGATAATTATCTCTATTTATCTATATCATATTTTGATAAAGATAATAATCAACAAAGATAAATAATTATCTCTATTTAATTTATTTAATAAAGATAATTATCTACCAATTTTGAATAGAAAATTTATCTTTATTTTATTTATTTTAATAAAGATAATTACCCATAAACTTTGAATAGGAAATTTATCTTTATCTTGTGGGCCAAACGACACGTGGCAAATTTTGATATGCCAATGTGATGCCAATTTGGATGACACATGTCATTATCTAATTTAATTAATTTAATGACATTAATTTAGAATTCGCCACTAAACTTTGATGTGGCATTTTATAATTGGCTGAAAATTTTGCCTCTTACAGCCACATCATCTAAAAAATGTCAGGTCATTATTCCATTAGCCACGTAAGTAACACTACTAACGGAAGTTAGCCAAATGATTTATATTACTCATTTTGAAAACTTGAGGGACCAATTGCGCTAACTTGAAACTTCAAGGACCAATTACGCATACAAGATAAACTTCAGGGACTAATAGTTTAGTTTTGCCAAAAATTATTAAATGATGTCACATTTGCGTGAATGATAGCGCTTTATTGGTTAGGAGGATGTACCTAGCACGGACATTATTCATACTACTATTTATCTACTAGTCTCATCACACACACTTTGCGTTTGTGATGAGTTTTTTTTTTTTTTTTTTGGGGTTTAATGTCATAATGTTTTACTCATTCTAATTTGAAGTTTATATGTTTTTTCACAAAAATTGCACATCTAAAACTATTAATATGGCCAGGAGTGTCATAAGGCTAGCTATAAAAAATGAATGTTATTTTGATGTTCATTTTTGTAGCTAGACTTATGAAACTTTTGGCCGTATTAGTAGTTTTAAATGTGTAATTTTTGTGAAAAAACATATAAACCTTGTATTAGAATGGATGAAAAATTATGACAAAAAAAAAAAAAAAAAAAAAAAAAAAAAACCTCTTTGTGTATTTGTTCAATAAAATTTATGTAACTACCAACCACCATAATAGTTAAAAGTGTAATGAAACCTAGCACAAAAGAACAAAAAACAAAAAACGATGATAGTATTGAAGTCATTGTGTGGATACTTTTACTTACAGACCTAAGAAAGTAAATTGCATTCCAATCTGAATAACAATTTGTATTATTTGATCTCATCTTCTATCTCTTGGATATTTGAATCCTGACCCTTGTCCCCCACACTCTACAAGCACTTATACTTGTGGAGCGAACATCATATTTATAATATATAAATTCTATATTTGATTTTAAAAGAAGTTAAGTAAATAACAAAGTTTTATCCATCATACCTTGCATTTTATCTTAGTGGCACTTTCTAATCACCGTGTGAAGCACTAGATTTGAATTATGCCCCACCTATTTTCTAAATTTGTGTTTGATCAGCTATTAAAAAAAAAAAAATTAAATTGCTTAGTATGATATTTACGGATAAAGCTTTAACTACAATCTCTCAAATATATTGCAATCATTTTTGCATCTTCACTTATGTGCCCAAAGATATCACATACAAAGCAGAATTAATAAACTCCAATCTTTGAAACCTATTGCAACCATCTTGCATCTTCACTACTATGCCCTAAAGATATCATACAAAGCAATGAATGACCTACTAGATTTTTTTTTTTAAATTCCCCATCCAACTTTGTTAAAGGTGAATTTTGATTGTTGGTGGTGCATGAACTGATTATCGCACTATTTGTGTAGTTATTTAGCCAAATGTCAGTGCTTGCACTCCAAAGGAAACTAATTAAAAGATATATTAAGGGAGCAACATAAGCGGAGTTGCGTAAAGAATTATCTCTTCTATATTTACAGGAGAGTAATTGTTAGATACTTCTACAGCACGAAAAATTATACTTCATCCTCTCACATTCATGAAAGGAAGTAGAGAGCTAGATCCAAAAATTTTCCTTTCCATCTCCTCAAAAAAGATAAACTTAAAATACTAATTTTTAATACCCAGTATGAGATGAATACATTTCATAAATTATTTTTTGTGTAGTTAATTATATGTTAATGATAGGGTTGGCTTAAAAAAAATCAACTAAAAAAAATGATGGCATTGCAATTCATTTATTTTGGAGATGAGATTTTATTTACTCTTAATAATAAAAGGATTAGACAAAGAATTTGGAATGTAATCAAATTAAAATTTTTACCAACTTAGAAATTATAGGAGAAGAAGATAAGAACAAAAAAAAAAAAAAATTATATCTAATTTTTTTTATAGAAAAATGTACAAAAATTTTTGCAATTTGATGCAGCCACTTGGCACAATCATAACTTCTAAACTCAATTTTTATTATATAGTATATAATGATATGATATAATATGATATTTTTAAATGTACAAAAATTTCTTCAATTTAGTGCTACCACTTGGCGCAATTACAACTTTTAAACTCAACTTCTATTATATAGTACAAAATTATATGATATGATGATATGACATATACGAATATATAATAATATGAATATGATGTAAAATCAATTACTTTCGTGCTAATATGAAATCTCATTTGGGTGCCCACAGTATTCATCTCTTGCCTTCATTTCCGGTTCCTTTAAAATCCTCTCAATATTTTGGCTCTCCCCTTCTCCATCTGAAACTTTGTTTCCCTGGCTAACACTTTCTCCCTAGCTCTCAAAACGGTCCTTTTTCTTTTGTTTTTGTAGAGATATCAATTCAATGGCTAACAAAGACAAAGATCAGGACAACGATGCCACCAGCGTTATAGAGATGATTCATTACATAGAAAATTTGCTTAGAGAGTTAAGGAAAATGATGAAGAATCTTATTAAAAGCACCAAAGGAAGTGAAGCTTTAAAGGTGAGACTTGAGTCACTGAAGAAAGATCTTGAAGCTATTGGGAAGATGTTCAATGAGCCCAAGGGATCATTCTCAGTCACAGACACAGTCAACCATGCATAGAGACGCAATTCTTGCACGAGGATTCTCATTTCTACCACTTATATTTATGTTTATAGTTAAGTCTTGTTTTTTATATTTATGTTTATAGTTAAGCCTAGTTTATCTAATAAAAAATTTATGTTTATACTTAAGCCCATTTGGATAGCGTTTTGCTCCTCATGTCTGGCATTTTCGCCTTTTTTTTTTTTTTTTTTTTTTTTTTTTACCACCGCCTCTTGCACGGTTCATGGGACATGAACAGCATCTGGGGCATGCTCCTTGTAAAACCAAGCGAATAATTAATTATAATTAATAACACTCACAATTCATGTAAGTGACAAATTTTTTTATTTTTTTATTTAAATTAATGTATTGTATGATTCTTGTTAAATATTATAAATCTTAAGTTATATCCAATACTACATTATTTAAAATTTAAATAATGTGATGTTTCTTACAAAGCCATACTGAAAATTAAATATTAATCATAAAATAAGTTCTCTCTATTTCAATAATTCAAATGCAGGATTCAATTTTTTAAATATGCTAAGATTTTAGTTTAGGGAGTCAAGATTAAAAGAAAAGGCTGAAAGCAAAGTTAAACCCCATTTTTTTTTAATTAATATAGATTACAAAATAAATAAAAATTAAACAAAAATTTAATTGTTATAAAAATTATAATGTTAATGTAAACAGTAATTTAGTTTTTTCGCATCTAGTGTCAATTTACTCAATTGCCCTTGTCAATTTATCAACACTTAATTGATAGTAATTTTTTTTAATTCATAATATTGTTTAAAGGAATAAACTGAATATGGGGAAAGTTAACTTTACAAATGTTCATGCTTGAAGGAATAAGGCCTTAACCAAGCTCCACTCTGCTTCATCAGTTTATCTCTTGAACCATTCAACACTATGAGAAGAAATCTCCGTCTCTGTTGCACTAAAATTATTTTTCATATTATCTTGTTCTTCCTTGAAGCCTTCTGTCTCCTCTTCCATTATTTCATCTTCATGCAACATATCGCTTGCTGAGGTCCTCCAGTTTTAACCAGCAAACTCAATGAGACTCATCTCAACATTATCTTCTTCTTTCTTGAACCACTTGATTTATGTCTTCAAGACCTCAAGTCCCTTGCTACTGTTTCTAAAAGCTTCAAGATTGTGGTTCTTGTGCATCCACCCGCAAGACCTTCTCTTTAAACATCGTTGCTCTTTATTCAATACTTTGATCCAAGTCTTTAGAAGCTTGATTTGATTCTCACTTTTTGTATTTGTTTCTTGCATGATCCATTTGTTCATCTTCAGGTCCCTTTTCTTGAGAATTTGTGAGCAATGTCATAGCTGTCTTTCGTAACCACTGTTGTTCCTTTTGTAAAGAACAAAGAAAAGATAAATAGTACATCAGAGACTGAGGGAAAAGAGAGGAAAACAAAGTTTAAACAGAGATCAAAATAGCAGAGGAATAAAAAGAAAGAATTTTAAGAGAGATAAACAAAGAGTACCTTAATTTTAAATCTCAATTCTGCAAAAAAGTTTGGCATCTTTCTTGATCCCTTCAAGCTCCTCTCTACTCTTTTGTTCTCACAACATTGGCAACGCTTGACCAATTAACAATTCTTTAACCCCATATACAGAGGGCCAATATCACCACAGCTGGAGAGTTTCAACTTATGAAAAAAAATATGATCATAAGTAAATATATGCAAAACTCTTTTAGGGGATACACAAGGAGAGATTGGCTTGCAGCAAAGGACTGAGCACACATGCTGCTGATACAGTCAACTTCGAAGGAATGATTTATAATTTATTGGTGAATCTGACAAATATCTGCCAAATTTTCACAATCACTAAAATCAGTTCTGCTTCTGACCATTATGTATAACATTTTATCCTTCAAAATAGTCAGCATGCATCAATAAGTTTACTTCCAATCAACAAATTTTTTTTTTACATACCTCATTATGAGACTTCCATGGGAAACATGGATCAGTAGAACTCCCGTTTATTGCTAAGAGAACTCCCACTTCTTATGCCCTAACCATCACCACTGTATGAATTTTTAATAATCTGATAGTGAGGACTATCTAGGAAGAAGGCAATTTCCAGCATGGAACAATTTCACGTGGACTTATCATATAAGCCTATGATAGCTACCAATAATCCCCACAGGAACAGTTTCCATTCCTGAAGTGATGAAAGCGGCTAGAATCTCTTACAATGATCTCCCGCCCAACAATCTTTGCTATAAGCTTGATGGCAGAATGGCAATCGCCGCATACTCGAAGATTCTTCATTACTGTTATTGTACTCCCCTCCACAGTACTAATTAACCCAAATCCAATAGCGAGCCTCTCACTATGATAAGATAATGCCTCTTCCTTTTGTTCAACCTCAACATCATGCAAAGCAAACTTTTGATCAGGAACATATCCCAATTCTTTCAGCTTTCCTCCCAACCAGTCCAGTTTTTCATATATTTTTTCACTGAAGGGGTGGGACTTATCTCCAGAAAGAAATTCATGCCTCTGTCCCTTTAGAGTAACCCAACTGGATCCCGCTTGTTTAACAACTCCACTATGTTTCATCTTCCCCCGTATCCTAGAGACATCACCCCATCTATTTGCAGAAGCATATAAATTAGATAATAAAACATAAGCTGCACTACAATGTGGCTCCAAATCAAAAATGTGTTTTGCAGCTCTTTCAGCCACATCTATGTTTGAGTGCATCCTAGAAGCACTAAGCAAAGCCAGCCATACCGTGTAATTTGCTTTTATGGGCATGTCATTTATTACTTCTTCTGCTTCTTCCAACTTGCCACATCGACCTAAAACATCAACCATACATGCATAGTGTTCAAGCTTCACCATGGATTTATCTCGACTGAAATATTTAAAAAAGCATCTCCCTTTTTGTAACATCCCAGAATGGCTACAAGCAGAAAGCAACCCAGTAAATGTGATTTCATCTGGATCTACCCCTGCACGTATCATTCTGCTAAACAGAGTCAAAGTCCACAAGCCATACCCGTGTTGTGCACATCCAACAATGATAGAGTTCCATGAAACAATATTCTTCTCAGCAATATGTTTGAATATAGCTATGCCATCACTTATATTTCCACATTTCATATACATGACAATAAGAGTATTACCCACAAAGACATCGGTTTCCAAACCCAACTTAATACCTGCAGAATGGATCTCTTTGCCCCTATCTAGAGCCTCTAATCCACAACATGAATTTAAAGCACTAGTCAAAGAAGACTGATTTGGAAGGACGCCTATCTTTATCATATCCCCAAAAACCTTCAATGCATCCTCATGCTTACAATTTGAACCATATCCCGTTATCAGAGCTGTCCATACTACTACATTTTTATGCATTCTCTCATGGAAAACCTTGCAAGCATTCTCTATTTGCTTGCAATTTGCATAAAACGTTATAAGTGAAACGGATATAAATTCATCAAAATGGTACCCCACTTTAACTATCTGTCCATGAATCTGAACACCTACATGAAACTCTAATATATTTGCACAAGCTGTCAATACACAAACCAATGTGGTTGAAGTGGGCTCCACAGCAGAACCCACCATTTTCCCAAAAAGAAACAAAGCCTCATCGCTCTTCCCATTCTGGTCAAGCCCACCAATCATCGAAGTCCACGAAATCACATTCCGAAGAGGCATCTCCTTAAACAACTTCATCGCATCCTCAACTCTACTATTCCCACAATACCCATAAATCATCGAATTCCACGCCGCCACATCCCTCGCCGGCATCTCCCGAAACAAGCGCTCAGCCACCTCAACTCTCCCAAACTGCAAGAACCCATTAACCATCGTGGTCCAAGAAACAACATTTCTCTCAGGCATTTCGTCGAACAGCTTCCGAGCCATGTCCAAATCCCCACAATCCAAACACCCTTTCACCATCGAATTCCAGCAAACCATATCTTTAACGGGCATTTCATAGAACAGTTCCAAAGCATCGCCAAGTCTACCGTTTCGCGCATAACCCGTAACCATCATGGTACACAGAGTCATATCTGAAACCGGAATTTGGTCAAAAAGCACACGAGCTTCGTCTAATCTGTGGTTCTTTAGGTGAAGGGAGAGCAACGATTTATAAGAGGGAGTGCTGGCCTGTGTGTGATTCACCATGCCCATGAAGCATTTGGAAAAATTAGAGCGTGAAACAGAAGCACGTTGAAATTTGAATTTTCGAAAAGAAATGGCGCGAAATGTTAACATGGCTGCGTTTGTGTTACTGTTACGGCCAGAGAAGAAAAGCGGTGTCGGAGAGGGCTTTTTTTTCTTTTTTCTTTTTAGCACGGTCAAACACACCGTTTTTCTACTTTTCTTGGAGTTTTTTCGCAATTAACACAAAAATTCTAAGGGATGTTTGGTTTGTGTTTTCAAATAACTATTTTTAGTTTTTAAACAATATTTCACATATTTTCACTAACTTTTTTATCCATACATATTTCCACAAATGTTTTTAAACAATAATTTTCAGTTTTAAACACATGTATCAAACAGGTCCTAAGAATTTCATTAGTTAGCATGATTTTTAAACTATTTAGGAAACTTATATCTCAAGTTTTTGAGACTCAGTATAGCAACTTTCAAACTCAAGTTTTATGCGGAACTCGAGTTCCTAAAGAAAAAATACAGACCTTATTAACGAAGAAAGAAAAAAGTAGAGATGTTGAGAAAAGAAACAATGCAAGATCAACAATGAAGAAGAAAGAAGCAACAAGAACAAAGAAGAGAAACAACATAGAGATCAACAACGAAGAAGAAAGAAGCAACTCAACAAAGAAGCAACTATGCAAAACCCAGCAAACTAGAAAAGAAACAATGAAGCAACCTAGGCGGTGAAGTAACGGTTCGGACTAAACCTAGGCGGCGAAGGCTTCAGGCGATGGCGGTGGCAAAGGCTCTAGGCGAGGGAAATTGGCTCAAACTGGACTTCTCCACTTCGGATTCTCTCTCTCTCTCTCAACCAAATTTGCAGAAATCTGATCCTTTGGGTTTTGGGTATTTTCTGAATTTTTGATTTGGATCTTAAGAAAGAAAATCAGATTCTCACACACACTCTCTTTCTCTCTAAACTAGATTTACAGAAACCCAAGCCTTTGGGTTTTGGGTATTTTCTAAATTTTTTATTTGGGTCTTAAAAAAATAAAAGAAGGAAGAACAACAAGAAAAACAAGAGCTCAATGTAGGAACTGGAACTTGAGTTTCTAAACCTCGAGTTCCACGCGGATTTTAAATAGAAATCGTGTCTTAGAGACTCGAGTTGCTACAGTGAATTTGAGTCTAAAAGATTTGAGATGCTAGTTTCCTAAATAGTTTGAAAACATTGCAAACTAACGAAATTGTTAGTAAAATGGTTGTATTTTGCAACAACAAAAAAAATCCACTTTTCTTGGGTTTTAACTCTTTTTTTAAAAAAAAAATTGAGAATATCTTGGGTTTTTTTTTTTATATATACTTTTTATCAAAAATTAGTTATTACTCCAAACATTGTCAAAAGTATCCCTAATCTAATTAAATTGTCCTTATTCCTAAAAAAAAAAATTGGGTTAAAACTATTATTTAGAAAAATTAAAAAAACCAAGAAATTTTTTTTAAAATAAAAATAATAACCACAAGACTGCACCCAAACCGACTAAAATTGCCTGAAAAATGAAGTAACCACACTGCACCACAAGTGGTAATGAATCATACTGCACTGCACCACATTGTGTGGTGTGGAGTGCAGTTTTGTAATAAGAAAATTGCACTGCACCGTACTCATACATTTATTTCAATTTGAATTTATATATTGTTAGTGAAAATACACAGAAATCGATTTTTAAGAAACTAAAATTTAGAATTTGAAATGGAGTAAACTGCTCGGTTTAGTGTGTGCTAGTTTTTAGGAAAAAATATATATCAAACGTGTGTGAGATATATTTAAATAGAGTGTGCTAATTTTTAGGAAAAAAATTTCTTGGGTAGTTTTTTTTTTTTTTAATTTTGTTGAATTACAATTTTAACCCTTTTTTATTTTTATTTTTTAAGAATAAAAATGATCTAATTAGATGAGGGGTATTTTTGACATTTTTTGAAACTATAACTAACTTTATGAATCCTCTTAATATATAGAGACTAAATATATAACCTAGCGTTAGTGCATTCCAGTTTCATGTTAAAACGATATCGTTTTAGTTAGATACAAAATCAAAAATTCAAAACATCATTCACTTTTCCATCTCACACTCTCACTCTCACAAAATCAAAAGTCCAAAAGTTTAATATTATTTTTTATGATTTTTATATACTATATATTTGTGCTACTTTTAGTTGACCATCAATCTGTCTTGGAGATATATATATATAGGTTTTTTTTTTAAACTTACTATCAAATTATCATAATTATCAATAGCAAATTAGAAATTGGCCATAACATATTGAAAAAATACCATCCCAAAACTGGCGAAACCACATCTTGTACGCTGTACCGCATATGTGACTACAAAATTGAGGTGAGGTGCAATGCTTAAAATGACCTAAAATTGCACCGCGAACATATAGATAGTATAATATCATTAATAATTGATAATTGCACTATATATAACAAACTACTTTATGAATTCCAATTGCAACCCAAAATATTCTCATAAAGATAAGACAAAATTATATCTTTTGTCAACTTTTCCTCTCTCTTTTTTTCAAGTTATTTAATCCTTTTTCTGTATTCTATCAATCTTCTTTTCATTTTTAAAGTTATTTTTCTATTTTATTTGATGAATAAAATAAATAGAAAGTAGTTAATCTTTAGGTTGTCACCGAGAAACTAAACAAATCCTGAAGTCATGTAATAGAGAGAAACATGGAAATTGTGGAATTTCACTTCTCTTGACGCTGATTGAAGTTCTATTATTTGTTGATGTTCTCAATACTTATGTTTTTTTTTTCTTTTCTTTTTTGTGTGGCTAAATAGCAAATTTGATGCCATTGATGTTATTAACTTTGGTATGTACATTTTTTTTAAAAGTATATATAAGTGGTTAATTGAAAATTGCTTAATTATTTTTCTCATTCTATTATTTAAAATTTATGCTTTCAAAGTGGGAACAAAAAAAATATAAAGTAATCCAATTTAGTTACAAATTAAAAGAGGACAACATAAAATAACAACAAACATTTATATAATAATAATAATAATAATAATAATAATAATAATATATTTTCTTTTAAATGAAGAAAACATTTTTCATAAGGAGATTACTTATAATATTTATAAATTAATAATTAAAAAACGTGTAAAGCACGAGCCAATAACTAGTCAATCAATCAATATAATATATATATATATATATGGCATAAATGTACTTTTAATCCCTACATTTTGGTTTTTTTTTTTTCCATTTTGGTCCCTACATTTTTATTTTACCATTTTTAGTCCCTAAACCAATTAACGCGTGACATTTAAGTTCTTACCGTCACCCAACTAACAGAAAAAGTTAACATGGCTGATGGTACATTAAAATAATATTAAAAATCTATTTTGGCATTAAAAAAATGCCACATCAGCATCTAAATTAATTTTAATTAAATAAAAAAATGCGTAAATGCACTTTTAGTCCCTACATTTTGACGTTTTTCCATTTTAGTCTTAATTTTTTATTTTACTACTTTTAGTCCCTAAAGCAATTTACGCATGTTATTTTTGTCCTTTATGTCAGTCAACCGACGGAAATTGCTAAGGTGGCAGCCGGAGACATTAAAATATTATTAAAAATGCCACGTCAGCATTTATTTTTATTTTTTAAAATAATTTGTCAATTTTAACTATATATATATATAATAAAAAAAAGTAGAATTAAAAACAATAAAATCAAATGCCTATGAACACAATAACACAAACTTAGAAAATCAAAGAACACAAACCTAGAAAATCAAACCCAAGAACATGAATCAAATGCCGAGGAAACCCAGAACACAAAGATCACAAACCTAAACCCAACCCTCAATCTCTAGCAAATCCAAAACACCACATGCCCCATTTGACTGCCCAACTCCGACCACCTCTTCCTCCACTCACCACCGACCCAAGCCACCGATACTTTTCTCCTTTTCATTTTTCTTTCTTTCTTCCTCCACTCCTCACCGGCCCAACTCCCCTGCCGCATGCCACTGACACACACTGACACATATCGCCCTCGCCGCCGACCCAAGCCCCAAGTCCCAAGCTAACCCAGTCTGACCCATCTCGCCCTCTCTTCTAAGCTTAACCCCAGCCACCCCAGTCGGTCTCAACCCACCCACCCCGAACCAACCTCAATCCACCCCACCCCACCCCAATCTCAACCCATCCCACCCCGATCTCAACCCACCCAACCCATCCAACCCAGACCAACCTCAACCCACCCCAGCCACCCCGATCTCAACCCACCCAACCCAGACCAACCTCAAGCCACCCCAGCCGAACTCAACCCATCCACCCCACCCCGATCTCAACCCACCCACCCCAGACCAACCTCAACCCCCCACCCCGATCTCAACCCACCACAGCCACCACGAGCCACTGCACCACCAGGTACCACTAGTGAGAAACACGAATGAGAGAGAGAGAGAGAGAGAGAAGAGAATGAGAAAGTGAGATCGGAGAAGAGAATGAGAAAGTGAGACACAGATGAGAGAGAGAAGAAAAACTAATTTAAGAAAATGAGATGAAGAGAAAACACCAAAGTGAGTTTTTTAAATTTTATTTCTATTTTTTATTTAATTAAAATTGACAAATTTTTTTTATAAAAAAATAATAAATGTTGACATGGCATTTTTAATAATATTTTAATGTCTCCGACTGCCACCTCAGCAATTTCTATCGGTTGACTGACAGAAAGGACAAAATAACACGCGTAAATTGATTTAGGGACTAAAAGTGGTAAAAATAAAATGTAGGCACTAAAATAGAAAAAAGTCAAAAATGTAGGAATTAAAAGTGCATTTACGTCTAAAAAAAATTAAAAACAAAAATTACATGAAATCTAAGAACATAAGAACTTGTTCTTCAATGTTTTCTTAAATCAAGTAATAAACCTAGCAACAACATCAAACCAAGAATCAAAGAGCAAACCCAGAATCAAAGAACATGAACATCAAACCTACAGGAAAAAAAAAAAAAACATGAACATCACCAAATCAAAGAGCATGAACAAGAGCAAACACTGGAAAACCCACATGAACATAATCAAAGAAATTTCGAATACCACAAGTTGATAACTTAAAAAACAAAAAGAAATTTCAAAATGCGAAATTCTCAGCAAACGCCAAAACCAAATCTCCAGCAAACCCCTAATCCCAAATGTCCAGAAATGATCACCGATCAGACCAACAACAACAGCAAACCTACAATCCTAACCAACGAACCCAGTCGAACCCAGCACCCACCAACATCTCTTTCTCTAAACCCAAATACGATCAAACCTAGTCAAACCCACCAATGATCACCGATCAAAGCCGAAGAGAAAGGCCAGATCCCAGCAAATCTAGTCGAAACCAGCGCCCACCATCTCTTTCTCTAAACCCAGATCCGATCAAACCCAGTCAAACCCAGCACAGAAATGAAAAGCTAGCAACCTCAGTGGCGGCGACGCGTTGAACTCTCCCTATTCGTCGACGCCGTCGAAGAGCATGACTCACGAGAAGGCGTCGCTCTCTCTCACTCTCACCACCACCACTCTCCGATCCACAATGGCTCGTTGACTAGGGCGCGCCAAGCCCCTAGCAACCTCAGTTCTGCCTCATTGGCTTCGTCGGCCAGGGTGGCCGTGGGGAGAGGTGTTGATTTTGGTGCGAAGAAGACGAAGGAGCTGGCGTTGGTGGCTCAAGCTAAAGTGATGGAGCAATGTAAAGAGAGTGAGTTGGAAGCTTTGGAGGCATCGATGGAAGCTGATTTTGAAGCTATCAGATCTCGTGGCACAAATGCTCATGTGATTCCCAGTCATTGCGGTGAGTTTCAGTT
The DNA here is from genome assembly GCA_014183005.1 of Castanea mollissima. Taxonomy (NCBI): domain Eukaryota; kingdom Viridiplantae; phylum Streptophyta; class Magnoliopsida; order Fagales; family Fagaceae; genus Castanea; species Castanea mollissima. The sequence goes on along the minus strand of JACAVU010000002.1, from coordinate 43,084,411 downwards.
CCAAATTCCAGTCATGTGATCTCATGTAATTTTTTGTTTTGAATTTTGTTTTGAATTTTTTTATTTAATTAAAATTAATTTAGATGCTAATTTGGCATTTTTTTTAATGCCAAAATAGATTTTTAATTATTATTTTAATTACTGTCAGTCACGTTAGCTTTTCAGTTAGTTGGGTGACGATAAGGACTTAAATGTCATGCGTTAATTGGTTTAGGGACTAAAAGTGGTAAAATAAAAATGTAGGGACCAAAATGAAAAAAAAAAGCCAAAATGTAAGGACTAAAGTGCTTTTACGTCTATATATATTTGTAGGGACACTGAAATTAGTCCCCGAGGTAGACTCCTCGGAATTCTGCTACAATGACCCACACAATCAAGATACAAGTAAATAATAGGGAATAAACACTCTACAATGGGAAACAGAAACAATGGGTTTCTTTGACCATTAATATGCCACCATTACAATTACAAATACTAAGATGACTATAGGAAGCTTTTGTTTTTATTCCCGTGGTGTCACACTTAGTGTTTCTCTCTTTTATTCTGTTTTTCTTCTCAAACAGATTTTTCTCCCATTTTTTAGATCCCCCAACCTTTTGCCTCCCCCCCCCCCCCTATAGCTTTAATCCTTGTTTTTATTCTTACAGCTTTCCTGTTCCCATTTGAGTCTCAAGGATATTTTTTCCCTACTTTATCGGTTTCTTCTCATTCTTATCTTGAAATGCTGACTGCCCAGGGGTTGCATGTACTATTCAGGTTGTCTTACGCACAATTAATGCGATAAAGGTTAGGTAAGAACCCCCTCACTAATGTGGAGGTAAAAATCTTCTTTCTTCTTGTATATTCCAGAAGCTTCCCATGATTACTAGTGTCTTTTAGTGGTCATATATTGATTATCCGCACTCCATGTCTTGGATAAGCTAGTATTTTCCCTTTTCTACGGGAATGGATTTACTATGGTACTCAACTTTGTCCTCAACACTTAGGATGATCCAACAGGATGATCCAGCTTTCAGCTCTTTCCTGGTTTACCTCCTTCCGAGCATTCCTTTCAGTACATAGGCCAAGCCCAAGTCATTCCTTGTGGCCCAACTACTTTTTGGGCTCTTGGCCCGAGTGGTGATTGTCCCACTCCCCACAATATATATATATATATATAAAAGTAGATACCTTATATAGGAAAGCATGAGGTTTTGCCGTGTGACACTCTAATTTTGCATTTATTCTCTTTAACCCCTTTTCATTAACTTTTTTTTTTTTACTATTTCCCAAAAGATCAAGTTAAATTCTTTTTACTATTATTTGAAAGATGGGTTGCTATTAGGAATTAAATCAAATCAAACCAAACCTTATGAAAAAACATAAGCCCACTTATTTCCTTACATATTATGACCTAAGCATGATCATTTCACATGTGTAGATGAAAACCAAGAGCCTAACTCAATTATGAACTCTCTTTCTCCTCCCTCACGTGTAGATGAAACTTGAAAGCCAAGACCCTCACTCACTTAGAAGCTCTTTTCCTCCATACAAGCTTCCCTTTGGACTACACACTTTTTAATTTCTTTGCAAACAATGGTTTTGCAGTTTGAATTCAGTGATTCCATTTGACCAAACCATTTTTCCTACTCATTTTTCAAGTCTTAATTTAGCCATTATATGTAAACTAATGGAGATGTATGGTTAAGGAAGATATACAGTCTAACCTCACTAGTCTCACCACTTTATTTTCTCTTCCTCTTCCAAAAACTCTCTCTCTCTCTCTCTCTCTCTCTCTCATTTTGAGTGGTATATTAGGATTCTCCAAATTAAAGATAATATTCAATCTCACCAATGGGTGACACGTTGGAAAGACTATCTTCTAAAATAATGAGTGCTTCTCTTGATGTGTTATAGAAAATGTCAAATGGTATGCGAGATGGCATGGGCACCAATATTCATATTGCATTAACTATATTCATATTAAATTTTGAGTTGTCTATGATGCAATTATACTGGGTATGAAGACCAATTTGTTAATATGACTTTTGATATGCTCCTACAGCCGATTAAGAAATTCACAGCAAATTGGACCAAATTTTTGTGATTTCTTCAAATTGTAGATTTTTTTTTCAACACAAATTAATGAAAGTGGTAGGTCCATTGTAAGTATAAAAATGATCATAAGTTCAGATATTGACAAATAATTGAAATACTACAATTATAGATTCTAATAGCATTTGTCCCTTTTGAAAATGTAAACAATTTATAGGATCCTAGCCACAAATGTTTGGCATATAATCTATAATGCAAAAATATACTTTTTTTTTTTTTTTTTTGAGAAGCATGCAAAAATATACTTAGTATCCCATATAGTAGAAACTAGGGAGGACTACAGAAACTTTTAGTTAGATGCACACAATTTTTTTTTTTTATACGTCTTCATGTCATATTTATTATTTAAGTTTGAGACTAATGTAATTTAATTATACTTTCTATGCAAAGATTGAGACCAACATACTTTTAGGAAAAAATTCTTGTGCATTACATGAGTTTCTGTCTAATATACATAAAAGTAAAGACTTCAAATGAGAGAGCATGATGTTCTGTCATGTGATGCATTCTTTAGGATTTTCTTTGTTTAGTTCATTGAATTAGCCAATCAAGTAAATGCATATATATATATATATATATATATATATATATATATATATATATATATATATAATTGCACATTAATTATTTATATTAAATGAATTTATGTGATTATTTTTGTAAATTACATATGAAAAATTATTTTCATTTGGAATAATAAAACTTGATTTAGAATATGACATTCTTCCTCATGTTTAGTTACTTTGAAAACAATTAACACAAAAGCAATAAGAAATTAAATATTTTTGATTCTCTAAAATCAATCTTAACCATTTAGATTCCCTAACTTCTTATAGTGACATGTAATATATTTGAACCAACATTGTACAGTAGTATCTCTCTTTAGAGAAATGATATGTCCATAACATTTACTTTATATAATTAAAAAGATTACTAGGATAAATACATTATTTTGTTATATTAATTATTTTAAATTGTGCATTAATTATTTAAGAATAATAAAATTTTGATATTATTTTTTCTAAGATTTATAGAATAAACAATTAATTTAAAAAATGATATTCTTGCTCAAATTTAGATACTTTTAAAACAACAAAATCGAACAAAAGGGGAAAATGACAAACAATCAATTTTTTATTTATTAAATGATTGGAGAATATTTGCATTTTTATTTTATCAAAATAATATTTGCATTTTTGAGTGGGCGTGAAACATGCCTATATATCAATCACTATTTCATACAATTTTTAAATATTTAAATTTTAAACACATATAGCATGTTCAAATCACACTTGTATTGGCTTTCGATTTTGACTATAAAATAAAATACTAAACATTACGAATTTTTACAATAAAAATTATTGAAATATTAGAGGAAACTATAGATAAGCACATCATTATAGAATAAGATATTAGACACAAAAAAGAAAGAATTTAATACCATTCAAATTATCCATGTAATAGAACCACTTGCCCCAAATTCATACCCAAGAAACAAAAGGATTTTCACCATACCAATATCCAATTACTTTTACCTATCCTAGAACCACCTTCTTCAAATTCATACACTAGAACCAAATGACTTTTACTATTACAATACCCAATTAATTGGTTTAATTTATTTAACCAATGCATTTCTGCCTAAATAAAAATATATCAAATAATCAGCAATTGATATACAACACAACTATATACACTGAAGCCCCCAAAAAATAAACGAATAGGGTAGAATAAAAACCACAAAAAGTACAAGAGTAGAATATACGCAAAATACACAAAGAAAGAATATGATATAAGTTAAAAAAACGTCAACTATGGCGGGTTTTCTCTTTTCAAATTCAGAGAGTAATTGTAAATCACACTTACATGAATTAACATATGTAGTTGGTAAAGAGCACAAAGAATACAAAAAAATAATGAAGAATGAAGACCACAAAAAACATAATAGTATGATATAATATGAGAAAAGTTAGGAACATCAACAGTGTTGCCGTTTTCTTTTTTCCGTTTTCTCTTTTCAAATTCAGAGAGCAATTATAAAACTTAAATGAATTACAAGATTGAGTTGCTTATATAATAATGTGTAGTTGGTGCACTCTTTTGGCATGTAGACTGTAACAAATTTGGGTTTTAAAATTGGTTTGCTACTTAAATTAAATACAGGGAGAAAAATCAAACTCAATAAAAAAAAATTTAAAATCAAATGACCTCATGTCTCAAATTTAAATCAAATGGCCTCATGTCTTAAAAATATGAAGGTATCATAGATTTATCTAATATATTTAATGCATTTTGTGTTGCATTTCTACAATTCACACTAATCTATATTCTTTTACATATTACTAATTTGCACAATTGACTCAATATGAATAGCACTGCCTTTTCTTTTCATCTTCTTTTATTGGATTACGATTTTTCACTTTTATGAGTTTTATCTCATATCAATTTTTTGAAATATTTTAGGTTTGAGGCCTGCTCTAAAACAAATTTTTGTGTTATACTGGTCTGCTAGATGAAATTATAAAAATAAAGATTTGAGTTTCATTTTTAATGCTTAAATGCTGCATAAGCCATAACTCTTAATGAGTATTATAGGACCATGTAACACTTGATTTCTTTCAATCGGATTTCTTAATGCTTCAAAGATTTTACATTCACAACAAAGTTTTTCTAAGGGATTTAGCTAATGTTCAGGACACCTACAATTAGGAGTTGAAAGTATAAGACTTTGTACTTTTGTAGTTATCAAGCATCCTTGAGTTTCTTCTCGGTACACCATGTTCACATTTATGTAGTACAATCCTATCCAGACTGTATTATCATTTGATCTGATGGATATTCCTTTAATTGATACAGCTAGGAGTGTCATGGAGCTAGCTCCAAAAATAAACACATTCACATATGAAGATATGATTTCAATGCTATTTTGGTGTTCATTTTTTGGAGTTAGCCTCATGACACTCTTCGATGAATCAGTAGTTTTCAAATGCATAATATTATTGAATATACGTGTAAATTTCAAATTAGAATGAATAAAAATTTATGACACTAAACTTAAAAAGAAAAAGAAAGAAAAGCCTCAGAGCACATACGGAGCATGTGCCATAAGGTTAGTATTTCATAAATACCATCCAATTTTTGTGTTGCTTCTAATATGATTGTTAATTAATTAATTTAATTTTTGAAACCTGAATATAATTAGAATTAGAATTTGTAGAAAAATACCCAAAATTGGGGGTACTAACCATGCGTGTGCTAAACCTTCTATTCTTTTTATGGGGTATTTTTTTGTTACTTGTTTTTAGTCACATTCGAAACTTATGCTTTTGTCCACTGACATGACTACAATATATAATAATCTCTTAAATTAACTAGTAATATATATATATATATATATATATATATATATATGATTATGATTCAATGTCTTTTGTTGAGCCTTCTAATTGTTTTGTAGCAACATTTGTTATTAACATATTATGTAAATACAAAACTAACTAATTTTGTGTCAGTCACGGATACTATTTATAATTTATGCCAAGAGGCAAATTTGGTAAAGATGTGAATTCTTTGTGTCTGTCCTTAGTTTTATATGAATCTATTATATTTATATAAAAAAAAATTATATGAATCTATTGTACTTAAATTGCGGAATGATCTAAAAAATTGCAGAATAATTAATTTAACTATTTTATAGTTCTCAAATACATAATATTATTAAATATACATGTAAATCTCAAATTAGGATGAATAGAAAATTATAATACTAAACTAAAAAAAAAAAAGTCTCAGAGTGTGTGTAGAACGTGTGTGATGAAGCTAGTTATTATTATTCATTAGCTTTGTGTGGGCAATTTTTGTACTCCAGGGAAATTTATTGCGTACTCTCTGGAGACTTGTTGTTGTCCCACATCACAAAGATCCTTCCCCACTTTCTCAGTTATAAGCCTGAGCTGAAGTGAGGAGTGTACCATCAAGGGACAACAACAAGTTTTTAGGGAGTACGCAATAAGTTTCTCTGGAGTACAAAAATTGCCCACACAAGCTTTTTTTAAAAAAAATTACACAAATGTAAATCTCTTTTGTAGTTTTGAATATATGACTTATCCCATATGTGGTTTTTGTGTTTTACCTAAATTATTCGTTACACATTCATTTTAATAACAATGAATTGCTTATGTAATAATTTATGTTTATATTTAGAGTTGTATTTTTTCACATAAAACAATATCAAAGAGTTTTCCTTTTTGAGAAATATATCACATGAAGTTTTGTGTTACATAGTTTCTAGAAAAGGAAAAAAGTTTTGTGTTACATTAAAAAACCTCATGGAGTTGTTTTACATAAATAACTGTCAAAAATCTCAAAGGAGCTCATTTTTTTTTTTAGGGGAAATCTCAACTGGGGTTGTGGATTTTTTTTCCCCAAATAAGAAATATCTCTATGGTATTCATGATTTATGTATTTTGATCTGCAAATTTTGTCTTAAGAAGTCAAAAAAGTAATGAAAAACACATGAGATCTCATTTTAGAATGATCAAAACAACGCAAGGATAAACAATAGATAGCTTTTGTTACTTCTACAATTCCACCATATTGTTATATGTTCAGGGAGATATTATTTAGTGTTTGCGTCTTTATGTTTGATTTGGGTACCATTTTTTTTTCTTTTTTTACTTTTATTTTATGTAAAGGCATTTCATTTCATCCATAAAATTATCTAACAACAAAGAAGCAAGTATCTGTTGTGTTATAATTGTAGGTATGAATTTTATACAATAAATATACATAAACAAAACAATCAATACATTATCATCAAAAACTAAATATAAGAAATTTAAACATGTAATTTGATTTTATAAGATTTAATTAAAAATAAATCAATATATAAATGTTCATATTCCCCATGGATGCTTGAGATGTGGGCTTATTAGTTTGAAATCTCACCTAAACCCGAAGGTTTCATTCACATCACTATATATATATAAAGTACAAATATTTAAAGTTGTGATAATATACCTTACAATTTTCAAAATCTCCGTACATATTTTGATTTTATTTAGAAAAAATTTGGTTGGGTTTTCATAGTATGTCAGTCGGATCCCCTTTCCACGCACACTAACACATGGCATATATTTTACCATGTAGCATGGCTAAGATCATGTGTAGACTGTAGAGAGGTTAATGGATTTTAGGCCAAGTGGCAATAACATCCACCCATTATGGTGGTCTAGATCCGACATATATCATATAACCTTCATCGAGTGATGATAGAGAGACTGCAAATTTTACTACATAAACAATATTATCAATTAAAAAAATAATTAAAATTTTGTGTGTGATACCAATTATATTCATTAACACATTATTTATTAGTTTTTTATAATAAAATTAATAGTAACCCTAACATCTTCTCATTCACGAAGAGAGGTCGGTGGCCTTAAGGCCAAGTGGCAATCCCACTCACCAATTGTGACGATCGAGATCCAAGGGTTTCAACCCCTTTGTCTTTACCTAGTGAAAAAAATAAATTAATAAATGAAGACTAATTCATTTGTCGTAGATAAGATAAATAAGACACATAAGGTCCTTTAGCCTTTAGGACTGGCAAAGAATATTAGGATTGGCAAAGAATATCACTTGCCCCTAGGAAACAACAAACGGGACAAAGCCTAGAAGAGAATGTACCATTCCAATGACTTGTAAATGTTAGCCAGGAAAGAATCTCTTATATATATTTTTGGCTTGCCTTGTATATAAAGCATCTTCTTTACAACCCACAGAACACTTTGTATCCAACAGCCTTCGCAAGCAAAGAACCAAAACCTACAGGCCATTCCATATTTATATATGACCCCTTCTTGCACATAACACATATCAAGTACTGATTTTTCCTGCATTGCACTTTTAGTACCCTGAAAACTCTTAATTCTCTTCTCTTCCAATAACAGTTTTTCATTATAAACCATATAGTACAAAGATGGCTGTTGATCAAATAAAAAAGGTTGCCAGTCTCCTTTTGGTCCTAAATTTCTGCATGTATGTTATTGTTTTAGGCATTGGTTCTTGGGCTATGAATAGAGCCATTGATCATGGTTTCATCATTGGTATCTCTCTCTCTCTCTCTCTCTCTCTCTTTCAGTTCCTCTAAAATGTGTTAATGTTTTGCAACTGTCATTCATGCTAATGCTTTTTGAGAATTGTAGGACCTGGATTTGATCTTCCAGCACATTTCTCACCCATATACTTTCCAATGGGAAATGCTGCCACCGGGTTCTTTGTCACATATGCTATGCTTGCCGGAGTTGTTGGAGCGGCAGCAGCAATATCTGGACTCAACCATATTCGTTTGTGGACTGCTGAGAGCTTGCCATCTGCGGCTTCAGCTGCTGCTATTGCTTGGACTCTGACTGTTCTTGCTATGGGGTAAGCAATTACTGCTTATCACTTTTCCTCTCTCTATATATCTCCAAACAGCAATATATTGCTCTTTGGAGATATATAACAAAAGGACAATTATTTTTAACACGCTCTTTAGCGTAAATCGTCTGTACACATCACTTTTTTCACATTTTAAATGTAAAGATCAATAAAAATTATGTATATCACATGTGAAATTATGGATGTACGGAGTATATAACGAGTGTAAAAACAATATTTTCTGATGGCAAAATGCAAAAGAGACGTGGTATAGCTTTTGATCCTAATCAGCTAAATCATTTTAATACAGGTTTGCTTGCAAAGAGATTGAACTCCGACTCAGAAATTCTCGTCTGGTATGACCCAAAAACATTCACCACACTTTTTGACATTAAATTTTTCTAACACTTCTATATAGAAAATTGAAACACCTCTTTTGTTGCAGAGAACAATGGAGGCATTCCTAATTATCCTTTCAGCTACACAGCTTCTATACATAGCAGCCATTCATAGCGCTGCTAGAAGATAAACTTGATTGAAAGTTGAGTGGCAGTGTTTGTGTGGCTTGTCTAGTTTTTCTGCCATTTTTTCTTCATTTTTACCACTTGACTGTGTACAAAGCTGGCCAAAGATTTGGCAGCTCGTTTGCTTGGTGTGATTCCATTTGATTCTATTTAATTTGTATCAACCAATAATAAGAAATGATTTGCAAAAAGCATGCTACATTTCTGTATTTCAATGCGCCACCATCCACCCTGCGTGATTTGAATTTTCACATATTTTTGAAGATTGACAAAATTTTAGAAAAAAGGTACGTTATTAAACCATGACTAATCTAACACAACAGCTCTGCACCTTATTAACAAAAAAATTGATTTGTCACAAATATAATGTCTAAGGATTATTTGTTAAAATTTCCAAGAGCCAAAATAACACTCTTATCAAGAGTCCAAGGATCATATTTGTAGGCTACAAAACCCTGGTTCATTTAGACACACATCAGAACCAACCATATGGCCCTTGTCCGATCAATGATCGTTCAACCTTCCAAAAAAAAAAAAATCCATTCATGATGGCACCTGCTCAATGAAAAGAAGCTAAAGATGTAGTACAGGAAATGGCTGTATCATTAAGAGAAACCCATACCCCAAACCAATAACAACCAAAAGCAAAATTCAAATTGTTGAAGGAGTAGGCAAGTAAGGTTTTGTCTGGCTCTGTTACAGAGCTTTCAGAACAAAAGTCTAGAAGGAAAAAATGCATTGTCTGGTAACTCTCCAAAAAGAGCTTTATACTCCTCTTAAACTCTATTAAAAAAGGCAAGAATTTGGAACTTTGCGAATTTGGTACAACCTTTTTTAGAAAAGACTAGAATTTGGAAATTTTTTGGGAGAGAGGGTACAACAATCAAAACGGTAAAGAACTTTGCAGTTAAATTCTATATCACAAAAGCTCTACTACTACAATTATAGGTTTAAAACACTGCTTCCTACAACAATATCAAACTGGCACAAAGCATCCATCTATCCATTCAAAACACCACGACAACAATCGAGTATATTGATATTATAGAAATACTTGTAAAATCGAGGTCACACCACTGCACTACCCAACACAAAAGAAGATAAGTACAACACCCCACTTAGAAAAAACACTATACTGCAAAATTAACAAGAAATGTACTGAAGTCTAGGGACACTAAGCCACCTAAAAATTTGTCACTATCACCACAAACCTTAAGACTGTTTATATGATCAGGCCTCTTGCCCATTATTCATAGGGAAAACACAAGAAAAATTCTAGTTCGACATATCAAAAATTTCTCCAGATCAAATCCTTTTTAACTTTCACAAGCTTTTCAATACTGCACTGAAGCCCCCCCAAGCTTTTTTCCTGCATCAAAAGGAAACCATGGAGATCGTCAGCTACAACTCCATTAAAAGGGTGAAAATGATAATGTTAACACCATTACTTATTTAAACAAGAACATCAACAAAGTCCAAGGCATGAGATGAATTCATTGTTTGGTTAAAAGTCTACATACAAGCATTGCATCCCTCATGCTGATTGAGAAACAAAGAGAAAATTTTAAAAAATAAAAAACAAGAGCTACAGAAGAGTGTTCATATCACAAGGCATGAGACAGGCTCTACAGAGTACAGACCATTGTGACCCAATGAGGAAGAAAAAAAAAAATCCCTACGCTTTCAAAATTTCAGGTCACCAACCCAAAAAACAAGGCAAACGGAAAATCTAAAAGAAATTTGTAGGAATTAGGGGTTACTGTTATCTATTCTCCAATATCAAACCCACAGCAAAGGGCAAAAACACTGCATGATGCAGACTTGAAAAGGCTCAAGAAATAACATAGGTTAGAACAAAAGGTCAGAATAAAGAAAGTAATATGGGGTTCACTTCCAACATCATAGTCACAAAGGTCCTTCAAGTCAAAGGCAGGATAATGCAGAATAGAAGAGGCTTAAGAAATAACACAGTTCACAGTCAGATCCTAATTTTTTACATTTCTGTAACATGATATTCAGCAATGACTCTTCTAATACAATTTGAAAAATCTCTATCTCAAACGCAATTCCTTCTGCACTACGTTCCACACTTGCTAAGGCATCACTGCACAATTTGTTTGCTGGTAAATGCAACTAATTGCAACTAATTGCAACAACCTCAATTCCTCAAACCTATTAAGACGTGCATGATTGTCCAGTCCTATCCAGGACTAATGTCCACACTCACTTTGAAATCCAGTACTGTCTTGACACAATCAATTATCACCTTAGCACATCATGTTTTTAACCAAATCAAAAAACAGAACAAACAAACAGGCTTTAAAAAATAAAATTAAAAAAATCCCAAAACACAAGCTAAAACTCATTAAAAAAAAAATGACCCTACTTAAAATCAAAAGAAACTAAGAAATACGTAAAAATTGCACAAGGGCAAAAGAGAAGTTTATGGAAGGTCAGAACTTTTGCTGAATGCAACTTAAAAGCCTCTTGAGTCAACTTAGTAGGAAAGTTGGAGGAAATTATCAGATTCCAGGTAAGAGATACCAAAAGAAACAAGAACATTACAAGAACATTGGCCTCATGATCTTATCGTGCCTTGATGTGACTAAAGATACTATAAATGAAAATCCTTTTTGCTATCCCTTAAAAGGAAATTTGGCTCCATTACAAATGGGTGTCTCAATATTTTTATATACTTCCACAAAATTCATGATCCGCTCAAAATAGACTTTTATCATCATAATAGGAAAATAGGAATTGAAAAAAAAATCATCCTTTGAAAGAATAATCTCAATAGATTGTCAAAATTGGGATCCTACGTAGGATTGTAGAAAGTAAGTGAGATCGTGGATCGGATCGTGAATCGTAAGATCCTACATTATTTGAGAAAAAAACAAAAAAAATACACATCGGTATGTTAAATAATCACATAAATTATATATTCATTAATATAATTATCATACATCACTATATCCATTTGTAAGCATCATTTAAAATTGCCAAAAATCTCAAACATGATACTCTATTGGAATATTTTTTATTCAGATCCAACTGACACACTCTCTACATTAGAGTGGAAAACTTGGTCTATTGGAATTTTATTTTTCATTTAAGTCCAACTGAGCTTTCTATCAAGTTTAAAAACATTACAAGAAATAAAGGTCGTTTGGAATCATTAGAATCGTGTAATTCTACCGATCCTGAACAATCACAAAGATCCTTGAAAGATCCGGGTCGTTTTGGGCAAGTGAGATCGTAAAATCGTAGGATCCAAATCGGGATTTTGACAACCATATTAGAGAGAAGAAGAAGAAGAAGAAGAAGAAGAAGAAGAAATGAATGGTTTGCCATCCTTAATCTTGAACCTTTGACACCAAATGCAGGTGGTAGCACCATGTATGGAGAGAGGGCAAAAGTAAGGATATTGTCCCATATCCCAAGGGCACTGTCTCAAACACCACAGCCCTTAGGGTTGAAAATCAAATATATGGTATATTGGTAAGAGATAAACCTGAACATTACTTTTTGTGTGTGTGTGTGTGTGTGTGTGAGAGAGAGAGAGAGAGAGAGAGAGAGAGATGCCAATGGATGTTAAATTAAAATAAATTGTGATTTTGAGAGACAAGAAAAGGATGTCAAAGTCCAAGAATCAATTTCACAAAGTAATACCCTAACTGAAAGCAGGGGTTATTAGCATATGACAACCAATAATTTCCACTTCCTAACTAGGAGAGAGAGGGGGGAGATCACTTATGATTTGATGGAAGATAAGGCTCCAACATATCTAAATGACTAAAAAGTACTCCAATAGCACCCCCATGTAGTTAAGATTTGGGCTATATTGATTAGAGTGATATATTTAAAAACTATAAGGAATTCTTGGCCAAGCAATATTTTTTCAAAAGTAAATTAAAATATACCACAAGCAATTGAAAACTTCATGGACTCAATGTAAAAAGTTTCTTATAATATTATAAATGGGCTCAATGCAAAGCATTATGAACTATTCTAATTGTTTTGTGTAGACTAACTAAATTGTCTCATCTAATTTTCTTTTCTTTTCTCAAGGGCCAGTTTTTTAAGTATCAAGAACCATAGATCCTATTTTCTCATTTCACTTTATCGGCCAGAATATTAAGTTGCACAATAAGCGATCAAGTTTATCTCACAATTCTGAGAATTATTGACGAAAGACAAGGGAAATGAAGCCAAATAACATTTAGAAGTTATGGACAGCTAGGATTTTGAAGAATTAGGGTTAGTTTGGTGAGAAAAAGTCTGAAAAAAATAAGGAATATTGAATTTCTAATGGTGGAAAAACTAATAGGTTTGGATGAAACGAAGGTAAAAACCTAAGGTTTAGGTTTCTGTTCCAGAGCTGTGAACATAACACAAACACTTATTTGAGGCTATTTGATGGATGAGTTTTGGGTTTGAAGTTTTGGGTTATAGTTTTAAAGCTGACAAATCAAATCTGTGATTGGCTGATTGCTAGTGATCAAGTTGCTGGAAATTTAAGGACAAGGGAAAAAAACATACAAACTTCTAGGCATCACACCTAGGGACTAGGGTTTTCTTGGCATCACACCGTACAGAAGGTTGTATCATACAAACCTCAAATAAAATTTCATAGCTCTGAAAATTTGGAAAACATATTATCCATTGAAAAGCAAGCATTACATCCTTATAAATAGATGAAATACCCAACCAAAATACGACTTTTTAATTATAATGTGGCAGTCCTTCAAGGCTTGAAACTGGAATTTAATTAGTCTTACACAAATAAACTGATGAGAGAAGACACCGATTCCTCATTTTGTGGGCAACACAGAAACTGCTTTTATATCCCTTTGCAAGAAAATAGCAACTACGAAATCCCACCCTCGATCTTCACAATTTCAAATATTTCACTCTTAATTTCCTTAAAAGTATATTCTTCAAACATATCTTGCTAACCCTCTAATTCTGGAGCACTTGTCCAAAATTCCAACATATCATAAAACTCTACCCATATCTCAAGACCACCTGTCTTGAATGTGACATTTACATCATCAAGCAATTGATACATGCCAAGGAGCCCTTTTTTTAAGTATGAAATGCAATTTTATTGATAAAAAAAAAAACTAAAAAAAAAAACCTTTGCATTCATGATGATGAACACAAAGGATCATAAGAATAAAAATAAATCACATGTCATGGAGCCTTTTTCCTATCCTGTTTTCCTTCAATTAAAAAAAAAATGAACATCCTTAAGAAGAAAAACGGAAACATGGATTGCAAAGAAAACGTTGGTAAAAATGCATGGCACATATATGTTATTTATTCCATATATATCCACTAGATAAACTAATTTGGCCACCAAAGGACATTTCTTTGCTACAACAAGACCTTTCATAATTCTTGTAATCTGTTTGCCATATAAAAGACTGACTGTATTTTCAACACAAGATACTTACATGACACCAATAAAGAAAATACAACACCGAATGGTCTAATTCAATCAATCATTAGCATATACCCCAAAATCTCTCATGAACAGTAATGCAATCTCCTAATTACCCTACCTTTTTGTTCTTTTTTTTTTTTTTTTTCTCTGTTGTGTTATGGGGGAGGAGGGAGGGGGGGAAAAATCAATAAACTATATTAGAAAATCCTAACCTGAGCTTATCTTCCAGAGCCCGTTAGCACATCACACAATCCACAGCAACTCAGCCAGAAATTCTATGCACTACTTGTGGAGCTGGAGCTACCAGAGGCTACATAACAGTTCAGCAAAGTAAGGTCTAATTTCAATGTATTTTATTGTAAATATATAACCGAAATTGCAATCAAGAAAAGTAAGGGAGCAATACCTCGTTTTCAGAAGATTCAGGAATCTCAGAATCTTTAACAGATGCTGCGCCATTACTAGTTGGAGCAACAGGAGCACTTGATGATGGCAATGTTTTATCCTCATATCCAATTGACACAGATTCCACTACAGTCAAGTGTGCTTGAACATTTTTATCTGATGAAGGAAATACTTTATCCTCATTTTTCTTCAATGCCAAATCTGTCACAGCTGTCGGAGCCTCATTTAATTTAAGCGAAAAGTTTTTCTCAATTTCTTTTGATCCTGATACAACCAAATCAGCAATCGCTACATTATCAACTGGAACACTTTCAGTAATGTGAATTTTCTCCTCGGACACAGATACCAATGACTTAACAGAATCAACAATGGGAGCACTTCTACAATTGAATTAACAGTCTCCCCATCCAATTCAGTTGGATTAACAGAATCAACAATGGGGACGCTTTCTGCAATTGAATTAACGGTCTCCTTAACCCAAACCACCTCTTCTGGAGAAGAATCCACTGGCTTCACTTGATCATCATGTGAGCTTACTTCTAAAACTGAATTGTAAGCTTCCTCTTTTGGCTTCTGCTCAATGACTCGGGTCTCATCATCTGAACTACTACTGCTTAGAGCTCCGATCATCCCATCACGTGATTGGTTGGCAGACTTGATATGCTCAAAGGTACCATTTTTGCTCTTGGAATTATCGTCTGATTTAAGTTCCCTTTCAATTTTAACAGCACCATCATCCTCTACGCCTATTTCTGCTTACCCTCATCAACAAAAGTCCCTCCCTCCATAGACTTGCCCTCAGCAACAAATGACCGAGTGGTTGATGTGTCTCTCTCCTCCAATTCCTCATTCCCCTCATTGAATGGACTTTGGTCACTATCTTGGTCCTGAGAAGCAGGGTACTAACATCACCACCATCACTTTCCTTCCCATCTTGGGATTTCAGATCTTCATTTCCTAACATAGTTTGGTTCAACCAGAAGAATCCCAATCAAAATCAAACAAAACAACTGACTTTAGCGAATACTTATAAACCCATCTGACCATGAAATCAAAACAAGTTAAAAATAGATATAAATCTTATTATTTAAATTATTAAGCCACAAAAATCATAATAAAAAAAATTCAAGTATTTTCAAACACCTATTTTGGCCAATTCAAGACAAATATTTTTTTTTCTTTAAAAAGTTGAAGCAATCACAGAAATCACAATCAGAATCAAGCAAAATAAGGACATTAACAAATACCCATTACCCAATTGACCCCCAAAAAATGTGGGTGTATAATTGAAGAAATAGATAAGAAAGGTTTGAATTGGTTTGATGGCGTTGAAATCAAGCGAAACAGAAAGAACAAACAAACACCCTTTAACCCAAATTGACCAAAAATAAATAAATAAAAATACAGACTTTACAATTCAAGATGTATAGGTATATAATATAGGTAAAGCGTGGATAGGTCAGACAGAGTGGAAATCAAGCAAAACAGAAAGCATAACAAATACCCATCAGCCCAAAGTGACCAAACAACACACATCAAAAAACAAAAATTGATTGAAAAAGTAGAGTGCATGATTTGAAGGACAGATGGGTCATGTGTGGATGGGGCCAAATTCAAAAGAGAAAACAGCAAAAGTTGGAAACTTTAAGATATTGTATACCTTGAGGATTGTTGGTTGAGATTGAGAGATTAGTTTTGTGTTGGGGTGGGCTTCCTTCTTTTTCTTTGCAGCTTTTCTCTTCTTAGCACCTGATGGCATGATTGGATGCTTGGTTGGGCGCTAATCTAATATGGGTTCCTCACAGATCGCGTAGGCTCTCTCTCTCTCTCTCTCTCTCTATGTGTGTGTGTGTCTGTCTGTCTGTCTCTGTGTCTGTCACTCCTTCACTCACTTTACATGTATGTACTTACATGTTTCAAAATTTACTTTATAGCAGTGTGGGAAGAATATAGGTTTCTTTTTTTTTTCTTTTTTCTTTTTTTTTGTTGATAAAGAAGAATATAGGTTTTGTACTGTACTTTTATGGTCCTACTATTGGGATTTATAGGAGCAAAATTGTAAGAAAGGCTGGCTGTGGATTGTGAATGTGTGTTGAAGATTCCTTCTCTATTTGGGCTCAATGACAATATACTAGATTTTGTTGCGTTCTTTAGACAAACAAAACGTTGGAAATGGATTGGACTGATGGGTGTATCACTCTGTGTTTTTTCTTTACATGGCTAGTGTGTTTTTTTGAAGGGTGTGAGTGTGATGTGGATATGTGAATTTGATAAGTTTGGTTTTTTTTTTGTTTTTTTTTTTTTTTTTTCTCCTTCTTCACGTGTGGAAGAGTGGAAATTTGGGAAAATGGCTGAAATGATTAGAATGTGGGGAAATCAAAATGAGTGGTGTGTGGAATTTGCCAATGTTTTTTTATTGGGATTAATAATGGTTCCAAGTATTTTTCTAAAATGATTTTATTATATATATATATATATATATATATATAAAATAGAATCTAATCTAGCATAATCTAAGTGTATATGTGTGTGAAACTCCCTCCTGGAGACTTGAATCTGACCCTTGCTCCTCACACTCCATAAGCACTATTCTTGTGGAGTGACCATCGCACCAAGTGTATGAATGAATTTTTTAAGAGTGTTAAAATGGACTATGAATCAGTTACATCCAATTTATTATAGTTGGATTTATCAAGCTTAAAGCTCCTCTGCATTCACATGATGTCGGCCATACTATGATTTGGATAGTGTGCTCAATTTCAGTCTTCTTTTATACTTTTCTTATTTGGAATAGAGGATTCCTATTGAGATAATTACATAAATAATTTTGAATAACTTGAGGAAGGCTTCTCCAAAATAGAATACAATACTTATAGAATGAATTTGAATTAATTTTTTTAGAAAGCAATTTGAATTAAAATAGAAGTGTTATATTGAGATAATTATATAAATAATTTTGAATAACTTGAGGAAGGCTTGTCCAGAATAGAGTACAATACTTATAGAATTATTTTTAGTAGGGAGAAAAGAGTCAAAGGAGGATGGTTTTTCAATCCAGTTCTTCTAAGGATTGTTGAAATATTTGGCGGTGAGTTATGGACAACTCACCAATTTTTTTTTTCCACCACTCATTGTCTCACACTGATATAATTTATGGCAACAAAGGTGTCCTAAATTTTCTCTTTTCTGTATTTGGTAAGATGATGGAAACTAGTAAGGAAATATTTGATAGATATCACTTTTCACTTGTCTATGTAGACATTTGAGTAAAAAATTGAAAGAGAAAAATGAGTGTAGTAGTATAAAAAGAATAGTTTAGAATCTACTTTCTTTTTTTTTTTTTTTTTCTTTTTTTCTTTTTTGAGAAGATAGAATCTATTATTTTATTTGAATTATCTTCATCTCAATGTGTTTGTGACTGTATACAAAAATGAATGATTTTTTTATATGATTTTAAATATTTAGTTTCCAATATTGAGTTTAAACTACATAATACGAGTAAAAAAAAAATTCAAACATTGAGTTTTGAAATAGAAAATCAAGAAAATATTAACAATTATATAAACATATATCTATACTACTAATAATAGGATTCTTTGTTTAGATTTCATCATTTTGCATACTAAAATATCCTCACACAAATTCTTAAACTCTTTAAAATACCCCTATCTTTTAATTAAATAATTTTAAATTTAAAACACAAGTTGGTTAAAGAGTAATTTTTTTTTTTTTTAAGTTCCTAAGTTTTAGGCTTTTTTCCTTTTTTTTTTCTCTCCAATTTGAGTTTCTACTTTTTATTTTAAATTCAAAATTTTCAAACTTTTATCAACTCTTATGTAGAGAAAGATCCTAAAATTAGAATACTATCTTTAGGGTAATTCTAGCGTACCCCCCATTTTTTTTGGGGGGTATGGTACCCACTAGTAATCAACCTGCTATACCAGGTTACCAAAAACATCACATTTTATGGTACTATCCTCATATTGTATAGTACTAATATCACATGTAACTGTACTTTTGTCATATTCGGTAGTTCCCTTATTTTTTCTCACATTTGATAGTACCATCCTCACATTGTGCAGTACCAACATCACATGTGACTGTACTTTTGTCACATTGATGGTTCTCCTTTTTTTTCTCACATTTGATGGTACCATCCTCACATTGCGCAGTACCATTATCACATGTGTTATACTTTTGTCACATTCGATGGTTCCTTTATTTTTTCTCACATTTAATAGTACCATCCTTATATTGTGTAGTACCATATCACATATGACTGTATTTTTGTCACATTCGATGGTTCTTTTATTTTTTTTCTCACATTTGATGGTACTATCTTCACATTGCGCAGTACCAACATCACATGTGACTGTACTTTTGTCACATTCGATGGTTCTCTTTTTTTTTTTCTCACATTTTTAGTACCATCCTCACATTACGCAGTACTAATATTGCATGTGACTGTACTTTTGTTACATTCGGTAGTTCCCTTATTTTTTTTCTCACATTTATGGTACCATCCTCACATTGTGCAATACCAATATCATATTTGACTGTACTTTTGTCACATTAGATGGTTCCTTTATTTTTTTTCTCACATTTTATAGTAACATCCTCACATTGTGCAGTACGAATATCATATTTGACTGTACTTTTGTCACATTCGATGGTTCCATTATTTTTTTCTCACATTTTATGGTATCATCCTCACATTGTACAGTACCAACATTACACGTGACTGCACTTTTGTCACATTCGATGGTTCCCTTTTTTTTTTTTTCTCACATTTTATGGTATCATCCTCATAGTGCGCAGTACTAACATTACCTGTGACTATTTTTTTTTGTTATATTTGATGGTTCTTTTATTTATTTTTTTATCACATTTTATAGTACCAGCCTCACATTTCGTAATTGGATTTCTGGAATTAGCAATAACTGTTATTATTGGTATTTTTAAAGCTGGTTTTTGGTGGGCTTTGAAGATGTTTGTTGAAATGCCTCATAGAGTTTTAGTTCATCTCTCTGTATTCTGCCTTTTTTTTGGATTTTATGCCAAAACTGTGATGCTATGTGTATGGAAATTAGATTTTTTTTTTTTTATTAGCTTGATTAATGGGTTTTCTTGTTGAGTGTAAAGCTTGCTGGTTTTGCTTGACAAAGTGGCAAAAGAAATTGGTGTGAATTTAATGTAGAGTGTTATGCATCCCATGTGCATAACCTTCTTTGTACGGTTAGAAAAGAGTGGAAACTCATTCAAGACATTCGAAAAAAAAAAAAAAAAAGTGGATTTGGTTGGGATGATAATTTGAAAATAAACAAATAAACGAACAGCACAATTAAACATCCCAAAAAATTTCCACAATAACAAAAATTACAAATAGAAAAACTAAAAACAATTAAGCACAATTAACCGATTTTACAAAAAATGAACAACCCAATCCATTTTTTTTAAATTATCAAATAATTTTGTCATTGAGAGTTTAGTATATTAACCATAATGATAAGTGTGAGACTCATTTGAGTTAGCAGAGCCTCCACTAGCTAAGTCTAAGAGAGCCCTAATAGAAATGAAATGTTTTTGTTGTTAAGACTTATCGAAGACTTATCTCTCTATCTGTCACTATGCTCTCTCTCTCTCTCTCTCTCTCTCTCTCTCTCTCTCTCTCTCTCTCTCTCTCTCTCTCTCTCTCTCTCTCTCTCTCTCTCTCTCTCTCTCTCTCTCTCTCTCTCTCTCTCTCTCAGGTTTCACAAAATTTATACAAACTTGTCATTCTAAAGCCATTTGGTATTTGTTCCTATAAAATATTGGAATGTGTAATTTGAACATAATTGGCTATTAAAAGGCCAATTTGCATCTCTATACTTTGTTCAAATCAGCATGGTGATAAGTCGATTTATTTTTTGCCGAGCATCTCTAGTTTGAATCCTTCATGCTTGCAATTTTTTTTTTTTTTGAATTTTCAATTTTCGGTCCACAAGCTGAAAAGCCCATAAGATCCTACACTTAAGAAAAACCCTAATTCATCCCAATCTTTTTTCCTTCAGTGTTGGTGATAACCGCCACCGATTTTCCTCTCTTTCTCTGCCATTTTTGTTCAAAGTCTCCACCATTTCTCGTTACTAAAATCTCAGTATGTCACATCTTTATTCTTTAGTTTTCCATTTGTTTTTTGCCGTTTGGCTTTTGTATTGTCGGTTGGGTTACAAAAAATTTTTGATAGCGAGTCGAGTTGGGTTGGGTCATAAAAATTTCAAACCCGTCAAGCCCAACTCAACCCACCCATATTATATATATATATATATATATAAATATATATATATATATAAAATAAATTTTTAAATAAAACTAAAAGTTATTTCAACCTAATTTGTTTTATTTAATTTTTTTTTTATTTTTTCTTTTTAAATTCCCGCAAAAAACTAAGGTTGTGTTTGGATGACAACATTTAGATTTGGATTTGGATTTTAAATCAATGGATTTGAAATGCCTTGATTTGAAATCCATTGATTTTAAAATTCTTGTTTGGGTCTTTTTATAAAACTTAAGATTTGAAATTCCATTGTTTGAATATCTAAATTTGAATTTGGATTTAGAATTGGATTTAAGATCATAAAACATCTTTTCCAATTATTATTTTTCTTAATCCTTCTACATTTTAGTAACATTTTTATCACCACACCCTTTAGTATGATGGTCACTCTACAAATACAAGTGCTTTTGGGATATAGGAGGCAAGGATCGGAGTTCAAGTTTTCAAAAGAAAACTTCACACACATATATATTTAGATTAGGCTAATTTAGAATTTTAATCTTGTATAAAAATATAAAAAAAAACATTTTTAATAAATACACGAGGTAATGAAAAAGCCATTAATAACCCAATTGACAAGATGATGACTAAAAATTTGTCATCATAGGCAACTAATAATTTGCTATTAGTTACAACTTGGACTTGCAAAATACGAATTTATCATATAACTAAAATAATTCTTATTGTTCCATCATAATCATTATCAATGGAGAGGACAATCACAATCACTCTAGGTATTATGGACATTTGACTCCAAAATTTATAACTGACTTTCATGTACTACAAATAAGTCTTTTGTTGTAAAGTATCTATAGAAAGAAGCCAGACTACAAAGAAATCAATTATAAGTATCTTGACTACTACTTACTTTGTTAGTTGCTCATCGCAAGAAGGAAAAAAATACTTTTACAAAGGAAATCCACTACAATGTATTTCCTTCACATCTATATTTGAATACCATCATTGAAATAATTGAAAACGTGACAATCAAAAGCGGCTTGCAATGGGTCTTCATGTCTAGATCATTCATCCCTAAGTTTTCAACAGGGCAACTTCTAACTTGTAGGAATTTCTTATTGTCCCTTCTGCAACTCAAGTGGTAAATGAAATATCTGCATTTACATGGTATAACTATCAACACTTAGAAAAATGAGATGTTCATAAGAGCACATCTCTTTGCATAGAGCCTCATCTATTTATTTATATAATTGAAATGATTCAACAACTTTGGCTCATTTAGCTCAACCTGAAAATATCAGTAAGTTCCACATCATATAAATAAGTTAAAAATAAATTCAAATAAACAACGGCATGCTAAAAAATAAGAATATGATGAACCTCTATGAGGTTTCTTATCATTTGAAAGTTGAGTAATAATGCAAATGACTGTTGCTGCAATTGAAATTGGGCATCTTCTGAAATTAGGGGAAAAAAAAAGATTCATTAATATAAAAAATTGCCAACCAAAGAAAAATATCAACAAACTTATTTTCAAAACACATGAAAATCTTAGTCTCACTCACAAGTCACAACACCATATTATCTAGCATTTGTAAGTTACTATAAATTGTAGTCTCCAAATTATACAATCATTTTCAAGTATTTGTGCAACTTGCTTCATCTGAGTTGGAGTCAGTTACTCTAAAATTCAACATTGACATAATACTCCAAAAACAGGGCTTATATTCATCTTATATAATTAAATATTAGATCAATATGCCTTGCATTAGATTTTTGGAGGAAAAAAAAAAAAAAAAAAACAATAAACGGACCCCCTAAGCAAAATGCAGATGAGTGGGTAAATGGAGAACCAATAGCAAGATCATAATTAAGGAAATACTTAAACCACAACTGAAGAATGAAGAATTAAAAGGAAGTGAAATTACTTGGAACTTACATAAGACCCGTAAGTCATGTGCGATTCTGCCCCATTAACAACTACTTCACTGCACATTTTGGTTGAGCGGTGCAATCTTCCTAGATTAAAGAGAGAACAACATTTAAGCTTCAAGCATCCACAGGACCAAGAAAAATACATAATTCAAATGCTCCAAATGAAATGACAATAGATACCATGCTTAAATACCTGCAACAGACCTTAGTAAAGTGGACTTTTCCCTAATCTAGCAGGACCCATGATTACTGTCATAGTTCTAGGCAATGCATAACCATTCGAACTCTTCACAACTTTGTCAGAGTACTTCCTTTTACCCTTTATTGTGACAGTCAAGTCTTTCCAAACAACTGAAGCCCCTGTAATTTTCCTTGCTACAACTACACCCTCTGGCAGTGGTGGAAATGGCAAGGTCCCATTATTGAGCTTCGAGAGAGATGAGGAGGCTGGGTGATCGCAATGTTAATAGTGTCACTGTCACCTCCTTCCTCTGCCCTCACATCAACATCTGTATCCTCCCATTCTGGTGAATCCTTAAATGAGATGGGTTGTCTCAGTGAACCAGGTTTATGCAAATAGAAAAAATTACTTAAAGGCACCCTCCTTGCTGGACTACTTGTTGAAGATGATGAAGACCTATAATTATCGGACTGAGACTGTATTTCTTGCAAATGGGTCACACACGAGAAGCTTCATTTAGCAACAAGTGAAAAAAAAAACATATTGCAAAGATGAAAAGCTGTTCAAAGGGGAGAGGAAAAAGTACTTTTGCTGCATTACAAATATCCCAATCCCATTCTTTAACCATCGAATCGTATAAAGTTAAGAGAGAGTAGTTCATCACCAATAAACCAGATAACAAAGAATCAAGCTAGGAGTGAGATACCTCCAAACACTTTAGATACTTCCCAAAATTGATGTCTACAATAAGAACTCTCCATGAAATTATTTTAAGTATTCTAGAATCTTCAACATATCGAAGTACCTAGCAATAGCCAAACAAATATCCAAGCCTATGATGCAAAATAATAGGCAAACGAAACTCAAGCATTCCCCTGGCAAATCTTAAACTCTCATGAGCAATAGTAAATATATCCCTAATCGGCATATTTGCCTGTATCTAAAAAGTAGTGGCTTCAATGGGTTATTGTAGTACAATAATAAATCACTTGACAGATTAAAGAATCATTTTGAACCAATCAAGGTTATTTCTCTAAAAAAAAAAAAAAAACCCACTAGGAACACAAGCAAATCATTAACACAAAATACAGATAATTTGGTAATAAGGGTTTTGTTTTGATCCTTACCTTCACTGGTGACTGGTGAGTAAATCGGGATGCAGAAAGGAGATAATTGGACACAAAGCACGCACGCAAGAGAGAAGAAACAAATATAATCAGATCAAAACAATCAATCCTCTTTAGCTAGTCTTGTAACCGATTGGTTCATCCCCCTAGAATTCAGAGAACGCGAAAGAAGACAATTTAATTCTTTGTTTTTTATTTTCTTTTTTGGTTTTATACGGTAACTTGCTCTACCGGTAATTGGTATTCCACTCTACTTAAATATACGGTTTGGATTGAAAGCATTAGAATTGACGGTCAAGATATTAGTGGGTACCGTACCCACTAAAAAAATAGAGGGTACTGTAGAACAACCCACTATCTTTATCTCATTTTTAAACATTATTCCACATTACCTTACTTCTTTCTTAAATTTTTTAAAAAAATCACGGCTATTTTATATATATTTTTAGACAAATGACTTCTCCTATTTGAATTCCAATGTTTCTACATTAGAGTTGGAAAAAAAAATGAGTTTCAGTTTCAAATAGTTCTTCCATTCATATCTGCTTCTAACTCATGTACAAATAACTAATTAGAAAAGAAAAGAAAAAAAAAAAAAACTCACCTAGAAAAGATCTTAAGAATTAGAACACTATATCTCAGTTTTAGACATTAAGACACTAAACCCAAAAAAAAAAACCTCATTGCACATGCAAAGCACGTGTGAAGAGGCTAGTATTATATATTGTTTTTATATGAGGATAAGTAGTAAGTATAGCCAAATGAGTTTTCCTTCCTTCCATCATTTTTCTCTATCAATAATAATAAGGGAAAATTGTTGTAAAATAAAATAAATAGAGATAAAACACAAAAATTTAAAATAAAATTTTGAAAATGAGATAATAAATAAAACTCAATTCTTCAAGGGGTCATCAATACAATATGGATTATTTAATACACTAGTTGCTAACCCATGTGATGCACAAGGACTTAAATTGAATATAATATATGATTTAATCTTATTAAAAAACAGCATATAGTTAAAACATATACGGATAGTTATATGTTATAAAATGAAGAAAAAAAAATGTCTTGTACAATTATTATTTATTATTATTATTATTATTATTTACAATGCATTAAAACAAAACTTATGCAACATAAAAAAAATGTCATTATAAATTAATAGAATTACTCGTGCAATGTACAAGGAAGCTATCAAGTATGAGGTATGATTTAATCTTGGTTCAATTTACTACAATCATCATATCAGTATAATTTAACAGGAAAACTTAGTTTGTATAAATGCATAGTATACTTAGAAACGTGAGGTAAAATTAATAAAATACAAATTGTAGTAATTTTGCAAGATGATATCTAAATAAAATTGAACATATATAATAAATTAGAACATAAAATCGTGGGTTCCAGTTAACTCAAGTGGTAAAATTGAGTACTATCCAACAACATAATAACTCTTTTAGGAATGAACCTTAATTGAGCACAATG
Source organism: Castanea mollissima (assembly GCA_014183005.1). Classification (NCBI taxonomy): domain Eukaryota; kingdom Viridiplantae; phylum Streptophyta; class Magnoliopsida; order Fagales; family Fagaceae; genus Castanea; species Castanea mollissima. Next base: position 43,058,517 of record JACAVU010000002.1, on the reverse strand, counting down.
TGTAGCAAATTTATTTATTTTTTCTATGATATATATGAATATTTTGCAAACATAACTTTGATAGATTTTTGTAAAAGATTTTTAAAAAAAATTCGTTTCTTCTTCTTTGATTGCACATTAAGATTCCAATTTAAAAAATCCCTAACCTCAATATGAAATATGCAACTAAACAAAAATTTAAATAAACATTAGGATTGCAATTATCTTGCATGCAGACCTACTCTCTTCTCTTGAACAATGTACCTCATAACTATTCAAGATACTATTTAATAATGATAATCACATAAAAGAAAAAGGGAAAAGAACAATAGTAATAAACTGAAACACAAAATATTATTATATCCAATAGATGTTATAAGACCCTTTTTTCTAAATATTTGATATTTGAAAATTATTTTTGTTACAAAGCTTCTATCAAAACTTATTTAGTTATATAACTTATTTTTGGTACTTGATTTTATGAAAGTTGAGTTTCAACGTGGAACTCAATTTGACCAAAGTCTATGAAATTGAGTAGAACATAGAACTTGAGTTTCAGAAAATTGAGTTCCACATTTGTCACATATCATTGAATTGCATAGAACTGACTTTGGTGAAATTAATTTCTACTTTGAACTTGATTTTGAGAAAATCAAGTTCCAAAAGATGCTACGTAACAAAATAAGTTGCAATAGAAACTTTTAACAAAAAAACACCGACATTGCAATGTTAAAGAAAATTTTGTAATAAATCGATAGACAAATATAGTTTTTCTAAAATTATTGTGATTGTTTGTAACTTTTCAAATCTGACAATCAATTTCAAAAAACCACCTAATCCATCAAAGAATGATATCTAAAATTAAATAAATGTCAGATTAAATGTCTTAAAAACTAAGATTATCAAAATTTATGAGTAAAAATAACAGAAATCAACCAATAATAACTTCGAATTTCAATACTTTGTAGGAAATAGTCAAACCCATTAAGCCAAGAGTTTAAATAATATTTTTGACATTCAAAATTCAGGGTCTTCCTCTTTCAAACATTTTGTGGCTTGATGTGTACTTACTCGGACGTGGTCATAGCATAAGTCCCACCCTTTTTATGTAATAGTGGTTAATCTATGAATGAAACTTTGGCAAACTTTTCTCTTGAAAAAAATGGAAAAATAAAAAGTAAAATAAAGAAAAAAAAAGAAAATGAAAATGAATTCACATAAAAATAATACAGTTATCAAAATAGAAATTAAAAACATATATTGTAGCATTCCTGTTCCTCCCACAACTCCTTAAGCCAAAGTTTAATAAACAAACAATCAATAAAGCTAAAATTCAAAGAACCCAACTTATAGGAAGAAGCGGAGGAGAAAGAAAGGGCAGTAAAGCCGGTGAAGAAGACTTGTTTGTCGAAGAAGTTGTGTTTGTTTTCTAAATCTTTGCAGTGTTCAGACTTCAAAGGCTTTCATGTAGAGTTTACACGTTTTTGGGTCTTTGGGTTGTGGTTAGTTATTTAAAATCTCAAAAGACACAATTGTTCAGTGTCTAATTTTGCAAAATGAAAAGACACAATTGTTCAATTTTTAAATGTAGGCGTGTGGCATAAATTTATGTAGTCACATACTCATGTGGTACAATGAGAAGTAGTCAATAAAAAGTCAAACATTTCAACTATTAGTTGTTATGTAGATGTAAAAACTCTTTTCCAATTGAACTTTACGCACAAACATGCACTCTTTGAAAAGTGGTTTTAGGAGGGAGATGTAAAACTTAAATGTTAAGTACTTTCAATCAATGATTGGTTGGGTGGTGGGCAATATTTAATTGTTGTTTTTAGGACCACAATTTGACTTCCTACAACCACTCTAAAAACAGGCTCGCATGGCGTGATATTGAATGCCATAAAAGATTTGAGTGTGTCTTCCTTATTGCCAATTGGTTTTGAGGTGGAATGACATAGTTCACGGTCCAATAAATGGTATCAAAGTTAAGGTCAGGGTTCGAGTTACAGGAGTGTTATTGTAAGGGAGAGATTGTTGGGGAACCACAATTTGGATGATCACTCACGAAAAACATGCACGTATAGTCCCCTTCATGAGCATATAGAGCTTCAATCTATATATATATATATATATATATATATATATATATATATATATATATATATAATAGGTGAAGCTGAGAGAAAATCCAATTAGAATCTAAATTGGATTTCAATTGGAATCTAATTTTGTGTCATGTGTCCCATTTAATTTTAATTATTGTTTTAAGTGAATTATTGAGTACGAAAACTGAATAGTTGATCAAATCGAATTAGAGTCCAATTTAGTGCCACATGTCTATCAATTTTTTTTAATTTTTGTGCAAAATAAATTATTGGGTACAAAAACCAAAGAGTCCAATAATAATGAACCTTCAAATAACCAATCATATCTTCTCAACTAAAATCACCACACCAATAGTCTCACAAGGTGCCCGTGCATCTTCAAAGGATATGCCTCTTGAAGTTTTTCTTTATCTCCTACTCCCAGATCAATTCAATGGAGGTCATGTCAAAATACTCACTAAAATCTTATGTTTCATGTGCAAAAAGTTTTAGTTTTATTCTAATTTACGTTAGGTTGGACTTTATACAGTAACGAATTGCTTTTCTTCGTTGTTCCCCTCATACAGTTAATAAAGCATGCCTACAATAGTAAATAATTAAATATTAATATTTTAGCCTTTTGGGTTTTAGCTTCTTTTTTTTTTTTTTTCCCAATAAGACATGTTTTGCTTAGCTATGAATATAATATTTCATATTTACATTATATTTCATAGCTAGGAAACTTCCGGGAAAAAAACAGTTTGAATATATTCACTCCTTTTTTAATATTATAAGGAGCAAGTTGCATTTATCGTTATGCCTAAAGATAGAAATTGGAAGGAGCAAGTCGAATTTGAAATGTATGGCAAGGTAAAGATACTTTTGGTTTTTTTTTTTTTTTTTTTACTTTATTTCTTTTCTTTTTCCCTAAAATATTATTTTAAGTTTTTCTTTTATCATAGTATAGCTTTTGTTACTTTCTCAAAAAAAAAAAAAAAAAAAAGTATAGCTTTTGTTACATACTTTCAGTATGAAATATGAAATAATAATAAAAACATGCAAATGAAATGAGGTTTCAGGTTCACAAGTTCCATGCAAAAATGGTATCTGTGCTCACGAGAAGTTTGCAAAATTTAATCTGACATTTTCCATGGACGAGACCTGCTGCTTGAGATACCTAGAGGAATTTCATAAAGCCATTTCTTTGGTGACAAAACTTACAAGGTCAGCCCTTTTAGTCTCATCATTTATCTCTTCGATTATTTTAATAAATAGTTTGGCTGTTTTTCAAATTTGAGTAACGGTTCAATTGTGTCGTTTTGGAAAAATCATTTTTTATGTTTCTCATGTTATTGTATTGTTGGCTCTGATTAGAAATGATTACGGCAATAGTAGAGAATGAGGGTGATCATTAAAATGGTTTTTCTTTTTCTTTTCTTTTTGCCAATATTTGGTTGATTTTGAATTACATAATTTGAATTTTATTGATGATTGGCTAATGAAATTTATTTTAAGGGCAATCCTTCTTAAAAAAAATAAAAAAATAATGGCAATTGTCGAGGAGGAGAAGGGGGATACTAATATATGATATTTGTTGAAAGTTCAAAAAGATTTGGTTTTTAAGGGTAATTTATATTTAGTTTTAGTAATATTTCACCATCACAACCAATTAACGATATAGAAAAAAAAAAAAATCAGTAATAGTTAATACATATTGTGTAATAGGTTAAGAAGTTCCTTACTTTTATGTTTATATAATATTTGTTTTTTTTTTTTTATGAGAAATATGTGAGTTTATTAATATTGAGAAAGATATAAAGCATCCTGAATCACAGAGGACTCAATAAAATGTGGAGTTTCTTCCATCCATGTTACAAAATTATCAATTCTTTTGGCATAGTGTGCCAAGGTATGAGCTGGCTTGTTTCATTCACGTCGAACATGCTGAATTCGCGATTGTCGAAAGTTTTGCAGCTTGATGTGAATGCCTCCTATGCAGTTTTCGATACTAATCGATACCGTGGACATGTCTGCGAGAGCTTTTGAGAGGGCCAAGGAGTCTGCCTCAAAGATGGCCTCTTGTATTCCTATGTCAGTGGCGAAAGAAATTGCTTCCTCTTCATGTTTAATTAACTAGTCGCTAACTCGTGCGATGCACGGGAATAACTACTGAATGAGTTTCAAGAAAGAAAAAAAAAACCATTATTTTTGAGTTGGAGTAGTAAGTAAAAATGTATGAAATTAAAAAAAAATTGATATTGAAAGAAATAGCATAAATTTTTATTAGTTAAGTAGAAGAAAGTAATGTTGTTTTATTTATTAGTTTTTTTTGGAAAGGAATAAGAGACAGAATGCTACGTCTCTAGTTTAGTTTGTGTTATATATACATACCAAAAAGTATCTATTAGCTAAAAATGTTCCTGTTAACCGAAGCAATGTCTATTGGTCAAAATATGCCTATTGAATGAAAATATGTTTATTGAATAAAAAGGTGCCTACCAAAATATTTTATTGAAATGTTACGACTCTTCCTATTAGATATATTAAAAGTTACTTTTAACTGAAAATGTGACTATTTGAAAATGGAATATCATCTAAATTTCCAAACAGTTTGGGCAGTTCTTTTTTTGTAAGTTGGTTTTTTTTTTTTTTTTGTTGTTAAATAGTGAAAATGTTGGAAATTAAGCCACACCAAATTCAAGTAATTGTAAAAACAAAATATATATATATATATATTTGAGATGAAAGATTATAAAAAAAAAAAAATACTCAATAGAATCACGCTGGGGGTTAGAGTTGTTGTTGGAGACAATTGGGAGACAATTGGAATGGTATTTACATATACATTGCCAGGAAGTTTCTCTCTAGCTGTCACTCCGTGTCGCTCTCCTATCTTTTCCATTTTTTTTAATTTTTTTTTTCTTTTCCCTACAATAGAGCCACGCCGGACTGACCGAGTCAGACTCAGCCATGAAAACCCATCAGACCCATTTGGGTTTGCAGAAGCTAGAACACGAAAATTGGGTCAGTGGTGGGAATTTTTGGACCTAGGGTTCTTAGGAAGCTTGAGAAGAATGAGAGTTTGAGAGTTGTGTGTGAGTGGAGCTGAAGAAAATAAAAGTGGGTTTGGTTTGTATGGGACTGTAAGCTCCATTGGTGGGTTTTGATTGAGGAATCTGTGGCCATGGGCTGGATGAGACCCACGGCTAATGGGGCGCCATTTTTCTGGGTTGTAGAAGTTGGATGTGGGTGGTTTGTGGCAAATGGGTGGTCTGAGGAAGGAGATCGACCTCTGTTCTGAGGAAGAAGATGGCTGTTGGTTTGTGGGTATGGTGGGTTTTGATTGAGGAATCTGTGGGCCTTTATGCGATGCAATGCTTTGCTGTTAATTGTCGTGGGTCTGATCGAAGAGGAGCTGGTAGAGGAAGGCAGGGAAGAGAAGGCGCATCGGGAGGCACAGCATCGGGTTTAGAAAAGTTTTATTATGTTTTTTTTTGTTCTTTTGTTTTTTTTTTTTTTAATATTATGCTAACGGTGAAAGTTATTGAAATTTCAAAGGTTTTGGTTATATATATATATATATATATATATAGATATAGATATATAGATTACTGAATGGTGTCTTCAATATGTATCACACTAACAAAAATAATACCTTTATTATTATTATTATTATTATTATTATTATTAATTTTTGAGATAACAAAATCAAATCATCATTATACTTTCACAAACGTACATTTTTTTTGTGTAATTTATTTGTCATTGTATTATAGAACATAATTACTCAGCAAAATACAAAAGTTTTGGTCAAAATAATATTCTATATGTTTAATAATTCAAGCTTAGCATTAATAGTATCACTATAATTGAACATTTCCGTGTGTAAACACGGGTTACATGCTAGTTTTTTATAATGAAAGATCACCAAGTTAACGCATGTCGATGATGTACACTATCTTTTTAAATATTGCAGTTGTACTGGTAATGGATTTGGTGATAAATTTGTCAAATTATCACCTAATCGTATTTGTTTTACATCAATATGATAACTCTTTAGGAGCTCATGTAAAAGAATTTTTTAAAGACAGGCTTAGTTTGTCATCTTTAATATAGCTTCCTCTAATATGCATGTTTGATACAATTAACATTTTTTTTTTCACATGTATTATATTACCGATTTTGGCCAAGTGCATTCGCAACTTGTTTGGTGGATTGTGAGAATTTCAAAATAATTTGAAGAAGTAGCATATATTGCTTTCTTGACAAATTAATCTTCGTAAAAGAACAATGTTATCACACATAAGTGGATATTATGTTTGTGATTAAACTTTATGTGGATCAGAAGAAAAAAAAAAAAAAAAAAACTTCGTTCACATATTCAACTAAATGTGGATCTGATCCACTTGGATAAAACAATCTCATGTCATTCATGTGTGAAGATCCACTTGGATAAAACAATCTCATGTCATTCATTCCGTGAAGGTAATGTAATTTGATAATATTTCAAATATTTTCAGCTTTTTATAGAACTATATCTTGCAAGTTAAATATTTTTTTTTAAGGAAAAAGAGATAATCTTGCAAGTTAATTGATTAGAGAAAGTGTATCAGATCGTGTGGAATTTGCAAAATACATTAATATATTGATTGCACTAAGTTATGATATTTTAGGATCAAGAGTTTCTTCATCATCTTTTTGGAGGCAAAAATGGTCATTATTTACACCAAGTGATCAAACTACCATAAGAATGTTAAAATAATGAGCTATATCCATGTGAAAGTGCTTTAATACCATTTCTTTGTATGTTGATTTGTGAATAAGATATTCATTTGGAATATGTTCAATTTGCAGGCCAAACTAAAATTTTGTTTTACTAAGATCTTTCATCACAAAGTATTTTTTATATTAAAAATGGTGCTTTTTGTGAGCTCCTTTGGAATCCTTACGAGATTTAAATAATCAGCATATACCACAAAAAATTATATATATTTTAACATTTTAATAATAAAAAAATGGACAAATTGAATTATTCTAAAATATCCATTTTTCAGTAGATATTCACCAAGAGTCTAAGACGATTGTCTCACATGTATGCATGAGTTGTTTTAACCTGTATAAGAATCTTTGTAACTTAATAAAATACATGTTATGTTATGAGATTTTTAAATATATGTTTCTGGCATTTTATATCATCTAGAGGTTTTCGTGTATACTTTTGACATAATTCAAATAGGGGAGGAGGATTTAAACCCAAGAGGGTTCTATTGAAAACACTAATATGTACCATTTGACCTATATATCATTATCCAATATATATATATATATATATATATATATATTGTAACCACATCCATTATGTGCGTATCCAATTTTTAATTAAAAATATGTTGTAATCTTATCTGCATTATCTAAAAAAAATCTTAATTAAAAAATATAGGAAATTGGGTTCGTAATAATAATTATTTGAGCAAAAAATTATAAAAAATGAGACATTTATAATAGAGAGTACACAAACATGTGACCACCTTGTTGGACACTTCTATAAACCACAAAATACCTTATGACCCATATTAATTGTAGGTGGTATTATTCCCACAAATATTACCTTGAGTTTTTTTTTTTTTTTTACAAGATATAGAATTTCTATTCTATCCTAATTTAGGTGTAATGTATCTGAAGCTTTCTCTTAGAGACTGAACCCTAGTCCTTGGCCCTCTACACTCCACAACCATTATACTTGTGGAGTGACCACCGCATCAAGGGTGCGCAGTGGCTCATCTTGAGTTATTTGTACAAAATGATGGAGATTCAATTAGTAATCGTAGTCATGTGTATGCGATAACACCTAGAGTAATTTTAGTCGTGGTGATTCAATAGTAATCTTAGTTAAATCCTGTGCACGTAATCTTAGTCTTTTGTATGCAGTAACACCCAAAAAACCTTAAATTGTTTGCTTTTCTTCTTCTTCTTCTTTTTTTTTTTCATTCTTTAATGCTTGCAATTTCTCGTCTCTTATGGCATGCTATAATGATATATTTAGGCCAAACTCTATAATGTTTTGTTTTGGTTATCATCTTCTTGAAGTGATTCATATGCTAGGAAATATCCTTCTTAGAAAAACTCTTACTAGAATATGGTTAGGAGGTACAAAGTGGAGGTCAATCCATCCAATTGAGCAAATTGGGCCTTACACCTTCTAAAGTTCTTAACTCCATACTCATAGTTTACTTATGTTAGACATCTACACGTAGATTAAAGTGGTTTCTAGACCTAAATTAAGTGGTGGCTCTATTCTTTGCCTTAACATTCAAGTCAGTGGCACTCATGTGCCCATGTCTAGAATAGACCCACACTAGGCTACACCCAAGCACAACTAGTCACATGGAGAGCTTAGTGGCATTCAAGGGCCATAATGATTTGAGGTGCTCACAGCGGTGACTCCATTAGGATTAGATAGTTGGACTTCAAGTACCTAATAGCCATAATCAAGTAAGGTTTCTTTCTAATTTAAATCAAACTTGCACATATAGACACACAAAATTTATTCTATAACCTCAATGATGTTGAGCCAGGACCTCCAAGGCTCCAACTCCCCTTGAGATCTTGGGAACCCTTCACCTAGTATTATCAATCCATAGCCTTTGTCATAACATGTGATAGGCGTGGGCATGTTAATGGGCTAGCTCGACAATTGACATGGATTCGCTTGATCTTTGTTGGGACAAGTAATGTGTCTACCTAGCTTGTTGGTAACCTTTGAAGGAGAAGGGATTGGAGACTCTTGATGGACTAGCCACACATAAACAACCTTGAGTATATGACCTAAAAAGAAGTCCATTTTGTATGTGTTTTTCTCTGTAAACCATAAATGAAAATCATATGAATAGATAACGAAGAGAAACATGAAATCTAAGGCCATGGAATGCTGTCATAGGTCTATCACAAGGGAGTGAGGTTGAGAGATATATAAATAGAGCAAGCCAGAAAATAAGCAAAATTAGGGGTAAGGTCTGAATATTTGTAAATAGACTTTGGACAAGAGGAAATTGGACCCAAGAGGAACAAAAAGCAAAACTCTTGGACTTGAATAATAATTGACTAAGGAGAAAATTAAATAATAACTAGCCTCATCACACGTACTTAGCGTGTGTGATGAGACATTTTTTTTTTTTGGTCTACTGTCATAATTTTCCTATCTTTTTTTAAAATTTTGGGTAATTAAGTCTGTTTTGAAGACATAGATTAGTAGGAGAGTATTCTATTTTGTAGGCATTTTAAGTGGAGTTGAAGATATATTTTTACTGGAGTGTCCTCAAGTTTTTTCCCTGTTAAATATAAGATTTATGGGTATTTTTGAAACATATAAAAGTCCAATCCAAACAGAAGAATCCTCTTATAAATAGTATAGATAGATAATAATTAATAAAAGAAAAGAAAAGAAAATATATGGCTGAGAGGCTTTTCTATTTTTTTGGGTAAAAGTTAATAATTTGCATTTATTATAATTTGGAAATATATATTTTTGTTATTCAAACAAATAAAAATGATAAACATTAGAGATATGCAGTAACTACAATTTCTTTTTTGAACATATGTTTGAAAGTGGTGTAGTGATATAGAGAAACGTTTGGGTAGGAAAAATAAGATGAACCACATCAGGAGAAAGAAGACTAAATAAAATTTTTAAGAGTTCTCTTAATTTTTTTAAATTGGGGGTGTTTTACTTTAATCGGAAGAAAAAAGGAATAAAAAATGCTAAATTTTAGGGAATAAAAAGATGAATGTGAAGGGGAAAAAATCCAAAATTTTAGGAGTTCTCTTTTTAAATTCAAAATGAAATTTGTTATTTGACAATTATAACCCTATTTCTAAGAGAAGTTACATTTCATTAATGAAGTATTTTTGAACCACATAAAAGTCAAGTTGAAAAATGAGAACCCTCTTTTATATATATATTATAGACGAATTTACTTGAACATACAAAGAAATAAATGTTTTTGGCATCATATAATTCCCAAAAGCATATCAAAAGTTTTGATTCGGTCTAATCACCTTCTTCTAACCATTTGTGAAAGTTAGATTTCCCTAGACAAGAAGTAATGTCTGAGATTTTTATTAACCGGATTTCTATGATGGTAGCTTGGATGAATGCCTAAAATAGAGAATATAAATAAGTTACTTGAATTTATGTAAACCTAATACGATTCTTAAAAATAATGACTTGCTTAAAAATTTATAAACCCTAGATTTTTTTTTTTAATTTCATTTATTTATGGGAATTAAAAAACAAAGAGAGAGAAAGAACAAAATAATTAAGAAGTATCACTCTCACATTCAAACCAACGATAGCCCATCAATTATTCTAAATCAAGGTGAAATTGTGTATGATCCAAACCAAAGGACCAAACCAAACCCATAATTGATATGACACAATAAAAAATGACAAATTTTATTTCCTCAATACGTATTCTATGACCATCGCAAAAAATACTTGACTTTTTTTTGTTTTGTTTTTGTTTTAGCACTCTCACGGTTGCTTGTACTCTTATCTTTTTTATCTCTACTTCTTTATTATTAAAGCTTAAAACCACTTCATTAGGGATGATAAATACCTTTAAATCATCTCGCCCCAATTTGCCTTACTCTTCCTTGCCTTCATCCCTTATTAAGTTTAGTCATCAATCAATGTAAGATTTGGGTCCACAAATTCGATCAAACACCAATGGTGTATTTGGATGGCATGATGTGATCATGCAGTTTTGGATTTGAGTGATTAAAATTAAAATATCTTGTTTGGATAGTTTTAAAAGATTAAATATTTGGATTTGAAAAATCTATTAAAAATTTCAAGGTTTAAAACCCTTAAATTTGAAATGATATCTAAAATCAATAGATTTGAAATTAAAAAGTTTCAGATCTATTGATTTAAAATTCAAATTCATGTTTCCAAATGCAACCCAAATTTCCACTCAACCGCCCAAATTCATGGGATTCCTGTACCTCACTAATACAAAAATACTTCCCAAACACAAAAAAAATAGAGAAAATATCTTCTTCTTTCTAAAAAAAAAAATATTTTGGGATTATTGTCAATTTTATCCTTAAATTTTGTTAGTAGTCAATTTGGTTCATGTTAATTTTAACTTACAGTAAATTTTCGTTGATAGACGAAAACAAACCGACCGCAAATTGAAAATAACAAAAGATTAAATTGAGTGTTATTAAAAATATAAAGACTAAATTAATAATATCTCAAAATATGGGACCAAAATGATATTTTGGGCAAATAAAAAACTGTCCTAACGAGCAAACCCAGCGAAGCGATGACGAAAATCGTAGAACAAAGCTCTTAACTCTGTAAAAAAAAAAAAGAAAAAAGTTCTTTAGCTTTCAGCTAGAGAACAGTGAAGAGGTAGCAGCATAAGCATTTGTACTCAGCTCTCAGATCTTGACTCTTTGCTCCCTCCGATTTCAAAACGCAATGGACGCTCTGAGAAAACAAGCCAGTAAGCTCAGAGAACAAGTCGCCAAACAACAACAGGTTTTATATATATTAGCATTGTTTTGAACTGAAAATGGAAGAAACTCTTTAGGTTCAAATGGGTGTTTTTTGATTTGAATAATTGAGTTGGGTTTTTTTTTTTTTTTTTAAATTTTGCAGGCTGTGATAAAGCAGTTTGGTGGAACTGGGTATGAGAGCTCTGATGTAATGGTTATCGATGAGGTCGAGTTGCAGAGACATCAACAACTAGAGAAACTCTACAGGTCCACTCGCAATGGAAGGGTACAGATCTTTTTTTATTATTATTATTTTGAAATTGAATTTGAGCTTGAAATTGTGTTTTTTGATAATTGGATATTATTGGGTCCTTTTGTTTGAGCTTTGTATGCATTTTTTATTGCTGATTCTATAGCATTATGAAAGACATTGTATTAGTAGGGTGCTTTCTACATTCGGGTTTTTATAACTTCCTGAATCTAAAAGAAAAATAGAAAAGAGGAAACTTACATACTATTAATGGATATTGAGATTGGAGGGTGATGCAAATGATGAAGGACGACATCTAATGTTGGTGAAGATATGTGTCGGCTTTGTTTTATTGTCTGTTTGCTATTTGTCTTAAGTAGCTCTGTAGATTTTTCTGTGGTGCCCTTGATTCAAAATTGATTTGATAAAGGAACTTGTATGAGGGGCATTATATAAAATGGACATGGTATTTGGGGCAATTGAATTGGTGATGGAACAATGCACCGTGGATAAGTTGCTGGATTTGGTGTGCTGAATTTAAAATTTAAGGAATCCGGCAGAACATAAGTACAAATGATAATGGAACCAGACAGTGATGTAGGATTGGTGGCTGTCAAGGTCGTCAAAGAAGGAAAGTCAGATTTAAGTCGAAGGTGTATCTTGACCACCTCTGTTGGCCATACTCCAGGATCATTCTTGTCGGTGATGTTGTCATGTGTAACAATGTCTAGTAATCATCATTGTGTGTTGACATTTATGAAGAAACTGAGGGATCTTGTTGATGCCGTCATTGAGAAAGAAAGAAGGTTTGTTTTGTACATTTTAAGACTTCTGTGGTTTGTGCTTTGAGTTGCATTAGCTCTTGGTAACCCTAGGAAGTAATAATTGGCCAACAGTTGGGCTGAAGTTGTTAGGTAGATTTGGGCTAAACCATTTACTTGTCGAAGTGGCACTTTCTTCATTCTACAACTTTTGTTTTTTACTTTGGCTTCAACTTTGCTGTTTTGTGACAACCAACAAGCCTCAAAGTCTATGTTTCATTGAACTTTGATTGGTGCTTTTGATCCCTTTTCCATCTCTGATGTATCTTTCATAAAATTGAGGTCTTCATGTGCTTTCATTTATATGTATGTTTAGCAAAAGATTTGAGGTCCATAATCTTAGTTACTTGTAAGAGCCTGAGAAGGAGGCAATTGTGGCAGATCTCATGCAATTCACACATGGGGTACTCCGTTGGGATGTCAATTTCACAAGAGCTGTGCAGGATTGGGAGTTATGGTGAATCAGTGAAATTACAGGGAGGATAAACTGTGCTGGAAACCAGATAAGAACCAGGGATTTACAATGAGTGGTTATTAGAAGGTTCTCCTTGGCAATGGTGATCAATCTTTCCCATGGATGAGGATATGGAAGTCAAAGATTCCTTCTAGTGTTGCTTTCTTTATTTGGACTGCAACTTTGGAGAAAATCTTGATGATTGACAATTTATAGAAAAAGAATGTGTGGCTCTTGGATTAGTGTTATATGTGTAATTGCAATGGGGAATTAGTTGACCATCTTTTACTCCAATGTCCTTATTGCTACAGAATTGTGATCTATGGTGTTGGGTTTATTTGGAGTCTGTTGGGTGATGCTGAAGACTGTTGTTGAGTTGTTAGCTTGTTGACCAGGCCACTTTCACCATTATCGGAATGGTCATTTGTGGATGGCTGCCCCACATTGTTTAATGTGGTGTATATGGAGGGAGATAAACAATCGGAGTTTGAAGGACACAAAGAAAACTAAGGTTGATCTCAAACTAATTTTCTTTAGAACTTTGTTGGATTGGATTCCAGTTTGCATAGACTGTCTTTATGTTCTGTCATTAATTTAATAGATTCATGTAATTTGCATGTTTGATTTTATGGTCCCCAGCTGTATTCGCCCTGAAATTGCCGTTGGATGAAAATTTAGGTGAACATGACTGAATAATTTTCCATTGCTCGTTTAAGTCTGTAGGGTATTGTAGACTGGTACATCTCCTTTAAAATGCTTTACATAATAATTAAAATTGGACCCTAATGATATCAGTTAACAAAAATGAGCCCCTTAATGCACCAAACGTGCTTTACATGCAATGTTATGAGGGGTGTTGGATGGAACATATGGTTCAAATGACACTACCTACCCTTACAAAGGGCAAGGTGGAGGGGAGATCTTGGGTTCAGGACTATGTGCATGTGTGACTTCTAATCAAAAGAGTTATATGGAACATAGTAAAAATTTTAAACATGGATGAGAGAGAATTGATGTTGTTGAGTTTGTAAGTGATGTAGGATCATTTATTTCAACACCAAAGCATCAAGAGAACAAAGATTACAGAGGCTGATCACTGTTCCTTTACGTTTATTCTTTTGTTTTGTTGAACCTTTGGGAGGATAAGTTTATGAGGAACAGAATAGTAGTTTATATATATATAAAACAAAAACAAAATGTGAAATTGAACTTTGTTTTGACTGGTTCACATGACTATATACCATTTATGTGAAACATTTTTGTCGTACTGTCCTTAGTTCATTGGTTTTTGGGGAGAGAAGTAAATTAGTAAGTATGCTGGTATTCTGTAATTATGTAGTTCTGTTTGAATATAATGCTCTTTTTCTTTTTCAGGATTTTCAAAAGAAATTGTTAAAGCAGCAGAAACATTTACTGCCATAGGCTATAAGCATATTGAAACAGGTGAAAATTTAGTATACTTTCTGCATTAAATTATATTTATCATAGAGAGAAGTTTATGAGATTGGAAGTACTATGCAATTGTTTTTATAAGATTCATTTGGCAGGTAAGAAATTATTTGCATACCATGGTGCTTCTATGTTTGAACTTACTATTTATAATCTTTATGGTAGTTAGGAACCAAGTTGTCTGAGGATTGCTGCAAATATGGAGCTGAAAACATCAATGATAACATTTTAGCTAAGGCTGCATCTATATATGGAGATGCTCGTAAACATGTGGAAAAGGAGCAAGAGGACTTTAATAAGCTGTTATCATCACAGGTTGTCTTTTCTTTTTTATTGTACTTATAAAAATGGAAAACATCTTCGATGATTTTATGTAAATTTTTAGATTACTCTGATAGAAAGAATAAATCTGATACATCTACTTTGATTTATTTATTTATATTTATCATCCCGGATGCTGCCTACTTGCACATTTAGTATTTTAGTTCATAACTCTCCCTCCCAATGCTCCCATGCTTATTGTTTTTCTAGAATATGATATGGCTACTTTTAGAAACTACCAACTCCATACTTATGAGTCGGTTCTAGGTAGTTGATGTGGTTTCAGATGCTGTCGGTTGAGGCATACAATTTCTGCCTTTTGATCCCTGGTGTCGTAAAAGTAAATTGGAATTTAGCTTCCATGAATGAGCTTATGAACTAAATCCAGGACAGGTGATGGCTGACCAAGATTGTTACTTTTAAGACAATAAAAAAGGCCAAATAGTTGAGATAAATTAGTTCAATTGACAGGTACTGAATCAAGTAATTTGTTCTTAGATTATCAAAAAAAAAAAAAAGTAATTTGTTCTTAAAACATAGAGAGGAAAAAGTGGCTGGGGTTAAATTAGGTGTGGAATTCTTCAGGATTCTCACCCATCTAAAACATTTCAGCATATTTGATGTACATTTGAATGACTAGTAAGCAATATAACAAAACTAGTTTGGCGGTGCAGGTAGTGAACACTGAAATGGTGGTTATTTCTTCTATTCCTCCTTTTATTGTTCTTTAACCACTAGACTACTTCTGTTCAAGTGTCATACTTCAGCAGTAGTTCTCCTTGTATATAGCTGGTATTTTGGTATAGACAGCAAGTTTTATTTTTGTAATTATTTGTGCTATTAGAACTAAAGTCTTGGCAGTCAGTATTTGAATATAACCGAAAATAGACTAAGAATGAAGTTGATCATCTATGGTGAAAGGCTAGTTTATGTTCTACAGATCCCTAATTTTTTTTTTCTTCTCCATCCCCAGGTTTTAGATCCCTTGAGAGCAATGATCGGTGGTGCTCCTTTGGAAGATGCTCGTCATCTTGCTCAACGTTATAGTCGTATGAGACAGGAAGCGGAGACTCAGGTAATCAGAACACTGGGTTTCTTGTGCATGAGTAACATGCTATATTAGCCAATCTTTATCCTCTAACTCTCACTTTTTGTCTCATATTCTGAATGTTTTCCTTTTAAATTCATAATTTGTATTGACCACACAAAGCAAACAGGCACTAGAAGTTTCCAGAAGACAAGCGCGGGTAAGGGAATCTCCAACGCCTGAAAATGTTGCAAAGCTGCATGCAGCAGAAGCGAAAAAGCAGGAACTAAAAGCAAACATGGCCGTTCTGGGTAAAGAAGCTTCAGCTGCATTAGCTGCTGTTGATGCACAGCAGCAAAGGCTGACCTTCCAGAGGCTTGTTTCAATGGTATGTACAGAGTTTTTGGGCCACAAGTTTCTGTGTATAATAATGATTTTCCAGTGTGATATTTATGAACTTGTGTGCTTTTTAAGGTTGAAGGAGAAAAGACTTATCATCTAAGAATAGCTGCTATTCTTGGGGAGGTAGAAGCTGAGGTTAGTTCCTGACTCTGTTGTTTTCAAAAAAGAATTTGTCATCCTTTTAAGATATAAAAACTTATGCTTTGCCTGGAACTTGTGGCAGATGGTCTCAGAGAAACAGCGGAAAGAATCTGCTCCCCCTGTTATTTCGTCAGAGAATGGCTCAGAGAAAACGACGTATTTCTTGGCTGAGGTATGCTAGTTTTCTCTAACCTTACTTGAAAGTGGCTGCATCAGGTTGCTTTTTCAAGGAGAAATACTTCTATTTTAATTTTATAATTAATTGATAAAATTAATGTGTCAATCTTATTGCAACAAAATGGCTCAGATTTAACCTATTGAAGTTTTAACTAAATAATCCAGGACTTGTGATTGGTTTGATCAGATTGACAATGTGGGAAATTTCCCATAGTGTAATTAGTGGATTTCAGTGTCATGAAAGATTCTGCTTCTGTGTTTGATGAATTGGAATTTGAGGTTGATATTAAATGGTGTGATTTTAAAAAGGCAAGATCTCCTCTTAATTGGTGGACTAGTTGCTTTTTTTGGGCAGTAGAGTTTAAGAACTCAGAACCCAAGCAGGGATCACTCGTCATGATGGCAAGAGAGAAGGATTGATTTTTTTTGCCCAAAATTATGTGCGATGTGGCATCCATGGGCTGGAAGGTGCATCTGATTGAGTTCAATCTTAAGGATTTCTGAGCTTCTAAGAACTCAATAACTCCTCAAAAATAGTGATCAGTTAATGCCTGGATTTCTGTTACTTCGTTATTTGGAGTGATGAGTTATGAAGGCCTCTTAAGAATAAAAAGTAATGCTTTATTAAGGCTAAGGAATGCTACCACTTTCTAGGAATTCTGAGACATGATATAAAACTAAATTGCAATTTACATTCTTAAAGTTTGGAGCCATTTTGATTTTGTCTTCTAACATTTTGGATTTAGACCCCTAACGTTACATACTGCTTTGATTTGAACTATTCCGCTTTGAAATGTGGTGACATGTAATGGACACATCATCAACAGACATAGATGGAAGGTTCCAATCAAAGCAGTATGTAAACTTAGGGGTTTAAATTCAAATTTTCAAATGCTAGGGGCTAAATTAAAAATACCCTAAATGTTAATGGTACAAATTGCAATTTAGATTATGATAAAATGATGAGCTTCCTTTAAAGGTTTTACACAGCAACATAAAGTTTCTTTGTGACTTAGGGGAAATTAGGGAAATTCGTCTTGTGGTGGGTTTAGGGTTAGGAGGATCAGTGGATCTAGGGTTTAGAATTATTGAAGAAAGGATTATGGGATTGCGTTAGGAATTAAAAGATGGCTTGATGAGTTATTTGATGGCTCTTTTGTAGAAGAAAGTATGTGGAGATTTATGGTTTTGATATGTATAAAAAAGGGCATGATTTGGGGTGTAAGGAAGAAGCTAAAGAGAGAATATTATGGTGTTTAGGGGCTGTATGTACAGTATCCGTGAACAATAGCATAAGCAAGAGAAGAAGAAAAAGAGAGAGAGAAGAGAAGGGTGGGAAACAGTGACTCTATGCTCAAAACACTCAATAATTTTATTAATCAACTCCATCTCCTTCGAATGCATTGAGTCAAGTATATATATATATATGTGTGTGTGTGTGTGTAGAGATTTTTTCTTGTACTATTAGTTTAGAACTCCTAGTTTTACTAGTAAACTAAAACCCTAATAAAGCACTGACTTGGACCCGAAGAAAATAAAACCTAAGGACTTAGGATCTCCTAGAAAATTCTAGACTCAACTAAAGTACAATACCCTTTGTTTGCAGGAATTGCATAAATTATAGATTTGCCCCTTAATACAAAATTGACCATAATAAAAAACTCAAATAAAAGAATGTTTTAAGCCTAAAAGACTGATACCTAGGCCTTTAAACCATGCAACTTTCACTTCAATTGGACTTTACACGTGGACCCCATAAAATCATTCTTAAATAGGCAACTTTGCAAAGTAATAGCAAGTCAATTTTTTATGGTTGCATCACTTTGGCATTATGTTCCTTTGGACCAAGAGTCCTAATATGCAAGAACCAACCATAACCAAATGACCTCCCATAGAGGCTTGAAATCCCATGATATCTCATTGGGGCCAAGAGTCCTAATATGCAAGAACCAACCAAAACCAAATGACCTCCCGAAGCTTGAAATCCCATGATACCTCAAAGCCAGAGAGGCAAACTGATGCAGTGGCATAAAGGAGTTATAATCTTTCTTTAAGGGCCTATTACCAAGTATCATATCCTATCTATTCCCTAATTGGTAATAAGCGATATTTCTTCAAATCCTCAATTTGGCTGTTTCAACAAGAGGGAAAGGAAAGGAAAAACCAACAAAATGACCCCCAAAAAAAGGCTATTGTGAGAACAATTAGAGTATTACAATCCCAATCATTTTGGTAACCAATGTATGAAAGACAACACCTATGTATTCTCATACCAAGTTCAAACTTTCTGACGCCATTTTCTGAGTGGGTGCCAAAATCTAATTTCTATTTCCTTTTCTGAGGGACTTTTCAAAAAGGGGGGTTGGATGCTAAAATCTTATTGGAGCTTTTAGATCTTTGTA
The DNA here is from genome assembly GCA_014183005.1 of Castanea mollissima. Classification (NCBI taxonomy): domain Eukaryota; kingdom Viridiplantae; phylum Streptophyta; class Magnoliopsida; order Fagales; family Fagaceae; genus Castanea; species Castanea mollissima. The sequence continues at coordinate 43,039,509 of JACAVU010000002.1, read as the reverse complement.
ATTCCAGATCTTGGTTGTGATGTACATCTAGTATACTTCCAGTATGCCAGGTGCAATCATTTTTCTTAATAGCAAAGTGTGTGCCAATCCATTTAATCCCTTGAAACTGTTTTTTTACTCATGGTGTGTAAGGGTACCCTGCACCAGTGAGGAAGAGTGAGTTGATACAAGTCAAGAGAACCAAAAAAAAAAATGTAGAAAGACAAATATTAACATTATTAGTAGTGAAGTTTTAAAAAATGTTCATTTTGTATAACAAGGAACCTGGATAGTGTGAAGTATGGACATATACCAACACATCCTTATAAGAGAAATTAGGAGGGGACTCAACACTAACACAGTGTTTGAAGAGGGAACGGCTCTGCTATATACTCCTGTATGTCATGTTATCAGAAAAACTTTTACTTGAAGTCAGAGAAATTGATCTAGCAGATTCTGTGACTTTTAAGCCCTTCATCCTTGAACTGGCTCCTCAAATCCATGTTGTTGAATACATATTAGAGAGTCCATCACTAAATTTTTTTATTTGCTTATTGCAGGTAACACATACTTTTAATGCTGAGTCGGAGAAGGAACTGAGCTTGTCAGTAGGTGACTATGTTGTTGTGAGGAAGGTACTTTATCTTCTCCTTGACACATCTCTTTCTTTTGTGATGTGTTTTACTTGCATATAGACAGCATCTGCTTAATGGATAAGTATATTGGGATATGTTTTTTGTCCACTGCTCTTGTTGGAGCAGAAGGAAATATGCTGCACATGGTTTGCTACTTGCTAGCAGTTGACATGTCACTTATGATGGGGTACTCTCCATGCATTCTCCTTGTTGCAGCTCTAGTGTCTGGAACAGATGGCACTCCTAATGTTTTTAGAAAACCTTTCCATTTCATTGATCCATATATATATCATCTTATAAAATAAGTTTTTGAAACATTTATAAGTGAGCTTAGTCAATGCATTTTAAACAATGAGTTGATCCTTCTTTGACAGTGAGGGTTACATATTCTCTTAATGGTTCTGACCACTTCAACCTCATTTGATAGGTTTATTCTTACGATTTTTAATCATCCTCAACTGATTGTTGGTATCACATCATCCCTATATATTCTCTTGCCATCTCCATTTCCTTGTCATGAATTTATTTTTCTGAAACAGTGTCAACTCCAATACTAAAAGCTATTTAAGACTTTCTTATAAAATGTTTTTATAATATTTCTAACATTAAGGTTTAAGCATCTAACACTATTTTAGTTTCTTATTCTAGCCAACAGCATTGCAATGGTCATGTATTGTTTTAAAGAAAACACACTCAAACTATGAAGCTGGCACAGGCCGTTTTTGTTTAGATGATAAAGGAGAGAAAGAAGTGAAATTAATATATTTTGTATTTTTCTGTCTGGGTTTGACATGCTTTATATTTGCTTGTTCAGTAACTTTGAAACTTCACATGTTTATCCAGGTGAGTCCATCAGGATGGTCGGAAGGAGAATGCAGAGGTAATGCAGGATGGTTTCCATCAGCATACGTGGAGAAGCGCCAAAGGATTCCTACCAGTGATGTGGCTGAGGAAGTTTACTAAGCAGTACCCAGGTATTCAGCTGGTAGTTGAAGTTTGTCACCTGTCCAAATTGGAACAAGACTGTTTTATGTATAAAATAGTAAAAAAGAGTACTACTGTACTGCTAGTTTCTATGCTCTTGGGTTATTCAAATTGTTTTGTGCATGTTCCTTCATATTTATTTAAAGAGAATGGTCTTGTTTGCAGATAGAAGGCTTCTCCTTTGTTTAGTACTGATAACAAAAATGGGGATGTGGCATTTAGCTGGTTGCCGAGGAAATACATTAATTTACAACTAGAGCAATGTAAATTAAAGGCCAACAAATATGATACCTAATCTATGGCCGAAAAAGAAACAACAATAAGTAGCAATCCCAGCCATATTTTTCGGGGGCATGTTTGTTCATTATTTTATTGTAAAGTTTTCATGTGCACATGGTGCTTGTACTACACCAAAAAACTGAGTGGATGTTATCAGTTTTGGTCTTTCCTACTTTAAAAAAAAGGTGATAGTAGAGGTTACTAGTTAAAATCTCTCATTTCTCCTCTTCATGATGAAGCTGTGAGTAGATACCAAAACTTAAAATTAGTAAAGAAAAATGGTGCAGTCAGTTCTCTTGTTCAGTAGATACTGTGTTAACAATAGCCACCGTGATGAAACTACAGTAATTGGGAGTCTCTCCTAAAACAAGCTGGGTTTAGTCCTTTGACTAGTTAGGGGAAGTTTGGGAAAAACAAGAAAAACCAATAAATTAATTAAGGAAAAAGTTGAGGAATGTCCTAAGGGCATTAATTTATGAACAAATTTTAGAAATTTTTATGGGAAAAGAAAAAAGTAACTGATTTTTTAACGAATTTTTATATTTTTAATAAAAGTGATATCAAAACTTTCTTAAAATGGTTTTTTAACAAATGCTCCCAAGGCATCTGTTAACGGAAATCATTAATTATTTGTTTTTCATTTAAACTACCCTACCATGTTATATTATGTAATATTGTAGAAGAAAGCAAAGCAAGTGTAATTACAGATTAGCAAGGAGGGCGTCCCTAGTCCATTAGCCATAACACAAATGTTCCTGGTAGCACATTTCTTTGGCATACCTAATTTTGTTGCATGGTAATTAGTACAAGGATATGAAGGCTATCACAACACTAATCAATCAATATATATATATATGTAAGGTTGCGATTTGCGTCTAGGCCCAAAACAAGATGAGTATAGGCCCAAAGAGCCCAATACAATAAATTTATAGAGAGTGGACTCTAAACCTAAGTTTTAATGAGTTGAGTTAATGATGATAATGGACTAAAATTACAATGGGATGAAGATGAAATAGTTTGTATAGTAAGATTTGTCCTCGGAGTATATGAGCTCCTGCTATGTGGCACTCTAATATTTCATTTAGCATTTTTAACTTCTTTTTATTAAGTTTTTTAAAATTTTTTTATTTACTGTTATTCAAAAAGATCACATTAACTTTTTTTTTTTTAACTGTTATCTAAAAGATGAGCTGTAGTTCAAAATTAAATTAAAATCAAATTAAATCTTATGAAAACCCCAAGCCCATTTATTATGTTACATATTATGACCCAGACCTGGCCTTTCCACATTAACTTTTTCCCACATTTTGTAAAATATGGGCTAGCTGCTAGCATCATAAAATAGGATACACATTTTAAAAGACTCTACAATCTTCCTTATATGACTCTTATTATTAAGTGTCACATCAATTTGCTCTTTCCTATTCCTATCGTTGATAGTATTTTTACATAAAAATGAATTATTTCTATGCTATCTTTTTTATATGGTGGAATCTATTAAAAATAAATAAATAAATAGTTTATAGGATAGAAACAATAATTCCCTCTATTTGTTTTTTGTTTTAATTTCTAATGTAGAAGATTCTTGAAGCCAACAAATTATATACCTAGTTGTCCACTCTCTTTCAAAGAATGTAAAAGATAATTATAGACTTTAATTAGCCAAAATAATTAAATAATTTTGAAATTCATTTAGGCTATATATATATATATATATATTATATATTCTTAATTATGTATATTCATAATAATTCTGGTTCTTTTTATTTTATTCCTCTTAATGATATGTATATTATAATTGAACATAAAATAGGGCCATAAAAAATAGTTAGAAATTATTTCAAAATAAAAGTATAAAGTTTCCACGCATCGCGCAGGATGTCAACTAGTGTGTAATAGCAATTGTGATTAGATAGTACTTAGTGACTTCACAACTACATGATTTAGAGGAAGGAAAAAAAGAGTAATTATTTCTTGTTCTCTCTTTTGCATCACATGGGAACTAGAGATTGTTTTATACTTTCTTCGTTACTTTCTTTATCTTATCTGATTAAGATCATCTAAACTCATTGTTTATGTCCAACTAAATTAGGTTGGATCCATGGATCATTTTAAAGCAAATGTGGCAATAAAATCATCTACAATTATGTCACTAGCATGTGCTAACTCATAAGAATGCTCTAGAAGAGGGACACATGACACAATATGAGAATGATACGTGGTACTATCCAGACCTGCCACGTGGCTTTAATAGAAAATCCTTGAATTTTACTTGAGCAATGGACAAAAAAATGGACTGCAATGTGTTTAAACAATGAATTGCGCTTATGAACTTTTAATCAATAGTCAATATCCTTTAATTAAATGAATCAACATGAACTCCAAATAAATTAAATGTTCATCCTGATAAAAATAATGTGATCAATTTAATAAAACATGAAAAATGCTTAAAACCAATTGGGGGACCAATAAAAACATGACATAATTTATGGAATATAAGTAGACCCTTTAATCAACTCAGACATTAAGAATGTGAAGGCCAACACTGCACAATACTTATTTGTAATAAATCTTATTAGTGATTACTTAGTGCCTGTTTGAGATGCACCTATGAGCCAGTTAGCCAGCTTATCACTTATTTTTTTCTATACTATTTGCGGGTTTCCCTTGAGTCACCTACTTATTTAATTTAACTTTAATATTATATGTATAATACTTTCAATAAAAAGTTTCCAGCGAAAAACTAAATAGTGAGCTTACAATTGAATGATTTACAAATACGGAAAAAAAAGAAGTAGAACCATTATTTATTGTTTTCACGAGTTTACAACTCAATAGGCAGGGGCTGGGGAGCTATTATTCATTTAGGACATTCGTATGTTGCATAACGTAGAAATATGAACAAGTTTTACTTAAAATAAATTATACAATTGTTTATAGTATCTGTAGAATATCATTGAGAATTAATCAATTGAGTCTCATTTTATTTATATAAGATATCTATTTTCTCAATATGAGCTATTCACAGGTATCAGGAATAGCAATTCTCACATCTCAGATAAGTACGTCTATTTCTAAATTCACAGAAATCATTGGCCTTGGACCCTCAAGGCCTCAACATCATACGCAAACACAACAATATAAAACTCTAATAACTCGAGCAACATATAGTTGACAGTGGTGTCTCGAGCAGCTCTTTGTAACTGTTCACTTTGGTCACAAATTTTGATTTCAACCCCTACAGAGTGCACACACATTCTGAGCCAAGAGGCATGCCCAGAAACTGTTATGTTATCCAGCAAAGCAAAAATGAGCTTATGATACTGCAGTTTTTCTTCACGTTGAAGAAGTCATATGAAGTGCTACCAAAGAGGCATAGACCCCATCAGTGATCTTCATCAGAATATCATGCCTTCCCTTCTCAGCAATCCCACCATTCTTCACCACTGCGATTATATCAGCTCCTTTGATAGTGCTTAGGCGGTGAGCAACAACAACAGTTGTTCTATTTACCATCACTCTATCCAAAGCATCTTGCACCACACGTTCTGACTCTGCATCTAGTGCACTTGTGGCCTCATCGAGCAAAAGGAGTTTCGGGTTCTTTAGTATAGCTCTTGCAATGGCTATTCGTTGCTTTTGGCCTCCGGATAACTGTACTCCTCTTTCCCCTACAGAGGTGTCATAGCCTTCAGTCAGTGAGGATATGAAATTGTGTGCATTTGATGCTTTTGCAGCTGCTATAATCTCTTCCTCGGTAGCATTCCCATTGTTGCCATATGCTATGTTAGCACCAATGCTTTCATTGAATAGGACAGGTTCTTGACTGACCAATCCCATTTGTTGCCTCAACCAGCTTAGTCTGAACTTTCGGATGTCAACTCCATCCAAAAATACACAACCTGAATCAGGATCATAAAATCTCTCTATGAGGCTGATTACTGTTGATTTCCCACTACCACTCTCTCCAACCAAAGCAACAGTCTGCAAAAAGTATTTCAAGTTAAGAATAATTGATTAAATGTATAAAGAAAATAATTGATTGATACACATAAAAATCACACACAAGTGGAAGATCAGAAGGTTTAAGCTTAATATGCAACATGATAACATCAAAGATTGAAAATCTAATAGGTGGGGGTTTTGTTCTGGTAGATCATAGCTCCAAACATTACCAAGGAAGAAAGGAGAAAAAATTAAAGGAAGTCACAGAACAGAGTGGTAATGCCTATACCTTTCCAGAGGGGATGCTCAAAGACAAGTCTTTGAAAATTTGAATATCTGGACGTGTGGGATATTTAAAGCTGATATTTTGTAACTCAATATTCCCAGTTACAGAGGGCAATGTGATGCCCTCATTGCTCCTTGAATCTATGCTAGGCTTGCTGTCAAGAATTTCAAATATTGAAGCTGCTGAATTCTTGGCTTTGGTGGTGTCTGGAGCCAAAGCACTTGAATGTGAAACCCCACTTGCTGCCATTGTCAAAGCAAAGAAAACCTGCGCAAATTAATTAGTTTTATAACCAGGATAAAACCAATACTACATGGAGAAGAGAGGAAAGAAACAAATGGCATGGACTATACCTTGAAAACTTCACCAAATGTTGCAGTTCCATGTTTCACAAGAATAGAACCGATGTAGAAACAAAATGCATTTGTAAGGAAGAGTGCAGCAAAAGAGAAGCCAAAGCCTAATCCACTTATTATTCCTACCCTAATTCCATGTTTTGTAGGGCCGTCACATTTCTCTTGGTACAAATCCATCACCTTCTGCTCAGAACAAAATGATGCAACAGTCCTAATGCTGCCAACGGCATCATTTGCCACTTGACTTGCTTCTTCATACATCACCTGAAAAATGGTTGCAACATCATTGGTACATCCAACATATATCCCTTTATAGAATGTGGACAATTGAAGAGAAACCTGACCTTGGCATCTGCACTGAACCCCTTCATAAATCTCATCTGAACGAATCCTTGGACAAACAAGATGGGCACCACAGCTAGAATTATCAAAGCCAATTTCCAGTTAGCTGTAAATGCTATGATTAGTCCAGCCAGGACCGTTGCTATATTCTGAACAATTAAGGCCAAGGCATCACCAAGAAGACTCCGGATAGTGGAAGCATCAGTAGACAACCTTGCACCAACTGCACCACTGATAAGTGAAAAAAAGATCAAATGGTTAGAACATGAAAAATATGGTAGCACTTAAGAATTACCACTCATTCAACACACCTTGAATGTGCAGGTTCATCAAACCAACTTATTTGTTGGTACACGACCTTTTCAAATGTCAAGGAACGAATTCTTTCTATCAATTTTCCACCCGCAACTCCAAAGAAGTAACTCTGCCCTGGAAGAGCTATCAGAGAAACGCAACCCAAACCCACATACACAAGTGCCCAAAATCGAGAATCTTTTTCTAATTGTTTTGGAGGTTTAAAGAACATATCAATGGATGATGATAGTAACAGACCAAAGATGGGGAAAATTACACCCTGTACGCCTGCAGCAATTGATCCAATTATCAACACTGGAAGCTCAGGCTTGTTCAAGTATGCCAACCGTTTCATGGACACCTCTTTACGCTTCTCAATAATCACCTCATTTTCTTCACTCACCTCCCCATTTTCTTCAGCCTCATAGACGCTGTATGGGCCAGGGACAACATAGCTAAGTGAAAAATGCCTGTTAAATGATGATGAACCTCTACTTAAGGATCTTCCCATAGAGGATCTCTGGCTGCCAGAACGGACCATGGTCTTATCAATATCATTGTCAGAGGTTTGGGTGTCTTCTGCTTGAGCAGCTCCTTCTTGCAGGCGAACTAGTTGGGAGTAAGCCCCTTCTGGATCTCTTGTCAATGCCTCGTGTGTTCCTAGAATTCAGTTTTTTCATAACAATTAAAATTTGGTGTGAAAGTTTGGAAATTTGGGAAGGAAATTGCAGGTTGAGTTTTACCTCTCTCTACAATTTTCCCTTCTTGCACCACTGCTATAATGTCAGCATTCCTAATAGTTGTCAAACGATGTGCAACAACCACAGTTGTTCGATTTGACATGATGTTTACTAATGCTTCTTGAACTATGCGTTCAGACTCGGCATCTAGTGCACTTGTTGCTTCATCAAGGAGGAGGATTTTTGGGTTCTTCAGAATGGCCCTTGCAATAGCAATTCTTTGCTTTTGTCCACCAGAGAGCTGAGATCCATGCTCCCCTGCCATTGTGTCAAGTCCCTGTAAACAGATGGATAGATTGAGTCTTAGTCTTAAACTAATCTTTATAAAATAGAGCAGCACAAAAAATAAAGGTCTATGATTACATTGGGTAGCTTGTCTATGAATTTTGCTGCATTAGAAAGCTTAATTGCTGTTCTGATCTCTTCTAATGTCGCATTTTCCTTCCCATATGCTATGTTTTCCTTTATGGTAGTTGCAAACAGAATAGGTTCTTGACTAACCAGACCGATCTTCTCCCTTATCCATTTAAGCTGCAACTGCTTCAAATTTACACCATCTATAAGTACTTCACCGGCTTCAGGATCATAAAATCTTTCAACTAGGCTGATCACTGTAGACTTCCCACTTCCACTTTGGCCAACTAGAGCAGCAGTCGTGCCACTTGGAACGTGAAATGAGAATCCAGAGAAGATCTGTACATCTGGCCTTGAAGGGTATCTGAAGTACACATCTTTGAGTTCAATTTCACCTCTTATGTCCTCCAATACGTCCCCACTAGTGTCATAAGCATCAATATTGGGTTTTCGCTTAATTGTTTCAAACATTTTATATGCTGCAGCCTGCCCTGATGCAAATGCATTCAGACTAGGGGATGTCTGGCCCAAAGACCTAGTCAAGGAGATCATAGACAAATATATGGGAATCAGTCAAATGAAAAGCAACATAATCAATTTGGATTGTCAAAATTAACAATGATATGTTTCATAAACGTGCATGGACAGTCATAACATTATATGTGATGCAGATGAACTATCAAGCCAATTATTTTATCAAATGTGATACTCTACTTACATTCCACCAGTCATGATCGCCATAATTACGTTGAGGATTTGTCCTCCAGTGTATCCCTTTTCAATAATCAGTTTGGATCCGTACCATACAGCAAGTCCATAAGTGCCAAACATAATGAGGAAAAGTATACCAATTCCTAACCCTGAGACCAGCCCTTGTCTAATTGTAGCATCGCGGGCAACTCTTATCTTGCTGTTATACTTTTCCACTGCTCTCTTCTCCCCAGTGAAAGAAGCAACCTTGCACAGTTAAAAATTGAATTAAGAAATTTGACATTTTGGAAAGGTATTTGTAGTAGATGCTTATATCAATTCCTTACTGTTCTTATGGATCCAAGTATTTGTTCTGCTAAGCTGCCAGCTTCTGCATAAACAACTTGGCCACGGGTTGACATTCTTGACATCATGAGTGACATAATTCCACCAACAAGGATAATAAGAGGTATACAAGAAAGCAAAACTAATGCAAGGAGCCATCCTCTAGCAAAGGCAATCACAAAGCCACCGAGAAAAGTAGATACAAGTTGTATGAATTTTCCAACCTGTCAATAGACTAATTGTTAATGATGCTTCAATTCCCAGAACAAATATGAAGTTAAGATAAAGTAGAGAAAAATGAGGTTGAAAAAAAAACCTGCAAGCATCATATTTGAGTGAGACTATCCCATTTAGGAGAAGGTATCTCATGCATAGGATAGATGTATCCCCCCTTTCACAATGTGTAGATCCCAAATGATTGGGGTTCACACAGTGTAAGGTGGATGATACATATATCTGATACACAAAATAATAATTGCATATTTAGGCATATAAATAAGGACTTCTTTATGGAAATGGTTCTTTATGCAAAGGTTCTTCAATCAAGGAGGTTTACCTTTTCACCCATGGCATCTTGAATGAGAATGGTGTCCCCAGACATCCTCTCAATGACCTCTCCAGTATTTGTTTGAGTGTCAAAGAATTCAATGTCTTGTCTTAGTATCGTTTTCAAGTACAAACTACGTATACGGGCAGACTGCCTCTCTCCCGTTACTATCCAGTTCGATACCTCTACAACATATGGCACAAAGTGATCATTAGTTAAAACGACTCATCTAATTAGCACCAATTAAATCCAATGGCCAAATCTAGTTGAATGGTAGCCATTATTAGGGGATCCTTAGCCAACATGTGCTCCTATTACATGACAGAAACTTCTCATTATAAGCTTTTTATGCACATGATATTGGCTCTAGTGAAGCACTCTACCATGCACCAACCTTGAAGGATTTTTGTACCGATTGCGTATTCTGTTGTTTTGAAATGAAAGTAACTCATTTATCATGTACGCATATATGTGTGTGTGTTATCTCCACAAGGCCAGTTGGCTCAATGAACAATGACCATATAAAGAAAATATCACAGAAAGAAAAAACATGCAACCGTGCAAGAAAGAATTGGCAACATTCTGCTCTTACGTAGAAGTGCAGCGATTCCTGCACCAATTGCCAAGTACACAAAGTATATTGCCACCTGAAAATCAAACAGGCACATACAAGTAAGTCAACAAATTTTCCAGTAGTGGAAAAGGGACCTTCATCTCCAATAAAGCACAAAAGAGAGATTATAAAGAAAAATGATGATTTGTTCCTAATACATTTCTTCTGCAGCATCTCATTTTGTAACCCACCCTCCCCAAAAAAACCCATGTCATATATATCAACACATTGTCACTTTTGCAATTAAATTGTGCCATGTAGCTTCCAACATGCATGGCGGTAAACTTCTTGAAATCTCCATTTAAAAAAAAAAAAAAAAAAAAAAATGAATCTAGACCTATCGAATTACACCTTAATTATTTTCCTAATTTATTATTCATTAGTATGTAGCCTTGTGCATGTACACAAATTCAATTAAAAAAAATTACAATTATACGATTTAAATTAAACTTTTTTTTTTAGAAGAGGTTTAAATTATACATAATATTAACTTACACTTTTTTAAACTATATATTTTTAAAAGATGTAATCGTTTCTCATTATATATATAATTTAGAATTTAATGGTTTTGAACTGCTTTGTAGATCCAATTGTAGGATCAAATCTAGTAATGATTTATAGACAAAATGTAACCTATATTTTTAGTAAAAATATTTTTCTAATTTGATTTATTTATTTTTTGCATTTGCAAAGGCTATTTCAACATTTTTTTTTTCTTTCAATATATGTAACCCCCCAAAAAATGCTAGATAATAAACTCGCCAGATCACACACAATATACATCAATATTTGCGAAAGTTTGAATGCCAAAAATAAAAAAAATTGTAACATTAAAAAGAGTACCAAATATTGCAGTATTGCACCAACACAATTCATACAAACTCAGCCATTTCATCAAATATACAAGGATCTTTCAAGCCTTCTAGTCTTCTAGATTAGCAAAAAATTTCCCTTCATCCTATCAATTTTTTTTTTTTAATAAAACATTTCATCCTATATCATATTTGTTTCATGTTCAGCTAGAGATATCAATACCCAAAACAATAACAAAAAAAAAAAAAAAAAAAAAGATCTAACAACCATACATGCATGCAAAACTAAGAAACAAAAAAAAGACCATGCACGCATGCAAAACCAAGACATTGCAGAAAAAAATGCATACCTTAGCCACTTCGTGAACGACCTTGGATGGGTCGCTGGAGCCAAACGAGTTGATCAGTTTCCCAAATATGATTGTCATGAGCGGCTGCGATAAGCCATTGCCCACGGCACCTATTGTGCCCATAGTCATGAAGAACAGGTCGAGTTTGTCGGCGAAAGCGAACAGCTTATAGAATGGAACCCTCTGGTTCTCAACTTTCTCAGCCATGTCTTCTGATTCTTTTCCTCCATTTCCATCACCGCCTCCTTCCTTGATCGCCATTTTGTTTTTGTTTCTCTCTGTCTCTTGGCTCTAAATAGAAAGCAATGGTATTGCTTTTTATTTATTTATGAAGCGAGTAAAAAATAAACATTATTCATTCATATATATAATGAAACAAAGAAACCTATATATAGGATTCGGTTTTTTTAATTCGCGTTTTACACGTTATTGTTACAAAAAAATTAACATAAACGAAATACTAGCTAGAAGGAAATATGTAATTGAAAGGTCCCTATGGCCTGTTTTGTAGCCACAAACATAGTGCAAGAAATCGAAATACTCTGTTGGGAAACTTATATATAGCACTCTCTAATCTATAAGAAGGAAAATGCTAAAGCTACAAAATTGTATGTCTTACAAAATATTTAACAAATGGTATGATAGCAGGAATTCGGTGAGTATAAGGGCCCATTTGGTACGTGCGTTTAAGCAACAGTGTTCAGTTTTTTTTTTTAAAATACATATGGGTAAAAAAGTATGTGAAAATATATGTAATGTTGTTTAAAAATTGAAAATATGTGTTATAACATATACACCAAACATGCCCTAAATTTGGTGAGTTAGGAATGTTTTTAATCCGTACATACATCAACCCTTCTTATCACCAATTTATTGATGAATTTTTAATATCCATGTTATCTATAGATAATTATATTATATATATTAATAGGCAAAACTTAAAGAAAATCTAATTAAATTCTATAATTGAATGAAGTCCAATTTTGCGTTATATCATATATGTCTTAAATTATATATTTTTAGAGAAAGTTTTATTTCCTAATTTTGAAGTTAAATGTGGGATTATATCATAAATATTCATCCAAGTGAGTTATTGCGTACAAAAATCAAAGAGTTTAGAATTAATGAACTTAAAAAAAAAAGGACAATTTACATTTCTACTTAATAATATTCTTACAAGACTTTTTAAAGAATTAAAAAATATATAAAAATGACTATCAATAATATTTAAATTATATATATTTAAAAATTATGCTATACATTTTAATGTATATTTTTTAAGTATATCCATGCATATGCATGGGGTTACAAATATAATAGATTACTTGTATAAAGAAGAGTAAAACGGTGCTCTCTCTCTCCTCTCACATTTATAGTGGATTTTGCAAATTAAATTTATAATAGGTTGGACATGAGGGAACACCACGTTACTTAATAAATTTCCCTTCTACAAGCTTTTCATATTATTACTATTTTTTTTTTAGAAAAAAAGTTAGAAAGCCAAACTAGAGTATCACTGTTACGACAAAAAATCCCATGCAAATAAGTTTGGTTATAACTTAGAAATAGTTGCAGCAAGCATCGACCTCTAATGCGAGGGGATTTAAAATTTCTATATTTACACCCTCCAATTTTGTGTCAGGTAGATTTTTGTAATTAAATAAAAAATAAAGATTAATATTATCATTATCTAATATAATTATAAAATCTAAAATCCCGTCGTCAAAGAACTGTGAATGATACTAGCAAATTTTCTAAAATTTTCTTTGTTTCACCGCTGTTTAAGATTTGATCGCAAGACAACATGGCACAATTTAGGGATCTCTTTGTTCTTTATCTATGTTGAGTTTAACCGTTTTTATCATGAGAAATGCTATGTTAACAATATTTTATCATAGGTGATAAGTTGTTATTGGTCTTAATTTGAATTCACAAATTAAATAACTTTTTTGTCCACCCATAATAGCCCGTAACAATTTGCCACTTAAGATTTATTATGAAAGTATTGTAAAAATATTGTAAACATAATATTTCTCTTTTACGGTTTAATAAAATGTTTGGAATTATTTAGTTCCACCGTTAATGTTTTGGGATATCATATAAACTTCAATTAATATTATTATTATTATTCTTTTTTTTTTTGACATATTAATTTTGATATGGGGAAAAAATAGAAGAAGAGAGATTTTTGGCCAATGAACGAGGAAGAATGCTGTAGACGTGATCTCTATCTCTCTCTCTCTCCTTTTTTTTAATTACTAGATGCTCTCAGAGACAAAACAATCACACATGCACAATGAACATTCAAATTTGAAAATTATTTGATTTATCAGCCTGAGTAGACCAGATGCTATTTTTTTTTTGCGAAAAAATTGTAATGTGTTGTAATGTGTAGTGTACCAACTGTACATTCTGGACTTACGTCCTTTATGTGTAGTGCTTCTCAGGCATTACTTGACTACTGTATAGTGCCTACTATTAACAGCGCTGTGCTACTGTTATATATGATAGAATGACTATTAGTCTATGCTAGAAATACTAATGTTAATGTTGTTGGAATTCACTCATTGGATGTCTTTCATTATGATTTATCATTTACGTATAGATAGTTACTTGTGTACTGTGACTTTGTGATATATTAAGATTTGATATCTAACTTATTGTGGTTGAGATTTATCCTAACTTTATGTGTTTAATGTGTGTTAGTGTTACTGTGTTTATCAATTTATTCTTTTCGGTTTTTTTTTGTTTTTTTTTTTGTTTTTTTTTTGTTTCTAGATTTGTAGTTGATATGTTTTAGGTTTATATTGTTAATTATTGATTGTTGATTGCAAGGCTTTACACTTTGTCGGGGAGTTCTTAAATGAATGAATGAGTAAATCATAAAAGAATGAAAAAAAAATGGAATAAAATTGAATGTATTTAAGAGAAATTAATGAAAAAGAAAGGAATGTAATGGAATTATTAAATCTTGTTTGGATGTTTTAAAACAATGAATGAAAATGAATGGAAGGTACGTAACTTTGTTTTGGGAGTAACATATAGAGAAGATAATGAAATTGTTTTATGATATATATGATTATTATATCGATTAAAACAATGCAACCCAAGTGCAGACTATCGCAAGTAATAATATCCCAGGGAGTCCAAGACTACTATAAAAACATCTATTATTAACAACAAAATAAAAAATAGTTTTTTTTTCCAAAAAAAATGGAGCAAGATAATATTGAAATTTTAATTGAAAATAGCATAATAAATTTGAGAGAAATTAATGGAGAAAAACACTAGGGATTCAAAGATCCACATAATATTTCATCATTGAACTTAGATTATTTTTAACTCAATTAAGTTAGAGAGCCAACTCGCCTAATTGAATATAAAACACAAAGTAAAACAATATGTAGATTAATATGAATGATTGAGCAAGTAATTCAATTGGCAAGCTATAGGGGAGGTTAAACATTTAATATATTTTCAAATTGTAACAAATCAAGAGTTCAAGCATTCAATATGAATAAAAACATATTAACTTAAAAACTTGTCAACATGCAATGATTCTCAATAATAATCAATGACAAAACTTAGATACCTTATGTACTGTACTTTAGGCTTCCCTTTTAAATTTAGACATGTGGCTATTTTACAGAAATACTAAATGGCATCAAATCTAATTTCCCACAGCGTGAGAAAACTCAACCCATTAGTCCTTTCTCTTTCACTTCCATTGAGTTCCAGCAGCAAAACTATGACGCCCCAAGCTAAAAAAGGGTTAGATTTATTTTTGGACTTTCATGTGCCCCACCTACCCCATTCATTACCACCACACATCACCCTCCCTTCTCTCCCTCTTTGGCCCATCAACTAAGGTCTTCTACACTTTGTTCTTTTCTTTTCTTTTCACACAAACACTCCTCTCTCACTCTCTCTTACTCTCCCACCGGTGCCCACTCCTCACCACCATCTTTTTCTGACAAGATCACTGGGAAATCCTTAGGAACTTCTAAGCATCTTCATATATTTTATTGATGTAAAAACTCCTAATCTTTTTGGTGGGTTTTTATACCTTTGCTTGATGTTCTTTTTATCAAAGCTTTGGAAATGATACTCATGATTTATGAGCTTCTTGGGTGATATTCTTGTGATTTTGTATATGGGTTTTGATTTGGTGGATTTATTTGATGAGTGAGAACTACTTATTAAGTGATGAGGTTTTAATGTTAGGGAGAATACCTAGAATGACTTAAGTTTATAAATTGGAGTCTATGCCTTGTTTACGATTTGTGAGGTTAAATACTTAGGCTTGCCTAATTAATTTCTTATTTAGTAATTTCAAATTTGTAGCTAGATGCAGTATCAAGTTTTATGCTTATCGTGATAGGTTTGTGTTAGGTTCTAAAAGTTTAGAAAATTGGAAAACTGTAAGCACAAACTTGTCTAGACATAGATTCCTAGATCTATAGGTTTTATTAGATAATGCTTAAGATGTTACAAGTCAGAACACAAGAAAATACAAGTTGCCAATAGAAGAGTTCAAATTCTGTGAAATCCGACCAATCAAAAGTTAAATCTGACAGATCGAAAATCACAGACATGAAATTTATGTAGAATTCTATTTCAGCCCAAACTCTGCTTAAATGTTTAGAGTTTCATCTATACTTCTTCAAATATAAAAGGGAACCCTAGGCATGTTTTGAAGAGATTTTTGAGAGACTTTATAGATTCTCTTGTGAGATCTAAAAGGTATTGTTTCTTTCTCTATCAAAGTCACTACTGGAAATAGGGGTGTCCACGGGTCGGACTGGGTCGGTTTTGGACCCAGCCCGGACCTGACCCGCCGGCGTCGGGTGGAAG
This sequence comes from Castanea mollissima, assembly GCA_014183005.1. Taxonomy (NCBI): domain Eukaryota; kingdom Viridiplantae; phylum Streptophyta; class Magnoliopsida; order Fagales; family Fagaceae; genus Castanea; species Castanea mollissima. The sequence goes on along the minus strand of JACAVU010000002.1, from coordinate 43,023,104 downwards.
GCGGAGGGACCCAAAACTGACTGCTGGTGTCAATTGGTCGAGTCGGTTTCGAGTTCAGTGATGTTTGGGTCGGTTTGGTTGGTGGAGAGAGTCGCCGGATTCTGCGAACACTGCCAGAATCTTCAAAAAATCGTCGAAATCTACAAAACTCACTAGATCTGCACCGAAAAATCTCACCAAATATGGTCGAGATCTCACCGAATCTCACCAAATATGGTTTAGATCTCGCTAGGTCTCCTTGAATCTGAGCTTGATCTTGCAAGAGTTGGCCGAATTTGGATATAACATTGGTCGGGTTGGGTGGCTCTGGTTTTGGAGAAGTAAACCTGCCACTCGACCCACCGGCGTCGGGTCTTCGGAGCGAAAACCCGTCATCAACCGACTGGAGTGTCAGTTTGGGCTGAATCGGGTGGGGATCGGACGGGTTTGTTGGGCTAGCGGGTCTTGGTCGGGTTTAATTAGACACCCCTAACCGGAAATCATTCTCATATCATTAGATCCGTAGATCTGAAGTTGCTGCAACAAGATCAACAACTGCTGATAATTTAACCTTCAAGGGTGGTATTGGAGTCACAAAATGGAGAGTTTGTGTTGCTAAACCTTTGACTGTGATCTCAAAGTCAAAAGCAAGGGTACTTGTGTTGGTGTAAATCCAAGAAGAGAAGAAGTCCGTGGATTCGAAACTTACATGTGGTCGTGTCAGTAAGTTACTATTGGAGGTAGTAATAGATTTATGGTTAAATTTGATTGTAAAAACTTCAATTCTCTTATAGTGGATTTACTTTACCTTGAGGATAGTTAGGTTAAATTCTCTCTAGGATTTTACCTTGAAACGGTTAGTTTCATCAGTTTTCCTAGGTCATCATATCATGGTGTTATTTACTTTCCCGCATCTTTGCATGATATGATATATTTGTGTTTAACGTAAATCTAAAAATTAATATAAGTAATCACTTTGTTAATACATTAGGTTACACATCTGTTAAGGGGTCTAAACATATTCTCTCAGTTTGCTTGGTATTGTTTAGGTTCTAGCTAATCTTCTTTTGGAGCGCTGGAAGTTAGGCTTTTTGCAGATTGCAAGGTAAATAACTTTTTAATGGGATTTTTGGAAAATAATTATGTTGCATAAACGTTATTTTTAGGTTAGACACATTTTGGGAAACTGTTTAGGGAAACTATATTTTCCTAAAAACTATGGTGTTGTAACCTTAATGCATATGACTATTTATGAAAAGTGCATCATATTTGGTATTGTATATGGGAAATGCATGAATTGTTAACATGGAAATATGAGCATCTTTGATAATGGATTTCATGAAATTATGTATTATTGCAATTTCTAAGGATGCTTTAATGCTAGTAATATTTGGGAAATTGATAGAAAATCTTATTGCAATGAATGATTTTAAGACCTTGAGAATTTTATGGATATCTTGGTTATTGACAATTTTATGAAACTACTTGGAAAGTAAACTGTGAATTTTGAATACATTTAATTGTGAGCTTTTGATGTGATTTGTGTTGTACCATGATATTGGTGATTACCCCGTGTTTGTGAAAATGAGTCAGGTTAGAGCCTCTCACTTTGCATGATGTAGGTAAATCCTTGAGTGTGTGGGAGGCTGCTGCCCATAGGGCTAAAAAAACACATGCAAAAGGGGTATTTTGTAATGCATCCTTCCTTGTTGCCCATTGGGAAAAGAGGTAAATCCTTGAGTGTGCGGGCGAAACTAGGCAAGGCCAAAAGACCACATGCAAAATGGGTACTATATGATGCGTTCTCCCTTGCTACTCATGGGGGGAGAGGTAAATTCTTGAGAGTGTGGATGAGGCTCCATAGGGCCAAATGACCACATGCCAAAAGAGGTACATTTCATGCTAGTGGTTTGTGGGCTTTGACTTGTCTCTATGGCGGTATAATGTCTTTGTGACATTTTCGTCTTTGTGGTGGTTTTGTGATGTGGCTTGGGTTGGCTTTTTTAGGTTTTTGAAACAATGTTGTTATGCTCACAGTATATATATTATGTAGTTTCATGGTGATCATTTTTTAGAAGCTTTGAGTGGCATTATTCAATCATTCTTATTATTTTATCAATAAAAATAATTTTGTAGTTTTCAGGTAGAAATTCAAATTGTTTCATGTATATGCACATAATCATGAAACTTGCATTTCCCCCGCCCCCATTAATTATGCTACTTACTGGACTTTGTTTCATCCCATTATTTCATTAAACTTTTTCAGAGTAGGCAACGATCCTTTTTTAGACAAGTTTTGTGGCTTGCAGTATTTAGACAAACTACTGATGGAGGCTGATCTTTCATAATAGTGATCCTTAGGTGTTGTACATCCTAGAGGAAGCATGAACATTCTTTTGTAGCTAATAGTGGCGATGACTTTTATTCTCACTGATGAGACAAGCTGATGATGTGTACTTATATTTATTCAGACCTCCATTCTTTTGTGGCTAATGGTCCTTGTAATTATAGAATAAAACTCTAACTTACTTTGAGAGTACCTTTATTGAAATTATTATGAAAATTCTTGATGTTAGTACTTGATATGAATTATTTGGATTGAATTGTCAAAAAGGAAAATCTACAAGTACCTTTGGGTTGTATTTTTCATGGTTTGGATCCTTTGGGTTTGGAGCATGACAAAAACTCTCTCAGTCCCTTGTTCTCTCTTGGCTAGAAATCAAATCTCTTGTACAAAAATCAAACAAAGGTGAGCGAATTTAATATCTCGAAAATAATCTTGAGGGTACCTTTAGCGTTCAAGAGCGAGATGTATATTTTGATTCTATTGGGTAACCCAAATCTCTGTAGCCCCACTTTGAAACCCTTGCATCCATGTTCGAAACCCAAACAACGTTTGTCCTATGTTGTTTTAGTTATGCTAGTTGTCTGGGTTGTAATCATACTCGTGTCTCTTGTGTTATGGGTTTACAAAACCAAATACCTAGGTGTTTGGTACTATTGTTTAAAACACAGTTTTCAGTGTTTAAATAATATTATACGTATTTTTTACACTTTTTACCCACACATATTTCCACAAATAACAACAACGTTACTAAAAATCTTTTACCAAACGAACTTAGCATTTGGTACCAAATTTTAAAAAGAAATGGAAGGTAATCACATTTGTGCATACCCTGACTTCCCTAGATGGGTTGGGCCTAGAATTGGGTTCACAACTTATTTGTATAGTGGGCTAAGCGTTTCCTACTATGGATAGTCCTCGACCAAACATCCCAATGACACCCTCTCTCTCACGAACTCCCTTTCTTTTTCCTCTGAGTGTTGCTCTCCCTCCTAGTGGTGTTGATACTATCACTCTTTTACTCCCTACATTACTTGGTGGTGTCCCCTTGTCCTTATGATAAGTGCAGTACAAGTTTTGATTTCTCCTTGATGAGTCATCCCCCATCTTGTTTGGCCACCGAAGTATGACTCGTTCTTAATTCGATCAACAATTCTGTGTACTGACTCCCTGAACGTCACATTTACTTCCCCCCGCTTGCGCGCTCGTCGTTCCTCGATCCTCAAGTCCTTCTGGGGTCTTGATTGAAAGCCCCCCTTGCCGAGGTTGGCTCATGATCGAGGCCTTGCCTTTGTTCTATTGCCGATCATCCTCTAATCTTTTATACTCTTCTATACACTTCATTAACTACCTCATATCCTCAGGAGGTCTTCTTGTCAACGAATCTCGTAATTCGGAGTCCTCGAGCAATCCAATTGAAAAGTGCACGCTGCGATTTTTTCATTACCCCTTCCAATCATGTTGTACAGTTCCCAGTACTAGTCAGTATAGCTGTGAAGAGTTTCCCAGCTCTCATCTTCATTGATAGCAGTGCATCCACAGGCTGCGGTACCCGGCTACAGGTCATAAACCGGACCCCAAATTCCTGAATCAACTCGGCAAAACTGTGAATCGAGTCCTTCCTCACTCCATTGAACCATCTCAAAGTGGTGGGCCCAAGACTTGAAGGAAACACCTTACACATCAACGCATCGTTATGACTGTGCAAAGACATCATCAGGATATAATGGCTTACATGCTCTACTAGATCTGTTTTCCCGTCGTAAGAGTTAAATGGTGGTCTAGTGAATCTGCTCGGCATCGGTGCCCGTTTGATATCTCTCGAGAATGGTGATCGAGCAACTCTACGCAATGCTTGGCTCATAGCATCTATGGCGGTGTTGTAAGGTCTTTGCCCCTCTGGAGAGATTAAGTCTCGTTCTGCATACTCTTGAGACTGGTCTTAGTGTTGATGGGAATCGGATTGATAGGATGCCTCTCCATAGCCACCTCCTACACTAACCAACCCTTGCGTTCGAGTTCCTCATCCATTCTATCAAAATGCTCATGCCTCGAGGCCCCTGATAATGTCCAGTGTATTTGAAACAACCCTTCTCCAAGACCAGACTGTTCTTCCCCTTGTTCATATTCCCTGTCTTCGCGCCTTTTTTGCCTCCTTTCTCTGCCAACCGGATCCCCGAGAAGATCCTCTGAAGCCACTCTCAGCATAACATCCTGATTGCCTCCCGAACATTCTCCTTGTATACGAGTCTTGGCAGAATTACAGCTATGTAGGAGATCCCTACAGACGACGCCAATTGTGCGTATCCCGACTTCCTTAGATGGTCTGGGCCTAGGATTGGGTTTACAACTTATTTGTATAGTGGGCTAAGTGTTTCCTACTATGGGTAGTCCCCCGACAAAGGAACCCAATGACACCCTCTCTCTCATGACTTCCCTTTCTTTTTCCCTACGTGTTGCTCTCCCTCCTAGTGGTGCTGATACTATCACTCTTTTACTCCCTGTTTTCTCTTTCCAAATGCCAACCCCTTCCTCACATTCTATTATCCTATTTATAGCTTGAGATGGGTGAAGGTGTTATAATTACTTCCTGATCTCACTCGTACGAAGGGGGTCCAATCTTATCGTTCTTGATAAGAATATGCTCTGTTGGGAACAATGATAATGGCATTGGAACTGGTTCTAGCCTCCAAAAGGCTATCCGGTAGTGATACTCCTCAAGGCATACCGACTATCGAGAACATAGACTGTCCCTAGCAAGCACAATCCTGATTAATTATAATTGATCAGCATGTGCTTGCTTCTAATACGCTCAAGACCGGGCAAACCTATTATGGTATTCAGGCTGAGGTTGGGCCTTAAAGTGTGTCTAAACCAAGGCCCAATGGGCATGGGGTCTCGCACCATACCATGAGGTTAGGACCTAAGATCCAATGAGTCTGGGATTATACCCCGTACAACATTCCATCGAATGGGATTCAATGAGAATACATTGTTTGCATTTTAAAGAAAAGAAAATTTGATTGGATGGTTGGTATATAAGGTGAAACTCAGATGGGTCAAATATTAGCGATTAGAACTTAGAAGGCTTTGGGAAAAGTGAGAGCTGCTGCCCTTGGTTTAGGTTTCTCATGCGGTGATAAATAAACTTAACGCTGTTTAATTTCTATTAAGGTCGCCATGTTGTTTAGACACATTAGCCTCATTGTACGTGTGTTTTTTTTAGCCAAAAAAAACTCTGTGTTTGTATTTTATATATATAATTTTTATTTTAAGAATCTAATTTATAAGTGGACAAGGCAATTTGAAAATTAACAAGAGAGTAGTCCTATTTTTTAGTCAATATTTTAGTAGAAGTTAAAGGTTGCATTTTTACCGGATTGTCTACTAGTTTTTGTCTAAACTTAAACATAGGGGGGTAAGGTCTTTTTGAACTAAAAATGAGGAATTCAAAAGGAAGTCCTTTAAATAGTATTATAATAAGATACTGTGTTTAAGTTTTGCTCCTAAAAGAATCTCAAAAATCAATCATCAATCCATAAAAAGCATATAGATAATCTCAATATCACATGATAAAATATTAGGTTTTACCTTAAATCCTAGCTAGAGATTTAGCCACACATATTTTTGCAAAATAAGCTGTAAAAAATAATGCTAAACGTTTAAAAGAAATAAAAATAAGATGAAAACGTTCTAGATTTTTTCCTCCTCTATAACTTCAGCCTCCAAAAGAAAAAAAAAAAAATCCCTCAAATTTTTTATGTGAATCCCTAATTTTTTTTTTTCATTATCATCTTCTAGCTTACGTTTGACCTCCAAACGATTTTTTTCCAATTTTGTGGTAAGCTATAAGTCGTGTATATATAAATATATATATCCTTGAGTCTTTTTGTGGTCAAAACAATCACAATCGAAAATCTGGGCTAAAAGTAATGGCAAAAATATTAAGACAACCACAAGATTGTTCCATATCAGGATTTTTCCAATTTTGATTCCATTTTGACCCCGATTTCTTTCTTTCTTTTTTATTCTCACACATTTTTACTTGTTTAATACTTCAAAAACCATGCTCCAATTGATCTTAACTCTTGGATTCTCTTGACTGAATGTTTGCATGATTAGCTTATCAGTTTTAAATCTTCTACAAAAGAAAAATATATGTAATAAGTATATTTAGAGAAAACTTTCAAATTCATATATTTATGTTTAATTAACATTTGATTGATGTGATATTGCCTACAAAAACTAAGATAATAGTGTAACTTTAAGCAGTTATCATTAGATCGCTATTTTAAAATAAAAGCTAAATATATAAGTGTATTTTTTAGAGTTCTAGTAAAAACTTCATCAAATTTAATTTCATTCCCTTAAATGCTTCCCAATTTTAGGGAGAGTGAAATTTGAGTTTTCAAAAAATAAGAGAGGAATGATGTTCTCTCCTACCAATTTCATTTTCTCTCATTTATACTCCTAAAAAAACAAAAGAAGGAAATTTCAATTCTTTCCATTAAAACTCCCAAACAAATAAATGGAAGAAAAATATTCTTTTCATTCCTTTACATTCCATCGCTTTCCCCCTCCTTTCAACGAGATGTTAAGGGTTTAAAGTTAAGCCTATCATGCATAAAGAAAGCCTGAGTTTTAAAGTAAAAAATAGCAACAAATGCCTAGTTCTTTTTAGGAAAAAAAGAAAAAAGAAAAAAGAAGCCCAAATGGCTTTAAAAAAAATTAATCTTTTTTTTTTAATTTTATAAAAAAGACCTAGTTGAAAAAAAAAATCAAATAGTCTCAAAAATACATTTCTTTAGTGGAAAAATAGCCCAAAATTTAGAATCATTTTTTAAAAGTGACTCATAACTAAACTAGCCACACCAAAAGGATATGGTGCACCACACCTTGCATAAACCGGTTCTTACCCCTCCATAGGTGGGGTGCGGTCAGGCAATGAGAGAAAATTGCACTCTATAGGTGTGGTGTAAACCCTCTCTCCCAAAACCAGCCAAACCGCACCATGTGTTGGCCTAGATGCACATTGCAGATGGAAATAAGTGTATGTAATTAGTTAAAAGACAAGGTTGAAACCCCCAAACCGATGCAATACAACCTGCAAAGTCATGAGGTATTTCTTGATAGGCTTATATGAGTACATAGTTCAAGTGTGGGGAGTTTTTCACAATGCTACTTTGATGTTGCCAATGTCTTGAATGCCCTAATTTTCTATGTAAAAGCTAATGATACGGAGGTTGTTTGTGTTTGTGAGCTTACAACTTAGTGGCAAATGACTTTCCACTGATATGTGGTTGATTTTAGTTTAATATCAACATTATAATATATCTCCCTAATGTTGTAGTGTAAGATATTTACTAACAATACTAGAGGAGTGTTATTTGATAATTGATGTTTGTTATGAGTTTCTTCGAGTGTCATTTGATAATTGATGTTTGTTATGAGTTTCTTTCTATTTTTAGTCAAATTGTATTCTCTTGACATTTTTTCCTTCCAACTCTTATATATTTTAACTTTATTATGGTCATGTAGAAAACAAGTACCATGTATTATTCTTGACATACTTGCTTATTAGCATTTGTATAATAGAGGAAGTTTTCAATAAACATACTCAAATAAAAATACTCTTATATTCGGTGATAGAGTTTTAATGAAGTGTGATTATATGGGTTTAAATTTTGTGATTATATTAATCAACAAATAAAGTAATTTAATGAGAGTGTGATTGTGTGTATATTGTTATTAAGCACTTTTTTTTTTTTTTTTGAGAACATATTGAACATTAATCCAATCCAAAAGCTAATTTTTTTCACTAGCTAGTTCAATCAATGGTATGCTTGCTAAGTCAATAAAAATACATAGTGATACAAGTACTACAAGTTTTTCTATATTGGATTTACTAATTGATGTGTCATCATTAGAAGTGGCAATTCAAATATTCATTTATGAAATGGTTGAATTTCAGGAAAAAAAAAAATGAAATGATTGAAGCTCACCAATGACATTTTTATCACCTCAGTTTTTAAGTTTTACAAAATCAGTAACTACACATTTAGAATTTTACAAAATCATAAAGTAATTAAATATAAATGGTCGTAGGAGATATGCATCTAGAAGTAACCAAAAGAGGTTGTAATAATCACCCACATATATTTATTTTAAAAAACCAACCACCTATATTGATATCCTTTATATTGTTTCAAATAATTTAAACATATTTATCTCTCCCCCGCTGTCTATCTATCTTTGTTGGGAGAACCTATCTTGCAACAACCAAGTTTGCTCATTGTAAAGTCTGTATGTACACATGGTGCAAGCAATACACAAAAAAAGTGAGTAGATGTTAATGTTATGAATTATGAGTTTGGCTTATTTCCAGTATTTTTTTAACTGGAGTCTTTTTTTGTTTTAATGAGATACTTCCACATCCCCGACTAACTAAATAAAATGTGGAGATTAAAACTCACTACTACTACTTGTCATTGTGTATTTAAAACAGTTAAAAATGTACTAGAAATAAGCAAAACCCATTAAATATAATCTTTCCTACATAAAAAAAGGTGATAGAAGAGGTTATTAGTTAATGTTATTAATTATAATCTTTACTTCTTTATCTTATTTGATTAAGATCATCTCAACCCATATCTTATTTCCAATAACTTGGGTTGGATAATGTGGCAATGAAATCATCTAAGTAACAAACTAAATAAAAAAAATTATTGTACCATCACTGATAAATTTTTTTCTTTAAAAAAATAAAATAAAATCAAGGCATAAATAAAGCACATGGCATTTACGTGCTTCTGAATTACAATCCAGAGACGTGTAAACCGGAACTATTAATCAAAATGAGCTTATTATACTGCTGTTTTCTTCACGTTGAAGAACTCATATGAAGTGCTACCAAAGAGGCATAGACCCCATCAGTGATCTTCATCAGAATTCATGTCTTCCCTTCTAACAATCACACCATTCTTCACCACCGCGATTGTATCAGCTCCTTTGATTGTGCTCAGGCGGTGAGCAACAACAACTGTTGTTCTATTTACCATCACTCTATCTAAAGCCTCCTGCACCACGCGTTTCTGACTCTGCATCTAGTGCACTTGTGGCCTCATCGAGCAAAAGGATCTTCGGGTTCTTAAGTATAGCTCTTGCAGGCTATTCGTTTGCTTTTGGCCTCCGGATAGCTGTATTCCTCTTTCCCCTACAGAGGTGTCATAGCCATCAGGCAGTGAGGAAATGAAATTGTATGCATTTGCTGCTTTTGTGGCTGCGTCGATCTCTTCCTCTGTAGCATTCCCATCTTTGCCATATAATATGTTGGCACGGATGGATTCATTGAAGAGGACAGTTTCTTGACTAACCAATCCCATTTGCTGCCTCAACCAGCTTAGTCTGAACTTTCGGATATCAATTTCATCCAACAGTACACACCTGAATCAGGATCATAGAATCTCTCTATGAGGCTGATTACTGTTGATTTTCCACTACCGCTCTCTCCAACCAAAGCAACAGTCTGCAAATAGAATTTCGAGTTAGGAAAAATTGATTCAATGTATATATTAAAAAAATATATTTATTTATAGTTGATACAAATATACAAATAGTACACAAGTGCATGCAGCCTTACATAAATGTCAAGTGGAAGATCATATAGGTTTAGATTAATATGCAACATACAAACATCACAGATTGAAAATCTATGAAGTGGGGTTTTTGTTTTGGTACATCATAGGTTCAAATATTACAGAGGAAAAAAAGAAAAGAAAAGAATTTTCAGTGGTAATATACCTTTCCAGAGGGGATTCTCAAGGACAAGTCTTTTGAAAATTTGAACATCGGGACGTGTGGGATATTTAAAGTTAACATTTTTTAACTCAATATTCCCAGTTACAGAGGGCAATGTGATTCCCCATTGCTACTTGAATCTATGCTAGGCTTGCTGTCAAGAATTTCAAATATTGAAGCTGCTGAATCCTTGGCTTTGCCTGTGTCTGGAGCCAGAGCACTAGATTGTGAAACTCCAATTGCGGCCATTGTCAAAGCAAAGAAAACCTGCACAAATCATTAGTTATATAGGCAGAATAAAACCACTCCTACATGGATATGAGGGGAGAGAACAAACAACTCAGACTGTACCTTTAAAACTTCGCCAAATGTTGCATTTCCATGTTTCACAAGAACAGAACCGATGTAGAAACAAAATGCATTGTGCAGTAGAGTGCAAAGAAAGAGAAGCCAAAACCTATTCCACTTATGAGCCCTAACCTAACTCCATGTTTTTTGGGGCCATCACATTTCTCTTGGTACAAATCCATCACCTTCTTTTCAGCACAAAATGACGCAACAGTCCTAATGCTGCCAACGGCATCATTTGCCACTTGACTCGCTTCTTCATACATCACCTGAAATGGTTGCAACGTCATTGGTACATCTAACATATGCATATATAGAATGTGGACATTTGAAGAGAAACCTGACCTTGGTATCTGCACTGAACCCTGTCATAAATTTCATCTGAAAGTATCCTTGCATAAACAAGATTGGCAACACAGCTAGAATTATCAAAGCCAATTTCCAATTAGCTAAATGCTATGAGTAGCCCAGCTATGATTGTCGATATATTCTGAACGACTAAGGCTAAGGCATCACCAACAACTCTCCGGACTGTGGAAGCATCAGTAGACAATCTTGCCCCAACCGCACCACTGATTAATGGAAAAAAGATTAAATGGTTAGAATGTGAAAAATATGGTAGCACATAAGAATTGCCACTTGTTCAACACACCTTGAATTTGCAGGATCATCAAACCAACTTATTTCTTGGTGCACGACCTTCTCAAATGTCAAGGATCGAATTCGTTCTATCAATCTTCCACCTGCTACTCCAAAGAAGTAATTTTGCACTGGAAGAACTGCCAGAGAAAGGCAACCCAAACCCACAAACACAAGTGCCCAAAATCGAGAATCTTTTTGTAATTTTTTCTTGAGGTTCATAGAACATTTAATGGCTGATGACAGTAATAGGCCAAACATGGGGAAAATTACGCCATGTATGGCTGCAGCAATGGATCCTATTATCAACCTGGAAACTCAGGCTTGTTCAAATATGCCAATCGTTTCAGGGACACCTTTTTTTTTTCAAAACTCACATCCCCATTTTCTCGAGTCTCATAGGCACTAATTGCTCCAGGAATAACATAGCTAATTCTGAAAGAATGCCTGCTACCTGATGACCCTCTACTTAAGGATCTTCCCATAGAAAATCTCGGGCTGCCAGAACTAGCCATGGCCTTATCTATATCAGAAATTGTATCAGTCTTATCAAAGTCAGAGGTTCTGGTGTCTTCCACTTCATGAGCTCCTTCTTGCAGGCGAACTAGTTGGAGTAAGCCCCTTCTGGATCTCTTATCAACTCCTCATGTGTTCCTAAAATTCAGATTTTTCATAACAATTAAAATTTGGGTGAAATTTTGGAAATTTGGGAGGAAATTGCAGGTTGAGTTTTACTCTCTCTACAATTTTCCCTTCTTGCACCACAGCTATAATGTCAGCATTCCTAATAGTTGTCAAACGATGTGCAACAACCACAGTTGTTCGATTTGACATGATGTTTACTAATGCATCTTGAACTATGCGTTCAGACTCAGCATCCAGTGCGCTTGTTGCTTCATCAAGGAGGAGGATTTTTGGGTTCTTTAGAATGGCCCTTGCAATTGCAATTCTTTGCTTTTGTCCACCAGAGAGTTGAGTTCCATGCTCCCCCGCCATTGTATCAAGCCCCTGCAAATAACGGATAGAATTGAGTCATATTCTTAGACTTCAATCTGTAAAATTCAGAAACCTAAAAATAAAAGGACTATGATTACGTTGGGTAGCTCGTCTAATTTTTGCTGCATTAGCAAGCTCAATTGCTGTTCTGATCTCCTCTTGAGTCGCATTTTCCTTCCCGTATGCTATGTTTTCCTTTATGGTAGTCGCAAAAGAATAGGTTCTTGACTAACCAAACCAATCTTCCCCTTATCCATTTAAGCTGCAACTGCTTCAAATTTACACCCTATAAGTACTTCACCAGCTTCAGGATCATAAAATCTTTCACTAGGCTGATCACTGTAGACTTCCCACTTCCACTTTGCCCAACTAGAGCAGCAGTTGTGCCACTTGGAACATGCAATGAGAATCCGGAAAGATCTGTACTTCTGGTCTTGCGGGTATCTGAAGTACACATCTTTGAGTTCAATTTCACCTCTTATGTCCTCCAATATAAGCCCATTGGTGTCATAGGCATCAATATTGGGTTTTCGCTTGATTGTGTCAAACATTTTGTAAGCTGCAGCTTGCCCTGATGCAAATGCATTCATACTAGGGATGTCTGGCCCAAAGACCTAGTCAAGGAGATCATAGACAATATATAGAATAAGTGAAATTAATAGCAGATAATCAAATTGGATTGTCTAAATTAACAATGATATGTGTCATAAGTGTGCATGGAGAAAGATATAAACAATATATCATGCCAATTATTTTATCAAATGTGCTTATAAAATGTGACACACTACTTACATTCCACCCATCATGATCGCCAAAATTATGTTGAAGACTTGTCCTCCATTGTATCCCTTTTCAATGATCAGTTTGGCTCCATACCATACAGCGAGTGCATAACTGCAAAACATAATGAGTAAAAGTATACCTAGTCCTAGCCCTGAGGCCAGCCCTTGTTGAACTGTAGAAGCGTAGGCAATTCTTAGCTTCTTGTTGTACTTTTCTATTGCTCTCTTCTCCCCAGTGAAAGAAGCAACCTTTGCACAGTAAAAATAGAATAAAAAAATTTGATATTTTGGAAAGGTGCTTATTGTAGATTGTTATATCGATTCCTTACTGTTCTTATGGCTCCAACTATTTGTTCTACTACGTTTCCAGCTTCTGCATAAGCAACTTGCCCACGGCTTGTCATTCTTGACAGCAGGATTGACATAACTCCACCAGCAAGGATAATAGCAGGTATACAAGAAGCAAAACTAATGAAAGGAGCCATCCTCTAACAAAGGCAATCACAAATCCACCAACAAAGTAGAAAAAAGTTGTATGAATTTTCCAACCTGTCAATAGACTAATTGTTAATTAAATCCTAGACCAATAATGAAGTTGAGATATAGTATAGAAAACCAAGGTTAAGTAAAAGCTGTATGCATGACATATTAGTGAAACTAACACATTTAGGAGAAGGTATCTCATGCGTAGGATAGATGCATCTTCCCTCTCACAACTTGTAGATCCAATATGGCTGTAGGGTTCACTCGGTGTAAGGGGGAGGATACATATATCTGGTGCATAAGATAATTATTGCAAATTTAGGCCTACAAATAAAGACTTCATCAAGGAAATAGTCCGTCATGCATGCAAGGGTTCTTCAAACAAGGAGGAGGTTTACCTTTTCACCCATGGCATCCTGAATGAGAATGGTATCCCCAGACATCCTCCCGATGACCTCTCCAGTAGATGTTTCAGTGTCAAAGAAGGCAATGTCTTGTCTTAGTATCGTTTTCAAGTACAAACTACGAATTCGGGTGGCCTGCCTTTCTCCCGTTACCATCCAACTTGCTACCTCTGCAACATATGGCACAAAGTGATCATTGATTAAGATGAATTCATCTAATTAATTATCACCAATAAATCCAAGGGCTAAACCTAGATCAATGCTAGCCATTATTAAGAGATCCTTAGCCAACATGTGCTCCTATTACATAACAGCAACTTTTCAATATGAAGCACTTATATTCAAATTAGAAGCTTTTTATGCACATGATACTTGCTCTAGTGAAGTTCCTTATCAGGCACCAACCTTGAAGATTCTTGTACCGATTGCATATTCTATTAGTTTGAAATGAAAGTAATCCATTTATCATGTACGCATATGTGCGTTAGTGTTTTGTCCACAAGGCCAGTTGACTCAATGAGCAATGACCATGTAAAAAACAATCACAATTTAAGGCCAATACCAACCTAAGTGCACTGAAATCACACTCTTCATGCGTAAGCATAACAATATCACATAAGAAAAAACATGCAGCAGTGCAAGAAACAATTAGCAACATTCTGCTCTTACGTAGAAATGAAGCGATTGCCGTACCAGCTGCTAAGTACAAAAAGTCTATTGCCACCTGAAAATCAAACAGGCACATATATACTAGTAAAGTCAACATATATTCCAAGTGCAAAACGTGGAAAAGTATGGTCCATCTTCATTCAGAAAAAAATTAAAAATTAAAAAATAAGAATATGGCTAATACTTTTCATAACCAAACCTTGGTTATTGCATTGTAACATCCCAAAACGGCCTTATGTCAGCTATTTAAAATGAAAGTTCAACAATCAGTCTTGGAAAAGGGACCATCGTCCCCAGTAAGGGCAGATATTAATTATAAATAAAAGTGATGACTTTGCTCCCTAGTACATTTCTTCTGCAGTATCTCAATTTGGTACCACCCCCCCCCCCCCCCCCCCCCCCAAAAAAAAAAGGATAAAACCCATGTCATGTATACCAACACATGGCAGTACACATCTTGAAATCTCCATTTAAAAAAAAATAATAATAAATGAATCTAGAGCTATCCTAATTGCACCCTAATTTATTATTCATCATTATTAATTATGATCCAAACTCAT
Source organism: Castanea mollissima (assembly GCA_014183005.1). NCBI lineage: Eukaryota > Viridiplantae > Streptophyta > Magnoliopsida > Fagales > Fagaceae > Castanea > Castanea mollissima. The sequence continues at coordinate 43,008,103 of JACAVU010000002.1, read as the reverse complement.
TAAAAGTTATACAGCTTGTCATCGAAGCTACAATAATTTGCATTTACTTAATTCTTGGAGCATTACACAACACCAAGGTTGTTAAAATTGGAATCTTAGGTAGGATCGGTTAGAGGGTCTTGTATTTACTTAATTCTTGAAGCATTAGTGCATTACACAACACCAAGGTTGTTAAAGCCAGAATCTTAGGTAGGATCGGTTAGAGTCTTGTAGATCCAATCGTATCATCAAATCAAGCATCATAAGATTTTACTAGGTAGCAAAGTCATCAATATAATAAACCCTCAAATCACAGTAAAATACCTCAATACTGGTGAAAGTTTGAGCACCAAAGAAGTGTTGTACCATCAAAAAGAGAAAAAATTGAGTACCAAACTTAAACATACAAGCCCCTTCCATCCCTACGATAGATATTACTGTAATACAATACTAATTCAGTCATTTCATAAAATATACAGTCAAGGAATATATTTTAGTCAGTCATTAGTTCTAGATTAGCAAAATATCTCAGCTAGATAGCAATCTTAAGGGTCTGTCCGTTTGGGTGGAAAACAGGAAGAATGAAAAATAGAGAGGAGAAAATAATGTTTTTCACTGTTCGTTTAGGGAAGAAAAATATCTCAGCTAGATAGTAATCTTAAGGGTCCGTCCATTTGGGTGGAAAACAAGGAGAATGGAAAATAGTGTTTTTCACCGTTTGTTTGGGGAAAAAAAATAAGAATGAGAGAAAGTCCGAGAGAAAGTTTTCTCTCCGGGCCCACATTTTTTTTTTTCCTTTCAAATAAGAAGAAAAATCTAGAGAGAAAAGTGCTATATATGGTAGCACTTTTACAAAATGCCCTCTTCCCACTTATATTTTTTCAACTTTTTTTTTTCTTTTTTTTTCTTTCAACGTGGCCTGACGTTATTTTTATTTTTTATTTTTTTCCACAACGTGACTTGACCTTTTTTTTTTTTCAAATCTTTTTTTTTTCCTTTTTTTTTTCACAAAGACCTTATGTTCACTTTTTTTTTTTTTCAACATGACCCTATTCAACGTTCTCTTCTTCTTTTTTGCATTATAATAATAAAAATAATAATATAAATTTATATATATGATGTGATAAATTTTATATTAGGTAATGAGTACATATAAATCTATTTCTTACATATTATGTAACAAGGATATAATAGTCAATTTATATAAATTACATTTTCCATCCTTCTTTTTTTCTCTCCAACCAAATAAAAGAGTTTTTCACCCTCTTACTTTTCTCACCCTCTCACTTTTCCATCCCTCCAATTAAACACACAAGAAGGAAAACTAAATATTTTCTATTCTTCAACAATTTTTTATTTTCCCACTTTTTCACTTCTCCAACCGAACCGACCCTAAAAGTCAATTTTATGCTCTTTTATAAAAAATTAAAAAAAAAATTAGTTTCAACTTTCAAGTTCAGCATGTGAGTTTATCCTCCGTTAATTTTAAGCCCAGTTAGAGTGACCAATAAAATAAATAAAATAAAAAATAAAAATCTAGTGACCATGCGTGGAAACCAAGAAACAAAAAAGACCTACAACTACAAGACATTGCAAAAAGAGACATGCGTACCTTAGAAACTTGTTTAACGACATTGGATTGGTCACTGGAGCCAAACGAGTTGATCAGCTGCCCAAAGATGAGTGTCATGAGCGGCTGTGATAGCCCATTGGCAATGGCTCCTATGGTGCCCAAAATCATTAAGATCACGTCGAGCCGGTCCGCAAAAGAGAACAGTTTATGGAATGGAACCCTCTGGTTCTCAACTTTCACAGCCGTGGCTACTACATCTCCTTCTCCTCCTCCTCCTCCTCTTCCATCATCATCACCTCCTTCTTTCATCTTCTCCTTTTCTTTTCTCTCTTTGGTTCAAAGGTATAGTGAAACAAAGAAACCTATATATAAGATTTTGTTTTTGTTACTTCGCGTGTAACGTTACATAGTGAAAAGGGTCACGTTAATGTAACGAGAGAAAAGAAAAAGAAAAATCTAAACTAAAACGAAACATAGGAAACATGAAACGTGCCCTTTTTTGTTGCCACAGAGAGAGAGCTCTTCTGTTTTGCTTCAAAACCAAAAAAAAAAAAGAGAGTGATGAGAGAGAGAGTAAGAGTGACGTAGCAAAAAAGGTATGGCAGAGATTGAGAAGGAGATGAATACGGAAGCAAAAAAAGTGGGGGCTTTGAACTTTGAAAACGATACATGTTGGTGAACTTGTATGCCAGATGTATGTGTGTTGATATTTAGTGTTTGGTGGCTTATAGGGATGTTTTTTTCAATCTGTACGTCCATTAACCCTTCCTACCACCGATCTAACGATGGATTTTACTTCCACGGAGTTCGAAGTATACACTGATTCTTTCTTTTCACATTGATGATGATATTTTGAATGTACCTATTATTAGCGAAAATTGAAAACGGTATAACAAAATAATTTTTAGAGGAGAAATTACATTTTGTCCGTATGTAGTTTATCTAAAAAAATATATTGTCTATTTGTGGTTTAAAAATTGGCAATTTACCTACATGAGGTTAGCTCTGTTTGTCTTCTGTTACCCATCTCTGTTATAAACATGGGTAAATTTGTATTTTTGTCACTCTTTTATGTATCTCTCCTCTCAAAACATTAAAAAAACTAAAAAATTAAGGGAAAAAAAAATCTAAAATCTAAAAGCTAGGTTTTGTAAAAATTAAAACCTAACTTGTACATCTTTTCATGTATCAACTTTTAATTTTTCTATTTTAACACATTAAAAATTGAAATTATGCATTTGTATGGTGATGTTTTCTGGTTCCCAAAGTACAAATCCTTATCTGATACTGCCCTTGGTTCTGGCAGCCAATTGTTCACTCTGTAAGGATCTTTTTATTTTTTTTATATTTTGTTTAGATTCATGAAGCTTAGTTTATCACATCACTGTCCTAAATGCCCTCTTCATTCTTTTTTGTATTTCTAGCATTGTCTTCATTTTTATGCTTACGTTGGTTGGTTTATTTATCCATACAACCGAGGAGCTTTGTTTACTGCACTGGTAGTTATATATGCACTCATGTCTGGGATTGCAGGATACACATCATTCTCTTTCTATTGTCAACTTGAAGGAAAGAATTGGGTTAGTCTACATGAATTCTTTCTGTGAATTTAGTTTAGGTTGTGGTGCTTCTTAGAGTAAGACCTAGTGAACTTAATTGATTTTTTTTTTTTTTCCATTCTTTGGTTAAGGTGAGGAAACACATAATTTCAATTTTTAATGGTTAAAATAGAAGATCTAAAAGTTGATTCATGAAAAGATGTAAAATTAAGTTTTAATTTTTACAAAACCTAGTTTTTAGATCTTCTTTTCCCTTGATTTTTATTTTTTATTTTTTTATGTTTTAAGAGGAGGGAGACATAAAATGGTAATAAAAATACAATATACTCCTGTTTTTAACAGAGGTGGGTAATGGAAGATAAACAGAGCTAACCACAGGCGGGTAAAATGCCAATTTTTAAACCATAGGTAGGCAAATTGTTTTTTCGTGCAAATCACAGATGGGTAAAGTGTAATTTTCCCATTATAAATATGTGAATAGTGCAATGGGACCTATTTTTAATGAAAGTTTTGATGAAAAAAAAGTTTGTAGGTCTCGTAAACTGTGCACAAGACCCACTAGAAGTGTGTTTCAGTGCTGAAATGCACTTTAAAAAAAAAAAAAAAGAGAGAAACGCTAGACACAAGACACTCCCTATAGACGCAATCCAAACACATACTTTAATACTTATTTTCATGAAGTATTTATAAAAATATAATTTGGATTGCATCCTCTTATACCCTCCAATAATATTGTCACATAGATGATAGAATTTAAATCATTGGACATAGAGATTAAATTCAATCACAATTCTCTATTTATTATACCCTCCTCTCCTCCAATAATATTGTGGCACATAGATGATAGAATTTTGTAAAAAAAAAAATAGAAGCTAATATATGCACAATTTCACACTCTTTAAAATTCTAAGTCAATCCCAAGAAGTTAGTTAACTGGTTCCTAAGACGTCATGATATCTATGAGATTCTAAATTAGAAACTTCTTGCCTCATCTTGGGGCTACCCCCATGCGATTCCTTCCTATAATAACTTGGTGTGTGTGAGACGGGAGCACTGCAAAAACACTGATTCTAATAAAATTAGAAAATTTTAAAATCCCATTTTCAAAGGGCAGTGTACTATCAAATTTTCTAATTTTTTTCTTTTTTTCACGGTTGTTTAACATTTGAGCACTTAATTACCATACACCCTTGGCACGATAGTTACTCCATAAGTATAAGTGCTTATGAAGTGTGAGGGATAAGGGTTGGGATTCAAGTCTATAGGAGAGAGCTTCACACACATATACACTTAGATTAAGTTAGAGTAGAATTTCTATTTTGTAGTTAAAAAAAAATAAAAACATTTGAGCACAAGACAACATTAGGGAACGCCGTGGAAAAAAAAATTCCAAATTTGCTAACTTATCTATATTTAGTTATATATAAGTTCAGTCATTAAGTAATTTTTAGTTTTTAAGTAATACTTCTGCTGCAACGTACCTTGCTACTTATTAGTTTATTATGTTTCACCAATCACAACTTGTCATATACTTAATTTGTTTCCTTTTTTTTTTTGGAGAAATTTTGTTTCCATTTTAAACTTTGGTTATTCTATAAGAAAAATTAAACAATACATGGTAAGTTATGATTGGTGGAACATAAAGGATAAAGTAGAACAAAAAAAAGTAGTACAGAAAATTTATATTCCTGAGTTTTAGAAAAAAAAATTTTATTTAACTAGTCACTAATTTGTGCGATGCACAAGATAAAAAAAATTTATATACGTTTATATGTGTGTACACACACACACACATATATATATATAATCATTTCTAGTATAAACATATACAACAATAACAAATTGGAAATCCAAACCTATTAACAGCTTGCAATCAATACAAACCAAACCAACTAACTTGAGTATAAAGAAGAAGATTTGGAAGCTTCTTTCAATTTTTTTTTCCAGCTAGAAAAGAGCATCTGTTCTTGAAAATATTTGCAAAATTCTCTCTGAAATTTTCCACTTAATAACCTATTTGAAACTACTTACATAAGTGGGATTCAAAAGATATATTTGAAAAGAATCTCCATTCATCCTCAAATAAGTGAGATACAAACCAAGTAATCACACACTTCAGCACCCAAGTGGCATCATAGCAAGGCTCATGTATAATGGTCGATGTTGTATTTCATGGCTGCATTCTTGCTAATAATGGGAATTACCTGTATAAAACTTGAAAATGGTCAAATGACAATATGAAAAACATTTCATAAATAACTTATTGATGACAGGTACAAAAAGGGGAATTCTATAAAGTCATCAATGGAATTAGAGTTAGCATCTCATTACAAATGGAACATGGTTATCCCATAGTGCTCTATATAATACTAAAAGTAAAATTTCAATTGTTCTCTTTCTCTAAAACACTATCAAAACTATAAGTAGTTTACCTTGGTTTATTCAAATAGAAATTACTTGAAGAAACAACTAATTTAAATCATTATCTGAAAGATGAGTGACATAAAATCTTAATAAGTCACAAAGATGAAGTTCCTCAAATGTTTTAGATCAAGGTCCAAGTTTAGCTCTACATATAGCAAGCAAAGTATCTCACAACCTTTCTCCTTTGAAATACACAGACCAATTAATCACTGTAGTTGAAAGCACAATGTTTGAAAGAATCTGCCAATTATCTTAGTCACTTACAATTTCATCCACCTCCCAAGATCACTAAACAATACATCTACCTACCTTAACTTCAATCTTAAATACAAAGACAAAGCCAAAATGTCTCATAAGAAAATGCATACAATAAGAAGCCTTAAAGCCAGTAATATCCTCTAAATTAGAAAATAAATAAATAAATAAATACATTGAATATTCTTTAAAGAATATTGTATGCATTTTCTAATGGTATGAATATTCTTTAAGAACTAATGGTATAAATAAGAACATTGCATATTCTTTAAAGAATATTCCTAGTCCATTAGCAACATAAAACTATTGAAGCTGTTATTAATAAATAAATTTTTTTTTTAAACTATTGAATGTGTAAAAAAATTATCCCTGCATGTTAATACAATTTATACCATTAGTAGAAATTAGGCTTATCCATGGGTCAATTCGGGTCGAGTTTGTGCCCAACTCAAAACCGACCCAACCACGTCAGGTCTCCAACATCCAGACCCATTGCCGACCGTTAGATGAGTCGGTTCGAGCAACTCAGACATCGAGTACAGATTGCTTGGTGGTCAGTTGGACTTAGGGAAGGCGAAACTAGGCAAAATCAGGCTGGAACTGTCCGAAATCTGCTAGATCTAGCCGAAACATGGCCGGATCGAGCAAGATTTCTAAACCTACTCACCAAACCTTAAAGAGATCTCGACGAGTTCTCGAAGAGTTCTCGAAGAGATCTTGCCGGATCTCAACAAATATGTCGATAAATGATCAAAAATCCACATACCTGAGAAAATCGGTGGGTGTTTCTGATATATAGGCGGTCGGATCGGTTGGAATCGGATTTTGAAGAGCAGACCCGTCAACCGACCCGCCGGTCTCAGTTTCTAGAGGTTGAAACCCGCTGCCTACTGTCACCGGTGTCGAGTCGACCGATTTTTTGTACGGATCGGACGGTTCGCCTCGAGTTGGTCGGGTACAGGCTCCGGTGGACAACCCTAGTAGAAGTCATGCTAAGACTCATTATTCAAGGTTATATTAATTCTTTATCCAAGCTTGATAAAATTTAACTCAACAACTATAGCCTATATATCACATAAAAATTTAATCTGCAATTTCAAAGTTCATTAACCGAATCTAACAATAAAGCAAACAAAAAACTTAAGATCTACTACATTTGTAATTTATCAATAATTAAAACATCTTAGAGAACGAAAAAAGTTTAATTTGGTTTAGATTTCTGTGTAGGTCACTAGTATTTGTTTTTGTAATTCCTGGCAAAACAAAGCCAAGGAAATTAAAACTATTCTCAGCCTGAACAAAAAGTAGTCAAATCTCAGAGAGAGAGAGAGAGAGAGAGTGTGTGTGTGTGTGTAGTCAAGAAACCTCAAAGAATAGTGTTATTTCATTCATAATTTGAGTAAGAATCTCTTTTCAATAAAAACATATGTTAGAGTATTTTTATTTCAAATGGTAAATAAGGTATTAAAAAAATGTATACACACACACACACACACACACACACACATATATAGTAAGTGTATACTATTACTATGTTGCAACATGTTGTTTAAGTGACAGTCTAATGATAATGGCATCATTTGTGGTGTTTTTTAAATATATATGATTTGAACCCTACCTATCATTCTCCCACTATCTACCTATTTTAGGGGGGGAGGGAGAGAGGGAGGGGGGATTTTGTTGCAACATAGTGATGCTTTCAATACTTGGAGGAAAGGGATTTAAACACGAAACATCCCTATTAAAACATTAGGAGGTACCGATTGAATTATAGAGCTCTTGACATTACAATATAGTAACATGTAACATTTTGATTGTGAAATTCATTATCATCATTTGGAAGAGAAGGAAGGGGAATGTGGGTTGGTTTATAGGAGTTCTCTTTAAGAATTTTTTTTTATAGGGTAAGCATTGACCTAATTACTCAAAGATTGTACTTCTCCTAACTAATTAAAATATCTTAAAATTGCATGAATTCCATATAATTAGGCTGAGATCACTATGCGTCAGGTTTATCATCTCTATATATTAAGAAGATTTAGAAAGTTAGTTATGATTTCAAAAATGTCAAAATACCCCTAATCTAATTAGATAGTCATTTGTTTTTAAAAAATAAAAACATAGGGTTAAAATTGTAATTCAACAAAATTCAAAAACAAAAACTACCTGATAATTTTTTTTTCTAAAAATGAGCACACTTTCTATTAGAATATATTTCATGCATGTTTAATACATTTTTTTCCTAAAAACTAGCACACACTAAACCTAGTTGTTTACTTATTTTCAAATCTCAAATTTTAGTTTCTTAAAAATTCATTCTTGTGTAACCTCACTAAAATCAAATAAATTTAAATTGAAAATTACATTAAACTCAAAATAATAGAAAAGGAGTCTCATTGCACGTGTGGAGCGCATGCAACAAGGCTAGTTATTATTATAGTTTCATTCTACAAATAAAATAGCTATGTTTACAATAAGTTAAATTGAAAATTTTCTTTTTGACATTCATCTTCTTCTTTTTTTTACTTCAAGAACTTCAATAAAAATATAGGAAATTTATAAGTGTTTTTTTTCCCCATGTTATTGTAATTCTTACACAATGAAGGTAGGTTTTTACACCAAACTCTTTACCAACCATTTAATCCCTTTCGGGTGGGGACAATTCTTCATCAACATTCAACCGCATTAATTAATGATAATAGTTTTATCTATATATATAATTGACGCGATTTGACATGTTTTAGTCAAATAGGAAATGAGTGCTTTAAGCGTATATAAGTGTGGTCCAAATGATGATAATTTCGTTTGATGGGATTGCTTGAATTTTCCGCTGCGCATTAATTCCTTGCCTCTAAAAGTCTTGTGTATACAACTTTTGTTTAATACTTTTACAATTAAATCTTTGCAACAAGGTCTAAATTCAACCTCTTATTCCTAGCACTCACCCGGCCCGTCAGTACTAGTTAACATATATAATTATATATATATATATATATATATATATATATATATATAATTTTCTATACATACTTTATTTATATTTCAATTTATAATTTTGTTATAGAAGGATTTAATTTTTTTAATTTAAACTCTATTATTTTCCTCCAAAACATTCGTCTATCTTTCAGACTTCAGTACTCTCTTGCCTTCGTCCCTCCATTTTTTTGGTATTTTTATATCATCAATACCGAAGTTACCTCATTATAGTTAACAATATACTGCTATTTTTGTCTCAAGACATCAATCATTTTTCTCTATCTTGTCCCGTTAAAATTTGCGAAGAACTCAAAATTACACATCAATAAATGTAGCCTAATTAATCACACTGAGAAACTAAAACTCATAATTGACAATCTTTACAAAAGCTACAACATTCCATTTTTGGTTTGAAATGTTCTCTTAAATCCTAATCAGGCCATTACACATCATGTCTATGTTGGTTTGGAATGCACTTATAAACTAGCTTATTATTTATTTTTTCTATTATTTACAAGTTTCACGTGAGTTACCTACTTTGTATTTTATATCTATAATATTTTTAGTAAAAATTAAATAAGTTGTTTCCAAATGAACATTCAATAACTCTGTCACGCTCACATCTGATCTATGGAGTATCTAGGGCAGGAGTTGAATACCCTCAATTACACTAGAGGGGAGGGGATCCATGCTCTCCAATGGTGTGTTGGCATAACATCATCATAGCTCGGTTAAACATAAAATTAACAATTAAAAAGAAATTAGGGGAAAAAAAAGCCCATTTCATTATCTTTGAAAAAAAAATTAATGGCACATTTTTCTAACCTAATATACAAAGTTACAAACATAACTAAAAAGGAGAATAAGAAATGCGATCCTAGGTAAAAAGTGGACTTACGGATTTAATCCCTTTCGAGTATTAAGGAAGAAGTTATTGGCTGGTGAGTGGTGAGACAGAAAGAATGTGACCAGGTAACCATAATACCATGATTTCATTTGCGACCAAAAATAATAAATTAATAAATAAATCCCTCACTAATAGCAAGAAAAAGAAGGTTTGAAAAAGGATAAAATGGAATTTTCGCAAGTTTTAAATGGAAGGGTCAAATGATAATTTTTCACTTTGAAAATGAGGGTAAAAAAGGCTTTTACCAGGCATAATTGCAGTTTATTTTGTAAAGGGAGTTTATTTTGTAAAATTTCAAAAATGAGAGAGGTCAGTGTAATTTCGATAAACTTAAAAGAGAGGTCATTGCAATTTTTTCATTAAATATCACACAAATATGTTGTGACACATGACAAAAAATGGAAGAATTTCGTAAAGGGTCTATCAAACAGTTGAGTAACAAGAAGAAACACATACCTATCACGTGGTAATTAAGTAACGGCTAGAAAAGCAGTTATAACAATTTAAAAATTGAAGGTTTTAATTCACTCGACTGATAAAATTTCTTGTCCTTGAATATGATATCCCACCACATTGTTGTTTTTTGCTAAGTAATTGTGAGAAGGAAAGAAGAGGAGAATGAAGTCCATAAGTGAACCTTTTGTTTTTTTTTTTTTGAGGTAAAAGGCAGAAATTTTATTGATGAAAGAAATACAAATATGTAACAACCATAAGTGAACTTCTAATAAGAGCTAAATTTTACGCATCCACTTCAATCAATTAAAACTTGTGTAAATTTGGATTGTTGCAATAGTAAGTCAGTAACCGTGTGTACAAGGTTGCTGTTTACATGCAAATCTATTTTTTAATACTTCTTTGTTAATATACAAAATGAGAGAGAGAGAGAGAGATAAATAATTGATAAATAATTTTTTATAAATGTAGTATAAAATAAATAAGCTTATGTTGGTGTTTTTGAAAAATAGTTGTGTAAAATAGAAAAAGTGAACTCTTATACTAAAATAAATATGAATTTTTCTACTAGCGGATACCAATGCTAAACCCACTCCACTCTAACAATATATATATATATATATATATATATAAATATTTATTTTTCCTCCTTGGTTAAAGATGATAATTGGATCCTGTGAATTTGTGATGTTAGGCAAACAAAAGAAAGGAAGGAGAAAAACTGTAATGAATAATACTCCAATTTTGAAATGACAATTAAAAAAAATATATGTATTTTTCATTTTTAACATAATTGCAATGAATGAATCATACACATACTAAAAAACCCCATTACTTTCTTTGTTGGTTGGTTGGTTGGTTGGTATTTCTTTTTCTTCTTTTTCTTCTTCTTCTTCTTCTTTTTGGGTTCCCTTAAGTATTTCTACTACATTTTGAATTTATCAGCAACCAACTAGAGTCTGTAATTAAATTACAAGAGATGAAGCTAATTACAATCCCAGTCTAGACCCAAGTAGAAGCAAACATGTAATGATGTAAATGAAGCCCATGCAGTTAAAGAAAAAGGTATAGTAGGTAGCAGCTTGAATGCCTCAGATGCAAAGCACATGAATACAATGACCAGATCATCACCATCCAAACCTCCAACCCCCTCAAATCTCTATCCATGTAGATGCACGTGCACCCTTAGCTAACAATGTTTTTTTCTTCATTTGTTCAGCGTAACCATATATCTGAATTTAATTTAGAAATCTAATATATTGCATCTAAAAAAATAAAGATACGACTAGGCTGACTTAATAATCAAGTTGTTTATGGGCTAGATATTGGCTTTATTTTAACCCATCCTGTATTTTGGGTTGGGGAGATTTGCCAAGCCCACTCACCCGTCACAAAGAAGGTGCAAGTATAATGGCTGAAGCTCTCAAATTTACTGGACCCGAGACTCAAGAAGAGTTGAAGTTTTAGAGCGGTGGTAGCAATGCCCTGTAACTAGTATTGTGAAGCTCTTTTTGAGTGTTAATGAGAGAGTTTGTTGGTTTTGCATTTGGTGCTTTCAGTCTATGGGGCATATTGCTGTTCACTTTGTGACATGGCCAATATTTGCCTATTCATTCCAACAGAATACATGGCACCCACACATGCAATGGTAGAAGCTTTGTTTGAGATTAATGGGACATAAGTGAGAGAGTCAATACAAACTTAATAAGTTGTAAATTCATCATTATGAGGATCAGAAAATTAACCATCACAACGTTCAAAGTTGACATAAATTGGAAACCAGCTTTTGTCAACAGTTGAATTGGGATTGGGAGCAAGGAAACGGAGGAGAAGGCCAACACAGTTTGCCTGTCTAAGCAGCAAGGCTACATTATTAAAAGTTTAAAAACAAATGGGAGGAGAAAACAAGCATCATTCAGAGAGGATGATCATATGCATATGCATATGAGTTTTTACTTTATAAAATCCTCCTAGAAGTACATAGCTGCAACCAACATCATTACACATAGATTGCTAATTTACATAAGTAATTATACCAAGCCAATCACAGCTACATTTCCTCTGCTGGAATCAGTAACAGAGTAAACTGCAGAACCATCAAGAGAAACTACCTGTTTGGTATGGCAACTCAAACACATGTTTTCAGTTTTTAAACATTATACGTTTCTCACACATTTTTTTACTCACATTTCCACACATGTTTTCAAACACAAACACATGTTTTTAAGTGCATGTACCAACACCCCCAAAAACTACAAACTAGAACATTCTATCAAGAAATAAATTGACAATATGAGATGAAACTCTAGCTGCAACAATTATTAAATCCTGAGGCTACAAATGAAGCCTAAACATCCCAGGGATTGGGAGGACACAGAGATACCACTTGTGCCAAATACTAAGCAGTTACTTTCAGAATAAACTAGCTTTTACATGTGCTGCGCAAGTACATAGATGCTCTTTTTTCATTTTAAAGAAGCGGACAAATATGAGAGAGAGAGACCACAAGAAATTTTCCCATTATATATGATGGTATGAATAAAGAGTCAATGCACAAGATGGAATAGATTCAATAGAATACTATAACAATTGTTCAGCTGTGCATTGCAATTTGCAAGTATAAATCAAATTTTACATTTCATGCTAGGCAGATAACACTTGAAAATGTGTGAACTAGAACATGCCCAACATGTTCATATTTTAACAAGGCATCCTTGTTCTGTAATAATATAGGCCTGCACTAACTAAAGAGCACTCAGAGTCACTTTAAAAAGAAAGATTTGTAAAACCAATAGTATCCTAGTAAAAGGAATTACTCTGGTTGTTTCATCAGCAGCATTTGGTAATAATGCATTTATCAAATTCCAAGAAATAAACTAAAAATCACGGACATTGCTTTGGCTATGCTGATGATCTTCTCACTATAATGCAAGAAATCACTTCAGAGATAACCTAAACCTCTTGCACCATCATCGAATGAAGACAGTAAAACAATATCATACTAGAAGGAAGTGCATTGCAATATTAATAATTGGATCACTTACAAAGCATATACATTATTCTTTAAAAAATGGAGTAAAATTTTCCGCATGAAAACCTCAGCAGACTATGTGCAGCCAGTGCTTGGCATTTTCCTCTCTGTACATTCTTCTTGCCTATCAGATTAAATAAGTATTCATAGTACATAAAAAATACAGCATCTGGGATATCCTTAGGCAGGCTGTTTATAAAAAGATAGACGCAATATATCATCCCTCAACAGTTTGAGTGTCTAACACATCATTACTGCATGTCAGAACCCATAAGTCCCCTGAGTTCACTTTCTTTAAAGTTCCCCGGCAGAATGGGCAAGACTCTGACCTGTTGTTCCTGTGAAATATAGAAGGTAAGGAAAGGTGTCAACTCTTAAGAGTTCAGACTTACAGCTTCTTCTCCATCACAATTCACAGTCAATAGCAAATAAAGACAGAACAGGAAATTTTACTTGGGGGCAGGATTATAGCATCAAGGCATAATTAAACCATATTCATCAGAGTTGACGAGGCCACACCTTTTTTTTGTATATAATGGTTAAGCTTATTGTAATTTAGACCATTCAATAGTTAAGATCTCTTTGCACTAAATAATTGGGTGAAAAATATCAATTCCATGCTCATTTTTACAAGATAATGATGATATTCTTCTCGGCTCATAATTGCAAATACAATATATTTACTGTACAAATAAAGCAATATATAAATCATTTTACTAATTGATTCAAGCAAATTTGAAAATTTCTACCCTTATTGTTTTACAGTTTTGTTTGAATGGCTTAGATCAATAAATAATTGAATATTATACACAAAAACAGATGGCCACATCACTTGACAGAGCCCCATTGCACTGCCCTGTTCTAGTTTCTCCATGTGTGTGCTCGCATGTATGTGTAAGGCATACACTTACATTTTAACATCCATGCACAAATGTTCATGTATGTGTTTGCTTGTAAAGTGCTAGTGGAACTCCCTACTTTCTAAGAAAGAATAAACTAACACCACATAGGACGTTTTGATTCAATTCCTCTTTTGGACTTCTTATCGTTATAAGTTTTAATAAATACCATCCTTTCATGTAAGATTGCATAAAACTTCATTAAATATCATCATACAATATTAAAGACTTTGATGACTTAACTTTATTCATTTAAATAAAAAATTTGATTGTGAATTGACATTTGTGTTGTCTTTGTAATGCACTTATACCTTTTAACCTTTATGCCCATTTTATGAGATAATATTTATTTTCTATAAATTCTAGCAGGTTGAATATTTGAATCTAAGAGAATTGGACATTATTTTTCGTCATTGAAGGGGGAGCTCATAATTTTTTCGGGTCAAAACATAAGAAATTAATTTTTTTAATTAAATTTATAAGGGATGCATTAATTATCAAAGTTTGGGGAACCATAGCTCATTCACCCTTCCACCTAGTTCAAACCCTATTAGAGATCATTGCGTCTGTTTGAAGAAAAAAAAAAACCCTACATATTTGTTGGGCCAGTTACTTTTTTTTTGGGGGGGGGGGGGGGGGGGAAGGAGAGAGGAGGAGGGGGTAAATTCCTAAAAGGCTTAAACTTTTGACATATACTATAAAAATTTCCTAAAATTTTGGGGGCCATGGCTCCATCACCCTAATAGGCTATATGTGGTTGCGTCCCTGAGTGCAAAGGAAGAAAACGAGATAGAATTACCAGTCCCGGTAGCAATTGATGCACATGGCATGACAGCAGTTTGGCAAAACCATTTTGGTGCAAGGCTCCAAGCAGATCCCACACTCATCTTCTCTTTCCAAGTCCACATCTGAAAGCTTCTTATCCTCTAATTTCTTTCTGACTACCATCTCTAGCCATTGAATTCCTCTTGAGTAGTTTCCAATTCATCAGGGTCACCATTGAGACGCTGAAGAGATGGAATATAACAGCTGCAGTTTAAGGTTCAAGGGAAATATGTTTAGTGAAGGGAAAAAAAAAAGTGCATGAATGTATACCGTATATCATTCTAGCCCATTTCACATTATTTAAAATTTGAAAGAATACATGTAATTTTTAGAACAAATTGCAGTCATAGCAGGCTCACAGACTCATGAGAATTAAACATTACTTCTCAAAATCCTAAAATGAAAATACTAATTTATTGACAAATACACTCATTTTGTAAATTATTCATATCTCTGTATGACATCCACAGCCCTCTAGTACAATAAAGAATTTAAGAAGGAATACATACAATAGAAGTCTCTAATGGTAGCTTTCCTTCCGCATGAGGAGATATTTGACCTCCCATCTGAGTAGACCTAAGTAAAAAGAAATTAAGAAACATATTTAAGTTCAATAAATGGAAACATCGAATATTCTGATTTGCATAGTAATGCATAGTGCAGAAGTAGAAACCAACCTTAAATACAACTATGTGAAAAAGGTTTAAATAACTTGAAAGTAGACATGTACATGAGCAATCAATCCATTGAAGAAAACAGTAAAATAGGCGCCAAGTGATTGTAAACCAATTTCATTTGAAAACACGCACCACCCTTGCCTCTTGGAATGGAAGCTGCCCTGCATACAAATTTAAATTCAAACCAATCAAAGGTTGTTTCATTTTACAAACCATATCTTGGCCGGTCTAATAATTCGGTGACCATGCCAGGATCAACAGCTCGTTGCAATAAAATAAAATAAAATAACTCTGCACAATATCAAGAGAAAAATAAGAACAATATCTCTACATGATTTAATTTTTAAATTGATAGCATACCCTTGGACAGTTGAAATGGGTCTAGGCTAAATACTCAAGACTCAAATATTAATATTGTGCCACTGACATTGCAGATATTCTGCAAAGCCCAACTTTTGATTACATAAACCACTCATTTGAGACCATTAACAACTGAAGTTAGATAAATCACAGTCAATCAACAGTTTCATTCACTGAATAAACAGCAGAGTTGAAGCCTAGCTTGAAAGCATGCCAATTACTCGAAATAGCATTAAAATCCTATAAATTGAGGTATACACAACTCTAACTGGTCAATATCAGTATAATAAAATGCCTGAAAATTTGACTTTTTAATATAAAATCCAACCTTTTAAAGGAAAAACCAAAATTGAGAAAAAAGAAAAAAAAGGCAAAACATAAAAAAATAGTCACGCAACCCTTCTGGGTTTTCCAATAATATAACATTTCAGCACCAAAAAAGTGAAGCAGAATCACATTGCAAAAAAATATAAAAACCACAATACAAGTTCACCAAAAGTCAAAGATACCAGAAGCCTATTACTAAATTTCAAACAAACCCAGTTATATTCGCACATCAAATAAGACCCAATTTCACAATTCAGCCCAAATACCAATTTAAGAAGAACAAAATACACAGAGAGAGAGAGAGAGAGAGAGAGAGAGAGCTTACAGTGCATTGGCGTGCTGAATATCAGCCTGAGATTCTCGAGTGACTCTTGGTAAAGAGGACCAGCAACAAGCTCGGATAAGAATCCAACATTTCTGTCACTTAGATTACAGTTCTTCCTATAAAGTGTGGAATTTATAAAATAAAAAAACTACACACAGAGACAGAGATGATCACAAATAAGAAACCCAGAAGAGGTTTATTTATTACACACACCTTGGACAATTTACTGGGGTGTTTGAATTTGAACAAAGAATGGTCTTTGCAGTCTAGAAGGAAAAAAAAAAAAAAAAAAAAAACAGATATATAGAGAGAAGGAACTCTGGAGAGACAGAGGGGTTGGCTATCCGTCTATATGACTATATTGTTGGAATTTTTATTTTTATTTTTCCTCAATGAGTCCATTATTGTCATTATCCAATGAAAGTTTCTTTTTCTTTTCTTTTGAAACTTTCCAATTTTGACTGCTTTCAATGCTTTTGGTTGTGGCATTAAATGATTAATTATTTGACCTGTGATTATGTTGAGTAGGTGCATCTGCTTCTTATTTAAACATGCATTTGGTTTGGTCAGGAAAATGAGCAAATCAAGAAAGATTTTAGAAAAGTGCTTTGTACGTCACATTTTCATAATACTTACACTAAATGGCTGATGATAAATTATTACTTTATAATTTAATTTTATTATCTAAATTAATTTTTTTTGTCTATTCATAATAGTTAGATTTATTTTTTGAAATGATCGAGGCCAAACATAGCATTTCTCAGGATATTAATAATATTGTCCAAACCTATAAATAAAAAATAATAATAGAAGAGAATAAGACCGCTTGTTTGCCAGCCTAAGCTATATTGACTGGCTATTGGCATTTCGTTTAGGCCGAGTTAGAAGGATTCATAATAATGCTAAATGCTGAGTCTTTTTTTTTTTTGCCTGAATATAATCTGAGTCATTGACTATTTGGATATTATTGCTTAGGCCGTTCATTACAAGTCATTCTACCCAATACTGATGATATATATTATACCCAGTTCGTGAATTTTTATTAAAAAAAATAAAAGATAACAGTTTGTGCAATATTTTTGTTTTTTTGGGCAAAATTTTGGGCTTTTAAAAAAAAAAAAAACAAAGAACAAAAGTTCGCATTTTGTTCGTTTATTCTAAACATGATTATAAAAAAATTAGCATCTGAGCATACGCTGAGGCTTTTCTATTTTTTGGATAATGGTTAATTTAGAGCATTTATTATAATTTGGGATTACTAATTTTCGAATCACAAAAAAAACCTAAGGCTATGATGAAAAAATTATTTCACCAACATAATGTTCATCACACCCTTAGGTTTTTTTTGTTGATTCGAAAATGTAGTAATCCCAAATTATAATAAATGCTCTAAATTTAACTTTTATCCAAAAAATAGAAGAGCCTGAGCACGCGCGTAAATGCGTGCTTAGAGGCTAGTATTTCGTAATTATTATCCATTTTTTGCAAATTTTGTTTATATAGTAATCAACATGTTATTGATTGGAAGATGATGCTATATTGAGTATTAATAGGGGAAGGGAAAAAAAATCCATTGAATAAATCTTATATTGTGCAGATATTAAAAATGCATAATGAAATTGTAACAATAAAACTACTTACAAGATACATATGATGATCTTTACAAAAGCTATTATGAGAAGTTGATGGATCAATGTAAAATTGAAATATTTACATCTGGTAAAGTTATAAATAATTTACTATATCTGAAACATGGAATAGGTGAGCATACTCATAACATAAGCCAAGGTAAGCATGATTCATACAACATCAATACATGAGAACGATTTAATAATTAAGATTTATTTGTGTCATTTTGACGTTGTACGTCGATCTCATTCTTACTAAACCACCAGTATTGGGCTAGTACATTCATCTAATTCTTATTAAGCAGTAATATTTGAATATGACAACAAAGAGAGGTCTATCACAATTAATTACTTAGTCACATTGCTAAGTAATTGAGTACATAAGCTCCAAAGAGCAACATTAAGCTTGTTAAAGTCCATATCTATTCCTTTTAGTAAGAGTTATCTACTTATCTTTTATCCTAACATTAGCTACTTAGCACTACTACTACAATTCTAAAGGGTTCACAATTCTTGAGTTGATAGATAGATAAAACTGGCATAATAAAAGGAGTATTAGGAAGCTATGGTTTTGAATATATACACCATACTACATATATATATATATTATATATATATATATATATATATAAATAATATTATCTATATCAGTAGAAGGGGTCTTTAAATCACCAAGATTGAAAATGGAAACTGATATAGTATGAAAGCTTACTTAGATCGTCTCTGACGTCAATCACCTCGGCAGCCATCCAGGAGTTATCCTCAAGACGAGGGTAACGAACGAGCCCCTGAGAGTGAGCGACACATCCCTCGTCCATGGAATGCGCGCAGCCTGCCCCAAGAGGACTCGCCCACCTAAAGATTTGTGGACGAGGATGCTACACTTGGAATTAACAAACATACTCGACGAAGGAATTCCAGGACGGGGATATCATACTTAGGAGAATCTCCGAATATATGTGACAATCCCATCATCCCACGCATAACTGTCATATATCCGTTGTGAAATAGAAGTGTAACTCCTAAAACGGTTGTGGCAATTACGTTTAATCCTCCCATAATTCAGGGGAGGTTCCAATTTCGATAACCATCCATGAAGACACTATATAAAGAGGGATTCAGACAAGATAAAGGTATGTGTAAAAAAAAGTTTACTCCAGAAAAAGTTGGAAATCCAAAATATAGAGAGAAAAACTAACTTTGCCATCAAGATATAGAGAGAAAACTAACTTGCCTCGGAGGGTTTGGCCGGCAGCCCCGGTCACATTTTGATTCGCTTTTCTTTTCTTCAGGCCGACAGATGAGGCAAGTGATCCTTCAAGTCCAAACACATCTAGCCTATGATTTTCTTTGATATCAGAAACAATAGTGCAGAGAGACGAAGAAATCAGGCGGGTTGTTTTTAATTTGTTTAATTTTTGTGATATTATATATATATATATTGTAAGAGCACAATTGCACCTGGACCAAAAACACACGTGGGCTCAGGCCAATGAGCCTTTAACAATTAAATTTGTAGAGTGTGGGTTCGCAATCTAGTTTAGTGGTGTTTGAAGCTTGATAACAGGCTAGAATGTTACAGTATTTACAAACAATGGACAAATAGGGCAAATGAACATTCTCGGACGTAAGCCAAGGACAACTATATATATTTCTCTATTCCTTTCAAAGGTTACAGTTCTTAGTCCTTCTCTAGTTCTTTTTCGAAAAAGCCTTTTTTTCTTCATCCCTCCTTTTCTTTACTCTCTTCCCTCTTAATACTTCTTCCCTACCTCTTCATCCATGTGTCACACAAATCTCACCCCTAGATCCTTAAGCAATGGCCAGAAGGCCCTTCTACTGTTCATGGGTCACTTCCCCATTAATGCGGCCAGGACAGTAGGTGCAGGATTTTAATGTGGAGGTAGCAGCCTTTTTCTGAGATATTTCTCTCACACGTTACATTCGGAGGGTACTTAAATCCCTCTTTAACCAACAGTTTTCCAGAACTATGCCTTGATTTTTTGGCGAATCCCAAGGTCATCGTGGGTCTGTCCGAGGAGAGATTCGTCTCGGACGAATCTCGGATCTGACTCATGGGCCGATCAGCAGTTCTTGGGGCTTTTAGTCTAAAACAAACTAGCGCCCATCAATAAAGACCAAGGCCCAAATATTACTTAGGTTTTTTTAGTCCCAATTATATATTATAATACAACACAACATATCAAAACCATAGCTTTCCTAATACTCCTTTTAATTATGCCAGTATATCTAAGATATTATATAGGATGTTATATGTGTAGTTGATTATGCTGTTAATATAGAATCATAGATGCATCCCGTTTTTTTTTCTTTTTTCTTTTGGTGTGTTGTTGTTGTTTTATTTGTATAGTTATCAGTTTATTTAATCCTAAAATTAGTGGTTTTAATCCTAAAATTTAGCCATGAACTACACATCCATAACAAAAAAACTTTAAAAAAAAAAAAAACTTATATTTAAAATTTAACAATACATTTTTTCCTTTATGGTAAAAGACTCAGATATTTGTTGTGTTTATTTTTTTTTTTGTTAAGAAAGGCTTCCAGACGTGCATCCACCTTTTTTTTTTGGTGTGTTGTTGTTCTTTATATTTAATTATGACAGTTATCAAGTTAAATTTAATCCTAAAATGTAGTGTTTTAATCCTAAAATTTACTAATATAGTACACATCCATAATAAAAAGTTTAAAAAGAGTTTATCTTTATTTATGATAGTTATCAAGTTAAATTTAATCCTAAAATTTAGTAAATAGTACACATCATAATAAAAGTTAAAAGGGTTTATATTTAAAATTTAGCAACTATCTTTTTTTCTTTTCGGTAAGAGGCTCACAGTTTTTTTGCTTATTTATTATTATTTTTTGTGTTAAAGGAAAGGCTCACAGTTATCAATTTTGTTTAATCCAAAAAGTTAATTTTTAGTCCTAAAAGTTAAAGACTTTACTACATCCTTAACAAAAGTAAACAATTGGATTTTAATTTAAAAAATTATCATAGCCTTTAAATTTAAGAAGAAACTACGTAATGTTTTGTATGGGTAGTAAATTAATAATAAATTATACAAAATGATAAATATAGTTTATGGTACAATTAAAAAATTCAAACAATTTTTAGATAACAACCACTTCATGTGAGATTTGAATTCATCTGAACTTATTTACTATTTCCATTCCAAGGCATCCTCAATGCCATCTAATAAATTTGTGCATACATCAAAAGATAAAAAGAGTTAGGTTAAATATAAGGTATCATTGTTTGAATAAACTAGTATTTAAATATTTTTTAAAAAAGAGTAAACTTTGATGAACAGTGACTTGGAATGACTCTTCTTGTCCAACAACAATTTGAATGGAACTTTGAATTATACTTTGACTTTGAATGGCTTCGAGTAAATAAAACGTTTGTGATTTTTTGTTAAATGAAGGAAAACAAAGAAAAACCTTATATCCCGTTCTTGAAAAAAAATATAAAAGAAAATCCTATTAAAAAAAACAGTTTGTGTTCTGAGGGATTACAAACTCAAAACATGTTCCAGTTCTACAACTTAGACGTCAAACAAAGTTCCTTCTCAAAAAAAATAGACGTCAAACAAAGATAAATTAAAATAAAATAAAATCGCTTTTAAAGAAAACAAAGTTAAATTAAAAAAAAGCCCCAGCAAACTATCCCCTAAATCAAGAACCCCTCGTTCCATTAAGAAGTAAGGTGAAACACCACGAACAAAAGTGCCCACAAATATGAGAATCAAGCAACATATTTTCACCAATACCAATATACCACCAAGTAGCATAATCCCCTTAAAAATATATATGTAAAAGAAAATTTCTATAAAAAAAAGTTTGTGTTTGATTCTAGGCGAAAATAAAATAGAAAGAGCCCTTACCAATATACTTTTTCAAGAAAAGTAGCCAGTTCAAGCATAGACGGGTAATAAGCAACCGTCAAACACCCTTGAATACTTTGTAGCCATGGCAGGTAAGAACTAAAAGAAAGTCAGTGATAAACAAAACAAAAGAAAAAAAACTAAAACTTGCAAAAGATAGACCCAAAAGACTGTTGGAGTTTTTGAAAAAGTTGTTTAAATTGTTTAGAACCAAATCTAAAAGTAGAAGAAGAAGAAAGAAGAGGATTAGAGCTAAACTGAATATCTTCAATCAAAAAGAAGAATGAAAGGAAAACTGGCAAAGTTACGTGAGAGTTGTTGGTCTTAAAGTACAAAGTTTTATTTACATATTTATCCTCGTTAATTGAAACTTGTAAGTGGGTGCGATGAGAAGTTGGAATTAAAAGAAGAAGTCGAAATTCATTTCAAAAGAAAAAAAAAATACCACGCTTGAATATATTTTTTTATTAAAATTTGATTGCAAAATTCGGTGCTTGAGTTTAGGAGAAGTTTGTTGTGGTTAGTAAACAATGTTACTGGGCTGTTAGTAATATTTAGTAGGAAGTTATTGCAAGGAAATTGCAATTGATTGGTAAGTAGGGAGGGTGGTTTTGGTTTTGCGTGGAGAGTTTTCCTGATGGAGTTTTTTTTTTTTTTTTGGATATGGATAAGAAAAAATAAAGTAAGAGTTTTTTTTTTTTTTTTTTTTTTTTATAACCAATTTAACGTGAAGGCTGATAAGTAGCAAGTGTGTGAGATGGGACATCTTCCATCCACACTGAAAAAAACTAGTGACATGACACACATGCCTAGCTAGGTTATGGGTACAATATTACTCTCCTACGAACATGAGAAAACCTAATACATCGAAAAAATTCAACATAAGCCTAATATCTTTGATCAAAAGACAAAAGAGGCTAACGATAGCGAATTATCCATCAATGCATTCATAAGAATCTTTGAATCACCTTCAAGAACCACATAAATCAATCCCAAATCTACAACAAACTCGAGTGCTTTTAATGCCGCCAAAGCTTCAAGCTCACAATAGTTGAGGGAGAGGATTACTGGAGACATTGACCCCATTACCAAACCGCAGCTATCTCGAATAATACTCCATCCTGCCCTTTCCTGGTCCTTAAAGACAGCCCTATCGAAGTTTATTTTGAAGCTCTCACTTGGAAATGCTATCCACTTAGGTCTTGGCCTGGCTACCTTGGCTTAGCTGGTGTTTGCGCTTTCCAAAACTCCAGTAGTGAGTTAACTATTGTCTGCATAACCTGGTCCAAAGGGAGCCCGGTGGTGAAAATCTGAGTTTGTTTCTTCTGAACCAGATTGTCCACGTGATTGTAGCGAATAGTTCACATTGCATGCTGAGTCCAATACGTGAAGAGAAGTTATGTGAAATCGAAATACCTTGAAGTTTGTCTAAAGCTCCATTGCGGATCTTCTTCACACTTGTGACAAAGTCGAACAGGACCCAAGGCATGTAAACATCCTCACAGTGACTTGAGCATAAAGAGCAGATTGGATGTTGATGATGCATCTCCGGACCAACTCTGAACTTGTGGGTAGTGCATTACAGGCTGCTCTCCATAAGAAGTTTTTTATTTTGTTTGGCAGATTAAGCTTCCATAAGAAGTTTTACTTGATTGTCCTCCAATTTTGTACAGGTGTAGGGGTATTTTGGAACAAAACAAAAATCTGGTCCATACCGGGAAAGCCCCTTAAATAGTAGTATAGATGTTGTTGTAACTTCCACCATTAATTGGATGGAGGTTTTTTTTTTTTTTTGTTAAGAGAGAAAAAGGATGAAGGTTATCCCTAATAAAACAAACATAAATTCTTTCAGTTCATTACATGACAATTCAATCCATTTTAGTTAGGCAAAAATTCAATTATACCTTCTTTTTTGGGGGGGGGGGGGTAAATTTTAGTAAATTACTTTCAGATTTAGGCTAATACCATCTAAGTCCAACACTTTCAAAAGTGACCAACTTGGTCCCTTAACGCCGTTAGCGCTTTACTTATTTTCAACCTCTCTTTGTCTCTTTCTCGCAAACTCCCTTCTTTAATAAATGATTATGTTCATGCTAAAATCTATTTGAGTTCTATTCATTGTGATTACACTGCTATAAGCATGCATTCTAAGCACAAATCACACTTCACAGCCTGCAACATGTCATGGAACACAAACACACACACAAAACCTTAAACCCCCAAAAATTAAGATTACAAAGCATACACATATATTCATAATCATACATACACACACAAAAAGACACCATATTAGACTCATTTTGAGACAAAGCCCAAATCAATAAACACCCACAAATCCATAAATGACCATACCCAAACCTCACCTTCCAAACCCAAATAAAAATCATCAAATCCTTATCATTATAAGAAAACCCAAACTAAAGCAACAAAGACCAAACCAACAAAGAAAAAGTAGAACACCAGTGGCCACTATTAGTGGCATTGTCGGTATGATTTGTCACTTGCAATGGTGACGGAGCTCATAGATTTGGCACACAAACAAAAACACAATCCAAACAGAAAAATAAACACAAATACAAACATTGTCGTCCATAACTAAGGAACGCCAAAGCTAGTGTTAGTAATACTCGATCAAAGCCTACAACAAGGAATAATAGCAACAGTGGTGAGGAAAAGCTCGAAAATTCCTAGCCAATTGTCTTTATGGCACAGATTCAAAGAGAGACCGCAAGATGGTAATGGAAACATGAGTTTCACCCTTGGCCAATGCTTAAGAAAGGAAGTCTTCAACTGCCGAGAGAGAGAGAGAGAGAGAGAGAGAGAGATTCATAAATGTCACGCCCAAACCCAAATTGGTCCAAAGCATGAGAAAGAACATCAAGAGAGAAACTGTAGGAGATTTTTCTTTTCTTTTCACATGATAAGAATATATAATCATACTGAAATCTCCACATTACAAGTTAGAGCTCTATAGCACAGTTACAAACAATAACTAAAAATCATGTGCGTCCATATAATACATGAATATATTATAAAACTCCAAATGGGTTACACAAGGTCACAAGACAAGCTGTCATAAAGACCTTAGGTATGCCAAAAAGACATCAAATATGCCATGAAGACATCAAATATGCCACGAAGACATCATTATGCCATAAAAATATCGAATATGCCACAAAGACATCAATTTGCCACAAAGACGGGATGCCAAGATTCCTACGTCACAAAAAACTGCGGCATCTTGCTAGGTGATCACACCTATTATGACACAAGGGTAAAACAACATCAAGCTTACATCTAAATAAATTGAAACTCGTAGTTTATTTCCAATTAGTTTCATAAAAAATTTAATATCCGAGCATAAAAATCATGTGCGTCCATATAATACATGAATATATTATAAAACTCCAAAGGGTTTACACAAGGTCACAGACAAGCTGTCATAAAGACCTTAGGTATGCCAAAAGACATCAAATATGCCATGAAGACATCAATATGCCACACAAGACATCAATTATGCCATAAAAATCGAATATGCCACAAAGACATCATTTGCCACAAGACGGGATGCCAAGATTCCTACGTCACAAAAAACTGCGGCATCTTGCTAGGTGATCACACCTATTATGACACAAGGGTAAAACAACATCAACTTACATCTAAATAAATTGAACTCGTAGTTTTTTCCAATTAGTTTCATAAAAATTTTAATATCCGAGCATTTCACAAAGTTCCTAAAATTTTCAAAATCATTTCTTGTCAATAAAATTTCTATCAATTCCAAATCACACAAGTTAAGATAACATATCTTTAGTATTTCCAATAATACCATGAATCCAAGAATCCATTATCAAAGATTCAAAGATGCTCATCTTTTTCCATGCCAAATACTCATTCATTTCCACATATGCAATATAAACATGATGCACTTTTCATACATAATCATATATAGTAGGGTCACACCACACATTTTTTAGGAGAACATAGTTCCACAAATAATTTTTCAAATGTGCTTTAACCCCAAAAACAACGTTTATGCACATGGTTATTTTACAAATCCCACTAAGAAGCCGCTTATCTTGCAACCCACAAAAACCTAGTTCTCCAAGCTCTAAAGGAGATTAACCAGAACCTAAATAATACCAGCAAACCTATCACGATAAATATCAAGCTTGATATTGCATCTAGCTATAATTGGAAATCACTAAATAAGAAATTACTTAGGCAAGCCTAAGTATTTAACCCCACAAATAATGTATTCTACTTCCAAATTTCTCAACAACTTAATTTACAAGGCATAGATCGCAATTTATAGACTTAAATCGTTATCAAACTTAGATTAAAAGAACTTCAAGCAAAAGCATATAAAACCCACCAAAAAGATTAGGAGTATTTACCTCAAATAATAGAGATGAGTGAGTCTTAGCATTTTCCCTATGGAGTTTTCTGTAAACTTTGTCGAAAAGTTGGTGGAGGTGGTGGTGAGAAGTGGGGACCAGTGGGAGAGTGTGAGGGAGAAAGAGAAGTGTTGTGTGTTTTTGTGTTTTGTGTTTTAAAGTGAAATAAGAAATGAGGACAAGATAAAGGGAGAGTACCTAGCCAAGAGGAGAGATATTTACAAGGTTATGTGGTTGGGAGATAAGGGGTAGGTGGGGTACGTGGGTCTAAACAAAAACTGACCACATTTTTTTTTTTTAACTTGGGGCGTTACATTCTTCCCCTCTTATAAAAATTTCATTCTTGAAGTTGTACACATTAAACTTATATCTCTTTCCTTTATGCACTTCATCCATGATTTTCATCAACTATGAGTCCCTACCTTGCACCAATTTAATTTTCTTTACTACTAAGTTGGTTGAACTCTCAACTAGCCAATGGGCCTCAGAATGGCCTATGCAACCTCAACTCCCATTCTTTGTAGATCAATAATGATTTTCCTCTAAGTGGTATGCAAAGCAATTAAACACCCAAAGACTTTCTACTAAGTGCATCAACCATGACATTAGCCTTACGAGGATGATAGTTAATAGAGCAATTATAGCCCTTAATCAATTTAAGCCATCTCTGTTATCCCATATTTAGCTCATTTTGGTTAGATAAATACTCTAAACTTTATATTTTTATACAAATATCATATCTCTCATACAAATAACGCCTCTAAATTTCCAAAATGGCATAACAACAGCCACTCCAAGTCATGTGGGGAAATCTTTCTCATGATTCTTACATCCTACTAAAATTTAATGTAATTCCATCCTTATAGCACATAACCTAACAACTCTACTGATTCAACCAAAAATCACACTGCCTTAGTTTAGCAAACCACTTATTTTCTCTTAAAATAAATCAAAATCTCATTAATAAACACAATACAAGGTGATCGAAGTAATCATGAAATGTCATATTCATTAAATCCATAAAGGTAGTAGGGCATTAGTTAATCCAAACAGCATTATTAAGAACTCATAATGACCATACCTAGTCCAAAGGGCCACCTTTGGTATGTCCTAAATTTTCAACTATTGGTAATTAAAACAAGATCAATTTAGATCATGGTAGTTGATGATAACCTCATAAACCCATCCTTCTCCCTAAAAATGCATACAAGATGATAAGAAGCCAGGAAATCCATGCCTAGGATAAAATTAAAATCATGCAGCAACACTAATTTAGCCAATAACTCTCTACCTCGATAAAAGATACAAGACATGAGCATGAGATTATTCCATATAATATCACCAATTGTGGTAGAAGCTAATAACTTAAAATCAAAAAGTTCCAGGCTCTTATCACAACTTTTAGTAAGGCACTAAAAACAAAATAATGAATGGAACCAAGATCAAATGAACTTTATAGCATGTGGAAGCTTCAACAAATGTACCAAAATAAAGGATTCATCAACCCATAATGCTCTGATCTTATATCAAATCAGTTCCTATTTCAAAGTATACAGAATCATTACCTAAGGTTTCGATACTATTGTCACGCCCCGAACCCAAAAGGTTCAAAGCATGAGAAAAAGAACTATCAAAAGAGAAACTGTAGAAGATTTTTCTTTTCTTTTCCACGTGATAAGAATATATAACTAAAATCTCCACATAATACATGAATATATTACAAAACTCCAAATGGATTACACAAGGTACAGAGAAAACCATCATAAAAGACATTAAATATGTTACAAAGACATCAAGTTATGCCACAAAGATAGCAAATATGCCACGAAGACATCAAGTTATGCTACAAAGACATCAAATATGCCACGAAGACATCAATTATGCCATGAAGACATCAATTATGCCACAATGACATCAATTATACCATGAAGACATCAATCACGCTACAAAGACATCAATCTGCCACAAAGATAGGGTTCTAAGATACATATGTCACAAAGACTGTGGCATCTGGCTGGGTAGTCACACCTGTCACGGTACAAGGGTAAAAACAACATAAAGCTCACATCTAAATAAATTGAAACTCATGGTTCATTTCCAAGTAGTTTCATAAAACTTTTTAATATCCGAGCATTTCACAAAGTTCCCAAATTTTTCTAAATAATTTCTTGTCAATAAAATTTCTATCAATTCCATATCATACAATTTAAGATAACACATCTTTAGTATTTCCAAATAATAGCATAAATCCATGAAATCCATTATCAAAGCAATTCAAAGATGCTTATCTTTTTCCATGCCAAATACTCATTCATTTCCACATATGCAATATTAAACATGATGCGCTTTTCATAAATAATCATATTAAAGTAGGGTCACAACACGACACATTTTAGGAGAATATATAGTTCACAAAATTTTTCAAAATGTGTTTAACCCAAAAACAACGTTTATGCAACATAGTTATTTTACAAAAATCCCATTAAGAAGCCACTTACCTTACAACCCACAAAAGCCTATCTCCAAGCCCTAAAGGAGATTAACTAGAACCAATAATACCAAGCAAACCATCATGATAAGTATCAAGCTTGATATTGCATCTTGCTACAAATTAGAAATCATTAAATAAGAAATTACTTAGGCAAGCCTAAGTATTTAACCTCACAAATAATGTATT
The DNA here is from genome assembly GCA_014183005.1 of Castanea mollissima. Taxonomy (NCBI): domain Eukaryota; kingdom Viridiplantae; phylum Streptophyta; class Magnoliopsida; order Fagales; family Fagaceae; genus Castanea; species Castanea mollissima. The sequence goes on along the minus strand of JACAVU010000002.1, from coordinate 42,978,929 downwards.
CCACTTCCAAAGCTTCTCAACAACTTAATTTACGAGACATAGACCACAATTTATTGACTTAAATCGTTATCAAAACTTAGATTAAAAGAACCCTCAAACAAAAGTATATAAAACACCCACCAAAAAGATAAAGGGTCTTTACCTCAATGATAGAGATGAGTGGGCCTTGCCTTATTCTATGGAGTTATCAGTAAACTTCGCTAGAAAAGATGGTGGAGATGGTAGTGAGGAGTGGGACTAGTGAGAAAGTGTGAGGGAGAAACAGAGAAATGTTGTGTGTTTGTGTAAAAGAAATGAGGACAAGATAAGAGGGAGAGATATTTTACAAGGTTATGTGGTTGGGAGATAAAGGGTAGGTGAGGTATATGGGTTTAAAAAATTGACCATTTTTTTTTTTTTATAACTTGGGGCGCTACAATAAAGGTCTAGAGAAAGAAGATAAGGTTTGAGAGGGATGAGAGAGGAGAGAGAAGAGGGCTGAGAATAAGTAATGGATCTAAAATGGCATTTAGGGACCAAATTGCATGTTTAGGACCAAGTTTTCACTTTTGAAAAGTCTTGGGCTTGGTTGTAATTAGCTTAAATCTCAAGTTACACCTGATGTAACTCTAAGTAATGTTACAACACCTAATAATTGTTATTAAATTCATATTTTGAAAATCTCACCGCTAAATTAAATATTTTATATGTTCTTAACATACATGCCAATCAGATGTTATTTATCATTCGATTATAAAAACTCATCTTTTATGCATTATTTAAAACTACAAAAACTTAAATTTAAACAACTGATGATGCCATGATTATTGATCTTTGATCATCTTGAAATTTTGCAAATATAGAGAATATACAAAGATAATATAATCCAACAGTGGATTTGTCAAAATTCTCATCCAATTATAAAATATCAGGTGGTGTAATATGTAACTTGAATCCAACCTCTCTCTCTCTCTCTCTCTCTCTCTCTCTCTCTCTCTCTATATATATATTATATATATTATACTAGCCATGTAAGATTTACATAGCTAAAAATATCCTATTTTATAAGCGATACATGAATTAGAAAAGCATAATCCAACATTTTTATATAATTTAATACATTAAGGACTATTTTTATATATTTAAAAAAATGGATTATAAAAGTTTTAAATTCTAAAATAACAAAACAATTATTATTAGAATAAATGTCATTTTAGATGGTCATTGTCTCTCTTGGCAATGTTGGACATCATATTGAATAATGGATTTCATTAATGATTTTTTATTTAAAATTGTTAATTCTAATCTTAATTTTGATAAAGTGAGAAAAGAAGAGTAAAATTTTTTACATCTTAAACTACCGTAAACACAGTAAACATTACTTATATAAAATTTTAAACATTTGAAATAACATAATATTTAAAAATAAAGTTTATTTATTAAATTTTTGGGCCTTGATTAAAATTTTTACATCATAAGAAGATGTTTGAGGGCCAATTGATTCTAAATGGGTTGTTTGCACCAAGTCATTAAATGCAAAACATGACTTGGCAAAAAAAAGACGGGCTTTGCCATGCCACACCAATAGGACTTACAAAAGTACCATCAACCAAAAAAATAAAAGAATAGAGCAAAAAAGTAACAATATTATTGATATCGCAAAGGGTTAAGAAAGGGACAGAGCTAGAACTTAGAGTTAAAGGGGGGGGGGGGGGGCGACTCTGCTGTTGATTGTGTGCAATAATTCGGCCTTTGACTTTGTTGCTATTTAGTCAATTAACTGCTAGTTGTTTAAAAATTTTTAAATGGTCAAATTTTTGTTTTAAGTAAATATGGTTGACCAGACTTAATTTTTATTTTTTTAGTTTTACTATTGATAATTTTTGTTGTTGCACTAATTTTTTTGGGCTTGTATATTTCTTTTTAGATTTAGACATATAAATATTTTTAATGGTCTTTAAAATGTAAAAATGTTTGAACTATAAACCTTTTTACAAATTGCCAATAATGTAAGTGTGAGCCCAAATGCGAAGAATTTGTTACCTTAACCATCTCTAAAAATGTTATAGAAAAATTTGTGACTATAACAATACTCTTAAAGAATCAATGATATTTTTAGGGAGCAAAAGTGTATTTTCTAAAACAAAAATTGCTAAAATTAGTAACTAATATATATAATAATAATTTTTTTTTTAAATGGGGGGGCCATTGCCCCCAAGTCCAAACATGGCTCCGTCCATGGTTAAGAATATCAAATTACAAGATTGCACAAGTACAAAACCAAGATTAAGTTACAATAGTCCTATGATAAGTTACAGTACTCCTAAATTAAGTTACAAGACAACTCCTAGATAATTCATGTGAGGCAAAACACACTTACAAATATGAAGTTTCTTTCCATGATTAGGTATGAAATTTGGTTTGTTAGATATTGTGTTTGTCATGCAGGACAAAACTAAGATTTTTACTTTGAAGAGGCCCAAACTAAACTATTACATTAATTCAAAATTCAATAAAAACCTCAAAGTATACATGATACAAGCACACACAACACACACACATAAGTCTTAGATGTTAAAACAAAAAGAGTGGATGAAGTGTGTTGAAGCTTCCAAAGGAAGCCAACGCTAAAAGAGTAAAAGTTAAAGCTAAAAAAATGAATACTGTAATTTTTTTTTTTTTTTGAGAATCGAATAATGTGATTTGGGAAAGGGGGAAAGAGATCGGAAATGTATAGCTAGGTCCAATTAATTTCTTGTGGGGGACAAGATTTACAAAATATTTTTTTTGTGGGGCAAGTCTCTTAAAATATATGTGAGTCCATATATTTACCTACTACTAAATTTTTTAAAATTTGTAGGGGCCTTGGCCCCCCACAATTTATACCCCATCATTAGCAGTTATTTATATCATCTCACAAATTGGAATAAGTAAGAGCATCCACACCAGCTCAGGTAAAGTCTTCTAAAATAAAAGAAAGTACAACTTTTACACATTTTATGCAAAAAAACACCCATATCAATGGGTGCATAAATGGGCAAAAATGTGAAAATCCATACACGAGCTACAGTATTCGTGTAAATATACACGGGTACTATAGCTCGTTTATACATTAGTTTATTAATTTTCGTTCGCTCCTTTTTTTTCTCTCTCTTCTCCGTGCGCAACAAACAGTTAACTGCTCATCTTCTTCTTTTTCCTCAGATGCACACAAACACATCCATACAGACAAATCAACACAACACAGAGATACACTTGCTCAAAAAAAAAAAACAGAGATACACAAACATAGATCGGTGCTTGATCAGTGCTTGACTGGATTGGAGCTCGTGGATTGGAGCTCGGAACTCGTGGATCAAAGCTCGGATTGGAGCTCGTGGAGCATGGATCAGAGCTCGGATCAAAGCTCGTGGCTCGTGGATCAGAGCTCGTGGATTGAAGCGGATTGGAGATAGGGAGAGTTGATCGAGAGTGAGAGTTTTTCAGGGGAGAGGGAGAGTTGATCAAGAGCTCAGGGGAGAGGGAGAGTTTTTCAGGGAGAGGGAGAGTTGATCGAGAGCTCAGGGGAAAGGGAGAATTTTTCTGGGGAAAGGGAGAATTTTTCTGGGGAGAGGGAGAGTATAGAGAGAGAGAGCAACAAACAGAAATGGGTAGAGAGAGAGAAAGACGCGGGTATATATATCCGGGTAGGTAGGGAAATAATAAAAAATGTGAGGAATTGATTATTTAATTTAAAAGATGTGTAAAATAGATGAACTGATGCGGGTGTTTTGTAAAAGTAGATGTGTAAAATAGAAAAAGTAGGTTTTTTAGTGTAAAATAATGTGTAAAATGAAGAACTGATGTCGTTGCTCTAACTTCTCTAATAACAATAACTACTCACAAGCTCATATCCTTTTCATGTGATTAGATAACGGCTTGCACACTCGTATGCCTCTTGCATGCTCAAATAATAGCTAGCCTGCTTATGAACATCTGAATAACTGTTTGCACTTTATTTATACTATTATTTAAGGAGTTTTTCTGTTTGGACTCATTAATTTATATGCCTAAATACCCTTAAATTCATCTGTTTGTATAACTTAAATAATAGGGTTAGTCATATAAAATTAGTAATTTAAAAACTCCTAATTTTTAGCTATATTAATAAATAAAAAACAATTTTTTTCTCTCACCTCCACATTTCACTCTCACATTAATAGTCAAGTACTAACACAACTTCTTTTTAAAAAATAAAATAAAAATATATATAAAGTTGTTTTATTTTCTCCCATAAACCTACTCTTTTTTTTTTTTTTTTTCTAATTGCCTAAATGAAATTGTCTGCAACGTTATCACTAAACGGTTTAACAAATTTCAAAAGTTTGACACATATTTTTTCCTAAAAATTCGCAACATTATCTCTAGTTAGATATATTCCACACACTTTTTACATATCCTAAATTAAATAACTAAATTAAAAAAAAAAAAAAATCAATCCCACGTTCACCCATCTTCCTAAAATTTAGCATACCTCTTCAATTCCCAAGTACACGTTCTCCTATTTGAATTCATTTTTTTTTTCCTAATTTCAATTGAAGCTTTACTCTTAACTTCTAATCATTATCTTTTTTTTTTATTTAAAAAAAAATTAATTGTTCAAAATTCTTTCTTATTCCTTAACTAATCACCAATATTCCTAACAAATTTTATCAATATATATATATATATATTCCCAGCAAAAAATAGAAGAATTAAAGATAAATTACGATGAACTATTGCTTTTTAAAAAAATCTGCTTACAAATTCTCACAAACACAACTTCAAACTTCCACCCATTATCATTAAGCAGTTATAATGTTCTCCCTCCATCCCTATCCTTCATAGCAACAACTATTTTTGTATGTAGCCTCTGTAATGAATGTTATTTTATGTTTTCAAGATAAAAGTTTGCAATCAATGGATAGGGGACATGAAGTCCATGCTACAAATAATCTGCCACCATTTTGAAGTCCCTTCATGTTGACAACCCGGTTGCAAAAGTTCATTATAAAGTCTACATTCCTAGCTAACAGAGCAACATCATCTCTTGAGGTAATTATTTCATGTGTCTGGATCTAAATATAGTAGAATGTATTGTGGGAGTTGGATTTGGGAAGTGTCTTCCTAAGTTTAGTAAGCCTAGATTCACATGTTTAATATTTTAGTGCATTCTGTGTAAGAGATCAAAAAATTATTAAAATTTACCCAAAAAATAGAAGAGTTTGATGTGCGTGCTCAAAGGCTAATTATAAATAATATATATATATAATATGAGTTGAGTTCAAGTTACACCTGGTGTAACTTTAAACAATGTTACATCACTCAATATTTTTTAATTGAATGCGAATTTCAACAAATCCACCGTTGGATAACTTATCTTTGTGTATTCTCCATACTTGTAAAATTTCAAGATGATTAAATATCAATAATTATGTCATCAATCAATTGTTTAAATTCAAGTTTTTGTAATTTAAAATAATGACTAAAATATGAGTCTATGAATCGAATAGTAAATAGCAACTGATTGACATGAATATTGGTATGCATATGAAGAACATATAAAACATATAATCCAGCAATTAAATTTTTAAAATATTAATTTTATAACTAATTAGTGAGAGGTGTAACATTGCTTAGAGTTATACCAAGTGTAGCTTGAACCCAACTTATAATATAACATAATCTAATATAGTTACACATAGGCTTTTGGTTTCCACTTGCGCGCCATTATTTTATTTATTGGCTCAATACATGCCCCTTGTGTGTGATTGGGCATAAATATTCCACTAAAACATTTTCCAGTTGCACTTCTTTAATTTAAAATTTTAAGGGTAAATTCCACTAAACCCCCCTGAGGTTTGGGCTAATATCATTTAAGTTCAAGACTTTTAAAAAACAACCAACTTGGTCCTTAAAAGACATTTTTATCCTTGACTAGCCAAACCTTCTCATCTCAGTCCCAAACCCTTTTCTCTCTCTCTCTCAGACCTCTGGATCCCCCCCTCTCTCTCTCTCAGCCACACCCACGACGACTCCATCTCTCTCTCACCCACACCCTCAGCGGCTTCCTATCTCTCATCCATACCCACGATGGCTGAAGACTCCCTTTTTCATGGCCGAAACCCATATTTTCCACTACCATCTTCCACTTTCTTCTCAAATCAGTGCCATGGAGAGGTTTGACAAGGGTTTTCGAGCTTCACATCACCACCACTGCTATCGTTCCATCCCAACAACTTTGATTTGGTGCCAAACATGCTTGGTATTTCTGGGTTTAGGTCTTTGTTTCTATTTGGATTTGTGTGTCAAATGTCAAGGGAACATTTGACAAGACCCACAAGCTCCGCCACCACCATTGGCGACGCCACACTGGTGGACATCGATCTCATCCTCTTTCACTATTCTAATTTTTTTCTCTTTTGGTTTGTTTTTTTGTTTGTTGGGGCTTTGGTCAATTTACCGATTTGGTTTCTTATGTGATATAAGGATTTGGTGATTTTTATTTAAATTTGAAATGGGGTTTGGGTATGATCATTTGCAAATTGTGGTATATTTTGAATAGGATTTGTCTCAAAATGGTTCTAATTGGTGATTTGTGTGAGCGTGTGCATATGAATCTATGTATGATTGTAATTTGGGATGATTTTTGGGGTTTTAGATTTTGGAATTTGTATGGCTAAGTGTGTGTGTTTATGATCAATGAGATGGTGCATCTATGTCGTGTGATTTGTGCTCAAATCCATGCTTGTTTAGATAAATTGTCTTTAAGGACCAAGTTGGTCATTTTTAAAAGGCTTGGACTTAAATGGTATTAGTCCAACCTTAGGGGGTTTAGTGGAATTTACCCAAATTTTAAACTCTTCATCTTTAATGGTCAGAAAAACAATCCTTTCATGTCATTTAGTGTTTTTACTTTTTAAAAAATCCCCAAATCTCAATTCTATTCTTCAAACTCAAACCCTAACTTGTTATTTTCTCAAATCTCAAATGATTCAAGTTAGCAAAGCTAGTGTGAGTGATAAAATAATTTTTGTAGAACCACTTGTGAGGGAAGATCCTATTAATAATCAAGTGGAACTTGGTCGCATCACTCATGATCTTTCTACTGATCAATGTGCACATTTATAGAATTGACTTGGAAGGAGATTAAAGATTTTATGAGGTGTGGCATTTGCCCTTGTACAATTGAAATAAATATATAATTTTTAGTGGGATAGATGGGTCAAGAAGCTTATATACTTTAGAGTAATTATAGTATCACATAAAAAATCACTATTTTTGCAAAATAGAATTCTAACTACATTACAGTGTAAATATCACTGTAAGGACGTAAATTGGTTCACGGCCCATAGATTGGAAATGGCCCAACAAGCCCCAACAATAAATTGTTAGAGAGTGGGTTTAATATTGAATGTTTAACGAGTCCAAGAATCATTACGGGTTAGTTTAGTGTTGGAATGTATGAGAATAACAAGTTGAAAAGAAAAACACTCATCGGTCAAGTTTGAGGATGGTATTTCTTGTATTTAGCTCTCAGACTTATATAGTATTCAAGTTCTTCATTACAAAGTAGTTCCACCCCCCCCTCCTAATGCAATCCTTTCCCTTTTATAGCCCTTCACCTTCCCTTATCTTAGCCCTCCACTTGTTGATCAAATACTCATTTTCTTGATACTTGTCTCATCAAAATTTTCTTGAAGTCTTTGTGAGCAACTGTAAGGATAGAGGTCACTGTTCAGCATCACCTCCACATTAATGCGGCTAATGGTTTAGGTGCAGAGCATTCAATGTGGTGGTAGTAGCTTGCTTCCTAGATATTTTTCAATTCTCTGTTGACTCTCCTCTCTCCAATACTTACCCCATTCCAAGCATGGTTGTCCACTTCCTAGTACTTATTGGGTGGTCGGACTTCAGGCTTCCATTTTGTTTTCGGAGAGGTTTGTCTCCTCGGACAACATCACTAGCTTGTCAAGACCAGCTCTCATCCTCGGCCCGTAACCTACTCACATTTACTAATACTTGCTTGTCCTCGGGCTATTGGCATCCTTGGGTGCGGCCCACGGCTCAATACCCTTATTCGAGCCATTTATCCCCACAAACACGATTACTGTTTATATGAAATATGTTTTTTAATATTTTCTTTAATAAGATAGATGTGATTTGAGAGAGTAATAAAAATTGTTAAAAAATCAACATTTTAATGAAATGTAGTGTAAAATAGATAATTTGATATAAGTGTTTTTAAGACTAGTGTGGATGGCACTTGCAAGGCATGCTCATTCATTTTTTTTATTTAAATTATATAAAGAAAAAAATACAAAAATCAACCTAAGAAAACTGTATTGCATAGTGAATTTTGGGCTCAACAAAAATTGACTAATAAAAAAAATTCTAGAAACACAAATAATGGCATAGTGAATTTAGAAACACAAAAACTGTACGTGCATAGTGAATTTTCATATACCTTTATAACTTTGTTATATTTTACTTTGACTTGTAAAAATTTAACACATCAGCAGTTATGAAAATATTGTAATGAGAACAAGATGTCTTTATATTTTCACAAGAGAAATATTATGTCCACAACATTTTTATTACAAATCATAAGTAGTGAGTTGTTACGGGTGGTTATTGGTGGGCAAAAAAATAATTTTGTTGCTAAGTTAATTAGAACTAGTAACAATTTACCGTCTATGATTTGTTATGAAAGTGTTGTGGATATAATACTTTTTTTTTTTCATAATACCTTTATTTTTAGTTGTGGTTGGTTCCAATATGATATTTATTTGACCTATTAGGAATTAACACATTTTGTGGCAATTTGTTGTGTTATTATATATAAACGGATAACTAACATCTCATATGTATATAAAATAAATAAAAAAAGTCAACGAGCGATATTACACAAAAAAATAAAAAGCCAATAAATAGTGCAAATTGAACCATCCAAGACACTGTAGCTATACTGCTATACCTTGGAGCATTCCCTCTTTTCATATAGAATTATAGATGACAAGTTGCTATTGTTTTTAAATGGATCCACGATAATATCACTTTTTTATCCATCAATAGTAACTTACTACTTATGATTTGTTGTAAAATTAATGTGAACATATTGTGGACTTAGCATTTTCTTTATTTGATCTATAAAAAATTAAGACCTCAACAATTGTGAAAATATTGATAACAACAAGTGTTGTAACATTTTCGCAAATATATTTACTTTCAATTGTGGTTAGTTAGGGGTTTAATGTTTGACCCAACCTATGAACACGACACGAACACTATTAGGATTAGTGCCCTTAAATCCTATTTATGATGCTATGTATGACATTTTATATGATTTAGTGTTGTGATTGATAAAGTTGTTTATTATTATCTAAAAATAACGGTAACATGAATATTGGGACATTATCATATAGTCCATGAGATGCATAGTATGTGATTTATGCGAAAAGTCACAAAAGATATAAATCACAAGTTCTTTGTAAACTCAGAATTGTAGTTCGTAGTCGGTGATGAAATTGGGCATTTCATCTGCGAAGACTATAACATATCAATTAAGATGATTTGTCTTGATCATGGAAATGGAGATTTCTATTGGTATGTTGATATGTTTTAAGAGTTAAGACATATTGAAGTGACCGCTGTGAGATTTATTATTCTCTTAATGACTGTCAAATGAATAATAAATCATGACTTATATGTACATGAACTTTTAATCCTGAGAGGATAATAAACCTGATCATGAAGTGTAGGTTGCTTTGATATATTAGGAGTGAGATCTATAATTATGGTCAAAACCTCAATATGTTGGGCAACCACATTTAGTGTTGAAGAAACATATATTCTCAAGATGGAATTCATAGTCTCTTAACGGAGATACAAAATATTCCCTTGAGATAATTTAATGGGTTCAATTATTCAGAAAGTTAGGCCTAACCATTTTAGTAAGGAGTTACTAAAGTATATTTTATGGAATTGGATTTCATAATATGATGAATAACTTAAATGATTAAACCGGGTACTCAAGAATTAAGATGTAGTAATCTACAAAATGGTAGTCTACTTTCATGACTTTGTATTACTACGAATATTTATGAAATGGTTGTATGTACAATAAAGTCTTGGAATATAATTTATAAATAAGGCCTAGAGTGTAACTATATTTTTTAGTGGTATTAATATAGTTAATGATAACTTTGGACTTGTCAAGAGTTGACAGAAAACCCAAGGCCCATTGGAGCTAGTGTCTTATTGATCTATTTTGGTTCCACTCCAAGCCACACACTTAAACCCTATTGGAAAAGCCCAAAATGCCAGCCCAATTAGATAATCAGTTAGATACAAAGGGAGAAACATATAGAATTTTCTGATTTAAAAAAAACAATAAGAATACTATTGTGAAGTGGTGTAAGAAGTGTTAGACACTTTGACATTCTCATTTTGAATACTGATTGAGAGACCACACATCTTGGGCGTTAGTAGAATGGAGTGAAGATTGAAAGTGTTCCCAAGTGCTTCTGATCTTCAGTTTTGAAATTCACCGCTCCAAGGTACACTCTCTTGTTCTTAAATTCTGAAACTTATATAGTATATGTTAACATTTATAAATGAAGTAGATCTGTTATTTTTTCACTGCGTATATTTTTGTATGCGATACAAGCATGCATTTTTCCATCAAACACGACATGGATTTTTGCGGGTTAGGGTTGGGCCTTAGCGAGTTTGGGTCATAAATGAGTCGACCTAAAAGTGACATGATAAGAAATGTGTCATAAGCGGTCACCCACATGACTTGCAATAGACACATTTGACACGCCAATTTATTTGTGCCAACCTAAAACGACCGATTTAAACAACCCGTTTAACTCGTATACAAATAAATTTTCATTTTATTTAGATTTTTCAAATATCTTTTATATTTAACCTATATTTTAAACTTAAAAGAAAAGAGAGTAATTAAAAAAAAAAAAATTAAAAATGATATATAGTTGTAAATTGAAACTTTCTCTAATCATGACTATCAACTGTTTGCACAAACTCTTTCAATATTGATACTTAATGTTGGTGAGTTCTGTGGATGTTATATTTTTTGTTGAACTATGTATTTTGAATTTCGGTTGAAGTGTTTGCACTTCTTTAAAGTGTAAAGAGCTTATTTATAAATTGATGTTATTTTTTGTTGATCTATGTATTTTGAACATGAGTTGAAGATTGAAGTGTATGCATTACTTTTAAGATGTAAAAACTTATTTTTGTATGGATGTTATATTTTTATATTAAGTGGGTTGAAATGGTTGTGTCACGTTCGTGTCATCCCAATACGACATGTTTATTAAGTATGTCAGGTGAGTCAGATTGTGTCAACCCGCTTTATTAATAGGTCAGATTAAGGTTGAAGAGTTATGAAACGATTATTAAATAAGTCGGGTTGGTTGAGGCATTTTGTCGAATACCCCTACCTCAATATGACACAAACCAACACACTAACTCGAATTGACACTCCTACTACTTAGTCACAGTCTCATATTTTATTTAAACCTATAAAAAATTGACATCTCAATAATTATGAAAATATTGTGAAATTTATTTGTCAGTTAACAATATATATGCCAAGTCATATAAATATTTAAAAGAAAAAAGGGCACAAACCAAAATGGCATAACTGAAAAAGAAAAAAGAAAAAAGAAAAAGAAAAAGAAAAAAGAAAAAAACAAAATACAAAACGGTGAGTTTTGCATACCAATGACTAAACCAAATTTGATTAAACCAAATTTATTGTAGAAAGAGCCCGTTGGCTCTCTTTATATAGTTAGTACTTAGTAGAAGTGGCTTTATATAATAGAAAAAAAAAGTAGCTTTTTATATTAAAAATGAGTTTTTGTTTGGCATATTAACAAACAATTTTAGGAAACTCTTTAATGAAAAAAAAAAAAGAAAAAGCTACTAACTTTTTTGATAATTTTTCAATTTTTCATAAAAAGTTTTCAATAATTAATATACGACTGCACACTTTATTAGACTCTTAAAATATGAGAAAATTATATTTTATTATTTTAAACTATACCTCATATTATACTTTGTACTATAAACCTTTTGAATGCACGTTTTCATTCTAAATTATGAACATTGTTACATTTTGCACCTTAACATTAAGTTTGCCGATAACTTGGGTGGAAATTTAAATTTACGGTGTAAAGTATAATTAGAAACATAGTTTAGGATGGTAAAATCTAATTTTCATTTATTTGTAAGGGATTAAAAAGATAAACAATTAGATCTTTTTATATTATGCCATATTTTTTCTCTAAATTAATGATAAATTTAATGTCAAATGTAAAGTGTAATAATGATCATAGTTTAGGGTAAAATATGATCTCGAATAATTAAGACGGTAAAGTTTAATTTTGAATTTTTGGAGCTGACGTGACAAAATAAATGGCTTGTCCCTTCTGAGTTCTGATTGGGAGGTTGATATTACGCGCCTGGAGTGCAATCAAAATTCGTGAACTTAAAGATGGAGCTAGAAGACAACGAAGGGACAGAGAGACAGAGATTTGTGTCTTTGTTGTTTGTGTGAGTACTTGTGTTGCGGTGTGTGTGCGTGTGATTTCTGTTTTTGAAGACAGAACACAAGGGCGGGGTTTCATTTTCAAACCAAAAAACTTTTTACCTCGGATACGTAACAAAAAACAAAAAACAAAAAACAAACACAAAGCCTGTTTGCCTCGTGATTAGTGCCACCTTTATAGCCCACTCTCACAGTAGCTACACAAACCCAAATACTCTCACTTTCTCCATACATATACTCAGATCCTCTTTCTCTTGCTCTGTGCTGTTGTGCTTGTGGGTGGGTTTAGGGTTTTAGATGTGTCCAGCAATTCAATCCCAAACCCAACTTGGCCATGGCTTTCGTCACTCGTTCATTCCATTCCGAGAGGTGGTTTGTGCTAAAAAGGTATGATTTTTCCTTCTACTTGTTTTTATATTTTTGGTTTGGTTTTTATTTCTATGCTGGTTATAAAGGGTTCTGATTTTGACTATGCATTGTTGTGTATGGGATGCTATGAGATCTTTTTGAAGTTGGGTTTTTGACATGATTATGATTTGGATTTTTTTTTCTTTATCAAAAAGAATGTTTTTTCGAACCTTAACCCCTGTAATCCCAAAGAACATTAATGTACTTATTATATTAAAGTGAGAATTTTCGAGTAAAAACAAGTAGATTACTAGGCTGGAAGAGGGAAGAACAATAACACTTGTCATAGAAATATCAAACATAAGGGAAGGGAATGAGAAAATTTCACTACTCTTGGAGAGGATGGGAAAAGATGAAGAGAGAAAATCACACAATTGTTCATATGTTATGTGGTGATTGGGGAGTTGGGGGGGTTGGTGTTGCATGCCCCAATATGGACTGCATAATGTATAGGTGCACTTGTGATCAGTTGTAAAATAGAAGAGAAACTGTAAAGAATGTAATATTGGGTACAGAGGTTTTACGGGAAAGGAAGAGCATTAATTTAAATCCATATATTTCAGGCATGTGCTTGGTCCAAGTAGCCTGTGTTTGTCATTGAAGATAAAAATTTGTACCTGAATACATGCACATGCTATATTGGAACTGTTATCGGGATGGTTACAGTTGTCATCTCCTATCTTCCTGTATTGTCAAAGTATAGGAATTATATGTTCAACAGGGATATAAATTATCTTCTCTACTTTTCCTGGTGTGTGTTTAAGTAGATGTTTTGAAAAACGTTTGAATTTTTCCATCTACATAACTTAATCAACATACTACTCAAAATAGTTTGGATATTGATGAATTTTAAGTGGTATAAGGCACCTTCTGTATTTTCTGTGCACAGTTTAATGGGTGTTATAATTGAGTCATTCATTTGAAATTGGAAAACTTAGAGTACTTTGTATAAATTGGTTCCCAGGAACCAGGTAGGAAACTATGGATTGACATACTGTTAACCATGTTGTTATCTGCCGAAGTTTGATTGCTTCTGTAATTTTCTTTAAAATATATGAGTTTGACTGAGTTCCTGGATACTGGAGGCAGTTTGGTAAGGTAGGCAATTTCCTAGGACTTTGCTGGTTGCATCAATCTCTAGTCTTATGATACTATCTTTCTTTTTATTTTTTATTTTTTTATTTTTCCAATTTCAGCGTGTTGTAAAATAATATGTCTAGCTAACTAAGATGTAATTGGCACAACAATAGGCCGGATAGTAGCTAATTTGTCGATTTCTTTTTCCACAACAGCAGATTCAATTCCCTTTTTATTTGCTCTCCTATTTTTGCTCAAAATTCTCCTCATCATGCAATTCAAGAATATTCTTCTTATCAAATGTTTCCCCCATTAACCTTTTAGGTTGCTGTTTTGGCTCGTCTTCAGGTCATCTAGGTGTTAGACTCATAACACCTAGATACTTATGACTTACAACTAGATTTTAAAAAAAAATATATATTTTAAGTAAATAATTTCATTAAAATCAGAAAAAGTGCTGCCAAAGCGCACTAGCTGTATACAGTGGGACACTAGCAACAGAAGAATATAGAAAATATCAATAAAAAACATCTAGGAAAAGCTCAAGGAGGCAATAATCTAGGAACCCCTTCACTAAAATTGAGGTAGGTGATGACGTCCACTCAAGTAAGGACTTTAGGAATGTGTACTTTAGTTTAACCATGCGAAGTTCTTGATCCTCAAAGCACTGAGCATTACATTGACAACAAATGCGCCACATAAGACACAAGCGAACTACTCTCCAAACAGTCCCATTACCATGCCTCCCAAAAGCACCATTTCCAACCCTTGATCATCTTCCAAACTGACATGAGCATAGCCCTAGAAACACCAAACAGGGAGTAAACCATAGCACACTAGTCTTGATACCACTACGCAGTGAAGAAATAAATGATTCATATCCTCATGAAACACCATTCTGTCTAAATGATACCCCTCTTCCTCAAGCTATCCGTTGTCAAAACCCTCCCGAAAGTTAAGCACTAAGAACCAAGAGAAGAAAGCCACCCTTGGTGGGATGCTATCTTTCAAATACTTAAACAAGGAATTCCCCCCCAACCCCCTCTCTCCCCCCTTTCCTTTCGAGGCTCTGAGTACCTCTTCACCAGGAAACCTTTTTTTTTTTTTTTCCAAAGGAATCCACACCAATTTATTAGAGCATTCTTATCAAACCTTTCAAATGCTAAAAATCTTATTTTTTTAGCATTTTTAACCCAAAAGCTTGCTCCATCAGACCTCTCAAATTGTATAATTTTTGCAATTGATGAACAGTGCCATCTCATATTTGGGACCGCACCATTCACCAATTATAAACTTTAATTATTTTTTTATTCAGTGGAGCCCACTATCTTTTCTTCTTTGTCTTCACCATTTCTTCTCATTCTGTTTCTTCCTGTTTCACCATTTCTCTGCTCTCTCTTCTCTGATCTCTCTTCTCTCTCCATGGTTCATGGTTTGTCGTGCTCGTCGCTAGTCTCTGCTTGTTGCCTGTCTCTGCTCGTCGCCTGGGATGCACGGACGCGGCACCAGAGGTGCCGCACCAGCGTCCGACGCGGCGGGACTCGTCGACGCGTGAGGGCTGCTTGCGCGTCGGGCGGCGTCCGGCCGCGTCGGCCACATGGCATCTTATTTTTCCCGCCGACTTGCGCCAACGGGCTTGAATCGCGCCGATGCGGCGCCGATTCGAGCAGATTCGGGCCGATTTGGCCAGAATCGGGCTATTTCGGCCGTATCGGCCGTATCGGCCGGCGACCGAAACGGCTGAAACAGGCCCGAAACGGCCGAAACAGGCCTCGAATCATGCTGCAACAGCCGAAATCGGCTCTAAATGAGACCCAAAAACCCTAAATCTATCCTTAATTTTATTTTGAATATTTGTTGCTTCTTTTGTGTTTTCTTTTTGGTTTTGTGTGTGTTTTTGTGTTTCTTGCTTTTTTCTTTCTTTGTTTTGTGAATCAAGGCATAGTAAATTAGTAATAGTTTTTTTAAGAATATTTTAATAGTAAAAGTATATAGAAAATATAAATAAAATATTTTTAATAATTTTAATTGCCGAGTCCCGCCGCACCCGCACCCACTTTTTTCAAAATTGCTGAGTCCCGCACCCGCACCCCCCGCACCCGTACCCGTACCCCCCCGCACCCGCACCCGTGCTTCATAGCTCGTCGCCGGTCTCTTTGCTCTTAGTCACTCAAACTCTCTGCTCTCGGTCACTCAATCTCTCTACTCTTCGTTTGCAATATCGCCAATCTCTCTACTCTCAGTCACTCGATCTCTCTCTTTGGCCGCCAGGTCGCCAGTGCCTTCGATTCGCCCTCACCAGTTCAGATATATTTTTATGATTTCTTCCTCATGTTCTGATTTGCAGGTTGTGGGTTCCAATTCGCCCTCATCGGTGGAGGGTTTTTTTTTTTTTTTTTTTTTTTTTCTCTGTGGTTGGTGGTGGTGAGTGGTTGTGGTGGTTGTGGTGATGTGGATGTGGGTTTCTTTCTACTGTGATTTCTTTTTCTTTTTGTTAGTGGTTGTGGTGGGTGGTTGGTATGTGGTGCCATGCTACATTTTTTAAAATGCTTGATAAGAATGCTCTTAACCTCTTCAATCAGTATCTTAGTACTGTAGAGATGGTCCCACAACAGAGTCACAACCTCTGTACCTCTGCTTTCCAATCTTGCACTGCTGGAGGAACACAGGATGCCAATACACCTGTTCAGGTCTGAACTCTACATAATTTGCCACTGTGGCATCTTTATCTTGGGCTAAAGATACAAATCTGGAAATATCTCCTTAAGAGTAGACTCCCCCTGCCACAAGACCTACTTTTGATCCATCCCCGACATCATATCTAACAAATTTCACAAAATGATCCCATCCTCTTCTAATAAACTTCCATAACACTACACCGTATGAGCACTGAACCTCCCCAGAACTCCAAAACTCACTAGAGGATCTGTACTTTAACTTTGCTCTGTTTTTCCAACTGTTTGGAATTTGTTGCATATAGTTTTGACTTTTGAATTGTTGTTTACAGTCTAATACTTTCTCCTTCAGCTGTTCTACCTTTCTAGCAAGTTGTTTTGATTCATCAGCATCCTGTTTTTGCCTCTTACCTTCCCTTTGTAGCATTTTAAATCTGTGTAGGAGATTTTGCTGTCTTGCTGTACAGTTGTCTTGTGGCAATTCAAAATCATGTTTAGGCTTAAAAATGGTAAATTTCTCCTTAAAATTACAAAATTCAAACTGAATAGCTGTTTCTTTAGCGTCTTTGGTTTCAACTCTCAGCCTACTTTTGACTCGAATAATAGACATGCATTTACTTTCTACTACAGACAATGAATAATTCGTCATATTTTCTTGCATAATCATTATGCACAAATCACCTTGTTTAAGAGTGTATAGTTGCTTGAGAAAATCATCTTGAAGATTTCTTAGAAGAATTTCTATAAGAAGCGTCTTGCCCTCTTCCCAAGTCAATTAGCATCTCCCAAGATGTGAAATCATTATGGCAGAAACTGGTTTTATGATGTAATTGATGTAGCACAAATTCACCAAGGGAATTGAGAATTAATAAGAACAAAAAAATAAAAAGAACTTAGGAATGACGCCTAGGAATCAACACCAAGTCATTGAAAAAATTCCAATAGAAATTTATTCATAGTAAACTTGTGTTAGGAGTACAGTCATACACTTATAAAGACCATAGGACTAAATCCTAACCCTATTTGACTGGAGCCAAAGCCTAATTATTGAATAAAATAAGATACAAATAACCAAAATAGCTTAGAAGACTTAAAATAAAATCCAATAGACCAATAGGAAAAGATACACTTGCTTCTAAAAATTAAATAAACTAAACTAAAATAAATTGTCTTCACACTCCTTGGATCACTCTCCCTTGTTGGAGACAACTTGGCCTTGAGTCTTAAAGTGTTTAAGGATGGGAACTCTTGCACTTGATGCTCGCACCAACTCTTGAATCACCTTGTTAATATGTAGTCTAGTATCCTAAACATGTTGAACATCTCCATTTAGCTTTAAACTTTGCTAAATTATAACCTCTTATAAAAAAAGATTTGCCAAATTATAGCCTGTTGTTAGATTGAGGGAGAGTATTATTAAATTATTAAGGGCAATTTAGTTTGGTCAACCCGCTTTTTTGAGATGTTTTATTGTGTTTTTAAGGTGCATGGAGTGAAGCTTTTTATTATGAAGGATCACAATCTGTTGAACACCATGTTTTACCTTTCCTCTGATAAATAGGATAATGGTATGAAAACTGATATAGCAGTTACAGCATATCACCTTAAACCAGCAAGTGGTCCAATATTGTGTACTTGTATCACAATAAACCAGAAAGTGGTCCAATATTGTGTGCATACTTTCATGTGCATGTCATCACGAGATTTGTTCCATGTATGACCACTGCAGTAGAAAAAATGCAACTTCAACCTCAAAGCATTTCATCTGATATTAACTAATTTTTTTTTTTTGGTGGTGTAAATAGTGTAGAGGTTCAATTCTTCTTTTGTCAGTCTCGTTCTTTCCATTAATGACATACTGTAATCTTGATGTAGTTACCTTTAATATGCCACTTATTTTAAGGCTTTTTCCTGACAGTTATTTTTGTTGTGTGAATTTTAGGTTCAGAGATTACACTGATGCCTGCTGTAAGGGTTTTTCTCTGTTCCAACATATATATGAAAAATTTATCACTTAAAGGTATTGTTGGAATTTAGGGATTAATATACTTCAGGTCATGAATAGGGAATGAAGCCATTGGTCCGCATAGCATAGCGATATATGTAACATATTTAACAATTTCTGTATATATTTTTATATTTTAAAAATAGTAGATGTTATGTTGCAACTTTTATTTTAATCTGTTTTTTTTAAGTAAATTACTTTGTGATATGTTGATCTCTCTCTCTCTCTCTCTCTCTTGTGTGTGAGTTATATTATGCTTGAGCAGGTGAAGAGTTTTCAGTTGACAAAGTTGATAATGGGGTTACTAGGGAACTATGGCAGAATATGCCAAATTTTGTTTTGAAATTGGTTGAGTTGATTTGGGGAGAAATGCTAAGCTATGGCAGTTTAGTTAGATTCTTTGCTTGTGGTGTTTTCTGTGACAAATGACATAATGAATATTCTATGTACAATAATTTATTGCTAAGTTTCCTTTGTTGCTTTATCATATGTTCCGGATTTTTTTCTTTTTTCTTTAGTTTTTATGAATTTTGTATTGTTGCTGGGTGCATTTTTTTATTAGCTGGCCATTTGAACCAATCCTCCTGGCAGAGGAACATCTTTCAAGTTTCATTATCCTAAGAATCTATGATTAATTGAGAAAGTTCTATTTAATCACAGTTATGCTTCATTTTATTGACTTGATATATTATTATAGCTGTGACTGATCTGGACTAAAGTGGGTTTGAAATGGTCTGTCGGAGGAAACCATAGTAGTAATGGTGATATAGTGATGTGGTGAGAAATTTAAGAATCTTGGCAATGAGATTAAGAGATGTAGCCTCCTTAATCCTTATACCCCATAAGGAGTTTTATGAGAAAGAAATAATCAATGAGAATGGGGGGCATCGTCCTATGTTAAAATCTAGTATTTGTTTCTTTCAAGTGTATGTTTTTGTGCCTAGTGGTTGTTTTCATGTGTGAATGTGTCCTTATGCCCCCATGCTTTTCTGCCGTATAGTGGCTTGATTTCAATATTTAATTGAATGTATTTTGTTTTTTCGTTACTGTCTAAAAAGTAAATTGCCTATACTGAATGTGAACTATCACTGTAGTTGGGTTTTCAATGCGCACGCTTTTTTTGAAGCAGTATTGATATATAGGTATATTGACATCACGTATAAGTTCCGAACTTTCATGTTTTCCTAATGTCCAATTCTCAGATTTTTGAATGATTTTCTCAGATTTTCGCAAGTTATTGATTATCCCTTTTAGTAATCTGACCCAAGAGTTTGCAGGTCGTTCAATTATATGTTCAATCTGACATCCCCATCAAAATTAGGCTGTAAATCTAATGGTCTAATATTTACAACTATGGAATTATAAGTTCACTTGGTCCTGCATTGGCAAAACAAACAATTTTGTTATGAATATTGCGTTTATTCATATCTGGATGCATTTAATCAAACCAGGCTTAGTATGCAAGCCACTAGCATACACGCAATATATAGGTTTTAAACTCGAGAGTATCTCTCAAGCCTTAAGTGTCTTTCAGTTCCTCATTCTGGATCCTCATGGAATCAATGAATGCCTTTCCATCGAGTTTGCGAGAGAAAAGTTCCCTGAAATATTCTGTAACGCCTATTCTTTTGAACAATGCTGGAGATTCTGGAGTAATAAGGCTTGGTGCTGGACCCATATCCGCTTCTAGGCTTGGGTTGCAAAATGTGGCCATAGAGAGCCTCTCCTTTGTGGAGTTAACAGTTGCCCGATGCTCAATGCTACGGTAAATTCCGTTCGTCACAATCTGCCAAATCATTCATGGAAAACCAAAAATGGTAGTTTTGGACTTTGGTAGCTCTTGATTTTGTATGATTCTAGATAAGGTGTCCAAATGAAAAGAAAGAACAATTAAATATAGGGTAAGGATTGGGTCTAGCTTTTAATTGCATTGGGTCCATCCAAATGATCCTATTTGTCTACCATTGGATATGTATCATCATCTCGACGAGTCTGGACACGGGAACTAATCTAAATTCTTAGATATAAGTTTTAAAAAATTCTAGGACTATAAACTTTCAAATACCTTTTGCCATAACTATCTTATGTGGTTAATTGTGAGTGGTAGAGAAAAAGTAGTGAGATCATGTGAAAGTAACTGATTGCTAATTATAGTTTGTCATATAAGATAATTATCGAAAATGATATGGTAAAGATGGCAGTTTAATTTTGGAATATTTTTTTTTTAAAGAAATTCTTTTCTATTTGGTCTTGCTTTGACTTTTGAGCCCCTTAAATATTGAGCATATTGCAAAAGGATTTGGTGGGTCTATGTATGTGATTTGGTCTTTAATTATGTTTTAAGGAAATGAACCTTAGTTCTTAAGCTAAATGGATAGGAAGATGGAAACTTAATAAAAATCACTCAATAGTTTGGAAGCAATTTTGGTAGCATGAATATAGGCCTTATCATATAATTAATTAGTGATACTTGTAATCATGTGAGAAGAGAGCATATTATTTAGGGGTATTGAATAATTACTCAAAAAATTGGTCTTTACCTCCAAAATGTCGCCAATGTTGACAATAAAGGCATTCGGGAGAGGTTTGACTGAAATCCACCTCCCATCTTTCCTTATCTGGAGGCCCTCCATTTCATTGACTTGGAGGAGGATTGTTAAGCCCACAGCATCTGAGTGAGCATTGAGGCCAATCGCAAGCTCAGGTTGTGGGCACGGAGGATAGTAGTTCATCCTTATTGCTTGAAACCCTTCTTCAAACAGGCTCCTCATGTCATTATGTTCCATTCTTAGAGCTTTTGCCATCCGTTCAAGTATTTTCATGGCAAGGTCTTTAAGCTCTGTTGAGTAAGCTTCTAAATTATCTCTACACATGAAGGAAGATTGTAAATCACCAGAATAGTAATTAAACTTTGAGAAAACCGAGCTAGAAAAAAAAGTGAATGTTCTCTCTCTCTCTCTCTCTCTCTCTCTCTCTATATATATATATATATATATATAAGATAGTGTTCTTAATTATTTATTATTATTGTCAAGAGCTAGCTAATTTGTTATTTGGAAGTGGTATTTGGGATTTGGTTTTTTGTTTTTTTGGGAGAGACGAGCATGGTTTTGAAACCTAGATCGTTCAATGAGCCGTAAAAGGGAGAAGTTCAAAGTTTTTGAGGTTGGACCAAGGTTGAATCGTGATGATGTTATAATTAATTTAATAATTATTTAAAATACAAATAAATATATTAAATTTGTAAAAACTTAAAAATTACATAAAAATTTATAGGAAAAAGTTGGGTCACTTGTAAATACTATTTTCTCTTAATTAAATTGTATTAAATTAATAATATTTAATACAAAATAATTAAAATAAATTCATAAAATTATGTAATATTGACTAAATTAGTACTTATAGACATTCAAATATATCTTAATTTACGATAAATATAATATTTGTTAGATCTTCTCTTGTTATTTAAAAGATTTTAAAACATTATATAAAAATAATAATAAATAAATATAACAAAAAAAGTTTTTAAAAATATAACTAAAAAATAATAAACTTAAACCTTAATAAGTTGGCTGTAGCATGTGCTGGATAAAAAGAGAAAGAAAAAAAAAAAAAAACTTATGACTCATGAGATCTCATGACAAACCCAACCCCACTCATACATTTCCCAAAGCATCATTATCAAACTTTACACGTTTCCTCAAGCCACACCACACGATCAAACTTCAGACCCTATGACTTTTGTCTTCTATTCTTTTAGCTTTCCTGTTTCCTCTACAGCCACCGCCTCTCTCTCCCTCTGTTATTTCTTTCATAGTTTTCAAACAAAGAGGTAGTCTCCTTCCACAATTTTTCAACAAATAAAGCAGAAGCAGAAGCAGAAGCAGAAGCAGAAACCAGAAGCAGATTTGTAGTCTTTCTTCCTTAGTCTTCTATTCTTTTTTTTTACTTGTTTTCTTTTTTTCTTTTTCTGGGAAGATCTGATGTTGGAGATTATTTTGAGCAATGTTTTGTGATTTTTTAGGAACCGTTAGATCCGTGTCCAGTTTTGAAAACTGGGCAGTTTGACCACGGTTCGAAAGGATCATTGAAAATTTAAAATTTTCGGTTTTGGTAGTTTAAAAACCGGAATGATAGACGGTCCCGGTTACTGCAATCCGACTGGCCGGTCCAGCTCGGGTTTCAAAACCATGGGAAAGAGAGGAAATTAAACTTTGAATATCACTATTAAAAATACAGTAAAATGCAAATTGAGCTGATGTGCAAGACTCTTTAATTGCATCATAGAAGTTGATATAGCGTTTTCATGAGTGGACAATGCTGCACGCCTATTTGTCATGCATATGACAAGTGAACGTTCGTTTTTCAACTGAAAGACTTGACATATTTCACCACCATCTATCTTAATTATTTTATCTTCTCTTTATCGCTCACTAGTGGCATTTCTCTATAGTTTGGCCTTTTGTTTTGATTCCTTCACATGCCAAATTATAATATACATAATTATAATTTAAACTTGCTCACAACCTTGTTTAAAAAGAACTAAGATTGCTATTTTAAATACCATATAAATTGTTTTCTTTTTAAAAATAAGTGTTGAAAACAATTAATAAAAAAGTACAAATTATTGAGTCAAGAAAAAATATAAGGAGTACCAATTATTGTGTGAGAGATATAAATTGTTTTGTTTTTAAAAATAAGTTCTTGAAAACAATTAATAAAGAAAGTACATATTATTGAGTCAAGAAAAAATAAAAGAAGTACCAATTATTGTGCGAGAGATATAAATTGTTTTGTTTTTAAAAACGAGTTCTTGAAAATAATTAAAAAAAAAACAAATTATTGAGTCAAGAAAAATTATACAAGAAGTACCAATTATTGTGAAGAGAGAGAGAGAGAGAGAGAGAGAGAGAGAGATACTTGAATGGGAGAGGGATCTTGGGGATCAAGTGAGGCTTTCTCAAATGGATTGGACGCGTGACCACGTAGAACATGTCTCCCCAATCAAGCTTTTGTTCCTCAGACACAACAAAGGCCTGTCCAAACCCCTCAAGATCTCCTGGTAATTGCCATAACTTCTTCTTCTCTTCCATTGGCAGATTAAAGAGTTCTTGAATGCCTACCTTCACTTTCTCTACCAATGAAATGCTCACCCCATGATTAATTAACTGCGCAAGAGGAAAAGGCTCCATTCAAACTAAAATACAAACTCACTTTGTCATGTTTTACATCAAATCATATTTTTTCTCTTTCTCTAATTCCTTTTTTTCCCACTTAACCACCAATTATTTTGATCATGTTTGTTCAGATTCAGCAAGACAGGTACAGTTTTTCCACTCCTAAACATTCTTTTCACAGGGAGGGAGAGAGAGAGAGAGAGAGAGACAGAGAGGATAACCTGGAAGAAACCCCATTCCTTGCTTGCATAGTGTAACTTCTCCAACTCTGTGTCCATAAATTCTGCAGCAAATAACCTTTGCATGTCGATGACTGGGACTTGGGGTAAAGAGGTGGTGTCAGGTATGATGGGAGGCTCATTAGGAAAACGCACATAACGTGGTGGGACTGTGCTTGTCGTCTCCTTTGCTAGCTCTTGAACACAAGCAACTGGGATAGAGCTCCCAAGCGTCGTTATTTCTGGTTCCATAGCTTCAAGAAAACCCAAAGAGAAAGAGCTTAAAGTCTTAACTTCTGAACAGAGAACCGTAAACTTTAAATATACACCAAGAGTTGAAAAGGACTACAGCATGGGCGGCGCTACAGCCAGCCAAGGGGTTCATTGAGCCCCTGACCTGACACAATAAAAAAAAAAAACACTATATATAATTATTTTTACCCCTAAATAAAAAATTTCAGCCCCCTAAACTTAAATTTTGTTTGAAACTAGATGAAATAAGCTTAAATATAATTATTTTAGTGCTATTTTCAAAAGAATTTTACAAAAAAAAAATTAAGTGGTATATTATAATTAATTTTTTTAAAATTTATAATTGATATTACTTTTTTAAATTCTTTTAACAACTTATCACTTAAATTTTATTAAAAAAATATTGAATTAATAACACCACTGTTAAAATTTCTTCTTCATTAAATAAAATAAATAAATAAACTCTCTCTCCAAAACATTCCTAACTCCAACACGATTGACTACTGAAAAATATTCTGAAGCCGCCCTGTTAACATCAGAATTTTCTTAAGAAACCTACTTGCCTTTCCCATTTTTTCATACAGGAAGGTACATGCTCTGCCAGCTGCCAAGTTCCAACTTCCTTTTCGTTTTAAATAAATTACACGTGGTATAAGAAATCAACAGTCCTACATAGTTTGCAGAAAAAAGGAGTACGTATCTGTAAGTACCTGACATTTAACAACGTATTTGAATTTGTAACGGAGTATCTGTAACTTTTTTTTTTTTGGGGTTCTTGGAGCATGTGTCTGAACTTTTTAAATTTTTTTATTGTTTGAGAATAGTGGGTTTGCATCAACAATTTCAACCCTCCTTGCTCTTACAAGGAAAAGAGGTTCGCATATAAGTTAAGAGGTCATTGGTCATGTAACTTGACAATTTTGGCTTTGATTTGTCATTTTGGTCATGTTTCTTTAAGAATGTGAGCATGGAAGTCTTTCTAACGTTTTCTATTTCGGAAGTTAATACACTTTCTTAAGTTCAAACATTTGATAAAGCTAAAGAAGTAGAATGGATGTGAAGTATGCAATGAAAACAGCTTAACATTACAAGGTTTTTTCCCACCAAATTTTCTTTTACCCCTTCACTTTTGTTGCTGATCAACCTTTGAATTGGTCTTGACACAAGACAAAAACTTTACTGGCCATGTAGGGTCTTTAGAAATTCTGCACAAACCAGGAATTTTGACAATGTCATGAGTTTCGTTTGGTATTTTAGGATTTAGGAAATGAAAATATTGGATTTTGAATATAGATATTTAGGGAGTTGATGGCTTTTTGGCGTCGTAACATAGGATTATTTGAATGTGAAAATAAATTGTGGTCCCAGATTTTTTCCCCCAATCTCTCTTTCTTTGCTTGGTGCTAATTTCTAGATTTTGACATTTTGTCCTTCTTTCAACTATTGTGTGATAATTTCAAACAACCATATCTTTTTTTTTGTTTGAGACGTGAAACAACCATATCTTTAATCACTTTATTTTATCTCTCTTTCCATTATTTGATATAAGCCTAGATGTCGATTAATAAGTTTATCTTTTTATTTTTTTTATCTACACACATGTTAAACTTGAGAACGCTTTTATAATCTTTCTAGGAAAAGGTTTTTTGTGAGCCCAGTGTTTCTAGGAAAAGGATTGGCCATAGCCTATAAGGCTTCCTCATGGTCAACAAATATAGAAATTAAATTTTATATAATTCCAAAACCAGATTTTAAGCTCTTGGGGTGTGATTGCTTAGGAAAGTGGGAGTAGTTGGGATTTATATATCTTTCTTTTTTTTGTATCTTCTTTTCTAATATCTTCTTTTCTACAATTGTGATGTAGAAGAGTGTGACTAGTCGAAAAGAAACGATGGTTCATGTATAAGTCATAGACAGCTATTTACAGTTTGTCACGTCGAAATTATGACAAAATAGTTGCAAAATAGTTTGTAGTTTTAGAAACACTCGAGTTTCTTAGGCTTCGTTTGGGAGTTTATAAGAGAATGGAATGGAATGATAATAAGGGAATGTAAATGAATGGAATGGAATGGAATGGAATGTATTTAAGCAAGGGAAATGAACGGAATGGAATAGAATTAAGTAACCTTGATTAGATGTTTTGAAATAAAGGGACAGAAATGAAAATGAATAAAATGTAAGTAATCTTGTTTGGAAGTAACACAGAGAGAATAAGATGGAATCATTTTATGACAATATTATTATTAGACCCCTATTTTAAAATAAATGGTTGAATATATATGGATATATTGGAAGTTTTAGTAAAAAATTCATTAAATATAATTGCATTTCCTCTCATTCCTCCCAATTTCAAGAGGAATGAAAATTTGAAGTTTTAAAAGAATAGAGAGGAATGAGTGTTCTCTCCTACCTATTCCATTCTCTCTCACTTAAATTCCCAAATAGGGGAATAAACTTTTCATTTCCTCCATTAAAACTCCCAAACTAGAGAAGAGAAGAATATTCTAAATTATTCTTTTTATTCTATTCCATTCACTCCCAAATGAGGGCTTAGAGTTAGCCAAGCTTGAAAAAAAAAATTTCAAACTAGATTTCATTAATCCATGATTAGCTACCTATAATAGTAAATTAAAGTAGGTTTCAATTAGCTCAATTGGTAAAATCTTTGATGATTGAATAAGAGATTTGAGGTTCAATCCTCGCTTACACCAAAAACTAATTGTTGTTTTGTTCTGATGATAAAGAGTATCACATGAGCAGATGCCATATGTTGAAACTCTCTATAAACAAGAATATGACAAAACAGTTGCAAAATAGTTTGTAGTCCAAGAAACACTCGAGTTTCTTAGAGTTAGCCAAGGTTGGAAAAAAAATTTCAAACTAGATTTCATTAATCCATGATCAGCTGCCTATAATAGTGAATTATGGAAGCTTTAAATAGGGTTCCCAATTAGATATTAGAAGAAAAGGAAATAACTTTATACCCAAGTAAGCAATGGAAATAATTCACAATCAATTACATTAAATACAAGCATTAGAGCAGATAAAATTTTAAGGGTAAATTACATATTTGGTCTCTATTATTTACATTATATTTCAATTCAGTCCCTAACCTTTCAATTGTGTCAATTTGGTCTCTAACTTTTCAATGTCGTGTTAATTTAGTCACTGTCATTATCTCTTGGATGGAAAAGTCTGACGTGTCAAACAATCTAAATAAAAATAAAAATTTTGCCACATCAACTGCCACATGGACTAACATATCAGTTTTTTTTTTTTTAAGAGAACACATAAGTTTTTTTTTAGAAAACCCAAATCAAATCTTTTTAGTTTGATTTAGAATTTTGCTTATTTCATTAAACAAGGACAGTCACAAACCCATGCAAAACACTCCCTAAAATCCAAAATCCCTTCTCCTTCCTTTCATTAAACAGGGACAGTCACAGACCCATGGACATGGACACATTGGGTTTTTTCCCTTGTCTGTGATTCCTTCATATGCTGTGGTTAGACTAATGAATAAAGCAGTTGATCTATTCTATTTATCATAGTTGTTTTCTTAAAATTTATTCCATGAATATCATTGGAGAAATTCTCCTTGATGATTTGACTACAGTTCATGTAATGTAATGAGCATTGATGCTATGGAAGAAATAGCTACAGCTCGGAGAAATGGTCTTTAATTCTCTAATCTTATAAATTTCTGTTTAATTTGAAAAAGTTTATTTGATGGCAGCATTAATCTACAATTAAGGAAAATCATTTTATTTAAAAGTAAAAGTTGCATCTTTACACTTGAAATTGGGCTTTCACTATTTTGGGGGAACATTCTATGCACTCTTCCTTAACAAAATATTAATCTAAGACATGAAAAATGATTTTCATAGGCTGTGACCATAAGTTCACAGTGCTTTTCATATGGCTCTAAAGGTTACGAACTAGACACACAGACACTGATATATACACACACTCAAACACCCAATATATATGTATGCGGGTGATTAAGATCCCAAGACTTTTATTTTCCCCTATCCTAGCTGATTGATTTGGTTTAAGTGTCCATCTTCAAGTTGTTGGCCTTCAGTTCTAGAACTCATGTATGCTGATTTCCGGATTTCTTTTTTCTATATGATTTATTGTTTAAGGAAGATAAGATAAATAACTTGTCTTTAAATTGCTGGGCAGAGGGTTATTGGAGAACCAGTAGTTTCTAGGTTACCCCTTGATGAATCTGGGGTTTGGGATCCTCTCTTCGTCGTTGCAGCAAAGTAATTTTGCAGGTTCCTATCTCATCGTTAGAGAAGATAGTGCAATCATAACCGCTGGGACCTTAAAGACACGTGAAGAAATTGTGACTGTGACTTAGGGATTTTTGTTATTTTTTGATAAAAGTGATTTTTTTTTGGTTGATAGACGTGAGTTAGGATTCAATTATTTATTGTTTTTCTTTTTTTCTAATTTAAAATTATTCTAACATTTTATAAAATTGAATTAAATTAAAATTGTTGACATGCTAGTCCAGGTGGCAGATGATGCGGCAAATTTTTTTTTTTTTTTATTTGAACTATTTGACATGTCAGACTTTTCCATTCAATAGATAACGGCAGAGACTAAATTGACACGATATCTAAAAATTACAGGAATACCTTTATTATAGTAAAACTTAATTAAAATTGTACTAGTAACTTTCTAGCTTAAACAAACTTAGAACTTTTTTTTTTGATAAGTAGATAGTAGGAGAAAAGGAGGTGCGATTTGAACAACAAACATCATAAAGAAACTAGAACGTAGTCTATTAAAGGTGCCTAGATGACCCCACATTGAAACTAGATCACAATTCTTGAATTTTAAGGTATTTAATTTTGTTTTTCCTAGAATTATGACGGTTGCATCAGTCTCCTTAGTTGGTGCAAACTGGAGCTTAAGTTTTGAAATGTTGAATTACTAATGTCAGTTTATTAAACAGCATCCTTAGAGTGACATTACAAGAATGAATTTGATACTTCACCTTCTTTGTTGGAGGTAGCAATGATAAGATTGGTAGTTCCTTTTCTGTTTTCAACCATGGCGTCAAATTTATCAAGAATGAAAAATCGGATTTGGTATTGTTCCTTGTGTAATTATGTATAACTCAAGCAAAAAAAAAAAAGGTTAGAAATTGAACGTGATGACGTTCCCATTCATGCCAATTTTTTTTTGACTCACATTCCAAAATCCAAGTTCCCTTCGGACAACATGGATGACAATCCTACCCTCCTGCTCTGTGATCTCTACTCTCATGATACTATCTTCTTTTGTTTTGATTTCGGCATGTTGTAGCTTAATATGTGTAGCTAACTAAGTTGTAATCGGCATAGAAATCGGCATAATAGTGGCTAATTTGTCTATTTCTATTTCTTCAATAGCAGTTTCAATACCTTCATGGCTCTCCTATTCTTGCTCAAACTTCTACACATCATGCAATTCAAGAGTTTTCTTTTTATCAAAGGTTTCGTCCATAAACCTTTCAGGTTGCTGTTTCAACTCATCTTCAGGTCGTCTAGTCGTTAGGACTAGTTGTTTATTAGTCTATGGTTTGGAATTTTTTTCATATTGTTTTGACTCTTGAATTGTTGTTTAGCGTCTATTACTTGCTCCTACCTTTCTAGCTAGTCGTTTTGATTAATCAGCATCCTGTTTTGGCCTCTTAGCTTTCCTCTGAAGCAATTTTGCTCTTTGTCTAGGAGATTTTGCCGGCTGGTCTAGGTCTTGCTATACAGTCTTGGCAATTCAAAATTATGTTTAGGCTTAAAAATGGAAATTTCTCCTTAAAGTTTACAATAACTCAAACTCAATAGCTATTTCTTTAGCATATTAGATTTCAACTCACCTGCTTCCAAATTGAATAATAGTCATACATTTACCTTTTACTACTATAGACTGAATAATACAATTCCTAGCAAAAACAAATCACAAGACAGCAAGAGATTTTACCCAATCTCTCTCTCTCAGTAGAGAGCTCGGTGCCTCTCTCTCCTCTGATATCTCTCCTCTCTATATACGACGTGTTCTTGTGGTTCTGAGAAAACCCTCTGCTCTTTAATAATTCAGTTGTGGTTCTTGCCTTTTAATTTTGAAACTAATTAAGATACTAGAAATTAATTGATTAGCAGTGTTTGTACAACCTACTGATGTATGAAGTAAATTTTTTTTGAAAGAATGTGTAAAAATGGTTCCCCACCAAACATGATACTATCTCACCCGAATCTTGTTAGTTGTTTTGCACGCGTAATGGTTGATAAAGGTGTGAACAAAACAAATGTGTTAGATATAGAGTAATCAATAATGTGAAAAAAAATACTGTATCTAAAAAGGAAGAAAATGATAAATATATTTTTGAAAATATATAATGTGGAAAGAATAAATAATCACTCTTAAGTCTTGAAGTGTTGAAGACTAGGAACTCTCTTGCACTTGATACTTTCAAGTTTCCCCAACTCTTGATTCTTATTTGTTAGAAATATTGAATGAATATATTGTATTTCTCAAGTAATAAAATATATAAGAGTGCCTTTATATAAGAGGCAAAGTGTATAGTACAAGTATGTGTGTAGTACAATGAAGAGGAGTAGCAATGGATGTGGACACACCTAAGTCCTTAAGAAGCCATTGTAGCCAAATGAGCTCAGATGTGTATCAACAAGGGCACAATATTCTATTTCAGTACTGGAGCCGGCCACAAGAGTTTGTTTCTTGCTTTGCTAAGAAATTAGAGAAGAACCAAGAAAAAAGCAATAATCAATGGTGGACCTGCGATCAGCGAGATCTCCTACCCAATCAGCATTAGAGAATGCACGGAGAACAAGAGGAGACTAAGGAGAGTAGAAAAGACCATGGAAGAGAGTGCCCTTCAAGAATTGAAGAATGCGTAGAACAAGAGCATAATGAGTCGATTGTGGAGCAGATAGATACTAGCTTACTTGGTGAATAGCATAAAAAATGTTTGGACGAGTGACAGTGAAATAAACTAGGTTGCCAACCAATCGTCTATAAAGGGAGGGATTAGACAATAGTTCCCGCCCCCTCGAGGGAGTCAGATGTGCATTAAATTCAACTGGAGTGTCAACAGTCTTGCTATCAGTGAGTCTAGCTCAAGACAAAAGTTCAGAAGCATACTTGGCATGAGTAATATAAAGACTATCTGTGGAATGAGTGATTTTAAGATCCAAAAAGTAGCCGAGATGTCCAAGATCTTTCATCTCAAACTGTTGACTAAGAAAATCCTTGAGTTCTTGAATGCCACTGAGATCATCACCAGTTATGTTCATATCATCCACATATAGGAGAAGCAAAATGGTGCCTTTGTTGGTGCGATGAAGAAATAAGGCGAAATCATAATGACTCGCAATGTAACCCAAACGAGAGATGGTAGAGCAGAACTTGGCAAACCAAGCTCGTGGAGCTTGTTTAAGGCTATAAAATGCACGTTGAAAGTGACAAACCTTGTTCGGTTCAATAGAGAGACTAGGAGGAGGTTGTATATAAACTTCTTCACTTAAATTTTCATCAAGGAAGACATTTTTGACATCCATCTGAAAAATATCCTATTTACTGGCAGCGACAATAGCTAAGAGGGAATGAATAGATGAGATTTGAGCAATCGGAGCAAAAGTCTCTTTCTAATCAATCCCATTCTTTTGTATAAAACCTTTTGTAACAAGATGAGATTTATATCACTCAATGGATCCATCAGAGCGAGTCTTGATCTTGTAGATCCACCTACAACCAACCATAAAGTTCCTAGTAGGGAGAGTCACCAAATCCCAAGTATGGTATTTAGATAATGCATCAAGTTTGTCTTTTGTGCAATCTACCATAAAGGGTCAGTGGAGGCCTTATGATAGGTGTAAGGCTCGTGTAGTGTAGCAAGGGTAGTATAACGATGATAGTCAAGTAAATGTGCATGGATGGATCATACCCAAGTTGAGTGACGAGGTGGAATATCTTGTGCAAGATCTTCAGGCAGAGCAGGAGCAGGAGTGAGGGACCCAAGCTCAGGGTTGGGTGGCTTATCTTCGACCTATTCATCTTCCACCTGTTCATTAGAGGGTGATCTAGAAGAGGCATAAAAAATAATTGGTGGTTGGACAGAAAAGTCTATAAGAGGATCAAGAGTAATTGTAGAAGGAATATGTGGCTTATTTGGAAAAAGATATAAGACAGAGGAGATAGATAGGGAGGCGCGGATGTGAGAGATCTCGACAAAGAAGCGATGTTCCCAAAAGACAACATTGCAGGAGATACGAAGGCGATGAAAGACAGGATTGTAACACCGATACCCCTTTTGAGTTTTGCCATATCTAAGAAAACAACAAAGTCTAGATTGAGGCTCAAGTTTGTTTTGCTTATGTGGCTGAAGAATAACGAAACAAGCAGAATCGAAGGAGCGAAGGTGGTGATAGTCTGGAGGTGACTCAAAAAGGTGCTCATATGGAGTTTGATTTTGGATGATAGGACTGAGAATGCGATTAATAGCATGAACAACATAAAGAGCAGCTTTGCCCCAAAAAGGACCAAGAACTTTAGCAGAGAGAAGGAGAGCACGGACAGTATCAAGAATATGATGAAGTTTTCGTTCAGCTCTATCTTTTTGCTGAGAGGTATCTGGACAAGTTAGTTGATAAACAGTGCCATAGGAATGCAAAACAGCTTGGAAGGCATATTTAGTGTATTCAAGAGTATTATCAGATCGAAAATTTTTGATACGTTTTGAAAATTGAGTTTCAACCATTTTTGCAAAGTTAGAATATACTTGCAATAATTCAAAATGATGTTTCATATGAAAATCCAACTATAGCAGGAATAATCATTAACAAAGATAACAAAATATCGAGATCCACCAATATTAGAGACAGAAGAAGGCCCCAAGACATCAGAATGAATTAGGTCAAAGATATCAGTGGACACTGATTCACTAGTATTGAAAGACAAAGTTGGTTGTTAACCTAACTAACATGAAACACAATCAAAATTTTCTATGGACATTGAACCTAAAAAACCTCTAGAAGCTAAGTGTTAAACCTGAGAGGAAGATGCGTGACCAAGTCGAGCATGCCAAAGTGTAAGGGAAGGATAGAAGAAACTGCAGCAGCAACAAAAATAGGAGCAATAGGTGGAAGACGAATGTTGTCCACTGGAAACATATGTTAAACTTTGGGACCAATCCCAAGCTCTTGTCCCGTTCTTGAATCTTGCACAATACACCCAGAATAATCAAAAGTAATCTGATAACCCAACTCAACTAATTGTCCTACAGAAAATAAATTGTAAGAAAGGTTAGGAACATTAAAGACCCTCGGAGAGGTTGAAGGCCGAGATAGAACCTATATTATGACCAAACATTGTAGAACTATTAGCTGTGGGAATATTAAGAGGGTGTGGTGCAAGTTCAAGTTAAGAAAATAAGGATGAATGAGGTGTCATGTGGTTGCAACAAGTAGATCCCATAAGTCAAGAGGAAGGAGACATACTAGATGAAACTATGAGAGAAGAGGAATAAGATGCACTGTCAACCATACGAATGGTATTAGTGATTATATTTTAAAGTTCAACTGTGGAAATGGTGATAGTGGATCTAGAAGACTTGGACTTTACAGAGACGGGAGCCATTAGTTGGATAGTCTTAGTGTTAGCACAATAGCAGCAGAAATGGAAATAGTTGATTTGTTGCGTTGATAACAAGTCTATATTATGGCCAAAACGTTTGCAAAAATGTTTTTTGGATTGTTGGCGATGATTGTTGCAAAAGGAAGAAGACCTATCCTTAATCTTCATTTAAAAGCAAAATATGCAAAAATGGAATCTACATAAAAAATTGGATATGGAGCACTTGGACTGCAAAATGTCAAACCTGACAAAAAAGTCAACGACCAAACCCTAAATTCAATAGTCAAATGGTCAACGGTCATCTATTGTGAAAGTCAATGACAATGTCAGCAAATAACTAGGGCTAATGTAAGCAGATGAGTTAGCTAGGGCTGAAGTGTCAGGTGATGACGTAACGGATGATGTCAGCAAGATTCCTAGTGGCGTGTGTGGCGTGTGTAGCATGTGATTTGGATGGGCCAAGCTTCTTCTAGCACGTGGAGTGCGTGGTGTGTTCGATGTGGATGATTCTAGCGGGGCTGAGTAGATCGGGCAATGACCTACACGATGATATGTGTTGTATTCTGATTGGAGGCCCGAAGTGAAGATTTGACGAGGGCAATGATCTTTGTGGCAGAGAGCGAGCTTTTTGCATCGAAGATTTAATCTTGTGGACCTTTGACGGCGGCGAAGTAGTCAGGAGAGGGCACCAAAAACAATGTTTACTGACCGGAGAAGTTAATGTAACGAAAAATACCAGTAAAGACAAGATTGCAAAAAACAAGAAAATTAGAACAATGACCCTGATACCATGTTAAAAATACTGAATAAATGTATTATATTTCTTAAGTAATAAAATATACAAGAATGTCTTTGTATAAGAGGCAAAGTGTGTAATACAAGTATGTGTATAGTACAAGTAAACAAGGTGGGCCTAAAGCCCATAACTTATTACACGTTAACATTATTATAACTTGTTGTCTAAATTATAACTTGTTCCATTTATGACCACTGCAGAGAAAAAAAGTAGCTTCAACCCCGTAGCATTGCATTTGACTGTAACTAGTTTTAATTTTTTGGTGGTGTAAATAGTGTAGAGGTTCATTCCTTCTTCGTTCTCTTTCTTTCTTACTATAAATCTTAATATGCCGCTTATTTTAAGGCTTTTCCTGATTTTTTTTGCTGTGTCATTAGTGGCGGAGCCAAGATTTTAGTCTAGAGGGGGCAAAATTAAAAAAAAAATTAAAAGTGAAAATAATTTAAAAAATATTAATCAATAGTAATAAAAAAATAAATAAACAATTGTAAGAAAATATGAATATATTTCATTTATTAAAATAAATAAACAAAAATAACCAATTCATAGTCATAGCTACTACAAATTTTACAAACTGATGTAGTAAAAATGTGATTACTGTTACTTAAACAATATAATGAATATATATTTGAAATTATTTTTTGTGACCGGTGACATGCCAATTTGTAAGACATAAGTAGTAAAATTTGTAATAGTTCTAGCATTACTCAACAATAAAATGTTGTGAAATGTATCACAGTGAAAATTGTTAAAATAATGATATTAAATAAAAAAAGAAAAAAGAAATACTGAAATAGGTGCAAAACGTAGGATAGACAAAAGGTTATTTGGTTTAGTCTTTGAGAATAATTTCTTTTTCCTTTTTTTTTTCCTATGTCAGAGTCACTTTCAATTGTGAGTCCTTTTCTTATATATATATATATATATATATATATATATATATATATATATATATATTTTCTCTCTATGTCAGTGAGTAACTACTTTAGAGTAGACTACATATGCAAGGAAATTTTAGGAGTCAAGGGAGGCAGGTGCCCCCGCCCCCTTTGGCTCCGACCCTGCAGTACATTATTTCAATGAAAATGGTGAAAATAATGATATTAAATAAAAAAGAAAAAAAATATTGAAATAGGTGCAAAACGTGGGATAGAAAAAAGGTTATTTGGTTTAGTCTTTGAGAATAACATCTTTTTCCTTTTTTTTTTTTCCTATGTTAGAGTCACTTTCAAGTGTGAGTCCTTTTCTTCATTTTTTTTTTCTCTATGTCAATAAGTAACTACTTTAGAGTCCTCCCCCCCCCTCACCCCCTCTGGCTCCGACCCTACAGTACATTATTTTCTATTTTGAGTAAACCCAACTAGAAAAAAAAGGCTAATGTTGCCTCTCTCTCTCTCTCTCTCTCTCTCTCTCTCTCTCTATATATATATATATATATATATATATAAGATAGTGTTCATAATTATTTATTATTATTGTCAAGAGCTAGCTAATATGTTGTTTGGAATTGGTATTTGGGACATAGTTTTTTTTTTTTGGGGGGGGGGGGGGGGGAGGGAGAAGATGATATTTAAACTTTGAACATCTCTATACAAAATACCATAAATTGCAAATTGAGTTGATGTGCAAGACTCTTTAATTGGATCATAGAATTGATAAAGCGTTTTTATGAGTAGACAATGCTGCATGCCTATTTGTCATGAATGTGACAAGTGAATATTCATTTTTCAACTGAAAGACTTGACATATTCCACCACCATCTATTTTAATTATTTTGTCTTCTGTTTATTGCTCACTGGTAGCATTTCTCTATAGTTTGGCCTTTTGTTTTGATTCCTTCACATGCCAAATTATAATTTAAATTGGCTCACAACCTTGCTTGAAAAGAACTAAGATTGCTATCTTAAATACCATATAAATTGTTTTGTTTCTAAAAAATAAGTTTTTGAAAAAAATTAATAAAAAAGTACAAATTATTGAGTCAAGAGAAAAAAGAAGAAGAAGTGGCCAATTATTGTGAGAGAGATATAAATTGTTTTGTTTTTAAAATAAGTTCTTGAAAATAATTAATAAAAAAAAACAAATTATTGAGTCAAGAAAAAAAAAAAGTACCAATTATTGTGAAGAGAGAGAGAGAGAGAGAGAGAGAGAGAGAGAGAGAGAGAGATACTTGAATGGGAGTGGGATCTTGGGGAACAAGTGAGGCTTCCTCAAATGGATTGGACGCGTGATCATGTTGAACATGTCTCCCCAATCAAGCTTTTGTTCCTCAGACACAACAAAGGCCTGTCCAAACCCCTCAATATCTCCTGGTAATTGCCATAACTTCTTCTCTTCCATTGGCAGATTAAAGAGTTCTTGAATGCCAACTTTCACCTTCTCCACCAATGAAATGCTCACCCCATGATTAATTAACTGCCCAAGAGGGATAGACTCCAATCAAACTAAAATATAATAATATATTTAAACTAGTTTCTTATATTATAGAAAAAAAAAAAAAGACAATTATAAACTCAGAAATTTCCGAACAATATAGAATGTCAACTCTTCTTTGTGGCCTGACCAAGTTTTAACTTCGAAAGTTGTATAATCTACTATCCTTGAACAGTCGAAAAGTCTCGTACTATAAGAAATAAAATAGGAAATCATAAACACAGTAAAGTCAACTCTTTTTTGTTAGGAAGAGTTTTCTTCTCACTTTGTCATGTTTTACATCAAATCATATCTTATCTCTTTCTCTATTTTTTTTTCCCACTTAAACACCAATTATTTTGATCATGTTTGTTCAGATTCAGTAAGACAGGTACAGTTTTTCCACTCCTAAACATTCTTTTCAGAGAGAGAGAGAGAGAGAGACAGAGAGGATAACCTGGAAGAAACCCCATTCCTTGCTTGCATAGTGTAACTTCTCCAACTCTGTGTCCATAAATTCTGCAGCAATAACCTTTGCATGTCGATGACTGGGACTTGGGGTAAAGAGGTGGTGTCAGGTATGATGGGAGGCTCATTAGGAAAACGCACATAACGTGGTGGGACTGTGCTTGTCGTCTCCTTTGCTAGCTCTTGAACACAAGCAACTGGGATAGAGCTCACTAGCGTCATTATTTCTGGTTCCATAGCTCCAAGAAAACCCAAAGAGAAAGAGCTTAAAGTCTTAGCTTCTGAACAGAGAACCGTGAACTTTAAATTTACATCAAGAGTTGAAAAGGACTACAACATGGGCGGCCCTACAGCCAGCCAAGGGGTTCATTGAACCCCTGAACTGGCCAAAAAAAAAAACACTATAATTTTTTTTTTACCCCTAAATAAAAAATTTCAACACTCTCTACCTAAATTTTGTTTGAAACCGGTTGAAATAAGCTTAAATATTATTATCTTAGTGCTATTTTTACAATAATTTTACAAAAAAATGTTAAGTGATATATTGTAATTGGTTTTTTTTTAGACTCACAATAATTTTACAAATAAATAAACTCTCTCCAAACCATTCCTAGCTCTTATACTATTGACCCCCTAGAAAATAATTCTGAAGCAGCCGCTACAAGACCCGTTAACATCACAATTTTCTTAAGAAACCTACTTGCCTTTCCCATTTTTCTATATAGGTAGGTACATGCTCTGCCAACTGCCAAGTTCCAACTTCATTTTTCGTTTTAAATAAATTACGCAAGGTATAAGAAATCAATAGTCCTGCATGGTTTGCAGAAAAAATGGAGCACGTATCTGTAAGTACCTGACATTTAACTACGTATTTGAATTTGTAGCGGAGTATCTGTAAATTTATTTTGGGTTCTTGGAGCATGTATCTTGTTAGTGTATAGCTTAGACTAGATTTGCCCATTGAGCTTGGCCCAGTGTACTATACTTGTAGTTTACTCATATTACTTGTACTACACACATACGTAGCCTATATAAGGCTCTCTATTGTACATTATTGTTCACATAGAATATATAGATTATTCAGTTTTTCTCTCTCACTTTATATTCTTAACATGGTATCAAAGCCATTCCTCTGACTTTCTGGTTCCTGTGGACATCTCCAGCGTTTTTCCACTGCTCTTGCCTTCATCCAGTAGTCATTGTCAAAAGCGAGTCACTGTCGTCATGCCCACAACCCCTAGAACACTTGGATTCCATCGGTTTTGTTGATCAAACTACCAAAGTCAAGGCATAGATTGACAGATCTTCCGATCCCGAGCAAAACCCAGCAAAGCGTTGCCAGAAACCACCTTCTACGCGCCCACATGCGCCGACTGAAGTTTTCGCCTCATGAGCATGTGTTCCACGCGCCGTCATGCATCGCCACGCATCGTCAGCCACTCTCACGCGCCTCATGCGCCAGGACAGAGCTGTCACGTGCCTCCACGCGCCTGCTCCGTTTCACGAATTGCCATGTCAGCCCTAGGTGACGTCACACTACCACGTCAACACACTTTGACCGTTGAATTTGACCAAAGTCATAAATTTTCAACAGGACCTGTCTTGCTCAGTTTTTCGCGTAGATTCCAATTTTGAACTCCATTTTTGCATTTGAGGTCTCTAAATCCCATTTTTTTAAGTCATTTTTCTTATTATGGCTCAACAAAATGATCGAGATATCATACGTCCTATCACCATTATGTTGGATGGTCCCACTAGTTATCATGCATGGTCTCAAAATATGACTGTCTTCCTCAAGGGTCGTAAACTGTGGAGATATGTGACTGGTTCAATACCTAAGCCAGTACCAAACCCTAAGTCCAAAGCCACAGCTGCTGAAAAAGCCTCCAAGACTGCTATTACAACAAATGATTATGAAGAACGCCTAGAGGAATGGGAGAGTATTCAGAGTAAGATCTTGTCTTGGTTTATCAATACCTCTATTCCCTCCATTCATAATCTTCTTCCTCATCTTGAGACTGCTGAGGCTACTTGGAAATTTCTGGCCGATCGCTATAATTGTACTAATGATTCAAGCTTGGAGTTCCACATTGAATCAAAGCTTTATCAAATGCGCCAAGAGACAGGTTAGTCTATTTCTGATTATTATTCTTAGACTTCTACTATGTGGGAACAACTTTCTTCTGCAGATCCTCTACTAGTGTGTTCTAAGGAAATTGAGCTCTTTGTCAAATATTGGGATCGCCGTAAATTTTTGCACTTCATGATGGGTTTACGTGAGGATTTTGAGCCTACTAGGGCTTCTCTGCTTGGCTGGTCTCCTACTCCTTCTCTTGATGCTGCAGTCAAGGAGCTTATTTCTGAGGAGAACCGTTGGCCTACTCATCACATGTCCTCATCTAATCATGTATTGGCTACACCATCTCCACAGCCTCCCATTGCTGTATTCACTGCTCCTCCATGAATAAACTCTGGGTGTCCCACCTTTTAGTCTTCCAAACGTACTCGCTGCGAGTTTTGTCGTGCCAAAGGTCATGACATCTCAGTTTGTCACAAATTGCAAAAATTTGTGCAAGAGAAGAATAAAGCTTCTTTTCCTTGGGCAGCTGCTGTGTGTCCTTCAGATCCATCAGTTCCTACAGGTCCATCTTTAGCTTCCTCACTTACTATAGCTGATATTGAGGCAGTAGTTCAACAAGTTTTATCCCGAACTTCCACTGCCCTTTCTATCACCTCAGGTAAACAACCTTGGTTTTTTGATACTGCATGTCGTAACCATATGACTCCTGATGAATCCCAATTTTCTGATAAGGCACCCTTAGCACACCCTATCACTATTTACACTGTTGATAGAACTCTTATGCCTGTTAGTCATAAAGGAACAATCTCTTCTCCTGGTTTATCCCTTAGTGACACCTTTCATATCCCAAAGTTATCCCTCAATTTGCTTTCTGTTGGTCAACTTTGTGAATTAGGCGTAGATCTTCTATTTATTAATCATGGTGTGGATGTGCAGGATCCTCGGACTGGTCAAGTGCTTGGGACAAGGCGTAAGGTGGTCGCATGTTTGAGGTTCATGACTTGAAGATTCCTTCACAAGTTGTTTCTGCAGCTGCTACCACTGCCACCCCCTCACCTGATCTATGGCATGCTCGTCTTAGTCATCCATCCTTATCTCGTCTTCAGTTGTTAGCTTCTCAAGGTCATTTAGGTTTAGTTTAGTTTCAAAAATTTGATTGTACTTCCCGTCATTTTGGCAAACAAGCAAAATTGCCCTTTAATAATAGTGACTATTTTTCTTCTGCACCTTTTGATCTTATACATTCTGATATTTGGTGTCCTACACCGGTTCCCACTGAGGGGGGATCTAGATATTTTGTCATATTTGTGGATGATTTTTCTCGATATACTTGGATTTATCTGCTTCACCATAGGTTTGAACTTGTGTCTATTTACCAAACATTTCATAAAATGATTGAAACACAATTTAATCGCATAGTCAAATTCTTTCGATCAGATAATGCCCAAGAATATAATGATAAATCTTTCCTATCCTTTTTAGACAGTCATGGTACCCTTCCTCAGTGGTCTTGTCCTTACACCTCTCAACAAAATAGTAGTGTAGAACGAAAACATCGTCACATTCTTGATGTTATCCTCACCTTTCTCATTTCTGCTTTTCTTCCTGAGCGCTTTTGGGGTGAGGCAGCACTCACTGTTGTGTACACCAATAATCGTATTCCTTCACCAACTACGCATAACAAATCACCATTCGAGCTTCTCTATGGTCAAACCCCGACTACTCCTCTCTTCGGGTTTTTGGTTGTGCTTGCTTTGTCTCTCTTCCTCCTCATGAACGAACAAAGCTTCAGCCTCGTGCTCATGTCTGTTGTTTCCTTGGTTATGGTGTCTCTCAAAAGGGGTTTCGCTGCTATGATCCCATTTCTCATCGGCTTCGTGTTTCTCGTCATGTTGAGTTTTGGGAACATCGTCCTTTCATAAGTCTTCAACAGTTTCCTGCATCCTTTTCCTCAGAGTCTCCCATTTTTACCGATCTTTTCCTCCCTCTCTATCCTGAACTTGTGGAGGATTCTTCGACATTAGTTGCCTCTCCAGATGACTCATCTTCGGTTTCATCCATGGTATATGACCCGCTTATCTTGGATCCTATGGCACCACCCTCTCCTGAGTTACCTGTTGGTCCTGAACTTTGTCGTTCCACCTGGGTACGCATTCCTCCCCCTTATCTCATTGATTATCACTGCTCTTTTGCTTTTGCCACCCTCTATGAACCTCACACCTATCGTGAGGCCCAAACTGACCCTCTTTGGCAGTAAGCTATGAACGAAGAACTAGATGCCCTTCATAAGAATCATACTTGGGATATGGTTGATTTGCCTCCTGGTCAGTCTGTAGTAGGTTGTAGGTGGGTTTACAAGATCAAGACCAAGGCTGATGGATTTGTTGAACAATATAAGGCTCGCCTCGTTGCCAAGGGCTTTACTCAAGAATATGGCATTGACTATGAGGAAACATTTGCTCCTATTGCTCGCCTTACATCTGTCAGATGTCTCATTGCTGTGGCTGCTGTTTGCCATTGACCTCTTTATCAAATGGATGTGAAGAATGCTTTCCTCAATGGAGACCTCTAAGAAGAAGTGTACATGCAACCACCCCCTGGCTATCCACACTTAGGCAGTCAAGTTTGTCGCCTTTGTCGTGATCTTTATGGCCTCAAGCAGGCTCCTCGAGCTTGGTTTGAAAAGTTTAGCTCAGTTGTTGCTCAGCAGGGTTTCACTTCTAGTCCTCATGACACTGCTCTTTTTGTCTGAAGATCCTCTGTTGGTATCATTCTTATTCTTCTTTTTGTTGATGATATGATTATTACTGGAGATGATTCTGCATGTATTCGCTCTCTTCAGCACTTCCTTAGTCAGCATTTTGAGATGAAAAATCTGGGCACTTGTAGCTATTTTCTTGGGCTTGAGGTTACCTCATCCTCTGATGGATACTATCTCTCCTAAGCTAAATATGCTTCTGATCTTCTCTCCAAAGCCGGTATCACCGACAACAAGACTGTTTCCACTCCCTTGGAATACAATGCAAAGCTCACACCCTTGGATGGTGAACCTATATCTGATGCTACTTGCTATCGTCAGTTGGTGAGTAGTCTGATCTATCTCACTGTTACTCGTCTGGATATCTCACATGCCGTGGGTATGGTTAGTAAGTTCATGGATGCCCCTCGTTTGGTCCACTATGCTGCAGTTCTTCAGATTCTCCGATATGTCAAGGGCACACTTTATCATGGTCTTCACTACTCCTCTCGGTCTTCTCTCGAGCTTTATGCTTATTCAGATGCAGACTAGGCAGGGGATCCGACTGATCGATGCTCTATTATAGGTTTATGTTTCCTATTGGGTACTTCTCTTGTCTCATGGCGTAGCAAAAAGTAGGATGTGGTTTCCCATTCTAGTATTGAGGCTGAGTATCGTGCCCTTGCCGACACCACCTGCGAGCTTGTCTGGCTTCGCTGGCTCTTGGCTAACATGGATGCTCCACAGTCTACTGCCACTCTTCTTTATTGTGACAATTGTAGTGCCATCTACATTGCTCATAATGATGTCTTCCATGAATGCACTAAGCACATTGAGATTGACTGCCACATCACTCACCAGCATCTCAAGAAAGGCAATCTCAAGTTGGTCTCCATCTCCTCTGCTGACTAGCCTGCTGATATTTTCACTAAGACTCACCCGCCTGGTCATCTTCGAGATCTTATATCCAAACTCCAGTTGGCTTCCTCCTTGCCACCTCGAGTTTGAAGGGGGATGTTAATGTATAGCTTAGACTAGATTAGCCCATTGGGTTTGGCCCAGTATACTGTACTTGTACTTTACTCATATTACTTGTACTACACACATACCTAGCCTATATAAGGCTCTCTATTGTACATTATTGTTCACATAGAATATATAGATTATTCAGTCTTTCTCTCTCACTTTATATTCTTAACATATCTGAACTTTTAAAGGTTTAAATTTTTTATTGTTGGGGTATAGTTTGTTTGAATCAACAATTTCAACCCTCCTTGCTCTTACAAGGGAAAGAGGTTCGCATATAAGTTAAGAGGTCATTGGTCTTGTAACTTGAAAATTTTGGCTTTGATTTGTCATTTTGGTCACGTTTCTTTAAGAATGTGAGCATGGAAGTCTTTCTAACGTTTTCTATTTTAAAAGTTAAAACACTTTCTTTAAGTTCAAACATTTGATAAAGCTAAAGAAGTAGAATGGATGTGAAGTATGCAATGAAAACAGCTTAACATTACAAAGGTTTTTACCACCAAATTTTCTTTTACCCCTTTACTTTGTTGCTGATCAACCTTTGAATTGGTCTTGACATAAGAGAAAAACTTTACTGGCCATGTAGGGTCTTTAGTAATTCTGCATAAACCAGGAATTTTGACCATGTCATGAGTTTCGTTTGATATTTTAGGATTTAGGAAATGAAAATATTGGATTTTGAATATAGATATTTAAGGTAAGGAAGTTGATTCTGTACCGTACCGGCCGGTACTGCCGCTATTTACCGTTCCAATAGCTCCATCGGTACAGAAAGATAGTTGTTTCGTTCCAGTTTAAATACCAGCCATACCAGATCGTTCCGGCCATACTGGAAAAAATACCACATTTCGGCCGGTAAATGCATACCTGACCGAAACAAGAAAAAGAAGAAGAAGAAAAAAAAAAAA
The DNA here is from genome assembly GCA_014183005.1 of Castanea mollissima. Lineage (NCBI taxonomy): Eukaryota > Viridiplantae > Streptophyta > Magnoliopsida > Fagales > Fagaceae > Castanea > Castanea mollissima. The sequence goes on along the minus strand of JACAVU010000002.1, from coordinate 42,934,471 downwards.
AAACATTCTCACTCTCTCATCTCTCCACTCACCGGTGTCACTCGAATGATCTTCTTGACTTGCAAAACCGGCGTTCTCTTTCTCTCTATTAGATTTACTTTCTTTTTTCTCCGGCGTTCTCTTTCTCTCTTTCCTCCAACGTTATCTTTCTCTCTGATTAGCTTTCTCTTTCCTCTTTCCTGGTGCGTCCAACTGAAGCTAGCCTTGATTTGCTTTCAGCTTCTTTAAACAGCCAATGACAGCTTGCAAAGTTTATTAATAAAGTCAAAAGTAACTTTTTTATGTCAGATTTTTTTTATTTTTTTATTTTCCAGCCCCTAAAACCTATAAAAGTCCTCTCAAATGTCAGTTGTTTTATTTTTTTGTTTAAGCCCTTAGCTAGTTCACGTGAAAGGTAAGCTTTCTCTTTTTTTTTTTTTTTTTTTTGAGAAGGCGTGAAAGGTAAGCTTATTATTTTAAATTTAACTTAATTTTTAATTCTTTTTATAGATATAGATGTATAAACTTGGGCTTGGGCTTGGGCTTGGGCTTGGGCTTGTGTTGGGTTTAAGATTACAAATTAGTTTAATCTATGAATTTATATATATATGGGCTTTAAATACTATATATATATATATAGTGGTAAATCCGAAATGGTACACCGGTATTGACCGGTATCCAAAATATATCGTATCGCTAGTCAAATCGGTACAGTCTCCAGTACGATATTGACTCCCTTGATTTAAGGAGTAGATGGCTTTTTGGTGTCGTAACATTGAATTATTTGAATGTGAAATAAAGAAAGATAAATCCCAGCTACTCCCACTTTCCTAAGCAATCACATCCTATTGCCAATCCTTTTCCTAGAAACACTGGGCTCACAAAAAAGCTTTTCCTAGGAAGATTACAAAAGAGTTCTCAAGGATAAAATGAGTGTTGGTAAAAAAAGACAAAAAAAGAAAAAGAAAAAGAAAAAAGAGAGAGAAGAAGATAAACTTATTAATTGACATCTGGGCTTATATCAAATAATGGAAAGAGGGATAAAATAAAGTGATCAAAGATATGGTTGTTTGAAATTATCACATAGTAGTCGAAAGAAGGACAAAATGTCAAAATCTAGAAATTAGCACCAAGCAAAGAAAGAGAGATTGGGGGAAAAAAAAAAATCTAGGACCACAATTTATTTCATAACTTCTTTTCTGCAATTGTGATGTAGATGAGTGTGACTAGTCGAAAAGAAACGGTGGTTCATGTATAAGTCATAGACAACCATTTACAGTTTATCATGTTGAAGTTATGACAAAACAGTTGTAAAATAGTTTGTAGTCTTAGAACTACTTGAGTTTCTTAGACTTCATTTAAGAGTTTATAAGAGAATGGAATGTAATGATCATAGGAGAATGGAAATGAATGGAATGGAATAGAATTAAGTAACCATCATTAAATATTTTGAAATAAAGGAATGGAAATGAATGGAATGTAAGTAATCTTGTTTAGGAGTAATATAGAAGGAATGGAATGAAATCATTTTATGATAACATTACTAGTAGACCCTTATTTTAAAATAAATGGTTGAATATATTGGGAGTTTTAGTAAAAAATTTATTAAATCTAATTCCATTTCCTCTCATTCCTCCTAATTTTGGAAGAAATGAAAATTTGAGGTTATAAGAGAATAGAGAAGAATGGGTATTCCCTCCTATCTATTCCATTCCCTTCCACTTAAACTCCCAAAAAAGGGAATTGACTTTCCATTTCCTCCATTAAAACTCCCAAACTAGGGAAGAGAAGAATATTCTAAAATTATTCTTTTCATTCCATTCCATTCACTCCTCTCAAACGAGGGCTTAGAGTTAGCCAAGCTTGAAAAACAAAAATTTCAAACTAGATTTCATTAATCCATGATCAGCTACCTATAATAGTAAATTACAGCAGGTTCCAGTTAGCTCAATTGGTAAAATTTATGACAATTGAATAAGAGATCTGAGGTTCAATCCCCGCTTACAAAAAAAATTATTGGTGTTTTGATTTGATAATAAAGAGTATCACAGGAGCAGACGTCATATGTTGAAACACTCTATAAAAAAAAAATGACAAAACAGTTGTAAAATAGTTTGTAGTCCTAAAACCACTGGAGTTTCTTAGAGTTAGCCAAGCTTGGAAAAAAAAATTTCAAACTAGATATCATTAATCCATGATCAGCTGCCTATAATAGTGAATTATGGAAGCTTTAAATAGGGCTCCCAATCAGATATTAGAAGAAAAGGAAATAACTTTATACCCAAGTAAGCAATGGAAATAATTCACAATTAATTACGTTAAATACAAGCATTAGAGAAGATAAAATTTTAATTCTAAAAAGTATCAACGTCCAATAACATCAATCTGTGTTAAGTATGATCAATCAGATCAACAAAAAATTTTGGTGCTCACACCAACTAGGACTTTTGAGAACAAAGAAAATTAAGCACTTACCAAACAGAAAAATGTCTCAAAATAAATATAAAATAAGAATCATAGACATTTGATAGGCTCCGCTCCATAAAATCTAGAAATTACAGGAATACCTTTGTTATAGTAAAACCTAATTAAAATTGTACTAGTAACTTTCTACCTTAAACAAACTTAGAACTTTTTTTTTTGATAAGTAGATAGTAGGAGAAAAGGAGGTGCGATTTGGACAACAAACATCACAAAGAAACTAGAATGTAGTCTATTAAAGGTAACTAGATGACCCCACATTGAAACTAGATCACAATTCTTGAATTTCAATGTATTTAATTTTGTTTTTCCTAGAACTATGACGGTTGCATCCGTCTCCCTTAGTTGGTGCAAACTGGAGCTTGAGCTTTGAAATGTTGAAGTACTAATGTCCTCAGTTTATTAAACAGCATCCTTAGAGCGACATTACAAGAATGACTTTGATACTTCACCTTCTTTGTTGGAGGTAGCAATGATAAGATTGGTAGTTCCTTTTCTGTTTTCAACTATGGCATCAAATTTATCAAGAATGAAAAATCAGATTTGGTATTGTTCCTTGTGTAATTATGTATAACTCAAGCAAAAAAAAAAAGTTAGAAATTGAATGTGATGACGTTCCCATTCATGCCAATCTTTTTTTGACTCGCATTCCAATTTCCAAGTTCCCTTCGGACAACATGGATGACAATCCTACCCTCCTGCTCTGTGATCTCTACTCTCATGATACTATCTTCTTTTGTTTTGATTTCGGCATGTTGTAGCTTAATATGTGTAGCTAACTAAGTTGTAATCGGCATAGAAATAGACATAATAGTAGCGAATTTCTCTATATGTATTTCTTCAATAGCAGTTTCAATACCTTCTTGGCTCTCCTATTCTTGCTCAAAATTCCACACATCATGCAATTCAAGAGTTTTCTTTTTATCAAAGGTTTCGTCTGTAAACCTTTCAGGTTGCTGTTTCAACTCATCTTCAGGTCGTCTAGTCGTTAGGACTAGCTGTTTAGTTTATGGTTTGAATTATTTTGACTCATCTATTTCTTTAGCATCTTAGATTTCAACTCTCGGCCTGCTTCCGAATTGAATAATAGTCATACATTTACCTTTTACTACTATAGACTGAATAAATACAAATCATAGCAAAAACAAATCACAAGACAGCAAGAGATTTTACCCAATTTCTCTCTCACAGTAGAGAGCTCGGTGCCTCTCTCTCCTCTGATGTCTCTCCTCTCTATCTACGACGTGTTCTTGTGGTTGTGAGAAAATCCTCTGCTCTTTAATAATTCAGTTGTGGTTCTTGCTTTTTAATTTCGAAACTAAGATACTAGAAATTAATTGATTAGCAGTGTTTGTACAACCTACTGATGTATGAAGTAAAAAAATTGTGAAAGAATGTGCAAAAGTGGTTCCCCCCCAAACATGATACTATCTCACTCAAATCTTGTTTGTTGTTTTGCATGCGTAATGGTTAATAAAGGTGTGAACAAAACAAATGTGTTAGGTATAGAGCAATCAATAATGTGAAAAGAATACTGTATCCAAAAAGGAAGAAAATGATAAATATATTTTGAAAATGTATAATGTGAAAAGAATAAAAATCACTCTTGAGTCTTAAAGTGTTGAAGAATAGGAACTCATGCCTAAAGCTCACAACCTATTACACGTTAACAGCACTCTCAAACTCAAGGTGGGTGTGAGATCAATTTGAGGTTGTCAACTAAAGCACAAAAGCGTCTCTTAGGATGTGACTTGGTGAAGATATTTGCAAGTTGATTTTTTGAGGAGATCGAGAATTGCTTGAAAGCACTATGGATAAGATGATAACGGATAACATGACAATCAATTTAGATGTGTTTAGTCCATTCATGACTCAAGGTGGGTGTGAGACCAACTTGAGGTTGTCAACTAAAGCATAAAGGCATCCCTTAAGATGTGACCTAGTGAAGATATTTGCAAGTTAATCTTTTGAGGAGACCGAGCACAGCTTGAGAGCACAATAGACAAGATGATAACGGGTAAAATGACAATTGATCTCGATGTGTTTAGTTTGTTTATGGAAGATATCATTGTGAGTAATGTGAATGACACTTTGGTTGTCATAGTAAAGAGGAGTAGCAAAGGATGTGGACACGCCTAAGTCCTTAAGAAGTCATCGTAACCAAAGGAGCTTAGATGTGGTATCAGTAATGGCACGATATTCTGTTTCAGTACTAGAGCGGGCCACAAGGGTTTGTTTCTTACTTCGCTAGGAAATTAGAGAAGAATCAAGAAAAAAGCAATAACTAGTGGTGGACCTGTGATTAGTGGGATCTCCTACCCAATCAGTATCAGAGAATGCACAGAGAACAAGAAGAGACTAAATAGAGTAGAAAAGACCATGGAAGAGAGTGCCCTTCAGGTATTGAAGAATGCGTGGAGCATCAGTATCGTGAGTCGATCGTGGAGCAGACAGATACTAGTTTACCTAGTGAACAACATAAGAAATGTCTGGACAAGTGACACGTGAGATAAACTAGGCTGCCAGCCAATCATTTGTAAAGAGAGGGATTAGAAAATGTCAACAGTTTTGTTATCAGTGAGTCCAGCTCAAGACAAAAGTTCAGAAGCATAGTTGACCTGAGTAATATAAAGACCATTTGTGAAATGAGTGAATTCAAGACCCAAGAAGTAGTCGAGATGTTCAAGATCTTCTATCTCAAATTGCTGACTGAGAAAATCCTTGAGTTCTTGAATGCCACTGAAATCATCACTAGTTATGATTGATAGGCCAAAAACGTTTTGACCCCTTGAAATGAATTAAGTTGATTAATCAGCTAAGTTATTAATGAATCAAATTAACATGCAAAGCGCGTGGTAGCACAAACAAATCACCAATTAAACTAAGTATATAGCGGAAATTAAATGACACGGTGATTTGTTTACGAATGGGGAAAACCTACATGGCAAAAATCCCACCGGGTGATTTTAAGGTTACCACTCCCGAAATTCCACTATTATCACAACAAGCGGTTACAAGTAAAGAAATCCCAAGTACCTTACCAACCTACAGTTGAACCTTTACCTCAATACCTAATTGGACTTGTTCTGTAGTGACAATTTCTCCTTTCAATGCACGGCTCCCAAGTACGTGACTAACCAATTTGATGCGCGAATCCCAGTACACGGCTTACTCCTTTGCATGAATCCCAATACGTGACTAACTCTACAACAACCCTTTGAATGTTGTAGTTGATTTGCAGTAGCTTCATATAAAAACACCAATAAGATCTTCAATGTTGGTGCAAGAGACTTTGCTTGGTTACAAAACCCAAAGGCGTACAAGAAACGCAACAAGAACTCTTTCTTCTGTAGGAGGAGGCTAGGGTTTCAAAAAGAAAACCTTATGAAGCTCTATAGGGTTAGGTTTTTTTTTTCGACCTCCTTTAAATAGGAGCTTTAATGGGCTCTCCTATTCCAGATAGATTTACACAAACCTTGGGCTTTCCTAGTCCCATAAGAATTATACAAACCCATAAACAAATAGCCTTTTTAGAGTAAAAATGTTGCTGGCTATAAACTGAATCCCGTAAGCTCGATCGATCGGGACATCTGTCGAGCTTTAATGAATCTCGATAGATCGAGCTTCTGTCGAGGAGGTATCGAGACCTGCAGTTTGCACTTTTCTTGAGTCGTTTTTTAGTAATCTTCATGTCTTCCATTTAACCACTTGTAATGATCATCTTGAACCTACTTAGATTTACCCAAATACAAGTAAAGTGCGTTTTATCAAAAGATATGTCAATTACATAAAAATATGTCCCCAACAATCTCTCCTTTTGGCAATCCGTGACAAAACCACAAAAGTACATTGAATGTCCTAGAATACATTCTACTCAAGATTACAGTATAAATAAGCCTAGTCTAAAAGATCTTAACCTTGGAAGTTGCTGCAAGAAGAAGGTTCAGAATCTTGACTTGGCTTTAACTTGTCTTTCCTAAAAGGCACTAAACAAAACACATCAAGGTGCCATGTGGAAAATAATGATAAGTTAAACAAACAAGAAACATATGTATAAAAAGAGAAAAGAAACAGCACATGTGAGATAAAGAGTGAAACACATACATCATCACATATACCACTTGATAAGTATCATGTATGTAAAAATGGTTACAAAACCAAAAAGATACACAACACAAAAATATATCAATATCAATGTGTATCAAACTAACTCTCCCCCTAAGTTAGTTACATAAAAAAATTTCTTCTCTTTAACATGAAGTTCTCCCCCTAAGTCTATTACTCCCCCTAAGGAATGACATTCAATTCTCAAATTTCTCTCCTTTTTTGACATGATTGTCAAAGGGCATAAAAAGCCAAAAGACTTGACCAGAGATAGACTGAAAACAGATACAGAGGGAACAAGGAGAACAAGGAACCATAGACCTGCAAGAAAAGAAAAACAAGATGCTATGGACGCAAAGAAAAAAAAAATGAAAAACAAAGAAAAATGAAATGCATGTAAGGGTATCTCGATCGATCGAGAGGTGTCGAGAAGCTATCAAGCATACCTCGATGGATCGAGAAGCTATCGAGAATCTATCGAGGAGACAAGAGATGTCTTGATCGATCCATCTAGCTATCGAGAGGTGTTGAGATTGCGATAAGATGCAACTAAAGAGCTCGACAGATAAGCTAGGTATCGAGAAGGTGTCGAGATGGCTTAAAAACAGTTTTTCAAAGAGAAGAAAAACACAGATATGAATGCAATCAAACATACAACTCAGCCAATGATCCAATCAACATATTAGACTCTCAAAATCATCTCAACAATAATTTTAAGCACAGGGATCTCAGAAAAATACACTTACACACTAAACAAGTCTAACCGATTTTATATTTTAAAAACAAGTCAAGATAATTTAGTGAGTATACATCAACACATGTAAACCTTGTGATGGCCAAATCATATTATACCTGCACATGTATTAAGAGTAGCAAAGAATATTGCGTGTTGTGTGTGTAAAACATTGCAAGATTGCATAAATGTTTCTATGTTATGACAATTTGAGATATGAGAAAATCACTTTAATTCACACACAATTATAACTGTTTGATGGGGACTATCACCTTTGAGGTACATCCTATAACTCCCATATCTTCTAGAAAACACGTTTACAATCATATTTAAAGTATTTTTGATCTTTTTGCTTTTATTTTCTTTGCATATTTTCTTTTTATTAAGCAAACCAAGCATGGGTATATAAAAGAGAGAAAAGAAATACCGAATTATGTTAAGCTTTTGACATTGCATTTTTGCTATGCCGAAACATACATATGTTATTGACATTGCACTTTTGCTATGCTGAAGCATACAGATGTTAATCATGATTGGTAGGTAACAGTGGTGAGATGGTTATTTATGCATTTTTCTTAGGATTTTCTAGTCCTACCTGTTAAAAAGAGTGATATGAGTGTTAAGTTCAAGAGATCACTTAACTTTACTCATCACAAACAAAGAGCCACAAAACTCACTTGCTTAGTTGTGTATAGAGATGCTCATCTAAGTTATAAGAGATACAAAGTTTAGAAAACTCTGTTTCAAAGGTCATTTTAAGGTTCAGAAGAACCGATGTACACATACACACACTGTTTTTGTATTTTTCATTTTTTTTAAAAAAATTTTGAAAACAAAATATAGCAAAACTGAAAACAAATAAACAAAAACATGTTAAACAAAGCAAAACAATACATAAAAGAAAGATGCATATGCATGAAAGCAAGAAAGGAAAAAAAATGTAGATGCATGAAAGCATGATTCCAAAAGCAGATAAAAAATCAAGCAAAGAGAGTCCTATTGTGATAGAAAGAATTAAAGCAGAGGAAAAACAGAAAAGAAAATTAAGTCTTAGGATCCTTCCTCACACACACAGCACGAGTCTTTGACTGTGAAGATGAAAATGCACGTGTTCTAGTATGATAGCTAAAGGACATAGAGGAATTAGAATTCCCCTAAAATTGAGTTAAAAAGCTCAAAGCTTTTAATAATTCACCAAGAATAGGTACAAAGCCTTTAGACAAAGGATGAGACCTATTGGACACTCGCTTATGAGGAAACAACTTGAAACAATTAGGCCGAGTGTGACCGGAAGCACCACAATGGTGACAAACGTGAGTAGTTTTGGAGCTACTCGGCTTCCTAGAAGGAGGTCTAACCTTAGAGGTTGACAGAGCTCTCAACTTCGGACAATTTGACCTAATATGACCAACAATATGACAATGATGACAAGTGGGGACAAATTTAGAATTTTTATTCAACCTAGGAGGAGTTTTAGACATAGGTTTAGAAACTTCAGTGTTAACATCAGATTGTTTACCTTTGTTTATCTTAGCAATATTAGCCTTCAACTCTTCATTATTCCTTTTAAATGAGGGAATATAAAAATATTTTTCTTTTGAGTTAGGCTCAACAACAAGTTTGACACTAGTTAAATTTTCAAGTTCAGTTTTAATTCAACCAGTTGCTTTTCCAAACTCTTAATTTTATCCACCTGTGATGAAATTTGATTTTTAAAATTCTCATTCAAATTATTGGCATCATCCAATTTTGCAATTAAATCATCTTTTTCAAGTTTGACATTTTAAACTTAGCTTTTAATTTTGCAGAACATTCAATAGATTTCATACAAAAATTATAAAGCTTGCAATAGGCATCTTGAATATCATCATCATCATTCAACACAAGATTATGTAAATCAAAACAATCAAGAGTTTCTATGACAACAGGGGTCAATGGATCACACAATAGAGATTAAACCCTAATCAGAGTGTGCCTGCTATAATACCACTTGATAGGCCAAAAACGTATTAATCCTTTGTGATGAATTAAGTTGTTTATTTAGCCAAGTTATTAATTAATTAAATTAACATGGAAAGTGCGTGGTAGCATAAACAAATCATCAATTAAACTAAGTATGCAGTAAAAATTAAATGACATGGTGATTTGTTTACGAATGGGGAAAACCTACACGGCAAAAACCTCACTGAGTGATTTTAAGGTCACTAGTCATGAAATTCCACTAGTATCACAACAAGCGGTTACAAGTAAAGGAATCCCAAGTACCTTACCAACCTACAGTTGAACCCTTACCACAATACCCAATTGGACTTGTTCTGTAGTGAAAATTTCTCCTTTCAATGCACGGCTCCCAAGTACGTAATTAACCAATTTGATGCACGGATCCCAGTACGCGGCTTAGTCCTTTGCATGAATCCCAGTATGTGACTAACTCTACAACAACCCTTTGATTGTTGTAGTTGATTTGCAGTAGCTTCATATAAAAACACCAATAAGATCTTCAATGTTGGTGCAAGAGACTTTGCTTGGTTACAAAACCCAAAGGTGTACAAGAAACGCAGCAAGAACTCTTTCTTCTGTAGGAGGAGGCTAGGGTTTCAAAAAGAAAACCTTATGAAGCTCTATAGGGTTAGGTTTTTCTTTTTCCACCTCCTTTAAATAGGAGCTTTAATGGGCTCTCCTATTCCAAATAAATTTACATAAACCTTGAGCTTTCCTAGTCTAATAAGAATTATACAAACTTATAAAAAAATAGCATTTTTAGAGTAAAAACGTTGCTGGCTGTAAACTGAATCCCGTAAGCTCGATCGATCGGGACATCTGTCGAGCTTTAATGAATCTCGACAGATCGAGCTTCTGTCGAGGAGGTATCAAGACTTGAAATTTGCACTTTTCTTGAGTAGTTCTTGAGTAATCTTCAAATTTTCAATTTAACCACTTGTAATGATCATCTTGAATCTACTTAGATTTACCCAAATACAAGTAAAGTGCGTTTTGTCAAAGGATATGCCAATTACATAAAAATATGTCCCTAACAATGATCATATCATCCATATATATGAGAAGCAAAATGGTGCCTTTGTTGGTGCGACGAAGAAATAAGACAGAATCATAATGACTAGCAATGTAACCCAAACAAGAGATGGTAGGGCTGAATTTGGAAAACCAATCTCGTGGAGCTTGTTTAAGGCCATAAAGTGCACGTCGAAAGTAACAAACTTTGTTCGGTTCAATAGAGAGACTAAGAGGAGGTTGCATATAAACTTCTTCACTTAAATTTTCATTAAGGAATGCATTTTGACATCCATCTGTAAAAGGTCCCATTTACTAGTAACGGTAACAGCTAAGAAGGCACGAACAGATGAGATTCAAGCAGCCAGAGCAAAGGTATCTTCATAATCAATCTCATAATCAATCTCATAATCCTGTGTAAAACCTTTTTCCACAAGACGAGATTTATATCGCTCAATGGATCCATTAGAGTAAGTCTTGATCTTGTAGATCTACTTACAACCAACCATAGAGTTCCCAGGAGGGAGAGTCACCAAATCCCAAGAATGGTTCTTAGTTAATGCATCAAGTTTCTCTTTCATTGCAATCTGCCATAAAGGGTTTGTGGAGGCCTTACGATAGGTGTAAGGCTTGTGCAATGTAGCAAGGGCAGTATAACAATGATAGTTAAATAAATGTACAAGAATGGATCATACCCAAGTTGAGTGACGAGGTGGAATGTCTTATGCAAGATCTTCTAGTAGGCAGGAGTAGGAGCAAGGGACCCAAGCTTAGGGTTGGGTGGCTTATCTTCGACCTATTCATCTTCCACCTGTTCATTAGAGGGTGATCTAGGAGAAGTATCAAAAATATCTGGTGGTTGGACAGAGAAGTCTATTGGAGGATCAAGAGTAACTATAGAAGGAATATGTGGCTTATTTGGAAAAAGATCTAAGACAAAAGGGGTAGATAGAGAGGCATGGATATGAGAGAGCTCGACAAAGGAGCTATGTTCCCAAAAGACAACATTGCGGGAGATACGAAGGCAATGAGAGACAGGATCATAACACCGATACCCCTTTTGAGTTTTTCCATAGCCAAGAAAAAAAAAGTCTAGACCAAGGTTTAAGTTTGTTTTGCTCATGTGGCTAAAGAACAACGAAACAGGTAGAATCGAAGGAGTGAAGGTGGTGATAGTCTAGAGGTGACCCAAAAAGGCACTCAAATGGAGTTTTATTTTGGATGATAGCACTAGGAATGCGATAATAGCATGAAAAACATGAAGAGTAGTTTTGCCCCAAAAAGGAGCAGGAACTTGGCAGAGAGAAGGTGAGCACGAAGAGTATCAAGAATATGATGAAATTTTTGTTCGGCTCTACCATTTTGCAGAGAGGTACCTGGACAAGTTAATTGATGAACAGTACCATAGGAATGTAGAACAACATGGAAAGCATATTGAGTGTATTCAAGAGTATTATCAGATCAAAAAATTTTGATACTTTTTGAAAATTGTGTTTCAATCATTTTTGCAAAGTTAGAATATAGTTGCAATAATTCAAAATGATATTTCATATGAAAAATCCAACTATAGCGGTAATAATCATCAACAATGACAACAAAATATCGAGATCCACCAATACTAGAGACAGTGGAAGACCCCTAGACATTAGAATGAATTAGGTCAAAGATATTAGTGGACATTGATTCACTAGTATTGAAAGGCAAAACTGGTTGTTAACCTAACTAACATGAAACACAAATAAAATTTTTTGTGGACATTGAACCTAACCAACCTCTTGAAGCCAAGTGTTGTATTCGAGAGCAAGATGCGTGACCAATTCGAGCATGCCAAAATGCAAGGGAAGGAATAGAAGAAATTGCAGCAGTAACAGAAATAGGACCAACAGGTGAAAGACGAAGGTTGTCCATGGGAAACATATGCCCAACTCTGGGACCTGTCCCAAGGTCTTGGCCCGTCATTGAATCCTGCACAATACACCCAGAATCATCAAAGGTAGTGCGATAACCCAATTTAACTAATTTTCCAATAGAAAATAAATTGTAAGAAAGGTTAGGAACATCAAAGACCCCAGGAACTGAGGGGTTGGAGGCCGAGATAGAACCTATATTATGACCAAACATTGTGGAACCAATAGCTGTGCGAATATTAAGAGGGTGTGATGCAAGTTTAAGTTGAGAAAATAAGGATAAATGAGTTGTCATCCGGTTGCAACAAATGGAATCCATAAGCCAAAAGGAAGGGGACATACTAGATGAAACTGAGAGAGAAAAGGAATAGGAGCACTATCAACCATTGGTTGGATACTCATAGTGCTAGCAACAGTACAAGAAAAAATGGAAACAGTTGATTTGTTGTGTTGATAGCAAGTCTCAATATTATGGCCAAAACGTTTTCAAAAATTGCAAAAATGTTTTTTGGATTCTCGGCGATGATTGTTGCAATAAGAAGAAGACCTATCCTTAATCTTCATTTGGAAGCAAAATATACAAAAATGGACTGCAAAAATGAATTCTACACGAAAAATAGGACAAGGAGCACTTGGACTACAAAAAGTCAAACTTGCCAAAAAAGTCAACGGTCAAGCCCTAAAGTCAATAGTCAAATGGTCAACGGTCAACTGTTGTGAAAGTCAACAATGACGTAGGTAGGATGACGTCAGCAAATAGCTAGGGCTAATGTAAACAGTTGACGTCAGCAGATGAGTCAGCAAGGGCTGACGTGTCAGGTGATGACGTAACGGATGACGTTAGCGAGATTCCCAGTGGCGTGTGTAGCGCCTGATCTGGATGTGCTGAGCTTTTTCTAGTGCGTGGGGGCACGTGGAGTGTGTGGATGGATCTCCCCGATTTTCAACCGGCATGCGGGAGTGCGTGGTGTGTTTGATGTGGGCTGCCGAGGCTGAGTAGATTGGGCAACGATCTACACGATGATATGTGTTGTGTTCTGATCGGAGGCCTGAAGTGAAGATTTGAATAGGGCAATGATCTTTGTGGTAGAGAGCGAGCTTCTTGCGGTGAAGATTCAACCTTGTGGACCTCTGACGGTGGCGGAGCAATCAAGTGAGGGCACCAAGAACAAGGTTTACTGATAGTGGTGGCTCTAGGAATTTTTCTTATGGTGTTCCTTAAAAAGCATATATTACACAATCTAATAAAAAGAGAAATTTATATATTGACAATAACTATAATAAAAAAAACACGCAAATACATAAAATTTACAATTTGCTTTTATGAGTTTTCATATTCTAAAATCGTTGTATAATAGTCTCATTGCCTAACATAATTTTTTTTTTTTGTTGTCTTTGATAATGTATTGGTCAGTTACTCTTATGCCTTTACTACCTCTACTTGTCCATTTCTCCAACTCAAATATCCAACCTCATAGCCCCATGACCCTCATCCACCCCCCACTCAACAGACAAGACTCATAAGAGCCAATCAACATCACACAAAATATTAAAGATATAAAACATTCACAACACACAAAATTCACAATACACAACACGACAAACTCACAAACCAATAAAGTCAAAATGTCAAATAAAGGCAATTAGACATAAGATATAGTTATTCAATTCCAAAGAGAGAACAACAACATTTTTCAGTTCAAAGAGAAATAGAGAGAGAGCTCTGCTTTCACTCTCAGAGCACAACAAAGATGTAAGATAAGATAGAGAAAAAGGGAGAGAAGTAGAGAACTAAAATACCTTGAGGTGTGGCAACACAGCAGCACGTCGAGGACTCGAGGACAAGCCAAGGCAATCTCTGATCCGATCTCCCCGTCGCTGATGTCGATGTGCTTTGGGACCAGGGGTGGGTGGGGGGTCTGTTGCTGTTGCTCAAGGCCAACGGCACAACGCGATCACTTTCTCTTATCTCCAATCCGATCTCGCCGTTGTCGATGGCCCGATGTGCTCTATTGCTAGGTTTGAGGTGGAGGCGCCGATGTGCTTGATGTCGTTGATGAGGTTCTTTTTCCTTTAGGTTAGGATTTCCATTTTGCTTTACCATTTGATCAATCGGAGTACACGTATTGGTTGTATTGGGTATTTAGTTAATAAAAAATTAATTATTTTGATTTAAAAATCTGTTTGGGTCTATATAGGATTCATCTTGGGCTTTTTTTTTCTTGGGGTCTATTGGGCATTTGGGTTTTTTTTTTTTTTTTTTGAGATTTTAATTCAAAATTTTTTTTGGGCTTTTTCTTTTTGTTTGAAAGTAGAAGAAATTATGGAGTAAAATTTAATTTTATTGGCATAAAAAAAACTGAAGGTGTTCCCAAATTTTTTTTGAAGGGTAGACAATTAAAAAATTTTAAATTATTATATATAATTTTTTAATGTGGTGCCGTCCTTGTTTACTGACCGGAGAAGTTAAGGCAACGAAAAATACCAATAAAGACAAGACTGCAAAAAACAAGAAAATTAGAGCAGTAGCTCTGATACCATGTTAGAAATACTAAATGAATGTATTATATTTCTCAAGTAATAAAATATATAAGAGTGTCTTTATAGAAGAGGCAAAGTGTGTAGTATGTAGTACAAATATGTATATAGTACAAATAAACAAGGTGAGCCTAAAGCCCACAACCTATTACACGTTAACATTATTAATATTGTCTAAATTATAACTTCTTGTTAGATTGAGGGATGAGTGATGTTAAACTATTAAGGGCCATTTTGTTTGGTCAACCCACTTATTTGAGATGCTTTAGTGTGTTTTTATGGTGCTTGCAGTGAAAAGCGTTTTGTTACAAAGGATCACGATCCATTGAACACCATGTTTTACTTTTCCTCTGATAAATAGGATGTGACCATGGAAACTTGCATACTTACTTTCATGTGCATGTCATCACATGAAACTTGTTCCATTTATGACCACTGCAGAGAAAAAAAGCAGCTTCAACCTCGAGCATTGCATGACAGTAACTAATTTTATTTTTTGGTGGTGTAAATAGTGTAGAGGTTCATTCCTTCTTTTGTCATTCTCTTTCTTTCTTAAAAAATCTTAATATGCCGCTTATTTTAAGGCCTTTCCTGATGTTTCTTTTTGCTGTGTCAATGTTAGGTTCAAAGATTACACTAATGCTTGCTATAAGGGTTTTGCTCTGTTCCATCAGAATACATGACAAATTTATCATGTAAAGGTATTGCTGAAAACTTGAAATTTAGGCATTAATATACTTCAGGTCATGAATAAGTAATGAAGCTATTGGTCCTCATAGCATAGCGATATATGTAACATATTAACAATTTCTACATTAGTGGCGGAGCCAAAATTTTAGTTTAGGAGGGCAAAATTAAAAAAACAATATTAAAAGTGAAATTAATTTAAAAAATATTAATCAACAATAATAACAAAATGAATAAAAAAAATTGTAAGAAAATATGAATATATTTCATTTATCAAAATAAATAAACAAAAATAACCAATTTTTAGTCATGACTACTACAAATTTTACAAATTGATGTAGTAAAAATATGATTAGTGTTATTTAAATAATATAATGAATATATGTTTGAAATTATTTTTTGTGGCTGGTGACATCTCAATTTGTAAGATATAAGTAATAAAATTTGCAATATTTCTAACATCACTCAACAATAAAATGTTGTGAAATGTATCGTAGTGAAAATGGTGAAAATAATGATATTAAATAAAAAAAAAAAAAACTAAAATAGGTGCAAAACGTGGGACAGACAAAAGGTTATCTGGTTTAGTCTTTTGAGAATAACTTCTTTTTCTTTTATTTTTCCTATGACAGAGTCACTTTCAAGTGGGAGTCCTTTTTTTCATTTTTTTTTTCTCTGTGTCAGTGAGTAACTACTTTAGAGTAGACTACGGGTGTGTTTGGATACTATTTATTTTGCTAAAAACTGAAAACATTATAGCAAAATAATTTTTAAATGTGTGAATAGTGCAGTGGGACCTATTTTTAATGAAAGTTTTGCTAAAAAAAGAGGTTTGTGGGTTCCGTAAACAATGCATGGGACCCACTGGAAAGCTGAAATGCGTTTCTAAAAAAAAAAAAAAAAAAGCCAAAATGCAAACGCACTAGAAATCACCAGTATCCAAATGGGTACTACATATGCAAGGAAATTTTAGGAGTCAAGGAGGGCAGGTGCCCCCCATGGCCCCCCTCTGGCTCCACCCCTGCAATACATTATTTTCTATTTTGAAAAGGACAAAATTTAGTAACAAAATTAGTTGTAATCTAAGGTTACAACCTTATTCAATATCATTAACATTGCTACATATTTCAAAAATCTAACCATTGGATTGTATTTTCTTTATGCCCTTAATACATATATCAAATTTTGTACAAATCAAATATTATTTGCTATATAATCTACAAGATTATATTTTACACATAATTTTAAACTACAAAAATTTGCAATTTAAACAACTTATTGATGACATAGTTATTAATCTTTAATTTTCTAGAAATTTAATAAACATGGTGGATATAAAAAGAAAATATAATCTAATGATGGATTTGTCAAAATTCACCTCTAACAAAAAGATATTAAATAAGGTGTAGTTTTAAGCTATATCCAATTTTGTAACTAAATTTTTTCATTTTGAAAATAGTAGATGTCCTTTTTAGTTGACATATTTGATACTGGGTTGCTATGGCAGAATATGCAAAATTTTGTTTTAAAATCAGTTGAGTTGATTTGTGGAGAAATGCTAAGCTCGGGCAGTCTAGCTACGCTTGCGGCGTTTTCTCTGACGAAGGACATAAATAATGTTCAATGTACAATAGTTTAATGGCTAAGATTATTTTCTTCTAAGCTTTATGATAAGTTCTGGATTTTTTTTTTCTTCAGTTTCTACGAATTATTTGTTGCTGGGTTGACCATTTGAAACATTCTCCTGGCAGAGGAATATCTTACAAGTTGTCCCTAAGAATCTATGGTTAATAGAGAAAGCTTTATTTAATCACAGTTATAGCCTCTTCATTTTGCTGACATGAGATATCATTAGTTGAGATTGATCCGGACTAAGAATCATGGCAATGAGATTCTTAGTGGTTGCAAAGCTTATTTTGCCATATAGCGGGCTAGCTTTTAATATTTAATCCCATGTATATTGGTTCCTTCAAGATTGCTCCCTAAAAAATTGATTGCCTATACTAATGAATCATTGTAGAGACGAGAATATGAACGAAAACTATAGAGATTTTTTTTTTTTTTTTTGATATATCAATAGTCTAAGGTGGGGAAATTTGAATTTAGGATTTTTTGTCAGAAACACTAGGAGGTGCTAGTCAATTGAGTTTAGCACTAACGTAATTGGTTTTCAAATGTTTGCACACAATTTTTGTGAAGCATTATTGATATATAGGTATATTTACATTACATATTAGTTTCGAACTTTTTATGCTTTCCTAATAACCAATTCTCAGATTGCAGAATGATTTCCTCCAATTTATGCAAGTTAATTATCCCCAAGAGTTAGGAGGTCAATCAATTGCATGTGTTGTGCTATGTTGCAAATGTAGTGGTCTATTATTTACTACTGTAGAATTAGAAGTTCTCTTGGTCCGGCTTTGGCAAAACAAATGATTTTAAAATGAATATTGCAATTATTTGAATCTGGCTTGCATTTAATTAAAGTAGACTTAGTAGACAAGCCACTAGCACACATACAATATATAGTTTTTATGCCATTTATAAAGGTATGTCTCAACTCTCAAGTGCCTTTCTGTTCCTCATTCTGGATCCTCATGCCATCAATGTATGTCTTCCCATTGAGTTCACGTGAGAGATATCCCCTAAAATAATCAGCAACGCCCATTCTTTTAAACAATGCTGGAGATTCTGGAGTAATAAGGCTTGGTGCTGGACCCATATCTGCTTCCAGGCTTGGGCTATAAAATGTGGCCACAGAGAGCCTTTCCTTTGCTGAGTTAACAGTTGCCCGATGCTCGATGCTACGGTAAATTCCATTCGTCACAATCTGCCAAATAATTCATGGAAACCAATAATGGTAGTTTTGGTAGCTCATGATTTTGTTTGATTCTAGATAAGGTGTCCAAATGAAAAAGAAAGAACAATTAAATATAAGGTAAGAATTGGGTCTCGTGTCCAGTTGCACTGGACCCATTCAAATGATCCTAATTGTCTACTGTTGGATATATATCATTATTTTAATGAGTCTAGTGCAATTAGACATGAGATCCAATCCAAGTCCTTAGATATAATTTTCAAAATATTCTTGGATCACAAACTCTTACATACTTTTTGCCACAACGATCTTATGTGGTCAATTGTGAGTAGTAGAGGAAAAATAGTGGGATCATATGAAAATAACAGATTGCTAGTTATAATTTTCCATATAAGATAATTATGGGAAATGGTACGGTAAAGATTGTGGTTTAATTTTGGACTAACTCTTCTTTTTATATATATATCATAGAAATTCTTTACTATCTGGTCATGCTTTGACTTTGAGCGCCTTAAAATTGAGTATATTGCAAAAGGATTTGGTGGGTCTATGTATGTGATTTGGTCTTTAATTATGTTTTAAGGAATGAACCTTTTTTTTTTAGTGTTTCAATCTATGACATCCGCTCCTGATGACAGCTTTTTATTATCAGATCAAGATACCAATCAATTTTTGGTATAGGCGGGGATTGAACCCCAGATCTCTTACACAATTATCAGAGACTTTACTAGTTGAGTTAACTGGAACCTACTTTAAGGAATGAACCTTAGTTCTTTAGTTAAATGGATAGGAAGATGGAAACTTTAGAAAAATCACTCAATAGTTTGGAAGCAATTTTGCTAGCATGAGTATAGGCCTTATCATTTAATTAATTAGTGATACTTGTATTTATATGAGAGAAGAAAACATATTATTTAAGGATTATTGAATAATTACACAAAAAATTGGTAATTACCTCCAAAATGTCGCCAATGTTGACAATAAAGGCATTAGGGAGAGGTTTGATTGAAATCCACCTCCCATCTTTCCTTATCTGGAGGCCTTCCGTTTCATTGACTTGGAGGAGGATTGTTAAGCCCACAACATCTGAGTGCGCATTGAGGCCAATCGCAAGCTCAGGTTGTGGGCATGGAGGATAATAGTTCATCCTCATTGCCTGAAGCCCTTCTTCAAACAGGCTCCTCATGTCATTATGTTCCATGCTTAGAGCTTTTTCCATCAATTCAAGTATTTTCATGGCAAGGCCTTTAAGCTCTGCTGAGTAAGCGTCTAAGTTATCTCTACATGTGAAGGAAGATTGTAAATCACCAAAACAGTAATTAGACTTTGAGTAAATCCAACTAGAAAAAAAAAGTTATGCCTCTCTCTCTCTCTCTCTCTCTCTCTCTCTCTATATATATATATATATATATATATAAGATAGTGTTCTTAATTATTTATTATTATTGTCAAGAGCTAGCTAATATGTTGTTTGGAAGTGGTATTTGGGACATGGTTTTTTTGTTTTTCTGGGAGGGAGAAGAGGAGATTTAGACTTTTAACATCTCTATTAAAAATACCATAAATTGCAAATTGAGTTGATGTGCAAGACTCTTTAATTGGATCATAGAAGTTGATATAGCGTTTTTATGAGTGGACAATGCTGCATGCCTATTTGTCATGAATGTGACAAGTGAATGTTCATTTTTCAACTGAAAGACTTGACATATTTCACCACCATCTATCTTAATTATTTTGTCTTCTGTTTATCGCTCACTAGTAGCATTTCTCTATAGTTTGGCCTTTGTTTTGATTCCTTCACATGCCAAACTATAATTTAAACTGGCTCACAACCTTGCTTGAAAAGAACTAAGATTGCCATCTTAAATACCATATAAATTGTTTTGTTTTTTAAAAATAAGTTTTTGAAAACAATTAATAAAAAAGTACAAATTATTGAGTCAAGAAAAAAAGAAAAGAAAAAGGAGTACCAATTATTGTGAAGAGAGAGAAAGAGAGAGAGAGAGAGAGATACTTGAATGGGAGTGGGATCTTGGGGAACAAGTGAGGCTTCCTCAAATGGATTGGACGTGTGACCACGTAGAACATGTCTCCCCAATCAAGCTTTTGTTCCTCAGACATAACAAAGGCCTGTCCAAACCCCTCAAGATCTCCTGGTAGTTGCCATAACTTCTTCTTCTCTTCCATTGGCAGATTAAAGAGTTCTTGAACGCCTACTTTCACCTTTTCCATCAATGAAATGCTCACCCCATGATTAATTAACTGCGCAAGAGGGATAGACTCCAATCAAACTAAAATATAATAATATATTTAAACTAGTTTTTTATATTATAGAAACAAAAAAAAGATAATTATAAACTCAGAAATTTCCGAACAATATAGAATGCCAACTCTTCTTTGTGGCCTGACCAAGTTTGTAACTTCGAAAGTTGTATAATCTACTATCGTTGAACAGTCGAAAAGTCTCGTACTAGAAGACAGTAAAGTCGACTCTATTTTGTTAGGAAGAGTTTTCTTCTCACTTTGTCATGTTTTACATCAAATCGTATCTTATCTCTTTCTCTAATTCCTTTTTTTTTTTTCCCACTTAAACTCCAATTATTTTGATCATGTTTGTTCAGATTCAGTAAGACAGGTACAGTATTCCCACTCCTAAACATTCTTTTCAGAGAGAGAGAGAGAGGATAACCTGGAAGAAACCCCATTCCTTGCTTGCATAGTGTAACTTCTCCAACTCTGTGTCCATAAATTCTGCAGCAAATAACCTTTGCAAGTCGATGACTGGGACTTGGGGTAAAGAGGTGGTGTCAGGTATGATGGGAGGCTCATTAGGAAAACGCACATAACGTGGTGGGACTGTGCTTGTCGTCACCTTTGCTAGCTCTTGAACACAAGGAACTGGGATAGAGCTCCCAAGCGTCGTTATTTCTGGTTCCATAGCTCCAAGAAAACCCAAAGAGAAAGAGCTTAAAGTCTTAGCTTCTGAACAGAGAGCCGTGAACTTTAAATTTACACCAAGAGTTGAAAAGGACTACAACATGGGCGGCGCTACAGCCAGCCAAGGGGTTCATTGAACCCCTGATCTGGCCAAAAAAAAAAAAAAAACACTATATATAATTTTTTTTACCCCTAAATAAAAAAATTTCAACACTCTCAACCTAAATTTTGTTTGAAACCGGTTGAAATAAGCTTAAATATAATTACCTTAGTGCTATTTTCACAATAATTTTACAAAAAAAGTTAAGTGGTATATTGTAATTGTTTTTTTTTAAACTCATAATTGACATAACTTTTTTATTTACTTTTAACAACTTGTCACCTAAATTTTATTATAAAAGTGTTGCATTAGTAGTATTATTGTAAAAGTTGCTATTCCTTAAAAAAAATAAATAAATAAACTTTTTCTCAAACTGCTCCAACACTACTGACCCCCTAGAAAAATAATTCTGAAGCCGCCGCTACAAGACCCGTTAACATAACAATTTTCTTAAGAAACCTACTTGCCTTTCCCATTTTTCTATATAGGTAGGTACAAGCTCTGCCAACTGCCAAGTTCCAATGTCCTTTTCGTTTTAAACAAATTACGCAAGGTATAAGAAATAAACAGTCCTACATGGTTTGCAGAAAAAAATGGAGTACGTATGTGTAAGTACCTGACATTTAACAATGTGTTTGAATTTATAGCGGAGTATCTGTAAATTTATTTTTTGGGTTCTTGGAGCATGTATCTGAACGTTTTAAAACCTTTTAAAGGTTTTAATTTTTATTGTTTAAGTATAGTGGGTTTGAATCAACTATTTCAACCCTCCTTGCTCTTACAAGGGAAAGAGGTTCGCATATAAGTTAAGAGGCCATTGGTCATGTAACTTGACAATTTTGGCTTTGATTTGTCATTTTGGTCACGTTTCTTTAAGAATGTGAGCATGGAAGTCTTTCTAACGTTTTCTATTTCAAAAGTTAAAACACTTTCTTTAAGTTCAAACATTTGATAAAGCTAAAGAAGTAGAATAGATGTGAAGTATGCAATGAAAACAGCTTAACATTACAAAGGTTTTTTCCCACCAAATTTTATTTTACCCGTTCACTTTGTTGCTGATCAACCTATGAATTGGTTGGTCTTGACACAAGACAAAAACTTTACTAGCCATGTAGGGTCCTTAGAAATTCTGCACAAACCAGGAATTTTGACCATGTCATGAGTTTCGTTTGATATTTTAGGATTTAGGAAATGAAGATACTGGATTTTGAATATAGATATTTAGGGAGTAGATGGCTTTTTGGTGTCGTAACATTGAATTATTTGAATGTGAAATAAAGAAAGATAAATCCCAGCTACTCCCACTTCCTAAGCAATCACACCGAAAGAGCTTAAAATCTGGTTTTGGAATTTTATAAAATTTAATATCTCTATTTGTTGACCATGAGGAAGCCTTATAGGCTATTGCCAATCCTTTTCTTAGAAACACGGGGGCTCACAAAAAACCTTTTCCTAGAAAGATTACAAAAGCGTTCTCAAGGGGAACATGTGTGTAGGTAAAAAAAGAAAAAAGAAAAAAAATGAAAATATATAAACTTATTAATCGACATCTGGACTTATATCAAATAATGGAAAGAGGGATAAAATAAATTGATCAAAGATATGATTGTTTGAAATTATCACGCTGTAGTTGAAAGAAGGACAAAATGTCATAATCTAGAAATTAGCACCAAGCAAAGAAAGAGAGATTGGGGGAAAAAAAATAAATAAATCAAAGACCACAATTTATTTCATATCTTCTTTTTTACAATTGTAATGTAGAAGAGTGTGACTAGTCGAAAAGAAACGGTAGTTCATGTATAAGTCATACACAGCCATTTACAGTTTGTCAGGTTGAAGTTATGACAAAACAGTTGTAAAATAGTTTGTAGTCTTAGAACCACTCAAGTTTCTTAGGCTTCATTTGAAAGTTTATAAGAGAATGGAATGGAATAATCATAGGGGAATGAAAATGAATGGAATAGAATGGAATGTGTTTAAGTAAGAGAAATGAATGGAATGAAATAAAATTAAATAACCATGATTAGATGTTTTGAAATAAAAGATTGGAAATGAATAAAAATGAATGGAATGTAAGTAATATTGTTTGGGAGTGACATAGAGAGAATGTAATGAAATCATTTTATGACAACATTACTATTAGACTCCTATTTTAAAATAAATTGTTGAATATATATGGATATTTTGGGAGTTCTAGTAAAAAATTTATTAAATCTAATTCCATTTCCTCTCATTCCTCCCAATTTTGGGGGAAATGAAAATTTGAGGTTTTAAGAGAATAGAGAAGAATGGATGTTCCCTCCTATCTATTCTATTCCCTCCCACTAAAATTCCCAAAAAATGGAGAATTGACTTTCCATTTTCTCCATTAAAACTCCCATAATAGAGAAAAGAAGAAAATTATAAAATTATTCTTTTTATTCGATTCCATTCACTCTTCCCAAACAAGGCCTTAGAGTTAGCCAAGCTTGAAAAAAAAATTTCAAACTAGATTTCATTAATCCATGATCAGCTACTTATAATAGTAAATTACAGTAGGTTCCAGTTAGGTTAATTGATAAAATTTTTGATGCTTAAATAAGAAATTTGAGGTTCAATTTCCGCTTACACTAAAAACTAATTGGTGTTTTGGTTTGATGATAAAGAGGATCACAGGAACAGACGCCAAATGTTGAAACTCTCTAAAAAAAATGACAAAACAATTGTAAAATAGTTTGTAGTCCTAAAACCACTTGAGTTTCTTAGAGTTAGCCAAGCTTGGAAAAAAAAAATTCAAACTAGATTTCATTAATCCATGATCAGCTGCCTATAATAGTGAATTATGGAAGCTTTAAATAGGGCTCCCAATTAGATATTAGAAGAAAAGGAAATAACTTTATACCCAAGTAAGCAATGGAAATAATTCACAATCAATTAGTTAAATTCAAGCATTAGAGCAGATAAAATTTTAATTCTAAAAAGTATCAACATCCAATAACATCAATCGGTGTTATGTATGATCAATCAGATCAACAAAAAATTCTGGTGCTCACACCAACTAAGACTTTTGAGAACAAAGAAAATTAAGCACTTACCAAACAGAAAAATGTCTCAAAATAAATATAAATTTAAAGTCATAGACATTTCATACGCTCCGCTCCATAAAATCTAGAAATTACAGGAATACCTTTGTTATAGTAAAACTTAATTAAAATTGTACTAGTAACTTTCTAGCTTAAACAAACTTAGAACTTTTTTTTTTTGATAAGTAGATAGTAGGAGAAAAGGAGGTGCGATTTGAACAACAAACATCACAAAGAAACTAGAATGCAGTCTATTAAAGGTGCCTAGATGACCCCACATTGAACCTAGATCGCAACTCTTGAATTTCAAGGTATTTAATTTTGTTTTTCCTAGAACTATGACGGTTGCATCCGTCTCCCTTAGTTGGTGCAAACTCAAGCTTGAGTTTTGAAATTTTGAAGTACTAATGTCCTCAGTTTATTAAACAGCATCCTTAGAGTGACATTACAAGAATGAATTTGATACTTCACCTTCTTTGTTGGAGGTAGCAATGATAAGATTGGTAGTTCCTTTTCTGTTTTCTACCATGGCGTCAAATTTATCAAGAATGAACTATCAGATTTGGTATTGTTCCTTGTGTAATTATGTATAACTCAAGCAAAAAAAAAAGTTAGAAATTGAATGTGATGATGTTCCCATTCATGCCAATCTTTTTTTGACTCACATTCCAATTTCCAAGTTCCCTTCGGACAACATGGATGACAATCCTACCCTCTTGCTCTGTGTTCTCTACTCTCATGATACTATCTTCTTTTGTTTGATTTCGGCAGGTTGTAGCTTAATATGTGTAGCTAAGTGAGTTGTATTCGGCATAGGAATAGGCATAATAGTAGCTAATTTGTCTATATCTATTTCTTCAATAGCAGTTTCAATACCTTCTTGGCTCTCCTATTCTTGCTCAAAATTCCACACATCATGCAATTCAAGAGTTTTCTTTTTATCAAAGGTTTCGTACGTAAACCTTTCAGGTTGCTGTTTCAACTCATCTTCAGGTTGTCTAGTCGTTAGGACTAGTTGTTTAGTCTATGGTTTGAATTGTTTTGACTCATCTATCTCTTTAGCATCTTAGATTTCAACTCTCGGCCTGCTTCCGAATTGAATAATAGTCATACATTTACCTTTTACTACTATAGACTGAATAAATACAAATCATTGCAAAAACAAATCACAAGACAGCAAGAGATTTTAGCCAATTTCTCTCTCTCAGTAGAGAGCTCGGTGCCTCTCTCTCCTCTGATATCTCTCCTCTCTATCTACGACGTGTTCTTGTGGTTGTGAGAAAATCCTCTGCTCTTTAATAATTCAGTTGTGGTTCTTGCTTTTTAGTTTTGAAACTAAGATACTAGAAATTAATTGATTACCAGTGTTTGTACAACATACTGATGTATGAAGTAAAAAAATTGTGAAAGAATGTGTAAAAAAGGTTCCCCACCAAACATGATACTATCTCACTCAAATCTTGTTTGTTGTTTTGCATGCGTAATGGTTGATAAAGGTGTGAACAAAACAAATGTGTTAGGTATAGAGTAGTCAGTAATGTGAAAAGAATACCATATCAAAAAAGGAAGAAAATGATAAATATATTTTGAAAATATATAATGTGGAAAGAATAAATAATCACTCTTGAGTCTTAAAAGTGTTGAAGAATAGGAACTCATGCCTAAAGCCCATAACCTATTACACGTTAACAGCATTCACAAACTCAAGGTGGTTGTGAGACCAACTTGAGGCTGTCAACTAAAGCACAAAAGCGTCCCTTAGGATGTGACTTAGTGAAGATATTTGCAAGTTGATTTTTTGAGGAGATCGAGAATTGCTTGAGAGCACTATGGATAAGATGATAACAGATAAAATGACAATCAATTTGGATGTGTTTAGTTCGTTCATGACTTAAGGTGGGTGTGAGACCAACTTGAGGTTGTCAACTAAAGCATAAAGGCGTCCCTTAAGAGGTGACTTGGTGAAGATATTTGCAAGTTGATTTTTTGAGGAGACCGAGAACAATTTGAGAGCACCATGGATAAGATGATAACGGATAAAATGACAATTGATCTCGATGTGTTTAATCCGTTCATGGAAGACATTATTGTGAGCAATGGGAATGACACTCTGGTTGTCATAATAAAGAGGAGTAGCAAAGGATGTTGACACACCTAAGTCCTTAAGAAGCCATCGTAGCCAAAGGAGCTTAGATGTGGTATCAGCAATGGCATGATATTCTGTTTTAGTACTGGAGTGGGCCACAAAGGTTTGTTTCTTACTTCGCTAGGAAATTAGAGAAGAACTAAGAAAAAAGCAATAACTAGTGGTGGGCCTATGATTAGTGGAATCTCCTGCCCAATCAGGATTAGAGAATGCACGGAGAACAAGAGGAGACTGAGTAGAGTAGAAAAGGCCATGGAAGAGAGTGCCCTTTAGGTATTGAGGAATGCGTAGAACAACAGTATAGTAAGTCGATCGTGGAGCAGACAAATACTAGTTTACCTGGTGAACAGTATAAGAAATGTTTGGACAAGTGATAGTGAGATAAACTAGGCTGCCAACCAATCATCTGCAAAGAGAGGGATTAGAAAATGGTTCCCCCCCTCGAGGGAGCTTGATAAACATTAAATTCATCTGGAGTGTCAACAGTCTTGCTATCAGTGAGTCTAGCTCAAGACAAAAGTTCAGAAGCATAGTTGGCTTGAGTAATATAAAGACCATCTGTGGAGTGAGTGCTTTTAAGACCTAAGAAGTAGTTGAGATTTCCAAGATCTTTCATCTCAAATTGCTGACTGAGAAAATCCTTGAGTTCTTGAATGCTACTGAGATTATCACCAGTTATGATCATATCATCCACATATATAAGAAGCAAAATGGTGCCTTTGTTGGTGCGACGAAGAAATAAGGCAGAATCATAATGACTAGCAATGTAACCCAAATAAGAGATGATAGAGCCGAACTTGGCAAACTAAACTCGTGGAGCTTGTTTAAGGCCATAAAGTGCACGTCGAAAGTGACAATCTTTGTTCGGTTCAAGAGAGAGACTAAGAGGAGGTTGCATATAAATTCTTCACTTAAATATTCATTAAGGAAGGCATTTTTGACATCCATTTGAAAAAAAATCCCATTTATTGGTAGTGACAATAGTTAAGAGGGCATGAACAGATGAGATTTAAGCAACTGGAGCAAATGTCTCTTCATAATCAATCCCATACTCCTGTGTAAAATCTTTTGCAACAAGACGAGCTTTATATCACTCAATAGATCCATCAGAGTGAGTCTTGATCTTGTAGATCCACTTACAACCAACCATAGAGTTCCTAGGGGGGAGAGTCACCCAATCCCAAGTATGATTTTTAGATGATGTATCAAGTTCCTCTTTCATTGCAATCTGTCATAAAGGGTCGGTGGAGACCTCACGATAGGTGTAAGGCTTGTGCAGTCTAGCAAGGGAAGTATAACAATGATAGTTAAGTAAATGTACAAGAATGGATCATACCCAAGTTGAGTGACAAGGTGGAATCTCTTGTGCAAGATGTTAGGACATATGTGATTGGATATTAGGAACATATATTAACATTTTATATATTGGCTAATCCTTTAACAAAACACACTTTACTTGTAATTGGGTAGATCTAGGATGTGTTTAATGCTTCAAGAGACAAGGTTTCAAATTCAAGTGTTAAAGTCTTGCAAGTTCGTCCAAGAAACAAGTAAAGAAGTGATGTTCATTAAAACTTAACAGTTAGTTTGACAGCTAGCATCTATCGAGATTTGAAAGAGTTGTTTAAGCCTGAGGCTCGATAACTGCTCAACAGCTGGGGTATCTGTCGAGGTTTATGAAATTCAGATTTTCAATTTTGATTTTCATTCAATCCGTGATTATGTGTTTGTGATTTCTTTTCTCACAACCCTAAGCATACATAAGGATTATTTTAAGGGTCATATGAGATTACACAGCCAAGAGCACAGTTGCACAAGAGCATAATTCCACAAGTGTGACTGGAAACCTAGTTTGTCCTAATTCTTGAAGAAGCTGCTGTGTTTGTACATAGTAGAGTTTTGTGACCAAGCAACTTTGTGATCTTTATGTTGAAGAACAGAAGAAATTTGCAGCCAACATGCTTTTCAAATTGGTAATCAAGTCGCGTACTAGGATTCGCGCATCGATTGGTTAGTCATGTACTAGGAGCGGTGCAATACAAGGAGAGATTGTTACTACAGAACAAGTCCAATTGGTATTGGGGTAAGGGTTTAACTGTGGGTTGGTATAAGGTACTGAGATTCCTTTACTTGTAACCACTTGTTTTGATAATAGTGGATTCTCGGGAGTGGTGACCTCAAAATCATCCAGTGGGGTTTTTGCCGTGTAGGTTTTCCCCATTCGTAAACAAATCACCATGTCATTTAATTTTACTGCATATTTAGTTAATTGGTGATTTGTTTGTGCTGCCACACTAATTGCATGTAATTGAACTTAATTAATTCACTTGGCCAATTAATTGGTTAATTCATCACAATGGGTCAATATATTCTTGGTCTATCAAGTGGTATCAGAGCGGGAATACTCTGATTAGGTTTTAATCTTTGCTGTGTGATCCATTGACCCCTGTTGTCATAGAAACTCTTGATTATTTTGATTTGCATGATCTTATGTTGAATGATGATGATGATATTCAAGATGTCTATTGCAAACTTTATAATTTTTATATAAAATCTCTTGAATGTTCTACAAAATTAAAAACTAATTTTAAAAAGGTTAAATTTGAAAGAGATGATTTTATTGCAAAATTGGATGAAGCTAATAATTTGAATGAGAATTTTAAAAATCAAATTTCATCTCAGTTGGACAAAATTAAGAGTTTGGAAGAGCAATTAGTTGAATTTAAAACTGAAGTTGAAAAATTAACTTGTGCTAAACTTGTTGTTGAGCCTAACTCAAAAGAAAAAGATTTTTGTATTCCTCAATTTAAAAGGAATAATGAAGATTTGAAGGCTAATATTGCTAGGATAGACAAAGGTAAACAATCTAATGTTAATACTGAAGTTTCTAAACCTATGTCTATAATTCCTCCTAGGTTGAATAAAAATTCTAATTTGTCTTCACTTGTCATCATTGTCATATTGTTGGTCATATTAGGCCAAATTGTCCTAAGTTGAGGTCTCTGTCAACCTCTAAGGTTAGACCTCCTTCTAGAAAGCCAAGTAGCTCTAAAATTGCTCATGTTTGTCACTATTGTGGCGTTTTTAGACACACTTGTTCTAATTGCTTTAAGTTGTATTCTTAAAAGCAAGTGTCTAAACGGTCACAAGTTTCCTATCAAGGAACTATACCTTTGTTTGGAGAGTTATTAAAAGCCTTGAGTTTTTTAACTCAATTTTAGGAGAATCTTAATTCTTCTATGTCCTTTAGTAGAAATACTAAGATACATATCTTTCATCTTCACGGCCAAAGACTCGTACTGTGTGGGTGAGAAAGGAGTCTAAGACTTAATTGGCTTTTTGTTGTCCTCTTTTTTATTCTTTCTATCTAAAGTAGGACTTTATTGCTTAATTTCTTATCTGCTTTTGGAACCATGCTTTCATGCATTTGCATATTTCTTTCATGCTTTCATGGTTGTTTGCCTGTTTTTGTTTGGTTGTTTAGTTTTTATTTTGTTTAGTTTTAAAAATTAAAAAAATTGAAAAATCAGAAAAAATAAAAAACAATGTGTGTTTGTGTACATTGGTACTTGTGTACCTTGAATGACCAATGAAACAAAGTTTTCTAAAATTTGTATCTTTTGTAGCTTAGATGAACATCTCTATGCACAACTAAGCAAGTGATTTTTGTGACTTGTGTTTGTGATGTTTAAGGTGATCTCTTGTACTTAACACTCGTATCACTCTTTTTGACGGGAAGGACTAGAAAATTTTAAGAGAAAGACATAAATAACCATCTTACCACTGTTACCTACCAATCATACTTCGGCATAGCAAAAGTGCAATGTCAAAAAGCTTAACATAATTTGGTATTTTTTTTTTCTCTCTTATATGCCCATGCATGATATGCTTAATAAAAGAAAAATATGCAAAGAAAAATAAAAGCAAAAAGATCAAAATGCTTTAAAACATGATTGCAAACATGTATTTTAGGAAATGTAGGAGTTATAGGATGTACCTTAAAAGTGATAGTCCACATCAAGCAGTTTTGTTTGTATGTGAGTTAAATTGATTTACTCATATCTCAAATCGTCATAATATAGAGACACTTATGCAATTTTACGATGTTTTCACACACAACATGTAATATTTTTTGCTACTATTGATACATATGCAGGTACAATATGGTTTGGCCATCACAAGGTTTACATGCGCTAATGTATGCTCACTAAACTATCTAAACTTGTTTTTGAAATATAAAATTTGTTAGACTTATTTAGTGTGTGTGTGTGTGTGTTTTGGATCTAAATGCATGACATTTTTCTTATTGAATGATATGTTTGAGAGGTTAAAATTTTGTTTGGATCTTTAGTTGAGTTGCAGGTTTGATTGCATTCATGTTTGTGTTTTTCTATTTTTGAAAAACTGTTTTTAAGCATCTCAACAGCTCCTTGATACCTCTTGACACCTGGCTTATCTATCGAGTTTTTTTAACTTCTTTTTATCGTAATATTGATAGCTTCTCGATAGCTCCTCGATCCATCGAGAAAGTTTCTATCTTCTCGATAGCTATTCGATAGCTCCTCGATCCATCGAGCTTGTTCTTACTGTGGACACCTCTAGACACCTGCTCGATAGCTGCATTTGTCGACCCTTTTAAAACTCGACACCTCTCGATCTGTCGAGAATTACTGAGCTTCTATATATAGGGTCATGGCGATTCAGATCTCATTTCTTTTGATCTCTTTCGATTCCTATTGCCTTTTCACCTCCCAAAACCTCTCTTTCTTACTCCAAACTTTATCCTCAAGGATTTTTCGGCCTAGATCAAGTTTTTCTTCACTTGGTAAGGGTCCTAATCCTTCTTTTTCATGCATTTAATGCATTTGACCTAACTTTTTGGGATTTATTGAATATTTTGGGGTTTTTTCAAAATTGATGAAGTTATTATGGAACTTTTGGGATGAGTTTTGTATTTTTCATCTTAAACATCATGCATTCCAGCACATGTGTATTATAACGATTTTCATACATTTTAGATGTGTGTTTTCATTGTGGAACTGATTGTGTGCTGGTAGGTTTAAATTGGGCTGAGCCTATGATGTATTTACCATTGCATATCACATGCTCATGCATTCGTACCTTCAAGTTTCTATATTTGTTATATTGTATATTATTGGTGCTTTTCTGATTGTCTCTTTCTCTCTCTCTCTCTCTCTCTCTCTCTTGTTTATGTTAGTTGCATCATGGCACCTAAACGTAAGTCTACTCCATCTAGGAACCCTTTTCATTTCGGAGTATCTCTACCTCTTCTGATCCTACCCTTTCTCATATTCGGTTCCGTGATGATGAAGCCAGCGCACAAGGACTTTTCGAAGAACTTTTCTAGATGAGGCATTCATTCGGAACGCCAAGTCATTTTGTCAAATTTCTTTGACACTGACCTACCCACTGTCATTCACAGTAGGGGTTGGGAGTCGTTGTGTGATGTCTCGGTCACTTGTCCATTCGTGCTGATCCATGAGTTCTACTCCAACATGCATGGATTTGATTATTCAGTACCTCTTTTTGTCACTCGCGTTCGAGGTATGCGCATCGTGGTCACTCCAGATATTGTATCTGAGGTGCTCCATGTTCCTAGGGTAGTGCATCCTGACTACCTTGGTTGTGAGCGTCTTTAAACTGCCTTGGTTGTGAGCGTCTTAAGACTGTGTCTAAAGATGAACTTATTTCTACTCTTTGTGAGCAACCTTCAAATTGAGGTGATCGTCAGTTCACTTCTTGTTCGACATTTGCTAACGGTCCTAGGCTCTTTAACATGGTTATGACCTTTGTTTTGCATCATATTTCTTACTATAACTCTATTACAAAGCCCCGTGCTTGGTTTTTTGTTATTCCTCATAGAGCATCTTACCATTGACTTTCTCTCTCAATTCATTCTTTCCATCGTAGATGTGTATACGGATAAGTGACCCATGATAAGCTCATCTTCCTTTCTGCTATCACGAGGATTTTACGCCATTTTTCTTTTCCTTTTCTAGTTTCTAACCACTTCCATGCTATTTGTGCCATAGACGCCGCTACCTTTAAACGAAGCAAGGCGCAGCTACGATCGAGGTAGTTTGGATTGGCTGTTCCTCCAGCTTCTACAGCTCCATCCACATTCGCTCCCTTTTCTTTTATGGGCGGTGTGACACTCGAGGACATCATGGCCTAGCTTGTGCGCATGGATGTTTGCCTCGAGACTCTCAGTGATGAATTGTGTCTAGTGAACACCAGTGTTGGTCATATTGCACAACGACAGGTGTCATGGGTGGCTTCATTGCTTCTTCTCCCTCTACTCTAGAGGCTTCTACTTGATACTCTGACCCTTTGTCACTCGTGACAAAAATGGGGAGTAGTTTTGGGATGAGAGTAGTCATACTCATAGGGGGAGGACTAGTATAGGAGGTTTCTATTAGGGGGAGTGTTAATGTTTTTGAGGGATGTAGTAAGGATTTTGATGTATCTTTTTCTTTTCTTTCTATTTTAGATACATTGTTCAAATACCTTAGATCTTGTGATCATTTGACATACATTGTACTTATATTTGGTTTATATATATGTTGATGTATGTTATTTCACCTATCTCTTTATGTGTTGTTTCTTTTCTCTTTATACACATGTTTCTTATTATTTGTATGCAATCTTTTATTTCTGTTTCACACAAAGATGCCTTGATGAGTTTTGTTTAAGTGTTTCAGAAATACAGGTTGTCAAAGTCTTCTTGCCATAAACTCTCTTCTTGCAAAGTTTTTCAAGAGTTTGTGTTAGGATAGATTTTATTGTACTTAACAAGTGAGTATGAGTTGAGTGATTTATGACTCCTCTCATATGTTCATTTGCTTGTTTTGGTTTTGTCGCGGATTGTCAAAGGAGGAGATTGTTAGGACATATGTGATTGGATGTTAAGAACATATGTCAACATTTTATGTATTGGCTAATCCTTTGACAAAACGCACTTTACTTGTAATTGGGTAAATCTAGTATGTGTTTAATGCTTCATTAAACAAGTTCAAGTGTTAAAGTCATGCAAGTCTGTCCAAGAAGCAAGTGAAGAAGTGTTGTTCATTAAAGCTTGACAGCTAGCATCTATTGAGGTTTAAAAGAGCTGTTTAAGCTCGAGGCTCCACAGCTAAGGTATCTGTTGAGATTTATGAAATTTAGATTTTTAGTTTTGATTTTCATTCAATCCGTGATTATGTGTTTGGGCTTTCTTTTCTCATAACACTAAACAAATATAAGGATTATTTTAAGAGTCATACGAGGTTGCACAGCCAAGAGCATAATTGCACAAGAGCATAATTCCACAAGTGTGACCGGAAACTTAGTTTGCCTTAGTTCTTGAAAAAGCTGTTGTGTTTGTATACCGTAGGGTTTTGTGACCAAGCAATTTTGTGATCTTCATGTGTTGAAGAGAAGAAGAACTTTGTAGCCAACATTCTTCTCAAGTCGCGTACTAGGATCTGCGCATCAATTGGTTAGTCATGTACTAGGAACCATGCAATACAAGGAGAGATTGTTACTACAGAACAAGTCCAATTGGGTATTAGGGTAAGGTAGGTTGGTATAAGGTACTGAGATTCTTTTATTTGTAACTGCTTGATTTGATAATAGTAGATTCTCGGGAGTGGTGACCTTAAAATCATCCGGTAGGGTTTTTGCTGTGTTGGTTTTCCCTATTCATAAACAAATCACTGTGTCATTTAATTTCCGTTGCATATTTAGTTAATTGGTGATTTGTTTGTGCTGCCACGCTCATTGCAGGTAATTGAACCTAATTAATTCACTTGGATAATTAATTGGTTAATTCATTACAAGGGATCAATACATTCTTGGCCTATCACAAGATCTTCAAGCGAAGTAGGAGCAGGAGCAAGGGACCCAAGCTCGGGATTGGGTGGCTTATCTTCGACCTATTCATCTTCCACCTGTTCATTAGATGGTGATCTAGGAGAGGTATCAAAAATATCTTATGGTTGGACAGAGAAGTCTATAGGATGATCAAAAGTAACTGTAGAAGGAATATGTGGCTTATCTAGAAAAAGATCTAAGACAGAGGGGGTAGATAGGTAGGCGCGGATATGAGAGAGCTTAACAAAGGAGCCATGTTCCCAGAAGACAACATTGCGGGAGATACGAAGGCGATAAGAGACATGATTATAACACCGATACCCCTTTTGAGTTTTTCCATAGCCAGGAAAACAACAAAGTCTAGACCGAGGCTCAAGTTTGTTTTGCTCATGTGGCTGAAGAAGAACGAAACAAGCAGAATGGAAGGAGCGAAAGTGGTGATAGTCTGGAGGTGACCCAAAAAGGCGCTTATATGGAGTTTGATTTTGGATGACAGGACTGAGAATGTGATTAATAGCATGAAGAGCAGCTTTGCCCCAAAAAGGAGCACGAACGTTGGCAGAGAGAAGGAGAGCATGAATAGTGTCAAGAATATGACGAAGTTTTCGTTCAGCTCTACCATTTTGCTGAGAAGTACCTGGACAAGTTAGTTGATGAATTGTACCATAGGAATGTAAAACAGCTTGGAAAGTATATTGAATATGTTCAAGAGCATTATTAGATCGAAAAATTTTGATACGTTTTGAAAATTATGTTTCAACCATTTTTGCAAAGTTAGAACATTCTCCTGGCAAAGGAATATCTTACAAGTCATTCTCCTAAGAATCTATGGTTAATAGAGAAAGCTTTATTTAATCACAATTATAGCCTCTTCATTTTGCTAACTTGAGATATCATTAGCTGAGATTGATCTAGACTAAGAATCTTAGCAATCAGATTCTTAGTGGATGCAATGCTTATTCTGCCATATACCGAGGCCTGCTTTTAGTATTTAATTGAATGTATATTGGTTCCTTCAAGATTGTTCTTAAAATTAATTGACTATACTAATGAATCATTGTAGAGACTAGAGAATATGAACTAACACTAGGTTTTTTTGTTGTTGTTGTTGATATATCGATAGTCTAGGGTGGGAAAATTTGAAGTTGGGATGTTTTTGTCAGAAACACTAGTAGGTGCTAGTGAATTGAGTTTGGCACTAACGTAATTGGTTTTCAAATGTTTGTACACAATTTTTGTGAAGCATTATTGATATATAGGTATATTTACATTACATATTAGTTTCCTAATATCCAATTCTCAGATTGCAGAATGATTTCCTCCAATTTATGCAAGTTAATTATCCCCAAGAGTTAGTAGGTCAATCAATTGCATGTGCTGTGCTATCTGCATGCTGTAAATGTAATGGTCTATTATTTACTACTGTGGAATTATAAGTTCTCTTGGTCCAGCTTTGGCAAAACAAACGATTTTAGAATGAATATTGCAATTATTTGAATCTGTCTTGCATTTAATTAAACCAAACATTGTAGACAAGCCACTAGCACACATATATAATATAGGTTTTATGCCATGTATTTCCTTACTTAAACTCAAAGGTATGTCTCAACTCTCAAGTGCCTTTCTGTTCCTCATTCTGGATCCTCATGCCATCAATGTATGCCTTTCCATCGAGTTTATGTAAGAGAATTCCCTTGCGAAAATCTGTCACACTAATTGTCTTGAACAATGCTAGTGATTCTGGAGTGATAAGGCTTGGTGCTAGACCAATATCTACTTCTAGTATTGGGTTGTAAAATGTGGCCATGGAAAGCCTCTCCTTTGCTGAGTTAACAGTTGCCCTATGCTCGATGCTACGGTAAATTCCATTCGTTACAATTTGGAAAACAACGCATGGAAAACCAATTATGGTAGTCTTTGGACTTTGGTAGATCATGCTTATGTTTGCTTCTATATATAAGTGTATCCATGTGAAAAGAAAGAACAATTTATTTATTTATTTTTTGCATTTCTGTTCTTTCTAGCTTGCTTTGACTTTTGAGCTCCTAAAAGATTGAGCATTTTGGTGAGTCGAAGTCTGTGATTTGGTTTTTGATTATGATTTAGAGCTAATTATTAGTATTAGGACCTTAGTTCTTCAGTTTAATGGATTGAAAGGGATAAAGTTTAGCTACAAAATTGGTTGTAGCCTAAATCTTACTCAATATCTTTTTATTGGAGGTGAATTTTGATAAATCTACTATATTGAATTACATCTTCTTCTTATATTTTCCATGCATACAAAATTTCGAGAAAATTAAAGATCAATAACTATGTCATCAATAAATTAGTTAAATTGTAAATTTTTGTAAATTAAAATTATACATAAAATATAAAATTATAGATCATATAGTATATAATAATATCTGATTGACACAAAATTTGACATATGTATTAAGAATGTAAAGAACATATAATTCAATGATTAAATTTTCAAAATATGTAGTAATGTTTGTTTGTTTTATTGAATAAAGTTGTAACCAATTTTGTTAGCTAAAATTTATCCGGTTGAAAGATAAAAAATTTATAAAAATCCACTACAAAAAAAAAAAAAAAAATGCCTTTTAGCGACGAAGAATTTTTGACGGACCCAAAAAGACCTCTCAAAAAATCCTATTTCCGATGGCAAAATAAAGCTCTCGTAAATACTTGGTAAAATGTGAAACATTTGTGACCAATAAAAAAAGTTGTTGCAATTATGTGTTGCAACCGTCACAAATGCTAATATTTTGGAGGGAAATTTTCACTCTATATTATTTGCGAGGGACAATTAAAATTCTCTCGCAAAAAGTGTATTATTTGTGACGGTTAAAAATATACCGTTACTAATACTAAATTATTTGCGAGGGTCAAGGCCGACCTTCACAAATAATCATTAAAATGTCAAAAATTTTGGAGGGAAATGTTTCCCCCAAATTATTTCCGAGGGACAATAAAAATCCTTGTAGAAAGTTTTTTTTTTTTTTTTTTTTTTTTTTTTTTTTTTTGTGGGTTAAAAATACACCCTCACTAATACTATATTATTTGCAAGGACCAAAATTGGCCTTCGCAAATAATCATTAAAATATAAACTGTTTTTGGAGATAAATGTTTTCGTCAGATTATTTGCAAGGGGCAATGAAAATCCCTCGTGAAAAGGATATTATTTGTGAGGGTTAATAAAATGCCCTTACTAATAATAATTATTTGTGAGGACTAAGATTGAATTTTGCAAATAATCATTAAAATATCAAAACTTTTGGAGGGAAATTTTTCCCTCCGTACTTTTTGCTAGGGACAATAGAATTTCCTCACAAAAAATGTATTATTTGTGATGGTTAAAAATATACACCCACTAATAATAAATCATTTTAATGACCAAGATTAGCCTTTCAAATTAATCATTAGAATATCAAATTATAAATTAATGCTTCTCATGACACATTTACCAAACATTTATTCATTGTAGTTTTTATTTTATCTTGTTTTTAAAAATTAATAAGTAAAATTATTAGATGTGAAGCTATAACTTAAACAAAAATAATATTTCAAATGCATACCTACCGAATTGATTAAAAATGGCTAAGACAACCAAAATCGATTGGAATTTGAGTCAAAGTGGAACAAAGGGGGTAAAATGTATTGGTTTAGTGACTAGAATGAAATATTTTGTTAAATTAAACCGAAATAGAACTAAATGATTACTATGTTTCTAGTAATATGTTTTTTCTAATAAATATAATAGACTAGTTGAAAATATTTTTCTACAAAAGATTCAAGATAAATTTATGCCTGGTAATAATTTGCCCATGTAATAAAGGGCAAATTTTAGGTATAGTCTTTTAGGTGTAATACATTAGGTTTTTTTTTTATTTTTATTTTTTATTTTTATTTTTAATTGAATTCAAACCTTTGGGCATTAACCAAAGTCTTGTCTTTTCCAATGACAATTAATTCAATGCAACCAAACTTTGAATTCAATGGAGATCCTAATATAACGTACCTAATGTATTGTACCTAAGTTTTATCTTTTGATAAATTGGTTTAATGATATTCACTATTTTATTACCCATCTGAAGTGGGCATTAAATGGTTTACCATTCAATAACTTTTAAATAACTAACTTTACTCAATAACACTAACTCTTCAAAATAACTACTGTACGACATACGCCTCAGGCCCATTGGGCCTTGGGCCTTGCCCCAAACACACCCCTAAGACTTTCTTAAGTCCAAACTGTTCCATTGATCACAAGTTAGATAGGCTCATGCTGATCATGTATGGATTGGTCGGGGGCTGTACTTACTAGGGGTAGCCCGCGACCTCAGCAGCTCGGTATTGCCTTAGGGAATATCGTTGCCAAGCAACCTTTTGGAGGTTGGAAATGTTCCAACGCCATTACCACTGTTTCCAATGAAGCATATTCCTTGTCAGGAATAATTAAATCGGGCCCCACCCATACTAGTGAGACCAAAAGGTAATCATAAGCACCCCACCAACCTCAAGCTATAAATAGAAAAAAAAAGGAATAGAGAGAAGGGGTTGGTCATTCTGAGCGAAAGAAAGAAAAAGAGAAAGAGAGAGAACACTAGTAAAGGGAGAGTAACTTAAAGGAAGAAGAGAGCTCTACTAAGGAAAAACAATACATAATCTAGGCTTGGCTAGGAATTACCTATAGTAGGAAATCCATGGCCCACATTATAAATTAATTGTCAGCCTAATTCTGAATCCGGTCCACTAAGGGGATTCGGGCACGTACAACCATAACACTACACGAATGACTAAAATGATTCAAATACCTTTGATATGCCTCATATGATCAAAATATCCTCAAAATCTCAAAAATTTCCAACATACTCCCCAAAACATGCAAAATACATTGAAAAGTTCAAAAAGATTGAAATCTCAGTAAAACAATTAAAATGATAATGATACACATAAAATTCAAAAAGTCTCATCGGAACCAAACACCACCCCACCACCACCACCACCAACATGCATCCTCACCAGTACGCATCCTTAATACCACATATAAAATTGGATTAGTAAATTATTTGTTTCTTTTCATGCATTTTCTTAGCAACCAAACAACAATACCCATTGAGAACAAAAACCCAACAAACACCAAACATCTCAAATCCAAAAGACCAAACCCATTGAGACCAAAATTAAGCAATCAACAAACCCACCCCATTACTCAACACCGGACCCAACTAACCACCACTTCCACAACCACCAACCACCACCACCATGGAAGGATGAGGCAAAAAGAGAGAGATCCATCGAGAGAGAGAGACCAGTAAAAGAGAGACAAATATTTGAGTAAAAGAAAGAGTGAAGCACCAATCTTTGAGAGAGAGACATCGATCTGAGCGAGAGATAGACCCATCGGTTTGAGAGAGAGAGAGAGAGAGAGAAACCATCTAAGAAGAAAGGAGAAGTTTGAGACATTTGAGTTTGATTTTTTGTTTCTTTTCTTGCATTTTCTTAGCAACCAAGCACTAAAACCATTGAGAACAAACCTAGCAAACTCCAAAACACCAAAATATCTCAAATCCAAAACACCAAAACCCATTGAGACCAAAACCAAACAATCAACAAAGCCACTCCATGACTTACCATCGAGCCCAACTGACCACCACTTCCACAACCTCCAACCACCACCACTAGGGGAGGGCGAGGGCAAAAAGAGAGAGATATCAAGAGAGAGCTCGCAAGAGAGAGAAATTGGTTTGAGCGAAAAGAGAGAGTGAAGCATTGAGAGAGATAGAGAGAGTGGATCGATGAGCGATGAGCAAAGAGCAAAGATGGTAGTGCTTGGTCATGGAGTCAAAGAGAGATCTGGTGGCGGCGATGTGATGAGCGAAGGTGGTGGTGCTCGGTCATGGAGTTAGAGAGAGATCTAATATTTTTGAAAAAGTTAGAGAGAGGAAGGATTGAGAATGTCTTAGAAGAGTTGGAAAACCGGTTTGAGAATGAGGTTTTAGGACTAAAGTTTTCTTTTGAGTGTGTGATTGTGTGAGAAAATGCTTAATAAAATATTATTTTGATTAATTTTTATTGATTTAAGAATATGAGTTATATCTTGGAAGAACACAAAACATAACATGTTCTTCCAAAAAATTAATATAAATGAAAGGAATAAAAAATTGATTTAATTATCTTATTTTATTTTAAAAAAAATTAGAAATTGATTTTTTTTTAATTTTTATGTGATTTATTATTTATTTAAATTCTAAATAAATTAACTAAATGATTTCAATATACATATTTTTTTAGGAGTATTAATAACGTGGTATGGGTTAGATTGAAAGTTTTGTCAACTCCAATTTGTGCGTTTTAAGAGAATCTATCACTCATGAAAACAAATTTAAGTGTTGTGCTGGGTTAGATCATGTTGGCTCTAATTTATTAAATCGATGGGTTTAATATCTATTCATTATCACAGAAGAATTTTTTGTTTACAATATTTTTCGTAACAAATCTTAAGCGGTAAATTGTTTTTAGTTCTAATTTAAATCTATTACTGAAAATCTAAAATTACTTTCTCACCTACAATAAACAAAATTTTCCCTCTCACAAAATTTCCCCAAATTTTTTCCCTCTTAGACTTACACTTAGGGATTTCATGAGCTTTCTCCTTTCGTTAGTCTCACTCTCTCTCACGGTAATCTCTCTTTTTCTTCCCTCCCACTCCTCTCTTTTTTTTTCCCCTCCATCGGACCCATCTGCCACCGCCACCCATTTGCCACCGCCATCCATGCACAGCCACCCTTTGCCACCGATGCTAGCCACCACCTCTACCGTCGTCGACCTCCAATCTCACCGTTAGGTGCGACTTGGTTTCTATTTGGTCTTTTGGCCTTCAATCCAGCCACTTTCCCTTATCCTTTCAGCCAATTATATATCACACTCAAGCATTTTACTCCTTCGATGCCATTCTGCTTGGAGCATTTTATCTCCTTCTCATAGCTACTTTCCCAGACTCAATCGGAGCATGTTTTGGTCACATTGATTTCACCTTTTAATTCAAGGTTTGATTTTTCTATTCTATAAATTTAAATTTGTTTCTCTCTCTGCCAATCACCCCCCTTTCTCAAAAAAATTGCTGTTGCTGGGGTGGACTTAACTAACAAACTTTTTATAGTACATGCACGGAATTGTTTGATAGAATCCTAAATGTTTTCTCTTTTGTTGTAATCAAACTTTGTAAAATTTCCATTTTGTAGGTCTATTACGTGGACGTGTTTATTTCTTCCTACAGTATATACAAGATTTGGTAATCAACGTTATTTTTCTGGGATGACTAATTTGCCATGACTGAATTTTTCCAAGTCGCGCTAGATAATTTGGTTAAACCATCAAACACTATCACTGACTACAACACCAAGTACACTTTTGTTTGAGCTTCTAGTGACATTTATACACTTTTGTTTGAGCTTTTGGTAGACATTTATTTGATATTTTTTGAGCTAATTTTTAAGAAATGAACTCAACAGAAATATTTGGGTTTTGGATATCTTGGTGTTTTCATCATTAAAGCAACCTGTAATGCTAAGAAAACTTTGTTGGAGTTTTAGCAACTTCCTATGATACATATTAATGTTCTCAGTATGTATCATCAATACTGTCTTTTTATTTATTTATTTATGTTAACTATGACTGTTTTCTAATTTTATATCATATACTATATAATAAAAGTTGAGTCCTACACACCATGACTGTGCCAATTGGGATGTCCTCTCTCTCTCTCTCTCTCCCTCTCCTCTCTCTCTCTCTCTCTCTCTCTGTTATGTTATCATTTTCATGTCCAGATTGTTCATCATCATTAAAAAAAGCATATATGTTATCAGTGTGTCAAAAGTGATTTGACTTGACTATTTTCCATGATAATAATCATTGTGGATATTCAGGTTTAGTGGAATCACATGTGAGTTGCTAAATGGGTGACTACAAGCCTTAAGGAAATTCAGGTTTGTTACTTGGGTGTATGCTTACTTGATTACATGATTGTATGCTGTTGCTTCACTGTTTGATTGCATGTTAAGAACTACTTTTTATTTATTATTATTATTTATTTACATTTGCTTCATGTTCAGGAAGATTTCTAAAGCTAATTTACAAAGAGACCATCCTTGTTGGGCATTCCTTGGAGAATGACTTGTTAGCATTAAAGATTTCTCATGGTTTGGTGATAGATACTGCAGTATTGTACAAGCACCCCCGTGGTGCATCTTACGAAACTGCTCTAAGAGTTCTTGCCAGGAAATTTCTTTCTCAATGGTCATGACAATATTAAAGATGGATGCAAAAGCTACTATGGAACTAGCACTTTTAAAGATTCGATATGGCAAGTACTTCTTTTCCATTTTCCCATTAGCAAATGGAAATTCGAGCAATAGTGGAGATTTGGAGAATTAATAGTTTGATTATTGATAGTTCCAACTTGGAAGATCTTTAAGAAAAAAAATAGCTTAAATATATATCTTTTAAGAAAAGCAGGTGGAAGATATTAATTATCATCTTTGCAAGTTTTTGCTACTTTAAAAACAAAATTAGGCTCATTACACCACCAAACGTGGTCCTTGTGAAGAGCCAAATTTCCAACTAAATGAGGTTCCCTATGAAATGAGGCAGGGAACGGAGCCACTGTTCCAGTGTCATGGAGGATACTAGTGGAGATATAATGTAGACGTCATTGTCATTGTAGCTATATAACTCATATCTTGTCTGTAACAACTTGTGTTCTGAGTAACTTATTATGAAACATAGGGAGAATATTTATCTATTAAAATATTTAATTTTCTTTGTAACCCTTTTAGAGGTTATAGTTTACATTTGTACTTGGTCTTATATTCTTTTCTTTTGGAATTAGGACCTGAATTTGGATGCTAAAATCCACAGCCTCTATGCCATGTTACCCTCAATACCATGCTTATAATTCACACTAGCCATGGTGATATAGCAATTGTCCATAGGTAATGCTCGTTGGACCTGTTTTATGCATTCACCATGCCATGTTTCCTTTTTTTTGCACTCCAAACAAATATAACTTTTTTAATTTAAATGCCAATAGCCAGTAATTGAGAACATATTGGACCATATTTTTCCTATACCTGCATTTTGATGGTTTTTGATATGTTTGGAATCCATACATTATCTAGAGGAAATCAGCCTTGTATTCTTCTCTTGCTTTAAAAAAAACACACACCCACCACACACACTCACACACTATCATGTTTAATTTGGTCCACTGCTACCAGCATAGAAGAATGATTATCAACTTAACCTTATTGTGAGCTCTATTTAGTGTTCTCCCCGCCTATGAGTTTCAAGCGTCTCTTTTTTATTTTTAAATCTTATTTGATCTGTCAGAT
The DNA here is from genome assembly GCA_014183005.1 of Castanea mollissima. NCBI lineage: Eukaryota > Viridiplantae > Streptophyta > Magnoliopsida > Fagales > Fagaceae > Castanea > Castanea mollissima. The sequence goes on along the minus strand of JACAVU010000002.1, from coordinate 42,890,700 downwards.
TATGGAAAATCCATTACTTGGACAATGATTGAGTATTTTAGGTGATGAATCTAGTGATAGGTTCTGCTAGTGTGATGGAATTGGATCTGGGTCGCAGCTTTTGCCATCGCCTCTCTTTGTGACCTGCCGAACTTTGGTGGGTTATTGAGTATAATGGAAAGTGTGGGTGAATTTCACTTATTTCCTCACCACCAAAGTTCATTTACTGTTTTAGTGGCTAGCAAATTGAGAGATGAAGTCCCACACCCCCCCCCCCCTTTTTCTTTTTGTAATAGACTTTTATCTTCATTTAAATTTAAGGAGGTTGGAAGGAGATCATGGAGTCATGCTAAAACAGTGACCCTTGCTGTTCGAACTTTGCCTCTTACGGACACCCAACATTTAGCTCCGGGTTTTCTTCCTTTTTCAATTTTGTATCAACTTATTTTTTATCTTATTTTTATGTAATGTACTTTTATGTTAAAAAGTAGGAGCAAGTGTGGGCAAGTTAGAAAAAGCTAAGGTCTTTCCCCCTTTAGTTGATTATAGAGACACTCATTTTGCTTGGACTCAAGCTCAATGTCTAACCAGTAGTACACCTGCCAATTCATGTTCCTTTTTTTAGAGATAACCAATATGAAATTGATTTGCAATTTTCTGTCAACCCCATTTTATGTATAGCGTGAGATGAAAGCCTTTTATTCTTGGTCTCAAGTTTTTAAATAGTTCTTTGAATTGTCTATATAATTTTTTTTTTTTTTTTGTATAATGCTCTCTAATTTTATAAAGAACATTCTGGTTTGCTGATCAAACTTGGGATATATGTAGTTTGATTTAAATCTAACAAGCATAGGTTAGAGGTTTCTGATGATGCCTTCTTAGTTCTTAGTGTCCATCTATTATTTTCTTTGGAAAGTAGAGTAGACGCTAGGCTACAGGGATTAGTCTTTTGCGACAAGGACCAATTATACTTGTGGGTTCCAACTTCAATGCTAAGGTAAAATTTATTTAAAAAAAACATTGTAGTCTATGATTTCCTCATAAAATTCTTGAATTTGTCTTATATATTGCTATTGAACATTTTAATTATCTCCATTTAACTCCTCTCTCTCTTTCTCTCACATAGTTTGGAATTAGCTTTCAAATTTGGTCTTGCAGTGTCCAATGGGGCCCAAAACAGAAACATCATTAAGGTTCAGGAACTTTGGTTATGTAGCCCCAGAGTATCTTTTAGATGATATTCCAACTAAAATGTAATAATTGCTTCCCGTATTCTTAATTTGACTGGTTGCTAATGTTTATAAATATATAATTTTAGGATGGTACTAGCAGAGATGTAGAGACAACTCAAACAAAAACATAGAGGTTGAAAGCAACTTGGAGGGTGACTCAGAGAAAGACTATATAGATCTTGTCATAATTCTAGTTGTTTAAGTTTAAAAACAGGTTTAAATTCAGGATTTTTGTATGTTTTATTTTTAAAGTTTGAACTTATATGAATTTTTATCTTTCGGTGGATCAATTTTCAATAATTATTGGACTAATTTATCAATTTTTAGTCATTGTTATACTACTGCAACATGATAGTTAAACAAAAATGATATAAAATAAATTAAAAATAAAATATTTCAAAAATTATATAAAATATTACCATTGATGACATAAAAATTTGGTCATAATTAACTTTATAGTGATGACAAAGTCCCTCGTAATTATTCTTAACTAATTGTGAGGGGGTTAAAATCCTTTGCAAGTAAATTTTAGCGACATCATTATTTGTCTCGTCATTAATTTGAAATTTGCAAATAATTAATTGTAAGGGTATAAAAGTCCTCACAAATATTTATTAACAACGACTGTTTTTCCTTGTTAAAAATAAGTTACGAGGGGTTAAAAATTCTCACAAATAAATTTTAGCGATGCCATTATTTGTCACTATTGCAAGGGTATTAAGGTTCTCACAAATAGTTATTAACGACGACTATTTTCCCTTACTAAAAATAAGTTGCAAGGGGTTAACAGCCTTCACAAATAAATTTTAGCGATGCTATTATTTGTCACTAAAAAGTATGTCGTCAATTTAGAATTCGTAAATAACTAATTGCGAGTATAAAGGTCCTTACAAATAGTTGTTAACGACGACTGTTTCCTCTCATTAAAAATAAGTCTCGACTTTTCTCGTCGTTGGTAATATATTGTGAGGGAAAATTTGTTCAGTAGCGACAATGGATTGCCCTCGTAAATTATTTATTTACGAAGGTATGGTCCTCAAAATCTCTTTTAGCAACAAGAGCAAATACGACGGCCTTCGAGGGCTATATGTCCTCACTAATAACCTTTTGCGACGATATTTAAATTTTTGCGAGGTATTCTATCATCGCTAGTAGACTCTTTTTTTGTAGTGATCATTTAGTAGTCGAAATCAATGCTATTCTCACATGAAATATAGGTCCCACCTAGTGGCGGCTCTAGAAATGTTTTTAGGGGTCATTACTGATTAAAAAACTTAAATTAAACAAAAATGTAATAAAAAGTTAACTTGAATATATTAAGTTATCAATACAAGAGAAAAAAAAAAAAAAAAAAACTCAAATACATGAAATTTTACCATTTTTTTGAGTTTTAATATTTTAGAATTGTTATATGATAATTTGTTATCAGTTGTTATTATCTATTGTCAAGTCACTAGGTGTGACCATTTTATTTGTTAAGTTTGTATAACATTTTTTGTTTTATGCAGTTACTTTGTTTTTATAAAAATATATTAAACTAAATTTAAAAGATCAAAATGCAACCCACTAACACTAAATTATTTATTGACCTACATTCATCCATACCATACAAAAATTTACACTAAGTGTCTACTTAACCAATCCAATGTTCAAACAATTATTAACTTTATTATTTTTTTCTTGAATCACTAATATAAATAATACATTAAGCACCTAATATTGTTTTGTTTTTTGGGCTGGATTGATTTGTAATCAGGGTATGCAAAAATATTTAAGGGTAAAATAAACATATATATATATATATATATATATATATATATATATATAATATTGAATTCAAGGGGTTCATTTGAATCCCTTGACAACAAGTGTCATGCCCTGGTCCCACCATATATGTAATTAGTAGACTTATTATTATGTGAGTGGAGAAAGCATTATCTTAGGAGTATTGACTAATTACTCGAAAATTTGGGATTTACCTCAAAATGTCACCAACGTTGACAAAAAGCATTAGGCAGAGGCTTTACAGGAATCCACCTTCCATCTTTCCTTATCTGGAGACCTTCCATTTCATTAGTTTGGAGGAGGATTGTTAAGGCCACGGCATCTGAGTGAGCATTGAGGCCCATCACAAACTCAGGTTGAGGGCATGGAGGATAGTAGTTCATCTCATTCCCTGAGATCCTTCTTCGAAAAGGTTTCTCATGTCATTTCGTTCCATTCTTAGAGCTTTTGCCATCAGTTCAAGTATCTTCTTGGCAATGTCTCTAACCTCTATCGAGTAAGCATCTAGGTTATCTCTACATGCATGTGATGAAAGATAGTTTAATCACTAGAACATGAATCAGCTTTGAGTAAGCAAATCTAGAAAAGGAGTTGGTGTTACCAAAAAAAAAGAAAAGATTCACCATACATTTCCTAATTTTTCCATCATTGTCCTATGTTTGGCTGTGATCTTTTCATTTCATTATATTGTGTATCCTCTTTAGCCGAACAAATATTAGTTAAAAAAAAAAAAAAAAAAAAACAATTTAGTTTCTTAGCCCATTTTCTGGAATTAATTGGAGAGAGAGAGAGAGAGAGAGAGAGAGAGATGAGATGAGACCTAATGGAGAGGGATCTTGAGGAAAAAGTTCCTCAATGGATTGGAAGTGTGTACGTGTAGAACATGTCTTCTCAATCAAGTTTCTGCTCATTGGCACGACGAAGGCTAGCCCAAACCCCTCAGTACTTCCTGGTAGTTGCCATAACTTCTTCTTTACTTCCCTTTGCAGATTAAAGAATTCTTGCATGCCTAATTTCACCTTCTCCATCTATGAAGTGCTCACCCCATAGATTTATTAACTACACAACAATTTCCATTTTTTTAAAACCTAAAAAACATAATGTATATTTAAAATAGTTTTCTATATGGGAAAAAAAAATTATAGCATGCCAACTTAGCTTTATAAGAAAATTATTTTTTAATCTAAACCGAATATAGACCACTCTTTTGTCTGGCAAAATTTTCATACAAATTGGCTTTGAGAAAAGTTCCTCCATTTATTAGCTGGCAATTTGAAAAATAGTGTATTTTTAGTTACATGATCTACTTATACTTATGTGACTTGTTGAAATGATTTAATCATATGATAATACATGTGTGCAATCTTATAAATTGCGTAATGGATTCAATGACAAAGTCAAAAATATATCTTTGAGGGAACCAAATTTTATAGAGTAGTGTAAAGATCACATCTAGTGGTTCTTAAGACCTGTTCAGATCCACGAGATTCTAAGTTTAAAACTCCTAGCCACATGTTGAGGTTCGAAGGATTCTAATGTAATTACTTGATGTGTGTGAGCCGGAAGACTACACATACTTGGGGGATAGTTCGATTCTCAAAAATCTTTGTACACCCATGTTAGGAAAAAATAATAAAAAAATGCTAATGTAAAAAATTATAACCATTTCTAGCATGCAAATGAAGTATTTTATAACAAATAGACATATAACCAAAGTGTCAAAGATATGTGTCACATTTAGAAAAATATTACAATTTTTACTTATCTTTGATCAAAGCCACCGTTCTCTCTCTTTCCTCCCTCTCTCAACCAGACCTTACTCTCTTCTTCCCCTCTCTCAAACCTTGCTCTCTTCTCAAACCTTGCTTCTCTCACTCAAACAGGTGTAGATTGGTGGTGCTGAGCATGGTTTGGGTTCGTGGAGGTGGTGAAGTTTGGTCCATGTAGATTCGCGGTGCTGTGGTTTGGTGGTAAGGTTTGGGTCCGTATAGTTCGGTGGTGGTGGTGGTTTGCTCATCTGTGGATTTTGTTTTTTTTGAAAGCGTTTAATGGTTTGGGGTTGTTTTAGTTGTTGTTGGTGGTGGTTTATGGGTTTAGTGGTGGTGAATTTGTGGATTTTTGTGTGTTGGAGGTGGTGGTGGGTCTGTGGGGTTGTTGGGTTTTTTGTTTGTTTGTTTGTTTTGTATTTTTTTTTTTTTGGTAGTTGCTGGGGTGTGTGGTGGTGGGGCGGATAGCTGAGCTCATCTCTTTCACGTGGTGGTTGTTGGAGAGATAGAGACAGAGGAAGAGAGGAAAGAGAAAGATGGGAGAAGAGCGAAAAATGAGTATTTTTTTAATATACTATTTATTTAAGTAGTTTATATTATTTTATTGGGTTATATGTAAAAATAAGAACTGGAGGTAGGGTGAGTTGTGAAATGGGCTGATAAAATAGATAAAGTGGTATTTGAGGATGCAAAATATAATTTTTTTTTTTTTTTTTGGGCATCCCTGGATGCCGGTGGTCTTAGTGGCTCCACCATAACTCCAACAAAACCCAAAGAGAAACAACTTAAAGTATTAGCTCCTGAACAGAGAACCTTGAACTTTAAACTTATACTACCAGGTGTTGAAAATATCTACAAGGCATTTCAACACCAAGAGAAAATATAGTGTGCATTGGATGCATGCAGGGACTGACCCAGGATTTCAAGCTAGGGAGTGCCAGAGCATAAGCATAATATATATATATATATATAATATATTATATATATATATATATATATATATATATATATATTAGTACTAAGTGTTGATTTTCCCATAATCTACAAATCAAATAAGAATTACATATATTATCTCACAACAACACTAATTCTTGATATGAGAAAAGGTAAAGGCTATAATCCGGGTGATATGCATTATGCATTAATTATAAATTTAATATTTCTCAATTGATAAATTTACTATTTTCATTAAAATTTTATATAATTTTAAAATATAACTAATAGCATTATGAATTAGCAATATGAGCAATGTCGCAATTCTATTTTGTTACATTATTGTTACATTTTATTATATTATGTATTTGTTTTTGACTCTTTATCCTTGTCACTCAGCCACTACCCCCAATTTATAATGCACTACTTTTCTGACCTTTACTTATTTTTGCAGATAGTTGAAGTCCCAAATACCGAACAGGATTATATGTCTATAGACTCTCTATCTATAACTTAATTTCATTCAAAAATCACAACTCAACTTAGTTCTCACTGTCTCAGACACTGCAAAAACAAATAATATAGAGACTCCTAAACACAATCATTTTCAATAATCCCAGATAAAAAAAAAAAAACCACAATCACATAACAGATTCAAAAATCACAAGCATTATAATACGTATTTATTGGAGAGAGAAGAATCATATCAAAACAAATGTTAGGTTTTGAACTTGAAGAGAGAAAAAAAAAAAAACTTGGAGTAGATCAGATTCGGGATTGAAGCTAGCAGAGCAGCGCGGCCGGCGTCAGAGGCGTGCGTGAACTCTGGGTCAGTCACTAGGTAGATCGGCTGGTCTGTTGGGTCAGTGGCGAGCCTGGGTCATTGGTAGGATGGCAGACCGGCGACGGCTGCGATGGCAACGGCGTGGCGAACTCTCTTTTATAGATTCTTCGGTCTCTGTCTCTCGACTTCCTCTATATTTTTTTCCTGAATTTGGTTTAGGTTGTAACTATGCGTGGTTTAATCACTTAATTGGGATTTTAAACTTTTGGGTTGGGCTGGTCGGTTGGGCTGGGGGAGGCCGAGGAGGCTTAATTTTTTGAAATGAGAGGCCCAATCCTAAAAGTGTCAAAATTTATCTAATAATTTTTTTGGGCTAGGGGGCCCGGGCCCCCTTGGGCCCACTCCCTAAATGCATGGTATACCTCCTCCAACATTAGTGTAACTTTCCATGCTTGCCTTCTATTATTTATTTTATTTTATTTGAAACTAGTTTGAGTGAATCACATTAGATTTTTTTTTTTTTTTTGGTTGGTTAAAGAAGGATGCATTCGTATTTACATCAGAGTTGGCTAGAGCCGTTTATCATACATGCCCATAGAGTCGGAAAGCATCAAGGACATGCTCTATGTTGTGTTGATACCATATTTTGTTAGGCTCTAAATTTTAATAGAAGTTTGAGTCCTCAATTAAAGGATCTCATAGTTTTAATGGCCAAACCTCTTTTTTTTTTTTTTTGTTATTGATTTTTGACGATTTTTACAAAGTTGACTAAATTTGATTAAAATCTAACCATGTGATTAGATTATTTTTATATTATATTTAGAACCATGAAATTTTTCTTAGTTTGATTGCCAGCAAAAATCAGACCTAGATTAATCTATATTTATATTATATCTAAAAGCTGAAGCATAGTATTTATTATTGCTACGCTCCTGTTAAGCCACTTCATCCTTCACGTCATTGCCACATCATACTTTTTTTTCACATTTATTTTTTATTTTAAATTTCTTTGACATTATTAAATATATAAATACATTACCTTTACATATTCATCTTAGACGATTTTAACTATACATATTTATCTACTTTAATTTTAATGTTATAACTAAGTATTGTCTATACATATTCCTTTAAGACAGTTTTAACTTTATATATAATTTTTCCCATTTATCTTCCTTTATTTTGTCTCTTCTTATTCTCATCCTCTTATTATTATAAGTTTGTCACTCTCTCCCATTTTATGCATATTTTATTTTCTCACACAAAAAGGTCATCTCTCTCTCTCTCTCTCTCTCTCTTTCATTTTTTTTTCCATTTTTTTGTTGGATTTTTTTTTTATGAAGTTAATCTGTACACCCATTGTCTTGTTATTAATTGAATAACTCTTATGTGTTCCTTGATGCAAGTATTTTTTTTTTTTTTTATTTGCAACACTAAATACTTTTAATGTTGTTGACTAGATTTGGGGAAAAATTACATTATAATATGTCCATATTTTGTGTTATTGTCAAGTTTCAATTTATTTAGAAAACAACAGGATAGTTTGGACAATATGATGAATAAGTGCAATTGAAGAAGATGGTTTTTGTGCAGCTTCCTTTCACTATTTGTAAATATATTGTTTAAAAAATTAGCACCAAATTGTTATATCTTTATTATATGATGTTTTTAGATGCGTGAGTAATTGTTTTTAAGCATTTACAAATATTTTGTATTGCTCATCTTCCCTATCCCATTAGTGTATTTTTTGAGATTTTTAAGAAAACAAATTCAATTTCGAGTTTAAAATTAATTATTTATCTATTCATTTTTCGCATGTTGGATTAGATGTTAGATTAGCTTATGACAGTGTAAACACAATATTTGTCTTGATTACAATCATTATGTATCATAGGTTAAAATTTATGAATTTGATTATGCATTGAATATTTGGCTTGATCACATCACATTTCAAATATTTTACATATTTAGGAGAATGAGTTTGACTTGGATGTGAGTTTTATTTTTCCCTTTCTTTTTTATTAGAATTGTAGTTTTGTTGAATATTATAAATTTTTTTTATACATTTCTCGGTGTTTTTGATTGTACAGTAGAAAAAATTGGGTTTGGATTTTTTTTTTTAAAAAACTAAAATATAATTTCCAAATTTTAGTTACTTTTTAATGATACACAAAATGTTATAAATAATTTTTTATTAAAAAATTAATATTTTTTCAACCTTTTGAATTCCTGAGAAAATTTTTATTGTTTTAATTTTGGTATGACATAAATTATATATTACATTTACGAAAATATGATTATGGAATATATTAATATTTATTAAATTAGTTCAAATTGCAAAAATGAATTAAATTAGACCACCTTAAATATATTATCACGAGTAACGTGCGGAATCTGCGATTAGTTTTTATATTATATTTGAAACCATGAAACTCCACATAATTTGATAAGGAGTAATAAAAGAAGTACCAATTATTGTGGAGAGAGAGAGAGAGAGAGAGAGAGAGAGAGAGAGAGAGATATACCTGAATGGGTGCGGGATCTTAGGGAACAAGTGTGGCTTTTCTCAAATGGATTGGACGCGTGAGCATGTAGAACATGTCCCCCCAATCAAGCTTTTGTTCCTCAGACAAAACAAAGGCCTGTCCAAACCCCTCGATATCTCTTGGTAATTGCCATAACTTCTTCTCTTCCCTTGGTAGATTAAAGAGTTCTTGGATGCCTACATTCACCTTCTCCACCAATGAAATGCTCACCCCATGATTTATTAACTGCATAAGAGGAATAGACTCCATTGAAACTAAAATATATTTAAACTCGTTTTGTTTTTGTTGCTGTGTCCATTTGAACCATTCTCCTGGCAGATTGAGGAATATCTTACAGGTTGTCATTCTCCTAAGAATCTATGGTTAATAGAGAAAGCTTTATTTAACCATAGTTATAGCCTCTTCATTTTGTTGATTTGAGATATCATTAGCTGAGAGCCTGAGATTGATCTGGACTAAGAATCTTGGCAATGAGATTTTTAGTGGTTGCAATGCTTATTCGGCCATATAGCATGGCTTGCTTTTAATATTTAATCAAACATTTATTGGTTCCTTCAAGATTGCTGTCTAAACAATTAATTGCGTATACTCGTTGTTAAATATTAGCATTGATACACCATGTTAAATATACTAGTATGTATGCAGAAGTGAAAGTATAAAGTATACAATACAATAACACACAAGAGTTACGTGGTTTAGCTTAACAATTTACATCCACAGTAGAGGAAACCCTAAAGGGTTACATTAGTAATATATTAGAGTATAGTTCAAATCCTGTATTACAATAAACTATAACATGTAATATATATATATATATATATATATATATATATATAGTAGACTAACTTTAGACTAATAAACTTATAGTACAATTAATAGACTTGCCTTGCACACAAAGTAGAATTAGGCTTGGGCCTATGCTAATGGACTAATATATCTCTAACATCCTCTCTCAAACTCAAGATGGAAGTTTGATAAAACTTTGAGATTTGATAAGGTTGAGAAGATCCCTTGAATGAAATTTGGTTCCGCGACGGTGGTTCGAGGAAGGCAATGGTCTTGTAGTGTTGATGCGACGTCTAATGGTGGCAAGACTATCCAGAGAGTTTTGACGGTAGCAGTGGGAAGCTAAAGAAGATGAACGCAGTGAAGAAACACCGAAGAAGACAAAGATTGCTCTTAAATATACCGTAAGGACAGAACACCATGACCACAGAAAGGTGGCTCTGATACCATGTTAAATATTAGCATTAATATACCATGTTGAATATGGTAGTATGGATGCGGAAGCAAAAACATAAAGTATACAACACAACAACACACGAGGGTTATGTGATTCAGCCTAACGGCTTATATCCACGGAGAAAACCCTAAAGAGCTAAACCCTAGACTAATAGACTTCAGGTACAATTAGCAGACTTGGCTTGTACACAAAGTAAAATTAAGTTTAGGCCTATGCTAATGGACTAACATATCTCTAACACTAATGAATCCTTGTAGAGACTAAAGAATATGAACTAACACTCTAATTTTTTTTTTTTTTTTTTTTTTTCTGTTGATATATCGATTGTTGAGGATAGGGGAATTTGAAGCTGAGATTTCTTTGTTAGAAGCACTAATAGGTGTTAACTAATTGAGTTACAAAGCTCTTGTCACTAACACTATAGTTGGATTTCAAGTATTTGCACACAACTTTTGTGAAGCTTAAGTATATTGACATTACATGTAAGTTTCGAACTTTGTATGCTTTCCTAGTATCCAATTCTTATATTGTAGAATGATTTCCTCCATTTTCTACAAGTAGATTATCCCCAAGAGTTAGTAGGTCAATCAATTGCATGGACTGTGCTATCTTCATGCTGTAAATCTTGTGGAATTATAAGTTCTCTCGATCCATCTTTGGGAAAACAAAAGATTTTAGAATAAATATTAATTGCAATTATTTGAATCTGTCTTGCGTTTAATTAAGCCTGGCTTAGTAGACAAGCCACTAGCACACATACACAATATAGGTTTTATGCCATTTGTTTCCTTACATAGGGTCCGTCCGTTTGGGTGGAAAATAGGGAGGATGGAAAATAGAGGAAGGAAGAAAATAGAGGAAGGAAAATATGATGGAAATACTGTTTTTCACTGTTCGTTTGAGGAAGGAAAATAGGAATGAGAGAAAATTGGAGAGAAAGTTTTCTCTCCGAACTTACTTTTACAAAAATACCCTTTTCCCACCAATTTTTTTTCAACTTTTTTTTTTTTTTTTTCATTGTGACTTGAAACAAAGTTCTCCTCTTTTTTTCTTTTTTTTTTCAATGTTACCTGAACGTTCTGTTCTCTCTCTCTTTTTTTTTTTCACGTGACCTGAACATTTTTTTTAACGTGACCTAATCTAATTTTTACATTATAATAATAATAAAAATAATAAAAATTTATATATATGATGTGATAAATTTATATTATGTAATAAGTATAAATAAATCTATTTTTTACATATTATGTAACAAGGGTATAATAGTCAATTTATATAAATTACATTTTCCATCCTTTCATTTTTCTCTCCAACTGAACAAAAGAGTTTTCCACTCTCTTACTTTTCTACCCCTCTAACCGAACACATAAGAGGGAAAACTAAATATTTTCCATCCTCCTACTTTTCCACTCCTCCAACTGAACGGACCCTTAAACTCAAAGGTATGTCTAAACTCTCAAGTTCCTTTTTGTTCCTCTTTTTGAATCCTCATCATGCCATCAATGAATGCCTTCCCCTCAAGTATACGTGAGAGCTTTCCCCTTAAAAAATCTGCCACGCTGATTGTCTTGAACAATGTTGGTGATTTTGGAGTAATAAGGCTCGGTGCTGGACCAATATTTGCTTCTCGTCTTGGGCTATAAAATGTGGCCATGGACAGCCTCTCCATTGCTGAGTTAACAGTTGCCCTATGCTCGATGCTATGGTAAATTGCATTCGTCACAATCTGGAAAACCATGCGTGGAAAACCAATTATGGTAGTCTTTGGACTTTGGTAGATCATGCTTATGTTTGCTTCTAGATAAGAGTATCCAAACGAAAAGAAAGAACTTTTTTTTTTTTTTTTTTTTCATTTTTTTCTTTCTTTCTAGCTTGCTTTGAGTTTTGAGCTCTTAAAAGATTAACATTTGGTGAGTCGAAGTTGGTAATTTGGTTTTTGAATATGTTTTAGAGCTAATTACTAGTATTAGGACCTCAATTCTTTAGCTTAATGGATTGAAAGGGACAAAGTTTAGCTACAAAATTGGTTGTAGCCTTAGATTACAATCTACTCAATATTTTTTTATTGGAGGTGAATTTTGACAAATCCACTATTGGATTATTTCTTTTCTATTCTTTTTTTTCTTTTTTTTTATCCTCAATGCTTGCAAAATTTTGAGAAAATTAAAGATTGATCAATAACTATGTTTAAATTGCAAGTTTTTAATTTAAAATTATGCATAAAATATCAACTTATATATCATATAGTAAATAATATCCGATTAACACAAAATTTGACATGTGTATTAAGAAAGTAAAGATCATGCAATTTAACGGTTAGATTTTCAAAATATGTAGTAATTTTTATTTTATTGAGCAAGCTTGTAGCAAATTTTGTAACTAAACTTTATCCAATTGAAAGATGCAAAATTTATAAAAACATTCAGTGGTTTTTTTTTTTTTTTTTTGAAATTGAAGCATTCATCCATTTATATTAAAAGAGAATCATGATACAAGGCATTCATAGCTAGTGGAGGTGAATCCCCCATCCAAAACACATCCTTAGAAATATTCCTAGCATGCCGCGCAAGAGCATGAGCTACCTTGTTCCCCCTTCTCTTTGTACAGTTGAAATTAATCCAGTTTAACCCAAAAGCCACATGATGAACATCATCAACTACATTGCCAAACAAAGAAAGGTCAGCCATGGACAAAGATATTGCTCGCATTACATTGCTGTTGTCCCTTTCAATTACAAGCTCTGGAAATCCTGCATCAATGGAGAATTCCACTGCCTTTCTGTAAGCCAACAACTCTGCCTTTTCACTACTGCTTACTGCTTACAGTTGGCCTGGCTGCTATTATTGCTACCATTACCTCCCCCTTATCATTTCGTATAACATCCCCAAATCTAGTCCTCTGATTGTCTTCAAATATCACTACATCAAAGTTTAATTTGTAGACTGAAGTTGGGGGTGGTTTCCACACGTCACCAACAAATGGTACCACTTCATTAACTCGCAAATAATTCTGAGCAGCTCAGTAGTCTTCCAGATATTCCACTGCCCTTTGCACAGCCAATTTGGATCTTGAATCTTCCCCCCATACAACAATCTATTTCTCTGAGTCCAGATAATCCATGCCTGAATAAGAAGTAGCTCCATCTCCTGCATAATAAGCCGATTTAGCAAATATTCCATCAGCTCAATCATATCATCTTGGCCATGTGAGCATTTCTGCAATTTTACCAAACTCCCAGCCCACACATCCGTTGCAACCTCACAGTCCCATAGTGCATGTATCGTGGATTTAGGGAACCTGGTGCAATTTAAACACATACTGTCAGTGATAATTCTTCTTTTAGCAAGGTTCAACCGAGTTGGTAATATCTCATTACATGCCCCCCACCCAAACACCTTAACCTTATTAGGAATATGTAATTTCCACAATGCATCCCATACATTTTTCCCTACACTACCACCTGAATTCTCACTCCATTCATCACCCCTCTGAAGTTGCACAGCCACCTTATATGCCGATTTTACTGAAAATCTACCATCCTTATTGTACATCCAAACTAGGACATCAAGTACATGCTAACAACTCAAAGAGATTCTACAAATTGCTGCATCATCTTTAGAGTGGAAATTTGACATGAGCAACTCTCTTCTCCACGAATGTAGGTCCAGGTCAATGAGGTCAGCCACCAACAATCCTGCAGTCTCTTCATTGGTCAGGTGTAGCACTTTATTAGTTGGATAATTTGGAATCCACCTATCCTCATGAACTCTAATAGAAGAACCATTCCCAACTCTCCAACAACATCCATTTTTAAGAATATGGAGTGCCGCCATTATGCTTCTCCAAACAAAAGAACAATTAGGTGATTCAATAGCTTCAAGAAAGTTAGACCTTCGGAAATATCTAGCCTTAAAACACTTATATAACAAAGAGTCATCGTCCTGAAGCAACCCCATCCTTGCTTAGCAAGCATAGCAAGGTTAAATGCTCTCAAATCATGGAATCCCATACCACCTTTTTTTGGAGTGGCTAATCTGTCCCACTTTTTCTAGTGAATTTTCCATTCATTCCCTACCTGTTCCCACCAAAACTGTGCACACAAAGCTTCTAAATCACACAATTTCATCAGAATTTGGAAAACCATCGTATAAGTAGGAATGGATTGTGCCACAGCCTTGATAAGTACCTCTTTCCCCGCCCTTGATAACAGCATACCCTTCCAACCTTACAATTTCTTCCATACCCTATCCTTCAAATAAGAAAATGAATTATATTTTGAGTGTCCAACCAATGTTGGCAGCCCCAAATAAGATTCAAACCGCTCCACCTCCTTAATACCCAAAATTTGCATAATCTCTTCTTTCTGGCCATTAAGAGTATTACTGCTAAAATATACTGATGACTTCTCTAGGTTGATACATTGACCCGAAGCTTGAGCATAGATTTTAAGAATCTCAACAACCACCTCCACTTCAGTTCTAGTAGCTCGGCAAATAGAAATGAGTCATCTGCAAACAAAAGGTGGTGAGTTTAGGTGCTCTTTTGCAAACAGAGACTCTATGAATTCTCCCTTCCAAATCTGCCTTAGCCAATAAAGAAGTGAATCCTTCTACACACAGCAAAAATAAATAAGGTGAAAGAGGATCTCCTTGACGGATACCTCTAGATAGGTGTATATTGCCATGTGGTTTACCATTAATGAGAACTAACAAAGAGGGTGTTGTGACACAACTCATCACCCTATCAATCCACCTCTCAGGGAACCCTAGCTTATGCATTATATTCTTCAAAAAGGCCACTCCACATGACCATAGGCCTTACTAATATCAAGCTTCAATGCTAGAGATCCTTTTTTACCATTCTTCCTATAATGCATTGTATGAAGAGTTTCATAAGCCACTAACATATTATCTGTGATGAGGCAGCCAGGCACAAAGGCACTCTGAGTAAGAGAGATGATCCGGGGAAGAACCTGTTTCAGTCTATTAGCCAAAACCTTAGATATAATTTTATATATAACATTACACAAGCTAATAGGTCTAAAATCAGACTTCTTCTCAGGGTTCTTAACTTTAGGAATAAGAACAATATTGGTATGATTAATGTCAAGCACCATATTTCCAGAATTTTAAAAATCTAACACAGCCGTAGGTACCGTTTCACCCACTACATGCCAAATTTTTGGTAGAACAGAGCATTCATACCATCAAGTCCAGGAGCTTTTGTTGGTCCCATTTGGAACAACGCCACTTCTACTTCCTCAGCACTAAAATCACTAGACAACATCTGCTGCATTTCAGGGGTCACCTTACTATCAACTGCGTTTAGACATTCTTCCATCCGATCACCTAGTCCTGCACAAAATAAATTATCAAAGTATCCAGTAGCCACATTGACTATATCCTCCATATCCTCCACCCATTGACCCTCTCCATTTTGAATCCCCTGTATATGGTTTCTCCTTCTCCTTTGGCTTGCTTTGGAGTGAAATTTTTTGTATCTTTATCATCATGTTTCAACCAGAGAATTCTAGACCGTTGAGCCCAATAAACCACTTGTTTCAACAACAAATCATCCAACCGTTTGCTTACCTCCGAAAATTCAGCTTTAGTCCTCTCAGTAGCTTCAGCCTCATTAAGAACATCATGCTGTTTTTGAAATTTTTAATTTCTTCCTCATTCGGATCTGTTTTAGTTGTCCCCCAAGCCATCAAATCCGCTCCACATGACTAGATTCTCTCTTGAATTGAAGCCAACCCCACTTCCCCATTCCCATTCACCTGCCATGCTTCACTTACCACCTCCTCACAATCTTCCCACAAAAGCCATGATTCCTCAAATTTGAATCCTCTATCCCTTCTTTGTCTCTGCTTATTAAAACTTTGAGTCTGAAGAACAATAGATAAATGGTCTGAAGCATGGGAAGAAAGATGGGTAACTGTGCTCAACGGAAATTTTTCCCTCCACTCTTTTGTTGCTACAACTAGATCAAGACGAATTTTTGTATTTGCATCACTCGGCCTCTTATTACTCCAAGTAAATGGATAGCCTCTATAACCTAAATCTTCAAGCTGACATAATTCCAAGGCTTTTCTAAATGCATCCAATTGTGCTGAACTTGCCAGTCTCTTGCTTTGTTTTTCCGAGGCATGGAGAAAAGCATCAAAGTCACCAATACAAAGCCAATGTCCCTTCACATACGTTTTCAAATGTGCAAGCAGCTGCCATGACTTCACTC
Organism: Castanea mollissima; assembly: GCA_014183005.1. NCBI lineage: Eukaryota > Viridiplantae > Streptophyta > Magnoliopsida > Fagales > Fagaceae > Castanea > Castanea mollissima. Next base: position 42,874,195 of record JACAVU010000002.1, on the reverse strand, counting down.
GTTGAGCTATTTCAGGCCAACCATAAAAACTTGTTAAAATCATTCAAAGCCATCATCCTCTACCACCTTAGCTAGCACATGATTTGCTACAAAATTAATAACCTCCAATGATACCTCCCACTTCCAAAGTAATGCAATACCTCCTCCTGAATCCAGATTTTTTGCTATGATCCAATTGGGATAAGGTAAATTCTCATAAAGCTTCTCAAAACCCTCTTTATCCAGCCTTGTTTCCATTAGGAAACATACATTGGGAGCTTGTAGTTGAAATCAATGCTACTCTCACATGAAATATAGGTCCCAGCTAGTGGCGGCTCCAGAAATTGTTTTTAGGGATTATTACTGACTAAAAAATTTAAATTAAACAAAATTTAATAAAAAAGTTAACTTGAATATATTAGTTATCCATACAAAAAAAAAAAAAAAAAAACTCAAATACATGAAAATTTTCAATTTCCTTTTATGAGTTTTATTATTTTAAAGGGTAAATTGCAAATTACACCCTTGAAGTTAGGGTCGTTTAGATTTTATAGCTCAAAGTTTTAGAACTTTGATTTTACGCCTTGAAGTTTGGTTTCATTAGCAATTCACCCCCACAGTTAATTTATGCCGTTACGTGACACATGTGCTTGCTGACATGTTTTATTTTTATCACATCAGCTCCAAACAGTTTCATTTCAGTAAAGACGAAGCGCAGACAACTATCCAAGCAGTATTGCTTTGCCCAAAGCTAAATCACAAAACTCTAATCATAAACTACAATATTTCAGCCAAATTTTAAAATCCCAAATCACTTGTATCAGCTTTTGCTCCAAAAAAAAAATCACTTGTATTGGCTATTCCCAAACTGCAGAGCAGGACCTCATCGTGTAGTGTGACCTTATGGTTGATGTTGTTGGGTATACCAATATCAAATAAATGTTTTTAAAAGAAAGTCTATGTCACCAACAAAGAGTCTAAGCTTATTAAAAAAAAAAAAAAGAGTTTATGCGAAAACCCATGCCTGAAAGAAAAATCCAAAACTTAAAAATCATCTTGAATTTGTTGTCTATCTCTCTCAGCTAGACAAAACCCCATGTTTGAAAGCCTCAGAGGCTTGTATTCTTCATCTTGTTCTTCACAATTTCTTCAGCCGCAAAAGAGAAAGAGAGTTGGAGATAAAAGAAAGATAACTCACCGTCAGCATCGCCTAGTGCCTTTGATGATGAAGTTGGTGGTTTAAGTTCATGATGTGAGTTGAGGATTTAGGTTTGTAGATTTGTGTACCAGACCCCTAAAATTTAAAAATATTAACTTTTCACCAGGGGACAGTGGAAACAACTAGATTGGCGTGGCGCAACCCGTTTGGGCATTGGGGTACTTAAAGTGCCATTTTAGGTCAAATTGACCAAAATGCCCCGGTCAACCCTAAGTTGACCAAAAGTCAAAATTGATCAAAATCATCCCAAAATAATATTTTTCATGTTTCTACATCAAACCGAGCTATTTGGATATTTTTGTCAATTTTGACCAAGTTTGACCTGAGGTTGACTCCCTAAGACACCAAAACCCTAATTTTGATCCATCTGTCAGAACGGGTTGGGGTCAGCGTCATTGCAAAGATTATTGAATTCCCTTTCCAATGAATTATAATGGAAAAAAATTAAAGTTAAAACGGTTGAGATATCTCAAAAATTGGACGGAACATGTTAGCATGCTTCCCGATGGTGGAGACTTGCTTGCTTTATGCCACCCTTTTGGCTCTCTTTGTTTCTTTGCATCTTCACATGCTTGCCTACATGTTCATGCATGAGTCCTTGTGTGTGTTTGTGTCATCAAGCCTAGTTCCTACGACCTTATGTAGGTTCACACCCGTCCTTAATACAAGAGATCTCGAGTCCCTTTTAGGAACTTTGCTTGATGGCACATGTGTCATCTGTACTCCAATTTAATAGAGCCATGGACACCTGATCCAAACCTACATTTGTCCTTCTAGGACACCTCCTTTTGTTTGATAACATACTTGTTTGCCCCCATTTGGCTCTCTTTGATAGTTTTTTCCTTTGCATGCTTTCTTTCTAGTTGTTTCTTTGCTTGTCTACTAGCTTTTACCCTTTGTCATTGCATGTACATGCTTGGAGCAAGGATGGTTGGAGCGAGGGCACAACTTCCACAATGCAAGCTAAAAGGACAAGGATGCAAGCAAGAAGACACAAGCCCAGAAAGGGCAATGTTCAATAGATTAGGAGGCCTAGCCTCCCTAAGTGGTTTTCTCTTTTTCTTTTAGTCTTTTCTCTAGAATCATGTATTAGGATTTCCTTTCCTTGTAACCTTTATTTTTCCTGCGCTTTACTTGGGCCACATTCATTGGGTATGGCAATGTCTGATTTATATTTCTTGTACCTTGTTGGGCCATACCCTTAAAACGTTGGTGATGTCTGCTTTACTTTCCTACTTTATGTGATAGCATTGTGCATGATTTATGTATATCTACATATTCTTATTTGTGGGTGATCATGCACTTTGTACAATGGACTCTTGTGGCTAAAAGAGTGACCCTCTCTAATCATGAGTGCTCTTGATCTTGTAGTGTGAGTATGCACTCAAGGCACTTGTTGTAGGTGCATATTCACACTATTGTGTGCGTGACCATCACGGTGTGATTGCCTCGATCATGTCACTTGAGTGACATTGGTTTCCTGTGTATGCAACACGTATCAATATGCTTGGTGATTTAAGGGGCTTCGGCTCGTCTTAGTATGAGTATGTTGGCACACGCCGTATGCACAAGCATGAAACCTTGCCTATGTGCCATAGCACATCAAATGCGAAACTCTACTAGATTTTCGCTGTGAAAATGGGGCACCTCCTTTGTCGTATTCTCACAGAGAACGCTTCGTGAGAATAGTGTATTGTGTGCTATGATGCACCTGAGGCGAAGCACTGCCGGATTTCCGCTACAAAAATAAGGCTAAGTGCTGCTGAATTTTCATTGTGGAAATTTGGCAACGATTCCAAACATACTAGGGAAGCATCGATCAAGACCATACCCTTTCCACTAAACCTCAAAGCCCAGTTTCGTTAAAGCCCTGAAAGCTAGTGCCAATAGCTCATTTTAAATTGTCAATGTTCGAAAATTAAAATTTTACCAAAACAAAGGACTATCTACGGACATGCGTTATGAGAGTGCCTAAAACCTTCCCCACATATAACCAATCTTCTAAACTCAAGAATCAAGATTTTTTATTCGTCCATATTAGATTAGGAAGAAAACATTTTTCTTAACCTAGGATTGGTAATAAAATCAAATAGAGTCAAGTGACCAATCACACCTTAGAAAAAAACCCACTGATTGGTTGTGACTTCACTTACCTTTGGTAATTCGATTAAAATTGACTCAATTCCGTCACACACACTAAAGGTACCCTCTACCCTTTTTCACACGAGTCCAAATCTTCTGTATCAATTTTTGTGTACCACACTATGTTCCCCCAATCACTACTTGCTATGTTTACATTTTACTTTTCTTATAGAATAATTGAAATTTAAAATGGAAAGCAATCATACACATGGTAAGAAGTGGTTGGTGGAAGATAGAGTGGTAGACAAAATGTGGTACAAAGGATTTGCATTCTTTTTACAACACTTGAGCTTCGAGCCTGCATACACTCCCTGTGTATGCACTTCAGCATGCGCGAGTGTCGCCGCAATGGGTGGTTGACTACCGCAAGGCATTGACAGGGTTCACACTAGCCAAGGAGTTGGGTTAGGGATGTCTAGCCATCTAGGTTCACAAGAGTTAAAGGGCTGGGTTCGTGCGTTGTGTCTTTGATACTTGAGTCTAGCCATCTTGGTTCCTAGGAGCTAAAGGGTTTTTAATTTTTAATTTTTTTTAAAAGCTAAGCAATTGTAAGTTAGTTTTAAAAGTGCAACCACTTGATTTTATTGCGGTGGAATTTTAATTTTGTTGACACGAAAGCAGTATGGAATTTATAGCCAAAGGTTTTGTTTTGTTTTGTTTTGTTTTTTTCCCATTAGTTTCTCAAATTATCTACTCGATTCCATTTATTCATAAAAAGAGATGAATTGGCAAAAATATAAATCATGGATTGAGAATTATGAAAATTAATCAGTCATTCTCTATGCCTCTACTAAAACTGGACAAGACCAGAGCATTTGAGTCATGTTAAAGCCACGGGTTTGTGTTTTAAATTTTGGATGAAACGGCAACTTGTTAAAATGTAGGTCTACTCTTGGTCAGGGTTGATTTGGCAAAAATAAAACATGTCAACATGTACATGTGTCACTTAACAATATAAATTAACTGTAGGGGTTGAATTACTAGTAGAACTAAACATCAGGGTGTAAAATCAAAGTTTTGAAACTTTGGTGTATAAAATCCAAACAACCTCAAAATTTAGGGGTGTAATTTGTTATTTACTCTATTTTGAAATTGTTAAATGATAGTTCATTATTAGTTGTCATTATTTATTGTCAAAGTGACTAGGTGTGTTCCCCTAAAAAAAAAAAAAAAAAAAAGTGACTAGGTGTGACAATTTTATTTTGTTAAGTTTGTATAAATTTTTTTAGTTTTATTTAGTTGTCTTTATTTTTATAAAAATATATTAAACTAAATTAAATGACAAAATGCAACCCACTAACACTATAGTATTTATTGACCTACACTCATCCATACCATACAAAAATATAACACTAAGTGTCTACTTAACCAATCCAATGTTTAAACAATTACTAACTTAACTATTTTTTTTCTTGAATCACTAATATAAATAATACATTAAGTGCCTAATTATTGCTTTGTTTTGGGCTAAACTGATTTGTGATCAGGGTGTGCAAAAATATTTAAGGGTAAAATAAACTAATATATATATATATATATATATATATATATATATTTCTTTTGAAGTCAAGGGGTTCATTTGAACCCCTTGACAACAAGTACCAATGCCCCTAGTCCCACTATATATGTAATTAGTGGGACTTATTATTACATGAAAGGAGAAAGCATTATTCTAAGAGTATTGACTAATTACTTGAAAATTTGGGATTTACCTCCAAAATGTCACCAATGTTGACAGTAAAAGCATTAGGGAGAGGCTTTACTGGAATCCACCTTCCATCTTTCCTTATCTGGAGACCTTCCATTTCATTAATTTGGAGGAGTATTGTTAAGGCCGCACTATTTGAGTGAGCATTGAGGCCCATCACAAGCTCAGGTTAAGGCCATGGAGGATAGTAGTTTATCCTCATTCCTTGATATCCTTCTTCGAACAGGTTTCTCATGTCATTATGTTCCATTCTTAGAGCTTTTGCCATCAGTTCAAGTATCTTCTTGGCAATGTCTCTAACCTCTACTGAGTAAGCATCTAAGTTATCTTTGCATGCATGTGATGGAAGATGGTTTAATCACTAGAGCATTAATTAGCTTTGTTAGGGTCATGTGTTTTGCTATTGTCAACCATGTTAAATTATGTGTCTTTTATTGAGTTTTGATGTGTCTTAAAGTTGTAATTGAAGATCAAGTTGAAGACATAAAGTTTGCTCAAGAAAAACCCATTTTCAACATGTACCTCGATAGCAGTTCGATAGCAGCTTGATAGAAGCTAGAAACTTATTGTCTCCTTGATAGAAGCTCGATAGTAACTCAATCTATCGAGCTTCATGAATCAGCAAAAATCAACAATGCGAAAAATTTCATAACTTATTCGTTTGAAGCTCGAATTAAGATTTGTTTGAACCAGTATTTAAAAGACATCATAAGCCATCTATTAGAAGTTTTTTTTTTTTTTTTTTTTTTTTTTTTTTTTTTTTTTTTTTTTTTTTTTTTCAGAGAGAGAAATATTTCGTTTATGCAACTACGGTTTTGTAACCAAGTTTTCTCTATTTCACCAAACCAAAGAGTTTCAAAGTAGATCTGAAAATTCCATTGGTGAAGAAGTGGAAGTCATAGAAACCACCACAGACGTGCTACTATGAGGAAAACCTTCAAGAGGTTCTTGAATTCAGTTGGAGGTTCCAATTGTGATTGTAGGTGGAGCGTTCACATATTGGAGAGTTCAGATGTTCTGAAACAATAGAAGATTTTTGCTGTAAGTTTATCTACTGGGATTGTAGAGTCTAGGGACAAATGTTTTGTACTAGATCTGAAACTTCTCTTTATTATAGTTGATTGTTTTTTGGGAAGGTCTCCTCCCAAGTTTTTTTACTGTGAAAATAGTTTGTTTTATTGGTTTTCCGAAGTCATCATATCTTGTCTTATTTACTATTCTACTGAGCATGATATTGATTTTTTTTGTTTGAACAAGGATTATTCATAATAGATCTAATTAACAAATTGGATTTAAAATTTGTTAATTCTATCAACCGGGGTCTAAATTTCCTAACAAGTGGTATCACAACAGGCGCACTTTGATTAGGTTTTAAGCTCTGCTTTGTGATCCATTGACCCCGTTGTCATAGAAACTCTTGATAGTTTTGATTTGCATGATCTTGTGTTGAATGATGATGATGATGATATTCAAGATGCCTATTGTAAGCTTTATAAATTTTGTTTGAATCTAAAACTAAAGTTGAAAAATTAATTAGTGTTGAACTTGTTGAGCCTAGCTTAAAAGAAAAATATTTTTATATTCCTCCAACTAGAAGGAATAATGAAGAGTTGAAGGCTAATATTGCTAGGATAGGTAAAAAATCTGATGTTAACGTTGATGTTTTCAAACCAATGACGAAAACTCCTCCAAGGTTGAACAAAAGATTTGAATTTGTCTCCACTTGTCATCATTGTCATATTATTGGTTATATTAGGCCAAGTTGTCCTAAATTAAAGTCTCTGTCAACCTCCAAGGTTAGACCTCCTTCTAGGAAGCCTAGTAGTTTTAAAACTACTCATGTTTGTAACCATTGTGGTGCTTCCAGTCACACTCACCCTAATTGTTTCAAGTTGTTCCCTCATAAGGGAGTGTCTAATAGGTCTCATTGTTTGTTTAAAGGCTCTGTACCTATTCTTAGTGAGTTATTAAAAGCTTTTAGCTTTTTAACTCATTTGAAAGGGAATTTTATTTCCTTTATGTCCTTTAGTAGTCATACTAGGACGCGTGCCTTTTCATCTTCATGGCTTAGGGATCCTTAGACTTAATTGTCTTTATTTGGTCCTCTCTTTAATTCTTTCTATCTAAAGTAGGACTTTTATGCTTGATTTCTTATTTGTTTTTGGAATCATGCTTTTATGCATTTCATTTATTTATTTTATTTCTTTCAAGAAAAGAAAAATAAAAAAAATGAATATCTTTGAAAAATATTGTAGAGTTATTTAGATTCCTTAAAACACAATTGGATTAACCTAGTTAACAAGCCAAGTTATTACTTAGTCCAAATTTTAGATCTAAGTTAAGACAATCATATAATCATATTAATGTAAAGTGCAGAATATAAAAACACAAAGATATGATGACCTAGGAAAACCAAACTAGTAAAAAAACCTGTGGAGGATTTAACCTAGGTATCCTCAAGGTAAACTTGAATCCACTATGAAAGAATCGAAGTTGTACAATAGCAACTTAGACCACTAACATCCTATTGCTACCCACCAGTAGAAACTTACTGACACAACTACATGCAAGCTCCGAGACCACGAACTTCTTCTTTCTTGGATTCTCCAGCAAGTAATAGCACTCCCGCTTGTGTATCGTTAAGCTCTTATGGCAGCAACTAAATGATTATTAAGTTCTTGAAGAAATCTCATTCTTGATAATCCTAAGCTTGTCTGAAGGCAAGCATCTCTCAGATCTCACAAGAGATTCACACAAACAACAATATGAGCAACCTTAAAAACGTGGCTAGGGTTTGCCTTTTACACCTAGGGCAAAACATAAAACTCTACACGTCATATGGGCTTAAGGCTGAGTTGGAAATTCTGCAAAAATATAACAATATGCACGACTTTCGATCGGTTGAATCTAATTCTCGATCGATTGAGTCAGGTAGAAATGCACAGTAACTTTTGCAGTTAACTCAATTCCAACTTTACATGAATGACATACTTTGAGCAAGTCTAAAACAAGACTAAACACCTATTTTTAGAGTTCGCCAATAGTACACATTAGAGTTCTAATACATTAGTTCCTAAGTACTTAGAACCTAACAAACTCCCCTTTTGGCAATTTGTGACAAAACACAACTATTAGCTCAAAGTTTACAAAGAAAAGCCCTTTACAAAAAAATGTCCATTATAACTAAACCAATCCTAACTACTATCCATCAGTTGCAAGTGTAGACAGTAGCTTAATTGAATCGACCTGTATATTTCCTGAAACACTAAACAAAGCGCATAAACGTATGTGTGGAGAATACAAGTAAATAAAATAAAATCTTGAATTCACAAAACACAAAATAAAGACATATATCAATGAAAAACTCATAGACATAAGTCAATAAGCAGTGAAACAAGAAACATATATAAAAAATGAATGTATCTCCCCCTAATAAGAATACATCAAGAGCCAAAAAAGTAAATACAAAGTGAAAAAAAAAATACAAAGTGAAGCACCTAGATACAATCTAATCTCCACAGGCTCACAAAAAAAACTATCATCCAAAACTCCCCCTTACTAGAGACAATCTAATCTACTCCCCCTTTCGTGATGGAATGCCAAAAGGCAAATTAGAAACCATCATCAAAAGGAGGTGGCACAGAAGAACGTCTAAGAAGCACCAAATTTGTTTGCATAGCACGAATCTCATTAAGGATGTTCACCAAAATCTGACCATGAGGCACCTGAACGGTCATGATAGACTTTAAAGTACGACAAATTCCAAAGTCATCCAAAGTCGATGGTGGAGGGACAGCAGTAGCAGCATCACCTATAGGATCAGTAGACTCCTCACCAGAAGGAATACCTGTAGAAGAAGAAGGAGGTGCGGTACCAGAAGGCTCAACTTTCAACGTTTAGAGTGCTCTCTCATCTAAGCAGCTCTTTGCCTAAGAAAGGTTGCACCTATGGGAGCAATAACATGTACGAGCTCAGAAGCGAGGAAGTCAGACAAACCTAAAAACAACAAAATCCTATGAATGAAAATAGGATGAAAAGAGCATGAGTCGTAGGGGAACTCCTATAAACTTTGTTTAAGGAATGAAGAAACAAATGAGGAAAACTAATAGGAGCATTTGTAACTAGAGCATGCAAAAATGCACATCGCTCTAAAGGAATGGTGTGCAAATGCCAAATAGGAAACAAGGAATGACATGCTATCCTAAAGATAAGATAGACAGACTCAGTGAGCTCAACAGAAGTGATTCGAGGATCAGAACCCCACTGGATAGAAGTACCAGTGATGCATGATATGATGTCGTCTAGGGGAGGAGACACATCATAGGGGTAAACAAGATGCTGAGCAAGAGGCACCCCAAGAGCATCAACCACTACAGAAGAGGTAATGGTGTACTCATCACCACGAATCCAACTCCTCACAAGAGTGCCGGAATCATAGGGGTGAATAGAGAGGCTCGAATAGAACTCTCTAATCAAGATGGCTGGAGATGGGGAATCAAAATCCAAAAGAGACAACCAGCCTTGACGTCCAAAGTTAGCCCTAATGGCAGGATCAAGCTCATCTAACAGAACCCTACGCTCAACCCAAATCTTTCTTTTAAGGTTAAGGGTCTCAAAGGTCTCTTGGTGCTTCACACTCAAGAATCTATCACTCTCAAAGGAAGGGTCAGAAGTAGAGGTGGATGACCTATTAGCTCTAGTCTTCCTAGGCATGGTGCTAAAGTAGAGACAGAGACACAAGAGAAAGAACAACACAAAACACAAGGGCAGATTGTAACTTAGCACAAAAAAAATAAAAATAAAAATCTATTTGTTGCATGAACAGATAAATTTCATGATGCATGCTTTAATGCAGTGACAATAAGTTCAGTTTTTAAGTTTAGAATCACAAAATTGGCTTGAGCATAGAGTTTAAAACATAAACTGCAAAATTTTGAAAAACCACTTGTAGAAATTTTACTCAATTGACCAATTGATCATCACACAAGTTAGATAACAGTTTATAATGATCAAATGCATCAAACCAACAAGCCAATTTCATCAATCAAACTCAATTTGAACAAAATCCCCAATTTGGATAAAATACTAGCCCTAGAATTTTCAATTCTTCAGAAAACACCAATTTGGTCAAATTAAACACCATAGATCATGATGCTAACATTGTAGCACAAAAACCCATTGATCAATTGGCCTGAATCATCAAAAACCCCAAAATATGCTTAGGTCCGAAAATCTCCCTTAAATGCATAAATATATGCATGAAACATGAAATAAAATGCAAAAGAAAGGGTATAAAGGTCTTACCGGCCTTGGGAGACAAAAACCTTGCAAAAAGAACAGAGGAAAATGACAAAAATTTGGATTGGAGCCTTGATCGGATCGTTTAGAGAGAGAAAAAGTTGAAAAACTTTTGAAAAGTTAAAAGAACACGTGAAAAAAAAAATCCTTTTAAAAAAGTCCCTACACGATTTTCGATCGATCAAAAAACAGATTCGATTGGTCGAAAATGGTTTGATTAATCGAAAACCAATCGAGCACTGATCGAAACAGACAAAGGCTGACCAAAAATTTAATCGCAATTTCGATCGATCAAAAAATATGTTCGATCGGTCGAAATTCTAGAAAACACAGTTTTTGAAAAAATAGACCAATTTGGTGCAAAAACTCCTCAATGCATTGAATGTTATGAATAAAATGCATGAGTATGAGATGAAATACTTTTCAAAAACACATGTTTTGAACTCTGTTTTCCCAAAATTAAGATTTTCAAAAATTTTCTTTGAATTCTCAAGCATCAAATCTATTTTGCATAAAACTCAAGGCATTTTCAAACTTGGTTGGTCAGACAAAAAACACGCATAATAACATGTACAAAGTTTAGCAAAGAGTAACTTGTATAATGTGTGCAACTAGCAAAAACTTAAGATACATATGAGGTGATATGTAAGTGGAAATCAATCACAAAGTCTACAAAATTCATTACAAAGAATTTGAAAGAGACTATTACCTAAAGAGTTACATCATATAACTCTCACATCTCTTAGATCATAAGCTTGCAATCATGTAAGTTTCTTGATTTTCCCTCATAATGTACACACAAATTTTAAACTTTTTAGAAACTTATTAAAAAAAAAAAATCCAAGATAATGTACACACCAATTTTATTTATTTGAGTTAGCATTAAGTCCAATAATGTACACACCAATTTTAAGCATTTAACCGAGGCTACACCTTATGTTTTTTTTGTGCATGTGCTACACTTTCTCGAGCACACAATCTTACGATATTCACTAAGGTGTTTATGATTGGCTAATGAACACTGGTGAGATAGTTATTTATACCTTTCTCAAAGGGTTCAAGTTTGACAGTCAAAGAAATGTGACTTCAAGATCATGACTAAGTAGTTAAAAACTACAAACATCTTCCCACACAACATGCACTACAAAGCTCAAACTAGTAAAGTGCAATAGAATAAGCTCATCCAAGCTAAACAAGGTACATAAACATGTTATGTGAAAATACATTTACCAACCTTGTTTTCAAAACCAAGTAAATAAATGCAAAACACATTTTGCTTCTTTTTTTTTTTGTTGATAAAACTAACAAACAAAAATCCTAGAATGAAATGCATGAATGTTATGCAATGCAAATCCTAGAAAAAAAAAAGAACATAAAAAAAATGATCACAAAGAGTAGAGCAATGAAGCACAAGGACCATGTCAGAAAAACTCACTTAGATTGAGCCTTTTGCATCCAAAGTCTTTTAGATGCACCTTGAGCATTAGAGTTCTCTTTCATATTAGAGTGATTTCCAACTCCAGAATTGGAATAAAGGTTTAGAGCCTTTACCAACTCACCAATAAGTACCATAGGATCTTGTGCTTGAGGCACAGGTACTTTCAGTTTGTTTGCTTTCTTAGCAGCTTTAACAGTTTGGAGGAATGTGCCCAGACTTTCCACAAAAATGACAAACCCATGCAGGCTTATCATGTGACTTGTTCTTAGAAAAGGTAGACTCCTTAGGTTTAGATTCTTTTAGATCAACCCTAATCTTTTTGAGAGGTGAAGCTTCTATGGGTTTGACAACCTCACTCACAACCTCACTCATAGGGGGTTCAGAAGAAGATGAAGGAACAAAGCTTGTGGAATTAGGTGTAGACACATTGATGCTTTCTACAAAACCTAAACTAGTTTTGTCGGAAGGAAATTTTTGAACACTTAACATCTGATCAAGTTTGGAACTAGCAGACCTATTAGTTTGTTCTCTAACAACCAATAGTTCACGTTCCAAAAATTTAACTTTATCAAGTAAAAGCATATTCTCATTCTTCACATTATTCAAAAGTTCAGTAGCATCAAACAAATTCACAAGCAAATTCTTCTTATCAAGCTCAAGAGATGCAATTTTCTTTAAGCCTAATTTGACACTCATGGCATCCTTTGCAGCAAGTTTGCAAAATTTATTGTAGGCTTCTTAAAGATCTACATCCTCAGAGAGTTCCCCATCAGACGGGTACTCTTCAACAGTCACGCTTTCATTGACTACAGTAATAGCAGTGGAAGCAATGAAGTTTCCATCCTCGTCACAACTAGACTCATCATCAGAAACTTCATCATCACTAAGGGTTACAGTCATAGCTTTACCCTTAGACCTTAAGAATGTTGGACATTTAGATTTCATGTGACCATACCCTTGACATCCAAAACATTGAGAACCTATAGAATTATTAGAAGATTGACCTACTTTTTCTCTAGGTTTTTCAATGTTGTTAACCTTAGTGGGATCATTCTTCCTAAAATTTCTAAGTTCATCAGTTTTTTTACCTCTTTCCCTTCTATTACTATTTCTAAGGAAATTCCTAAAGTTCTTGGCAAGGTAAGCAATCTTTGTAGTAGAGAGTTCATCATCAAATCCACTAGCATCAACATCATCAACAGACTTAAGAGCCATTGATTTGGATCTGCTAGTTTTGAGTAGGTTCAACTTATAGAACTGAAGAGATCCGACAAGTTCATCAACAGGGATGGAGTCCACATCCTTGAATTCAGTGATGGCAGTCACTTTGGGTCTAAAATCTTCAGTTAAAGATCTAAGAATCTTTCTAAAAATTTTAGGTTGATCATAGATTTCACCCAAGTTGTATGTAAAATTAACAATGTCATTTAGTTTAGTATAGAAATCATCAAAAAATTCATCATCAGACATCCTAATGCTTTCAAATCTAGTTGTTACTTGTTGCAATTTATTGATCTTAACTGCCTTTGTGCCTTCATGCACAGCCTAGAGGATATTCCAAGCAGTGTGAGCAGCCTCAACATTAGAGATTCTCTTAAATTCCTCCATAGAAACAACATTAAAGATAGCATTCATAGCTTTGCTATTGAAGGCTGCTGCTTCTTTCTGAGAAGTTTGCCACTCACTCACAAGAGTAGTGGGCTTCTCCCATCTGTATTCAACGGAGTTCCAGACTCTCTCATCAATGGATTTCAGGAAAGCTTTCATCCTAACTTTCCAGTAAGCATAATTATTCCTATCAAAGTGAGGAGGAATAACAAGAGAGTGTCCGTGTTCCATGACAACAGGGGTCAAGGATCAGCTCAGAGATCAAAGGATCTACACACAAGAGCTACCCACTTTGATACCATTTGTAGAGTTATTTAGACCTCTTAAAACACAATTGGATTAACCTAGTTAACAAGCCAAGTTATTACTTAGTCCAAATTCCAGATTTAGATTAACACAATCATATAATCATATCAATGTAAAGTGCGGAATATATAAGCACAAAGATATGATGACCTAAGAAAACCAAACCTGTAAAAAACCTGCAGAGGATAACCTAACTATCCTCAAGGTAAACCTGAATCCACTATGAAATAATCGAAGTTGTACAATAGCGACTTAGACCACTAACATCCTATTACTACCCACCAGTAGAAACTTACTAACACAACCACGTGCAAACTCCGAGACCACGGACTCCTTCTTTCTTGGATTCTCCAGCAAGTACAAGTACTCCCGCTTGTGTATCGTTAAGCTCTTATGGCAGCAATTGAATGATCATCAAGTTCTTGAAGAAATCTCCTTTTTGATAATCCTAAACTTGTGTGAAGACAAGCACCTCTCAGATCTTACAAGAGATTCACACAAACAGCAAAATGAGCAACCTTAAAACGTGGCTAGGGTTTGCCTTTTATACCTAGGACAAAACATAAAACCCTGCACGTCATATGGGCTTAGGGCTGAGTTGAAAATTCTATAGAAAAAATAATCTGCACGACTTTCGATCGGTCGAGTCTAATTCTCGATCGATCGAGTCAGGCATTAAATGCACAGTAACTTCTGCAGTTAACTCGATTCCAACTTTACATGAATGACATACTTTGAGCAAGTCTAAAACAAGACTAAACACCTGTTTTGATCATGGTTTGTCAACAATACACATTAGAGTTCTAATACATTAGTTCCTAAGTACTTAGAACCTAACAAATATAAAAACAGTATGTGTTTGAGTATACTGGTACTTCTGTACTTTGTATGGCCAAGAATCAAGGTTTCATTACTTTGTATCTCTTGTAACTTAGATGAGCATCTTCATGCACAACTAAGCAATGTGAGCTTTGTGGCTGGTTTATGTGATTTGTATGATTTGGTTAATCTTTCATCATTCATATTTTTATCACTTTTTTTGATGGGAATGACTAAAAAATCTTAAGAGAAAGCGTCTATGTGCAATTTATAAAAACCGTGTTTGGTAAGGTGTAGTACTTACACAACAAAAACAAGATGTTTTGCTTACATAATTGAGTAATTCTTTTTTCTCTTATATAACCATGCATGTTATATCATTTTTTACTTAAAAGAAAAATATGCAAAGAACATGAAAAACAAAAGAATCAAAATGCTTTTACATATGGTTGCAAGCGTGTTTTTAGGAGATGTGAGAGTTATATGATGTACCTCAAAGGTGATGGTTCCCATCAAACGGTTATGATTGTGTGTGAATGTTCTTGATTCTCTTATATCATTATTTTCATATGATGAGAAACTTATGCTTCCTTGCAAAGGTTTCATACACAACACGCAATTCTTTATTACTCTTGATACAATGTATAGGTACAATGAGATTTGGCCGTTTAAAGTTACCCTTTTACTAGTGTGAGTATTTTTTTTTTAAAACAAAAATTTGAGTTTTTGCTTTAAAAAGACTTGGAGTTTTGAGTTTTGCATTTTTTTTATTCCCTTTGTGCCCATAGCATCTTGTTGTTGTGTTCTTCTTGTAGGGCTATGGTTCTTTATTTTCCTTGTACCCTCTATGTCAATCAAGGTTTATTATTATTATTATTATTATTTTGCTCTTTCTATACCCTTTGACAATTGTGTCAAAAAGGGGGAGAAATTTGATTCTTGAATGTCATTCCTCAGGGCGAGTAATAAATTTAGGGGGAGAACTTCATGTTAAAGGGAAAAAAAGTTTTTTGATGTAACTTAGGGGGAGAGTTAGTTTGATACACTTTGATATTGATATATTTTTTGTTGTGTATCTTTTGGTTTTGTAACCATTTACATGTATCATGTGTTGTTTCTATATATGATGATGATGTATGTGTTTCACTCTTTATCTCACATGTGTTGTTTCTTTTCTCACTTTATACACATGTTTCTTGTTTATTTAACTTGTCATTGTTTTTCACATGGTACCTTGATGAGTCTTGTTTAGTGCTTTTCAGGAAAGACAACATAAAGACAAGTCCAGATTCTGAGTTGTCTTCTTGTAGCAACTTCCAAGGTTCAAATATTTTAGACTAGGCTTATTTTGTAATCTTGAGTAGAATGTATTCTAGAACATTCAATGTACTTTTGTGGTTTTGTCATAGATTGCCAAAGGAGGAGATTGTTAGCTTCATATTTTTATGTAATTGGCATATCTTGTGACAAAACACAATTTACTTATTTATTATCTCATTGTTTTCCACATGGTTCACATAACATGTTTGTTAAATGCTTTCAGAAAAGATAGGTATGAAGCCAATCAAAACAGTCAATCCTAGTTTGTGCTATGGTTTCTCATTGTTTTTAGATAGGCTAGTGTATTTGAATATGGGTTCATTCTTTATATTTAGGTTATTATTGTATTGAGCTTACTTTTGTACTTAAGGTTTTGTCATAGATTGACAAAGGGGGAGATTTTTGGGGTCTTGTGTTTTGGTATTGTCAACCATGCCAAATTATGTGTCTTTTATTAAGTTTTAATGTATCTTAAAGTTGTAATTGAAGACCAAGTTGAAGATACAAAGTTTGCTCAAGAAAAGCTCAATAAAAACACAATTTTAGATCGCTGCTAGATAGAAGCTAGAAACTTACTGTCTCCTTGATAGAAACTTGATAGCAGCTCAATCTATTGAGATTTTGTTCTCGATAGAAGCTCGATAGCAGCTTGATTTATCAAGCTTCACAGATCAGCAAAAATCAGCAATGCAAAAAAGCCCATAACTTATTCGTTTGAAGCTCGAATTGAGATCTGTTTGAACTGGTATTTAAAGGATATCATAAGCCATCTATTAGAAGTTTTTTTTTTAGAGAGAAATACTCTATTTATGCAGCTAGGGTTTTGTAACTAACTTTTCTCTATTTCACCAAACTAAAAAGTTTTAAAGTATATTTGAAGATTCTATTGGTGAAGTACCTGAAGTCATAGTAACCACTATAGACGTGCTATGTGAGGAAAACCTTCAAGATGTTCTTGATGTCAGTTGGAGGTTCCAATTGTGATTATGGATGGAGCGTTCATATATTGGAGAGTGCAGAGGTTCTAAAGTGATAGAAGGTTTCTACTGTAAGTTTATTTACTGAGATTGTAGAGTATAGGGGCAAAAGTTTTGTACTAGATCTGAAATTTCTCTATATTATAAAGGTTTCCCCCAAGTTTTTTGTTGTGAAACTAGTTTGTTTAATTGGTTTTCTTAGATCATCATATCTTGTCTTATTTACTATTCCGTTGTGCATGATATTGAGATGATATTAATACTTGTTTGTATGAACAAGGATTATTCATAATAGATCTAATTAATAACTGGGGTTTAAAATTTGTTAATTCTATCAACTGGGGTCTAAACTCTTAACAAGCTTTGAGTAAACAAATCTAGAATAGGAGTTAGTGTTACCTAAAAAAAAAGATTCTTAGAGTTCTTACTTACTATTGCGTTCTTCTGAGAGGACAACACTAAATGCCTACTTGTCATAAGTGTGAATGTTTATTTTTCAACTGAAAGACTATCATATTCCCCCATTGTCTAACTAAATTATTTTTTCTTCTCTTTGTTAGCCACTAGGCAGCATATTCTTTTATTGGTGGCCTTTCGTTTTTATTCGCTCATGACCAAATTATAAGTACATGATTCAGATTAGTTCTCAACCTTACCGGATCAGGATAGGACTGATCTCTAATCTTAAATAGCATATAGATTTGGAAGGTTTAGGTTACAATCCATCCAAAATTTTGTTTTCACTGAGGAAAACTGTTTTGTTTTCTTTCTTAAAAATAAATTCTGGAAAATGGAAAAAAGCTTAAAACATCACCAATTCACCATATATTTCCTTTATTTATTTATTCTTTTTTTATCATTGTCCTATGTTTGGCTGTGATCTTTTCATTTCATTATATTGTGCATACTATTTAGCCAAACAAAATTATAAAAAAAGAAAAAGAAATACCAATTATTGAGAGGGAGAGAGAGAGAGAGAGACCTGAATGGGAGAGGGATCTTGAGGAGCAAGTTTCTCAAATGGATTGGAAGCGTGCTTATGTAGAACATGTCTCCCCAACCAAGTTTCTGCTCATCGGACACGACAAAGGCTTGCCCAAACCCCTCTAAATTTCCTGGTAGTTGCCATAATTTCTTCTTCTCTTCCATCGGCAGATTATAGAATTCTTTCATGCCTACTTTCACCTTCTCCATCAATGAAGTGTCCACCCCATGATTTATTAACTACGCAACATATTTCCATTTTTTTTAAAACTTAAAAAACATAATGTATATTTAAAATAGTTTTCTATATGATAGAAAAAACATTATAGAATGCCAACTTATCTTTATAAGAAAATTATTTTCTAATCTTGACCGATATAGAACACTCTTTTGTCTAGCGGAATTTTCATACAAATTGGTTTTGACAAAAGTGCCTCCAATTTATTAGGTGGAAATTTTGAAAAATCATCCTAGTGTATTTTTAGTTACATGGTCTAATTATACTCATGTGACTTGTTTAAATGATCTAATCATATGATAATACATGTGTGTGATCTTATAAATTGTATAAAGGATTCAATGACACAGCCAAAAATTTATCTTTGAGTGAACCAAATGTATATAGTAGTGTAAATGATCACATAAGGTTGGTCTAGTGGTTCTTAAGACCTTATAATATCCATGAGGTTCTGAGTCCAAAACTCCTAGCCAACATGTTCAACTTCGAAGGATTCTTATTTGTAATTACCTGATGTGTATGAGACGGAGGACTACACATACTTGGGGATTAGTCAGATTCTCAAATATCTTTGGACACCTGTACGTGTTCGAAAAAAATAATATAAAGATACCAATGTAAAAAAATTGTAAACATTTTCAGCATGCAAATGAAGTATTTTATAAGCAAATAGACATAAAACAAAAAGTGTCAACAATTATGTGTAAATATTTAGAAAAATATTACACTTGTTACTTATCTTTGATCAAAAGCGAATTGTAAAATAAAACTGACCAATTTTTAATATTTTAACTAGTTGGAAAGTTAAGATAACCCTGCAGCTCAAGTCTTTTTTCCCTTCAACTCCCAAACACGTGCATTTGAATGTATTAATTCAACTACAAGACCCTCAACAAGTTGGAATAAGATTATGAGTAATAAACCATTATTAAAGAAATTTTAATGATACAATTTGTGTGTGTGTGTGTGTAATTCTATTTTTGAAAGAGCCACCTAATATACATACTAAAAAAGTCATGGGCTTTAGGGAGCTGGCCCCTTAGAGCATTAGCATTGGGGGAGGGGGGGGGGGGGGAGGTGTAAAAACCTCCTAGTTGCTATTTTGCCCACAAACATGCCAAAACACCCACTTCATCTGGGTATGTATTTCTAAAAAAATTTACAAATTGTGAACAATGGGTTCTTAAATATAAAACCTACTGTAGCTTTGGATGTAAAACAAAAAATAATATTTTATTTTCACACACTCTCTCCAAATAAATAAAAAATAATTTCTCTTTCCTCAGTCTCTTCTCTCTCTCTCTCTCTCTCTCTCTTCAGCCATTATTCTCTCCCTTTCTCCCTCTCTCAACCAGACCTGCTCTATCACTTATATAGGGTAGATCAGTGGTGCTAAGATGGTTTGGGCCATGGTTAGGTGCAAGGTTTGGGTCTGTGGATTGAGTTCGGGTCGTGTAGATCAGTGGTGGTGGTGGGTTTGCTCATTGATGGGTTTTTTTTTTGGTTTTTTTTTTTATTTTTGAAATGAGTTTGGTGATTGATGGTAGTGGGCTGATGTTAATGGTTTTGGCTGTGTTCATGGTGGTGTGGGATTAATGAGTTTTGGGGCTGTTTTGCTTGTTGGTGGTGGCTTATGGTGGATTTATGGGTTTAATAGCGGTGGATTTGTGGGTTTTTGTGTGTTGGAGGTGGCGGTGGGTGGTTGAATGGTGCAACGGTGGTGGGTCCGTGGGGTTGCTAGTTAGGTTTTTTTTAGATGGTTTGGTGTGTGGTAGTAGTTGATTTTTGTGGTTTTGCTGTTTGATGATGGTGTGGTTTATGATTTTGGGGTTGCTTTGGTTGTTGTTGGTGGTGGTTTATGGTTGATTTATGGGTTTAGTGGTGGTGAATTTGTGGGTTTTTGTGTGTTAGAGGTGGTGGTGGATGGCTGAATTGTTAGGATTTGTGCCTTTAAATCCTATTGTATGATGCTATGTATGATATTATGTATGATATTGTGTATGACTTAATATTGTGATTAATAAAGTTGTTTTATTATTATCTAAAATAATGGTAACATGAATATTGAGACATTATCATATAGTCCATGAGATGCATAGTGTGTGATTTATGTGATTTAGTCATAGAAGATATAATTCACAAGTTCTTTGTAAACTCAGAATTTATAGTTCGTAGTCGGTAATGAAATTGGGCATTTCATTTGCGAAGACTATAACGTATCAACTAAGATTATTTGTCTTGATCATGGAAGTGGAGACTTCTAGTTGATATGTTGATATGTTTTAAGAGTTAAGACATATTGAACTGGATCGCTGTAAGATTTATTATTCTTCTAACGATTGTCAAATGAATAATAAATCTCACGATTTCTATTTGCATGAACTTTTAATCTTGAGAGAATAATGGATCTAATTATGACGTGTAGGTTGCTTTGATATATCAGGAGTGAGATCTAAAATAACGGTCAAAACCTTAGTATGTTGAGCAGTCACATTTAGTGTTGATGGAACATATATTATCAAGATGGAATTCATAATCTCTTAACGGAGATATAAAATATTCCCTTGAGATAAGTTTAATTGATTTGGTTATTCAGAGTGTTAGGCCTAACCACTTTTGTAAGAAATTACTAAAGTATATATTTATGAAATTGGATTTCATAAATATATGATGAATAACTTTAAAGGATTAAACTGGGTACTCAAGGATAAGATGTAGTAATTTACAAAATGGCAGTCTACATTTATGACTTTGTATTCTACGAATATTTATGAAGGGTTGCGTGTATAATAAAACTTGAGATATAATTTATTAATAAGCCTAGAGTACAATTATATTTATATAGTGGTATTAAATAAATTATGTAATTTGGACTTGTCAAGAGTTGATGGAAAAGCCCAAGGCCCATTAGAGCTAGTGTCTTATTGGTCCCTTTTGGTCCCACTCCAAGCCACACACTAAAGCCCAATTGGAAAGACCCAATAGGCTAGCCCAATTAGATAATTAGTTAGTTATAAAAGGAGAAACATACAGAATTTTTTGATTAAGAAAAAGAATTAGAGAGAGATATCATTGTGAAATGGTGTGTATGTGAGAGGGAGACACACTTTCATTCTCCCTTGAAAACTGATTAAGAGACCACACATCTTGGGCGTAAAATGGAATTGGAGTGAAGATTAAAAGTGTTCCTAAGTGCTTCTAATCTTTGTTTTGAATTTCTCCACACCAAGATATGCTATCTTGTTCTTAAATTCTGAAATTTACATAGTGCATGTTATCAATCATGAATGAAATAGATCCTTATTTGTTGCTTCCGCTATGTGTTTTGTATGAGATACAAAATCAGATTTTTTCCAACATGAATGGTGCAACGGTGGTGGGTTTGTAGGGTTGCTCAGTTTTGTTTTTGTTTTTGTTTTTTTGTTGGTGGTTGCTGGGGTGTGATGGTGGGGTGGTAGGTGGCTAAGCTTATCTTTCTCATGTAGTGGTTGCTAGAGAGATAGAGACAGAGGAAGAGAGGAAAGAGAGAGAGAGGGTTTTTTTTTTTGCATCCCCAAATGCTAGTGCTTTAATTTTTTTTTTGCATCCCCAAATGCTAGTGCTTTTAATGGCTCCGCCATTGAAATGATTGAAGGAAACTTTGTCATGTTTCTTCACCAAATTATCTCTCTCTCTCTCTCTCTCCCTTAACCACCAATTATTTTGATTGGGATTCTTCAGATTCTATAAGTAACTACTACACATAGAATGTAAACAAGTACAATTTTTCACACGCCCTTAACCACCAATTATTTTGATCGGGATTCTTCATATTCTATAAGTAACTACTACACATAGAATGTAAACAAGTACAATTTTTTCACTCCTAAATATTCTATCAGAAAAATAACCTTTGCATGTTGATGACTGGGACTTGGGGTAAAGCAGTGTCGGATTTGATGGGAGGCTCATAAGGGAAATGCATATAATGTGGTGGGACTGTGCTTGATGTTTCCTTTGCCAGCTCTTGGACACAAGGAACTAGGGTAGGGCTCCCTAGGCTTGTTATTTCCCGTTCCATAGCTCCAACAATACCCAAAGAGAAAGAGCTTAAAGTCTTAGCTCCTGAATAGAGAACCCTGAGCTTTAAACTTATACTAGGTGTTGAAAATATCTACAATCTGCTCATAGGGCTAAAGAGATTGCTATTGGTTCCTACAAAGCCTTAAGGAGTAAGGAGATAAGGCGCAGCAACACTCAGAAAACCCTTGAGGTATGAGAGAAAAAGCTGCAAGAGGTCACCACTCAACTGACCAAGGCAGAAAGTGACTGGAAAAGTACTGAGGTTGCATTAAAGATGACCGAGAAACAGGTCGAGACCCAACGTTTGCAACTCTACCAGGCTGACGAGGAAAAAGCAGTGGCGAAGAAACAAATAGAGGATTTAAAGAAAAACCTGAAGGAATCTGATAAGGCTAGGGAGGAGGCCAACAAAGCAAAAGAAGAAGCTGTAAGGGCCAAAGAAGAGGTAATGGATAAGGCTGAGCAAGCCGGATATGAGGTCCGTGTGGCTGAGACAACGGAAGACCTCAAATCACAATTCTCAGAATTATGTAGAGACTACTGCCTCCAAGTATGGAATGAGGCACTCAGCCGAGTTGGGGTTGATGCCTCTTTTTCCCTCTGGGAGACAGAGAACGTCTACTATCCCCCAACTATCCAAGTCTCTGCTCCACTCAGTGCCAATAATGGCAATGTTAGTCAAAGGCCAGACGTTGTGCAAAGTAATACAGCCGAAGACCCTGCCTCTACTAAAGGCCATTCCAAGGAAGTTGAGCAACTTAAAGCCCCCAATGAACATATTGGACCAGTAGGAGTGGCACATGAAGGTATCCAGCCTCCTGAAGCTCCTAAAGAATCTTCCAAAGAAAAGGGGTCTGACCAGACACTAGAGCTTGTCCTAGCAACCATTCCCATGATCCTTAAGGAAGATCCAAAAGACAAAGGGACTGCTTCTGACTCTTCGGCCCAACCTTAGCTTCTAAAAGATCCTAAAGGCCCTTTGAAGATAAAGTTGAAGCAATGATTGCTCTCCTCTTCGCTATTTTCGGTTTTACCTGTATTTTATGTAATTTTGATGACTTGAAAATAATTGTACCTCCAAAGAAATTCTGATCAATGAAAAAGCAAGTTTATTTCTTTTACTTGATGTTGCTTTGTTATCTTATTCATATTACTTGATGCTTGTTTACCACACTTAGAACAATAGTCTGTTTCCTTTCATAATTTAATTAACAATTATAAGGAAGCAATCTGGAATGAATTTAGGCAATAAATATGTTCAATATACTTGCAAATGCTTTAAGTGATGCTCATGGGCTTCTATCCATTTATCACTATACCTGGGAGTCTTCAAGTTTTATAAGCAGAAGCGCAAACTTAGGTCTGGATTTAAGTTTAAACATAAATAGGCCGAGGATCAATCATAATTAAATTTTAACCAACGCCCAATAGAATATCAACATACATGAGATACACAGATAACAAGAAGTGTTAATTTCCTTAATAAAATATCAATTTAGATGAGGTATGTGGTCCAAGGAGCCAGGCATGACCAAGCTTCAGTTTGATATTTAAAAAAATGAACTGAAGTGTTAATTTCTCCAAAGTAGATGATTCGAGGATCAGACATAACTAAGGTTCTATTCAACACTTAATGAAATATCAATTTAGACGAGGTATGTGGTCCGAGGATCCAAGCATGACCAAGCTTCAGTTTGATATTTAGAAAAATGAAATAAAGTGTTAATTTTCCCAAAGTAAATGATCCGAGGACCAGACATAACTAAGGTTCTATTCAACACTTAATGAAACATCAATTTAGACGAGGTATGTGGTCCAAGGATCCAAGCATGACCAAGCTTCAATTTGATATTTAAAAAAATGAACTAAAGTGTTAATTTCCCCAAAGTAGATGATCTGAGGACCAGAAATAACTAAAGTTCTGTTCAACACTTAATAAAACATCAATTTAGACGAGGTATGTGGTCCGAGGATCCAAGCATGACCAAGTTTCAGTTTGATATTTAGAAAAAGATGATAATCAACGCAATACAGTGTCAATAAAAATAAAAATGGAAGAAGTGCCTTTTATTTAATAATAGTACCTTCGTAGGTTATTTACATTCTAGGGACTCATCTAGATCTTCAAGATTATAAGCCCCTATGCCCGTGACTGAGGTAATACGATAAGGTCCTTCCCAGTTGGGCCCTAGTTTTTCCTGTGCTGGGTTTTTTGTAGTGCCCAAAACTTTCCTCAGTACCAAGTCTTTAGGTGTTAGTGGCTGTAGCTTTATATGAGAATCATACTCCTGCTTGAGTTTGTGTTGATAATAAGCTAGCTGAACCATGGCATTCTCCCGCCATTCTTCGACTAAGTCTAGGATTTTCTCCAATAGATTGTCATTACTACCTGGAGTGAAAAAGCTTGTCCTTAGTGTTGGGAACCCAATTTCTAGAGGTATTACAGCCTCGGCTCCATAAGTCATAGAGAAGGGTGTTTCTCCTATGGACCTTCATGGAGTAGTTCGATATGTCCACAAGACATGTGGCAATTCTGCCACCCATCTTCCCTTAGCATCATCTAACATTTTTTTGAGCCTATTGACTATCACTTTATTGACTACTTTGGCCTGCCCATTCCTTTGAGGATAAGCTGGAGTTGAATATCTATTCGTGATGCCTAGATCACAACAATATCTTCTAAAGGCCTTACTGTCAAATCGTAGGTCATTATCCGAAATGAGAGTATGAGGGATTCCAAACCTGGTGACGATGTTTTTCCAAACAAACTTCTTTGCCTCCATATCCCTGATGTTCGACAATGGCTCAACTTCAACCTATTTAGTGAAATAATCTGTTTCAACGAGCAGCCACCTCCTATTCCCTACTGCTTTTGGGAAATGCCCACAATGTCCAAGCCCCATTGAGCAAAAGGCCATGGACTAGACAGAGGATTAAGGACACTCCCTAGCGGATGGATGTTGGCAACAAACCTCTAATATTGGTAGCATTTTTTTGCATAATCATGTGCCGCTCGCTTTATATTAGACCACCAATACCCTTGGGTAAGAGCTCTATGAGCTAAAGACCTCCCTCCTGTGTGACTACCACAAATTCCTTCATGCAACTCTTCTAAAAGTAACTTCATTGCTTCTGGGTGTATACATAGCAAATATGGTCCTGAAAAAGAGTGCTTATACAATTTCTGGTCCTTGGATAGCCCGAACCGAGGTTCTTTCCTGTGTACTTTATCTGCTTCAGACTTTTCTTTGGGCAAGATATCATCTTTGAGGAATGTGACTATTGGATCCATCCAACTAAGTCCCACCTTAATTTGATGAACTCGAATGGCGTCACTACTCGTCCTAGTGGGTTTCCACAGGTCTTCAACAAGGATGACCCGAGGTAGGCTTCGCGCCAAGGATGTTGCGAGTGTGGCCAAAGAGTCAGCATGGGTATTTCCATACCTGGATACATGTAATAAGGAAAAAGACTCAAATTTGGATTGTATATACCTGACTTGGGTTAGGTATCTTTGCATTCTTGGATCTCTTGCCTCTAACTTCCCTTCCACTTAGCCTACTACCAATTGTGAATCCGAGAACATTTGTACCATTTTTCCTCCTATTTTATGAACCATGTTCATTCCGGCCAGTAGAGTTTCATATTCTGCCTCATTATTAGTGGCCAAGAACCCCAATCTCAGGGATTTATCAAAAGTAATTCCCTCAGGGGACACCAAAACTAACCCCACACCAAAGTCTCTTTGATTCGCTGCTCCGTCGACATACACTTTCCACAAAGGTTCTTTGCATGAGATCATGCCAATTGATTTTTCATCCATGTTTGATCCCTTAACATTCTCTGCTAATGAAGGCTCAGTAAACTCTGCCACCAGATCAGCAATGACTTGTCCCTTTATAAAGGTGCAAGACACATATTTGATATCAAAAGCCCCAGAATGGTACCCTATTTGGCAATTCTTCCCGTGTAGTTAGCACTCCTAAGAATAGACTTAAGAGGGAGTTGATTTAGAACAACAACTGTATGAGATTTAAAGTAATGGGGAAGCCTACGTGTAGTGTGCACCACTGCCAGGATTGCTTTCTCCAACGATAAATAATGCACCTCGGCCTCATGCAGAGACTTGCTTACGTAATAAACCGACCTCTATACATTATTATCATATCGTATAAGAACCAAGCTAACAACATGGTTAGCCACCGCAATAATGGGCGGTTGTGAAAGATAATCCTTAAGTTGTTGGAAAGCCGAAGCACACTCCTCGATCCACTTAAATTCCATCCACTTAAATTCCTTCCACTTGTTCAACAAGTGGAAGAAAGGTTTACACCTGTCTGCGGATCGAGAAATAAACCGGTAAAGGACAGCAGTCATCCCTGTCAACCTCTGAACCTCTTTAAGATTTCGACACCAAAAGAACATTTAGAAGCATTAAGTCACAATTTGTACCTTCTTAGAGTCTGAAAAGTATCGTCAAGATCTTCCTTATGCGTCGAAATCGCTTTGCTTTTCACCACCATGTCGTCCACATATACTTCAATAGTCTTTCCCAGCTGTGGCTCAAACATCCTTGTCATCATCCTTTGACAGGTAGCTCTAGCATTCTTCAAACCAAAAGGTATTACCTTATAATGGTAAGTTCCCGTAGGAGTCACAAATGCAGTCCTCTCTTGGTCCTCCAAAGTCAAAGGTATTTGGTGATAACGATGGAAAGCATCCAAAAAACTCATCCGAGGGTGCCCAACAATAGCATCCACCAACTGATTTATCCGAGGCAGCAGGAAAGAATCTCTAGGACAAGCCTTGTTCAAATCTGTGAAGTCCACGCATACTCTCCACTTCCCATTCTTCTTCTTTACTACTACTGTATGAGCCAACTATTCGGGATAAAACACCTCTTTGATAGCACCTGGCTTCTTGACTTTGAGCACCTCCTCCTTAATAGCTTCTGAATGATCCTTAGAGGAGCACCGAGGTGGTCGCCTCCTTGGTGCTACAGTTGGATTGACATTCAAATGATGACAAATGAAACTCAGATCAACCCTAGGGGCTTCGTAAGCATTCCATGCAAATACATCCACATTCTTCTTCAAAAACATAACTAGCTCCGCCTTCTCCTCAGGTGGCAATTGAACTCTTACCTAAAAGAATTTCTTAGGGTCGTCGTTTATAAGAACCTTCTCCAATTCATCACACGCAGGTTCTTTTACTAATGGTACCCTGATTGTGGCTAGAGACTTTGATTGCTATGGCCTTCTGTCAGTTGAGGCCGAGGACTTCGGTACAGGCTGATGCAGAATTGCAACCATCATGCACTGTCTAGCCATAGATTGACTTCCAAGCAGTTTGATCCCCAGACAGAAATTTGATCTTGACATGCAAGATTGAGGACACGACACCTAGAGTATGCAACCAAGGTCTTGCCACAATGGCCGTGTAAGGAGAATAGGTGTCTACCACAATGAAATCCACGTTTACCACCTCTGGGCCTGATTGTACAGGAAACCTAATTTGCCCATTTGGTACGACAGCCTTCCCCTCAAAACTTATTAAGGGTGAATCATAAGTTGTAAGATCTTCGAACTTTAAGTTTAACCCTTTGAACAGGTCAGGGTATATGATATCTTCACCACTACCATGATCAACCATCACCTTCCTCACATCGTAGCCCTCTATCCTCAGAGTAACCACCAAAGCATCATCATGTGGTTGAATAGTCCCGATTTTGTCCTCTTCTGAGAAACCTAAAATTGGTAGGGTATTCGCTTTAATCCTCTTCGGCTGATCCCTAAAATCCTCGGCCAGGGTCTGAGCCACAGACATCACCCTAGAAGGATGAGAGCCAGTCCTTCCAAGTGCAACAAAAATAACATTGATCGTACCCAAAAAAGGCCTCGATGAAGTGCTATCCTAGTTCACCGCCCTTGAGTGGTTTCCCTGCTTAGCAGGCCGATACAAGAATTGCTTTAATCTTCCTTCCTTAACTTATTGCTCTAAATGGTTTCACAGAGTCTGACAATCCTCAGTGGTATAACCCCTCTCCTGGTGATAAAGGCAATGGAGATTTTGGTTGCACCTCAAGAGGTCTCCCACCATCTTATTGGGCCACTTGAAGTATGCTTCATGCCTAATTTTCTCTAATAGCTGTTGCACTGGTTCCTTAAAAATGGTATTTACCACCTATGGGGCGATAGGACCAACTTGCCTAGCAAAATCTCTCCCAAGCCTATTATTGTTGTATATATCCGACCTGAAATCCCTCCTCTCCTGAGGGATAACCTTTGCCTTTCCCTTCCCTTGTTGCTGATCTTCCTCCACTCTTTTATATTCATCAATGAAATCCATGAGCCGATGTACACTCCTGACAGGTTTTTTGGTCAAATATTTCCTCAAGTCGGGCTCTGTAGGTAGGCCGACCTTAAAGATCCTTATCGCCACATCATCAAAGTTCCCATCAATCTCATTGAACATCTCCTAGTATCTGTCTAAGTATGTTCTTAGGGTTTCCCCTTCTCTCATGGCCATGGACAATAATGAATCCAAGGGCCGAGGAACCCTATTGCATGTGATGAAGCAAGAGCCAAATGCTCTAGTAAGCTCCTTGAAAGAATTGATAGAACCTGCCCTCAAGCCATCAAACCACCTTATCGCTACAGGTCCTAGGCTGAAGGGGAAGATCTTGCATATCAAAGTTTCATTTTTGGAATGAACTGCCATCCTCTGACTGAAATGACTAACATGCTCCACAGGATTTGTTCGGCCATTATAAATGGTGAATGCTGGTTGTGTAAAGAGTCGAGGAAGCCTCCCTTCTTCCAACTTACGTGTGAATGGTGATTTGGAGATTTGATGTAATTCCCTACCCATAGCATCGTTTCCCAAGCCCCTGGAAGAAGAATTTTTACCCTTTTGCCTATGCAAGTTATATTCCTCGTTAGAGAAAGACTCATTTAGGGGAGTTCTTGACCTCTGCCTGTAATTGTCATCCCCCGAGCCCTCAGAAGAGGGATTGGAGAAAGAAGGAGTTCGCCTTCACCTCTCGCGACGTAACTTCTTCTTTAGGTGGTCAATTTCCTTCTGCATGGCCTTAGCTTTTTCCTCTTGAGGAACTATGCTTCCTCCCCGTGAATGACTCTTACTTCCGCTAGTGTGCATAGTATGTACACTACCCTCCCGGTCTTCTTCGTGCTCAAGATGCAAGGAATGATCCTCATGCTGAGACTGCACAGACTTCGTATGGTGTTGTGGTTGAGCCTACCATAATATTAAACCTCTTAAAACACAAAATTTCCCATAGATGGTGCCAATTGTAAGGAAATAATTCGAGCCCGAACCCACAGTCAGAAAGGGATGGACCTGAAAGGCCTTTTTACAATAAAATTTGTAGAGAGTGAGCTTGAAATCTTGGTTCTAATGATATTTAAATAACAAAAAATGATGGGCTTTGATCACCATGGTACATATAAGGAACTTTTTATATGAATATGAGAGAAATTTTCTCCTCGGACACAAGCCGAGGATGACTTATATTCCTTCTTCCTAAGATAGATTACAAGTATGGATAGTGAGGTCTACAATGTATTCTTTCTCCTTTTTTCCCATCCCCTTTGCTTAAGGTCCTTTCTTTCTTTTATACTCCCTACTTCCTTTCCTTTTCATCCTCCACATCATAGTTAGATTGTTGGTTTAGATACTTGTCCCATCCACCTCCCCTGAAGTCTTTGGAGATAGGAGCAAAGTTCCACCTTGATGTTCAGGTCTCACTTCCTCATTAATGCGGCTAGAATATCAGTTGCAGAGCATTCAATACAGGGGCGGTGGTAACAACTTTATCTTAGATATTCCACCGCCCTTCTTCTTATCCTCCACATTTACCGTGTCTACCATTACCTATAGATATTCCTAGAACATAGCCTGTGGATGTTAACCAATCCTTCACCTACCTCGGCTTCTCATAGCCGAGTTCATAACCCTCCTCAGACAACTTCTTGAACATACTTACTCAGACATTATCTCTTTTTCATTTAGTATTGCTTTTATGAGTTAACATTTACATACCCTCAGACCGTTCAATGTCCTCGGAATAAGCCTTTAGCCCGAAGAATACTCTTGGGCTACCCCACACATATTCCTGTGCCCAATGACCCTACAACATTTATTTAATAATTTTTAATTTCTCAACTTAAATCAAATCACATTTTTTTTTAATTAGTCAATTAATTGTTTGTTTATTTTTGGACAAATTTTTTACAAACTTGGTTATAGTATAAGGCTATAACTTCCAGTCAAAAAATTAACATGAATACATATTTTGAAATCGAACCATTGGATTGTATGTTCTTTATGTTCTTAACATACGTGTAAAATTTGATATCAATCAAATATTTTTTACTATTCGACCTATAAACTTATTTTTTATATATAATTTTAAATGATAAAAATTTAAAATTTAAACATTTGATTGATGACATAACTATGAACTTTTTATCTTATGGAAATTTGTAAAATGAAGGATATAAGAAGAAAATTCACATCCAATAAGAATATATAGAATGGAGTTGTAGCCTTAGACTATAATCAAGTTTGTTGCCAAACTTTTAATTATTTTTTCATACCAATTTGATATTTTTTGCTATTCGACCTATAAAATTATTTTTATGCATAATTTTAAATTACAAAAATTTCAAATTTAAATATTTGATTGATAATGATAAGGGAATTTTTAGACTGACAAAGCTAACGACATGATAAGACTGACGAACACATTTCCGTGGACAGATGGATCTAGAGGAAGTGAATCTCAGTTAGGCGAACCTCAATATGGACAGACCCAACAAAGGGGACAGACCCCAGGCGGACAAACCCAATAGAGGGGAACGCACGGTACTCACGTGGCTCCCACATGGTTGGAAGTGCTCATCAAGAATCCTTATATGGAAAAGCCTTGCACCCTACGCCCAACCATAATTGAGGGTCATCTACAAGGAAAACCATCCCCAAAAAATCTAGAAATTTGATGAAGAGTTCTCCTCATAAGGAAAGGCCTTCCTCCTCAAGAAATTAAGGTCAAATCTACACCACTATATAACCCCTAAAACCCTCTCTCACAAAGGTACGCATAATTTTCCCCCAGCTCTGGCACTCTAGAGTTGTGAAGAGTTCTCTAACTTAACCTTCAGAGGGTATTTGATCGATACCACACCAGTACTCTTTGTAAGGTCTTCTTCTTTTTCTATAAAGTACAGGTCTGGTATCGAGTACATGAGGACCGTGCGACTTACTGACAATTTTTTGGCATCATCAATTGGTGCTGTCTGTGGGGAATATGAGTAATCAGCCATTGCTTTATCCTTCAGATAAAAGGTCGTACGGTCCAAACTCGATCGATGGCATCAATCAACCAAGAAACTAGAAATCCCCCCATTGCTGTAGAATGGCAACTGCAGACACTCTCCGCTGCGATTGAGTGATTTACTCAACAAAATATAGCCCTTATGCAACAAAACCAAGCGTTGGAAGTGCAAATTAAATAGTCGCAAGAACATTAAGTCTTATTGCATGATCAGCGTAGAAGTGGTCATAATCACTATCCATCCCTTAGAAATATTACAGAAGGGAAGAGCAAATAGAAAAGTAGTAGGACTGATGACTACAATACTATAGGATGACGAATGATTGGCCAAAGAGAAGGCAAGAGACCTAGACACTCTACCAGCCGACCCATTCGTTTCACCCTACTAAATGCTCCCATCGACCATATACTTGCACTTATCAAAGACGACCCTATGTTGGAATGGCCAAGGAGGATAAAACGGGATCAAAGCAAAAGATCAAAGCACAAATATTGACATTACCAC
Source organism: Castanea mollissima (assembly GCA_014183005.1). Taxonomy (NCBI): domain Eukaryota; kingdom Viridiplantae; phylum Streptophyta; class Magnoliopsida; order Fagales; family Fagaceae; genus Castanea; species Castanea mollissima. Next base: position 42,842,237 of record JACAVU010000002.1, on the reverse strand, counting down.
CATGATCATGGACATGACACAAAGGAGTGTTATGATCTGAAACAACAAACAGAGATCCTTGTAGGTCAAGGGTAGTTGCAATGATTTGTTAGAAATGGACTTGGGATACAACATTCACGAGAATTGGAGCAACCTAGCAAGGCGGAAGACCAACCCTCCACGCATTAAGAGCTACAACCTCAACATACCACATCTTGGTTAAGGTCCCTATGGAGTACAGTATAGGATAAGCCAGAGGAGCTCACGTTGATACACGAGAGTGCTACATGGCTATGCCCAACGTGGATAAATAGTTTCCCACCATTAACATTGAAGACCAAAGATTGATGGTTGTACCAACTAAGGAACTGGGAGATGACTCTTTGGACAACAACCATCCTACAAGAGACACTTGATGGGCAAAAGCTACCTCACCCTTAGAATGCCTAACGCTTGAAGAAGTACACTTCTTGCAACTATGTTTACATTTACTTTGCATACATTTCATTTTCATACATTGTTTACAAGTTTCACATTTTGATGCAACATATAGTTCAAAGTTATTCGTTTATTTGAGACTTGACTTATTTTTCCTACGAGCTTTACCATTTGAATAGAAGTATTTTCTCTACTTGCGATAAAAAAAAGTGAACGACCAAGACCGCCTACCCTTCTACAATGTCTCCAAGGTAGTGAAAGATCAGCTTAAGTACCGATCATCCAAGTTGCCAAGGTGACGAACAATCTGAGATATTGTCTATAGATGATCAGCTTAAGTAGCGAAGGCAAACATGGAAGGGGGGGCAACAGATGAGGAATATTTGTACAACACATTGGCTCAAAATATCACCTCCTAAGCTAAGCATCACCTTTCAAGGTGAACCCCACTTCTCAAGGTGGCCCTCACTTCTCAAATTGAATATCACCTTTCAAGGTGGACGTATGACCAAAGTCGCCTATGGGTGGACGGTCACTATACTAAGTTACCTATGGGTAGACGCATGGCCAAAGTCACCTATGGGTGGACGCATAACCAAAAGTCCCCTATAGGTAAACGGTCACTACACTAAGTCGCTTACCGGTGGACGTATGACCATAGTCGCCTACGGGTGGACGGTCACCACACTAAGTCGCCTACAAGTAGACGACCAAAAAGGTGACAAGGCACCAAAACTCAGTCACTTCAACAAGTACACGGCCCAAAGTGGATGATCAAAAAAAAAATGATGAGGTACCAAAACTTAGTCACCTCAACCAGTCCATAGCCTAAAGTGGACGACCAAAAAAAAAATGTTGAGGTACCAACACTTAGTCACCTCAACAAGTCCATGACCCAAAGTGGACGACCAAAAAAAAATGACGAGGCAAAAAAATTTAGTCACCACATACTCCACAATCTTAAGTGGAAGATCGAAATGGTGACAAAGTACCAATGCTCAGTCACCACATACTCCACGACTTGAAGGGGAGGACTAAAAGGTGACGAGGCATTAACATGTCACCCCAACCTTAGACGAGTAAGTAATACTAAACATTTAAAAAAGAGTAGTCACTTCAACGAATATCAAAGTCAATCCAGAAGGAGAAGAGACAGATTAAAATTTCATACATTCAACAAAAGGTTATATCGTCCTAAAACCAAAGACCCATTGTCCTAAACTTAAATAGTGAATGAGAAAATAAAAGATACATAAGAAAGAAGAGAACTCAAGTCTTGGAGTCCATCTCTTCATCTTGCTTTTCCATAGCAGCACTATCCACTCCTTGCTCTGCCCCGTCACTGGTCACAGTCGCCATAGAATCCTCCTCAATAGTAATCGCAAACTTAGAAAAATCAAGATCAGGGGAAGCAGCTGAAGCTTAAGTTTCGAAATTTTCAAATCCTTGGACATAATTCATTCCCATCTCTTGAAGATATTCGTTGGAAGACATGTGCTTAGCAATCGCGTCAACCTTAGAGTGTATCAACTTTACCTTCAATTCTTCCACCTCCTTAAAGTTGCATATTAGACCCTTTAACCTGAAGAAGGTGGTCAACCTGATTTGCATTAATGCCTTCCAACTTCTTGACCTTAGCCTCAAGAGCAACATTATTCTCTTGATCTTAGCATGCTTCTTATACTTGACATCCTGGTCTTCGTTGTCGACACAACGCAGCTCCAAGGTCTTTATCATTACTATTACCTAGAAAATGCAAAAGCTAGAGTTAGTCAACAATATATAAAAAATTAACAAAGTAAGAAAGGGTGATGGGAAATAATACCTTAGCCAAATCATGAAACACAGCCTCTCTGATAGAAGCAGAGCAAACTCATCACAATCATCTATATCTTCCTTTTTGACAATTGACGAAACCTGTTCCACTGCGTAAAAAGCATCTTCAAGAAGGAGACGAGGTTTTAGAGGGATAAGATGTTGGAAAAATATAGTTTGTATCTCATATAAAACATATGTACTTCATTCGCAATTGATAACATGTATTATGTAAATTTCAAAATTTAAGAATAAGAGAGCGTACCTTGATATGGTGAAATTCAAAAGCAAAGGGCATCTTTTTATTCTTCTAATAACAATTTTTTACTTATGCACTTATTCATCACGATAAGAAGAGATTTTCATATACGACATGTGTATGTGTACGTTTCAACGAAACTACGTTCACAAGTGGACGAGCTTATTCCAAGGGATGCCTAAGAATTACTAAGTCCACAAGTGGATGAGTTCGTTAAGTCTGCAAGTGGACAAGTTCATTACTACATCCACAAGTGGACGGATCATCCCAAGGGATGCTCAAAAATTATTAAAGTGGACGAGTTTGCTAAGTCCACAAGTGGATAAGTTCATTACTACATCCAAAAGAGGACGGATCATCCCAAGGGATGCTCAAAAAATATTAAAGTCCAAAAGTGGACGAGTTCTCTAAGTCCACAAGTAGACGAGTTCATTATTACGCACACAAGTGGACAGATTCATTACTACGTCCACAAATGGACGGCCATCCCAAAAGGTGTTTAAAAATGAAGTCTACAAATGGACGAATACATTACGAAGTCCTTAAGTGGACACATTCATTACCAAGTCCACAAGTGGACAAGTTCATTACGAAATCCTTAAGCGGACGAATTCATTACGAAGTCCACAACTGGACAAGTTCATTACGAAGTCCACAAGTGGACGAGTTCATTACGAAGTCCTTAAGTGGATGAGTTCATTACGAAGTCCACAAGTGGACGAGTTCATTACGAAGTCCACAAGTGGACGAGTTCATTACGAAGTCCACAAGTGGACGAGTTCATTACGAAGTCCACAAGTGGACGAGTTCATTACCAAGTTCACAAGTGGATGAGTTCATTACAAAGTCCTTAAGTGGATGAATTCATTACCAACTCCACAAGTGGACGAGTTCATTACCAAGTCCACAAATGGACGAGTTCATTACCAAGTCCGCTAATGGACGAGTTCATTACCAAGTCCTAAAGTGGACAAATTCATTACTTAGTCCATAAATGGATGAGTCTGATACTAAATCCTCAAAAAGAATGAATTAAGTCCAAAGTGGACGGGTTCACGCCTACAGGTTATTAAGTACAACAGACAAGTTATTAAGTACTACGTGGATGGGTTCATTCCTAAAATGCATCAAGTCCTCAAAAGGATGAACCAAGCCACCCATGGGTACCTTTGTAAAAATATAAGTCTCCTACCCACGGGTGGATGGACGAACCAAGCCACTTACAAGTGCCTTGGTAAAAAAGCTAATTCTTTCTACCTATGGAAGGACAAATGAACCAAGCCACTTGCAAGTGTCTTGGTAAAAAAATTGAAGTCCTACCTACTGGTGAAAGGATGAACTAAGCCATTCACGAGTGTCTTGGTCAAAAGTCTAAGTCTTCCTATCTATGGGAGGAAGGATGAACTGAGACACTCCTGAGTGCCTTGTCAAAAATTTAAGTCCTTTTACCTAAGGGGTGGCCGGACAAAACTAGCCACCCATGAGTGCCTTGGTCAATAGTCCTACCTACGGGTGGACAAACGAACTAAGACACTCTCAAGTGCCTTGGTTGAAAATCTAAGTCCTTCTACCTAAGGGTGGATGGAAAAAACTAGCCACCCACAAGTACCTTGGTCAATAGTCCTACCTACAGGTGGACAAACGAACTAAGCCACTCACAAGTGCCTTGGTAAAAGATCTAAGTCTTCCTACCTACTAGAGGACGGACGAACTAAGCCCTTCGCAAGTGCCTTGGTAAAAATTTAAGTCCTCTTACCATAGAATGGATGGATAAAAACTATTATTCAAACTTTACTAAGTCCATAGAATAGACCGACACAAATTAGTATCCAAAATTTACTTAGTCCATAGAATGGATGGATACAAACTAGTATCCAAAATTTACTATGCCCATAAAACGGACAATTACAAACTAGTATAAATAATTTATAAAATCCACAAAGTGGACGGATGCCAACTCATGTTATAAGTTCACAAAATGGACGGATATATAACTAAAGTAGAATAGAAGCTCGCCAAAGCAATGACATCATTTTAACATGTCAATGTCAAGACAGCTTATTGGGGCCACTTTCTCTTTAAGACTATTTACTTGCTCATTAACATAAAGTGGACAGATGCCAACTCATGTCATAAGTCCACAAGATGGACGGATATATGAACTAAGTCCACAAAATGAATAGATGTGTCAAAAAGCATCCAAATCTATGTCCACAGGATGGACGGATACATTGACTAAGTCCACGGGGTGGACGGGTGAAAGATATACAATGTAGTACATCTAGTTATTAACAAATTTGCAAGGTGGACATAAGAAAGATGTATAATGAGACGTACCTAAATTATTACTAAGTCTGCAAGAAGGACGGATTAAAGCACTTAGGAATTTTTCATGACACAAAAGAAGGAGGTCAAACACAAATATATAAGGGCGACGGAAGCAAGGAAAACTCAAAAAACCAATGAGCGACAGTCGTTATCCTTACAAAAAGCCATTATTCTCAAAAGAGCTTAGCATATACGAAACTACTTTTCTTAAAAGTAAAAATCCTAAGGCTAAATAGCGGGTACATTTTCTTCGACGACCTTAGCGCCACTCAAAATGCACTGCGTATACCCTCAACTACCCCATCAATTAAAGTGTAACTCTCGAGGAAAGAGACGATGGCTGCAAGAATTTGTCATCCCATGAGTTCGTTCAGGTTGAAACTGACGGGCACATGTGCTGAAGGGGCAACTGATAAGAGTATTTTTAGACATACAAAGTTGACGACATGATAAGACTAATGAACACATTTCCGTAGGTAGATGGATCCAGAGGACGTGAACCTCAGTTAGTCGAACCTCAATATGGACGGACCCAACAAAGGGGATGGACCTTAGGTGGACGAACCCAATAGAGGGGGGATGCACAGTACTCAAGTGGCTCCTTTGTGGCTAAAGTGCTCATCAAGGATCTTGATGTAAAAAAGCCTTGCACCCTACACCCAACCATAATTGAGGGTCATCTATAAGGAAGACCATCCCAAAAAATCCAGAAATTTGATGAAGAGTTCTCCCTATAAGGAAATGCCTTCCTCTTCAAGAAATTAAGGTAAAATCTACACCACTATATAACCCCCAAAACCCTTTCTCACAAAGGTACGCATAATTTCCCCCAGTTCTAGCATTTTAGAATTGTGAAGAGTTCTCTAACTTAACCTTCAGAGGGTATTTGCCCAGTACCACACTGGTACTCTTTGTGAGGTCTTATTCTTTTTCTGTGTTGTGAAGGTCTAGTATCAAGTACGTGAGGACCGTGTGACTTACTAACGATTTTTTGGCATCATCAGATAACATTGTTATTAATTTTTTATCTTATGAAAATTTTGCAAGTATGAAGGATAGAAAAAGAAAATTCACATCCAATAAGAAGATATTGAATGGAGTTGTAGCCTTAGATTACAACCAAGTTTGTTACCAAACATTTTCCTTATTTTTTTCTCCCTTTAGAAAAAACTATCTCAAGTAAACTCTCTGTCATCTTTTCATAAGAATCAGCCAATGTAAACATTTTTGTTTTTTGTTTTTTTCATTTCATATATCTCATTCTATTTTTATTTATCCATTTTAAAATCCTCAATTTAGTTACCTGTTTCTCACTGACCCAACATTTAATGCCATATAACCATATAATTAACATTATTGCTCTTATGACAATCTTGTAAAACTATTATTTAATGAGTCCAAATTTGTTAAGGATGGGGTGTAAAACCTATGTTTTACACCATCCAATAACAAATTGTCATATTAGAATTTTATTTAAAATTTAATACATCTTATCATATCTAATAACATTTCAATCAACTTTCAATTCTATTAGATTTATATATGAGTATTAGAATTGATTAGGTGTAGTTGTGCTTATTCTTAGATATGTGATAAGATGATATGATATGTTGAGATTGGAAGAGTAAAACATGAGTTTTACACCACACTCTTACAAAATTTAATCTCTTTTTTAACTCAATATTTTGAACATGTGGATAGTTCTTCTTCACATGTTTTTAATTTTTTTTTTTTTTTGCTGAGACATATGTTTTAAATTTTAAACCTTTAAAGTCATATGGAATTAATGTTTTACTTTTACTCGTAATCTCTATATGAAAATGATTATGTACATTCAGTGGACTGATTTCAGTTGAAGTTGATAAGATTGCAGCCTAATTCTATTCTGAACGCGGCGATACTGCATAACTATTCAACGATCACATCTTTGGCGAAATTCAGGATCTTCTTATCTCCTTCAATAGCTGGAAAATTTATCATCTAAAAAGGGAACACAACAGAGCAGCACACGAACTCGTTCAACTGGCAAAATCTTCTGGAACTTCCCAAGTCTGGAAAGGTGTTATACCCCCTATTCGACATGTAATTTACCCCCGACTCTGGAGCAGCACACGAACTCGATCAACTTGCATTGATTACCTTTCGTTTGAAATAAATGATCTCAGCACCTTCAAGGTATAAGAAATCAACAATCCACCACGTTTTGTAGAAATTTCAATCAAGCCTGAAAATTATGTTTTGTCCTATATACATGATACTGTTAACTACATATTTGAATTGTGTAGTGCTACCATCATAAAATATTTTACAATACTTTTACAAATTGTTAAAATAACAAATTCTTACTAGTTTTCATTTGAGCCCAATCACTTATGTCACTTACTAATAATCACTCACAACATCAGCCGTGTAAATATTTTATTTTATTTTGACATTTTTATTTTCATTTGTTGTTGAGTAATAATTCCACCGAGGGAAGAGAGAGTCATAACTAATAACAAACTGATATACATATACATATATATATATATATATATATATATATATATAAAAGATAAAATTTTTACTCTAATTTAATTTAAGTGTATATATGTGTGAAATTTCTTCTTGAAGAGTTGAACCCTAACCTTTTGCCTCTCACACCCTACAAATATTTATACTTATAAAGTGATCACCGTATTAAAAGTGCGCAAGATAATAAATAGATTTTTAAAATAATCCACACGTTTTACCGCTTACAAGATAAATATCTCCTCTTCTCAAAAAAATAAATAAAAAGTAAAAAGAAAAAAGAAAAATATCTTAGCTCCTACATGGAGAAACGTGAACTTTCAACTTATACCAAGAGTTGAAAAGGTTCTTATAAAAAAAAATAATAAAGAGTTGAAAAGGTGTTATAAAAAAAAATAAAAAATAAAAAAGTTAGGCAATCGCCAGGCCGCAAATTCTCAGTCAGCCTAACCATTACGCCACTTAGGCAATGGCTTTAGGCCCTAGTTATGGGTCGTCAATAGAAACTTTAAAAAAAGTTCTCAAATAATAATGGTCATTACAATTTTGTTAAGAAGAAATCCCATGTATTACCTTAAAAAAACAAGATGAGTATAATGTTCAGGTCATTTTAAAAAATATTTTCACAATAAATTTTAAGTGACCAGTTGTTAATAGCTGTTATTGATGGGCAAAAAAAAAAAAAAAAAAAAAAATTTGTGATAGGTTCAAATTAGAATCAATAACAACTTATCATTAGGATTTATTATGAAAATATTATGGATATATATAGTACCTTATATATATATATATAGACAAGATGGTGTTAAAATTTAGACCCCTGTAAAACTAGATTGTGTAATCTAATTAATTAACCAAGTGATTAACTTAGGTTTATTATTCAGTTCTAGGTTAAAACAATCATATAATCATATTATGCAAAGCAGCGGAAAACTATACACAATGATATGATGACCCAAGAAAACCAAACCGGTAAAAAACCTGGGAATGATTTAACCTATCTATTCTCAAGGTAAACCTGAATCCACTATGAAAGAATTGATGTGTACAATAGCGATTTAGACCACTAACATTCTATTGCTACCCACCAGTAGAACTTATTGACACGACCACGTGCAAACTCCAAAACCACGGACTCTTTCTTTCTTGGATTCTCCAGCAAGTACAAGCACATCCGCTTGTGTATCTTTAAGCTCTTATGACAGCAACTGAACGATCATCAAGCTCTTGAAAAAATCTCCTTTTTTATAATCCCAAGCTTGTGTGAAGGCAAGCACCTCTCTGATCCCACAAGAGATTCATATAAACAGCAATATGAGCAACCTCAAAAACGTGATTAGGGTTTGCCTTTTATACCTAGGGAAAAACATAAAACCCTACACGTCATATGGGCTTAGGGCTGAGTTGGGAAAATCTGCAGAAAAACATTCTGCACAACTTTCGATCGGTCGAGTCTAATTCTCAATCGATCGAGTCAGGCAGAAATACACAGTAACTTCTGTAGTTAACTCGATTCCAACTTTACATAAATCACATACTTTAAGCAAGTCTAAAACACAACTAGACACCTGTTTTGTTCATAGTTTGCCAACAATACATATTAGAGTTCTAATACATTAGTTCCTAAGTACTTAAAACCTAACAGATAGAATTTTCACCCTAACCTGATCTAAGTGTATATGTGTGTGAAGCTCCCTTCTAGAGACTTGAACCCTAACTCTTACCCCTTACCCTTGCCCCTCATACCCCACAAACATTTATACTTATGGAGTGACCATCGCACCAAGGGTGCGCGGTGGCAAAAGTTTATAAATGCAAGAAAAGTACTTCTAAAAAATAATAATAATAGAAGAAAATTTTGGGCTAATAATAATCTTCTAGGAGTATTAATTAAGCCCTAAAAATTGGCCAATGCATGTGAATATAACTCTAATCTCTGAGCTCCTTTGCACACTAAAAATATAGACCAAACTCTCTCTCTCTCCCTACTAGCACAAGAACTTTAGGGTGTGTTTGATAGAGTGAATTTTAGGAAAGATGGAAAAAAAAAAGGGAGAAAAAAATGAGGAGAGAAAACTTTTTGAAAGGTATTTGGTTGAAAGAGAGTGAGAGGAAAATGATGGTGAGGCTCATGTGGGCTCACCAAAAAGTTTTCTCTCCAAAAATAAGGAGAAAACTCAGTGGGGGAAATTTAACAGGTGAAGGACAAAAATGCTCACGTGCAAGTACACATGGGCTTCTTTAGAACTTTTTTTTTTTAATATTCCAATTTTATAAGTTTTTGGTTTTTGTTCTTTTTTTTTTTTTTTTCATTTGCTTTCCTAGGCTTCAGTACCGTTGTTAAGTTTTTCTTTGTTCGCATTCCTTTTTTTTTTTTTTAGACGTGATTTTTTTTTCTAGACATGATTATTTTATTTTTTCTAATAAAACTATATAAATTATATAAAGAAAAAGATAAATGAACTGAATTTCAAAAAGGATCTCTGAATAAATGTGTTGATAGCAATAAACAAAATATAACAAAAACTTGGTTCTAAATTACACAAATAAGCAAGTAATTTATAAAAAGAAAAAGGTTAAAATATTATGGAATGTTACAACTAGAAAATAATAATAATAAAAGTAATTATAATGATGATCAAAAACTCCCCATAACAATTTGTATTTTCTCTAATGGTGATAATAATTACACCTCTTACCCTTGATTGAAATTATTCACTCATATAGGAGGAGTCCCTCCTCCTTTCACAATAGTGTGGGACTCACCATGATTTCTCCACCCTTAGACCTTGGCTTTGCTTTTAGATTCACAAGTAAAATATTTGTGAGATAAGCTTTAATTTAATTAAGATTTTATGTTTGTGGAAAACTAAACATAAACTAAGGAAAAAAAAAAAACCTGCAAACTATATTTAACTGCACATATAAGGACAAAGCGTGACCCTTTTGAGCAATATCAAAGCGTGACCTTGAAACCGTAGTTTACTATGTAAAATTACTCTTCACTTTTTTATTTTATTTTTCTACATCAAATAAATTACCAATGATACCAAAAACTTAAGCTCTAATGGTTACATATTTGATATTACAACCATACTATTCTCCCTACTTTACATGTGGGCTTGAACTCTCTTTATTAAGTGGGGCCAACACGTGAGAATTTTTTTTAAATACAAAAAAAGATGGAGACAACTTTTGAGTTGGAGACCTCTAACTTGAATATTATAATAAAATAGTTTGATATTGATTTTCTCAAAAGTTTAAACTATTATTAAGTTTCAGTTAATTCAATTGAGAAAGTTTTTTGTTGTCGAAGAGAGAGAGAGAGAGACAGAGAGAGAGAGCTTACCGATCTAAGAGGCGTGAGGGGTGAGAGACCATGAGAGGCATGAGGAGTGAGGGGAGAGAGAGAGTGATATCTAATGGTGAAAAATTAGGGTTTAGATTACTTTGTTTTTTTTATTTTTAAAAAAATATTTACTATTATAGGCTTTATAGTGATGATTTGTTTTCCTTTGGTGATGAATAATATATATATATATATATATATATATATATATATATATATATATATATATATTAATGCTGATTGCGCCTAACAATTTCAACCCACGTACTTTGATATTTCACAAATGGGTGACAAAAACATATTTCGTCACCAATGGTACCAAAGTTTTTACATATTGAACGACTATATTAGCATTTTATCTCCTATTATTAGTATTTGGCGACACCTATTTTATTCTCCATAGATACCACTTTTCAGGACAAAATCGTTTGTTGCCATAGACATCCATGTATCTCGCGCCTAAAAATTTGGATTCGGTGGGTGCTTCAATGCATTACAATCCTCTCTTTCTCTATTCTCATCAATGGAGTTCCTTATGGGTGCTTCAAATCTAAAAGAGGCCTTAGGCAAAGGGACCCTCTATCCCCTTTCTTATTTGTTCTAGCAGTCAAGGTCTTATCTAGAATGATTGGAAGGGTGGGTCATAATTACAGGATCAAGGGGGTCAAATTATCTCAAGATAGTGAACCAAATACTCATTTAAAATTTGCTGATGATCTATTTATATTTGCCCATGCAAGGGAGATTGATGCAGATGGCATCATATGGAGTGTATTGATTCATTCTTAGCATGGTCGGGCCAAAAGATGAACTTGTCAAAGTCTATTATCATCTTCTTAAAAGTCAGCTGGCAAATATGTTAGGGATAAATGCCTCAAACAAGAAGGAAAAGTATCTTGGGCTCCCTCTAGTCTTGGGCAAGGAGAAAAGGATGGTGCTTCAAGAGGTTATTGGTAAGGTTAGTAGCTGTCTTCAAGGATGGAAAATGAAAACGTTATCTCAAGCAACGAGAAGGCCTCTTATCAGGTCAATATCTTCATCCATTCCTTCTTACCAAATGTCTTCCTTCCTTTTGCCAAACGCTATCTGTATGAAACTTGATAGTATTAATAGAAATTTCTGGTGGGGAATAGATGAAAAGAAACACGGGTTGTTTTTAAGACGTTGAGACTCAATATGCCTCCCTAAATGAGCTGGTGGTATCGGTATTAGGAAAACAGATGATTTGAATAAAGCTTTAGTAACTAAACTATCTTGGGAGATGGCAAGTACTTCTGGGAAAAAATGGGTTCAATTCTTTCGGAAGAAATATGTGAAGCATAGAAATTTTATGAAGATGCAATGCCCATAACTTGCTTCTTGGGCAGCTATGAGTATATTCAAATGCAGAGATGTCCTTAGCAATGGGCTTTGCCATAAGATTGGGAATGGTTGGGGTACGCGTATATGAGAAGACCCATGGGTTTCTGAAATCCCAAGATTTATTCCCCACCAGCTCCAATGGCATAAGTAGCAGTGATGTTTATATGGCTAGTCTCATTGACCACGACTCAAGACAATGGAATCGTGGTAAGCTATTCAATTTATTTGGTACGGAGACAGAGATGAAGATCTTTAAGATCAATCTTCCCCATCCTTAACAAAATGACCAGATTTTTCGGTGTTTATCAAAATCAAGCTCTTTCTAAGTCAAGTTAGCTTATATGTCAATCATCCAACCCCAGTTAGCTGGCCCAAGTCCTCTTGGTATTAAAGAATGGAAAGGTCTATAGAAACTTAAGGTCCATGCCAGATTCAAGAATTTCCTATGGAAGATTGCTTGGAGGCTGCTTCCTGTAGGTGCAGAGCAGGAAAAAAGATTTCTTATCCATCTACTGAGTGCTTCTTACACAAGAATGCAATTGAGGCAATTGAACATATTTTCCTCTAGTGTCCGTGGACCTCTCAAGTATGGCTTGTGTCTCTATGGCCTTTAAATATGTCTAATTTATCACGTATTGATATTATAGAGTGGGTAAAATGTATCATTGACCCCAAAGAAAAATTTGGAATAAGGGAAGAGGAATCCCAACATTTCCAATTATATGCCTTAATTGCGTGTGACAGGATTTGGATGTTGAGGAATAAGGCGAGATTGGGCAAAGATATTGGTTCGGCTGTAGAACTAGCCAAGAAAATCCAGAACTCTTTCAACAAACAAAAAGCAGCTTGGGGAGAAGATTGTGGGGAAAAACTAAAATTGAATGAGTCTAGTTGGACCCCTCCAATTGGTTGGGTGAAATTAAATTTTGATGCTGCAATAGGAGAGAACAAAACATCAATTGCGGTGGTGGGCAAAGACAATCATGGCAGAGTTTTTTTTTATTTTTGTCTTGGAATGACATTTTGGACCCAGGAAGCCCCTTGTGGGGTGAAGCTAAAACAGCCTATGCAGCGGTAAATCAAGCAGTTGAAGCTGGGCTCAAAAGAGTGATAATAGAAGGTGATGCTTGGAATGTTATTGCTCCTCTTAAAGACAAAAAGACATCCTCTCAATGGACTATTGATGTAATATTGCAGAATATTTTAGCTTTTTGTAAGCTGTTTGATGATGTTTCTTTTTCTTTTGTGAAAAGAGAGAGCAATTCCTTAGCTCATTTGTTAGGCTCCATTTGTTAGCCCTTTAGGCTGCTTTTTGTAAAACTCTGGGCCTGTCTCCATCTCTGATCTGTCCTTGTTAGTGGTTTTAGCTTTGGAAAGAGATGAGCAAAGGCCCATGAGTTCTTTGTTGTACCCTTTGTGGCTTCCTTTTGTGAAATAAAGATGTTTATTCAAAAAAAAAGAAAAAGACAATGGTCTTGATTAGGGTAAAAACGGACGGTATATTAATACATGCAATTTAACTACTGTATGCGGCATGCCCCATAATCAACATATATGATAGATATCGTATTAGCTACAGAATCTGATTTGGGTACCATTTTGTCCCCATTCTCCTTCCCTTGTACCCAAATGTAATGGCTTACAATAAATCTAGATACATAATAAATATGACAAGCTGTTCTTTTCACAATGGTTGAAGTGATAGTATGATAGATTGTGATTGATATATTGTTAGGTTAATATATTTATGTATTTAATATATTTTATAACAAAACAGATTTTTCTTATAATTGGGTAGCGTTTAAGTGGTGTTAAAAATATCATAACAAGTGGTATTATTGAAGATATGAAGATTACTCAAGAATCAATACAAGAAAATCTAAAATCAGTAGTCTCGATACTTAACTTGACACCTTCAATCTATCGAGCTTCAATGAATCCCAATACCTATCTCAATACTTCTTGATCTACCAAGATTCAATAATTTTGAAATATGAGATATGTTTTCAACCCATGATGACAAGGTCTTTCTAGGGTTTCATGGTGTAGGTTTCTAGAGCATATAAAAGCTATCTTTTACTTTTGTTATCATTCATGCAGAGATATACGGGGACCTAGAAAAGCACATATTGAGATACACGCTTCATAAGAGTTGTTGCGACTTCTTGTGTGTCTTAGGGTTTTGTACCAAGCTACTTTAAGATCTACAAGCATGGATTGAAGAACTTTGCATCAAACAGCAACAATCAAGTTACTATGTTGTTAGTCATTCACTCGAATCCATGCAAAGAGAAGTCTCTACATGAACAAATCTAATTGAAGATTAGAGAAAATGTTCAATTGTAAGTTGGTATTTTGGAATAAGCCAATAGAATAAGATTTCTTATACTTGTAACTATTTGTTTCTTAATTAATAGATTCTTCGGAAATGATGCCTTGAAATTTACCTAGTGGGGTTTTTTCAAACAAAGGTTTTTCTCATTCATAAACAATTTACCATTTCAAATTTAATTTCCGCTACACTCTAATTTAGATTAGTAATTTTTTGTGTTTTGATTTAATTTGCATATAATTTGATCTAATTAATCAATTTGGGTAGTTGGTTAATTAATTGAAGCCAATAAATTTTTAACCCATCATATATAATAAAAGGGATATCACTAATAATTCGATATTAAAATGATTTTGTACTCATCACAATTTGCCAACTAATATACAGTAAAAAATAGTGATCGCAATTCATTCATCACAAGTTGGCCTGAATATAATAGTGATTATTAACACTAGTACTAGTTTGCACTCACATAAAGATAATGACGTTTTCCAGTCACTCCTGTAACATTTATTTCCTTATAATGTCTTAAAGGGTAATCACATACAAATTAATACATGTGTAATATGTTCAAATACTTTTATCTTCCTCCTGTTAGATCCTCATGGCATCCACGTACGATTTGCCACGGAGTTCACGGGAAAAAAATCCCTTGAAGTAATCTGCAACCCCTATTCTTTTGAATAATGCAGGTCTCTCTGGCTTAACAAGGCTTGGTGCCGGTCCCATATCCCCATCCAGCTTTGGGCTGTAAAATGTAGCTATAGAGAGTCTTTCACGTTCTGAATTAACTGTTGCTCGATGTTCGATGCTACGGTATATACCGTTTGTCACAATCTGGCAAACCACAATTAGCTAGTTTGAGCTCCCATGATTAAATACAGAAGCTCTGTGAATTATTGTCCTCCATAGATATATATATTTGATGAATCCTCCTTATATTTAATATATTATATATTAGATATGTATTCTCTATCTTATAACATGTAGACTTACGGTGATATATGAAATAGAAAACATATCTATTCGATGCATTAGATGCAAACTCCTGACATTTATTTATTTATTTTCCTTAAAATCATTGGTGAGGATTAGCTCTATATGTGCATAACCTTTGTGCATATACTTTGTACGCATTAATAACATTATTTATACTCAAAAAAAGAATTCAAGATATTCGAAGGGGGTAACGTCCCTTGATTTGGTTTTTGACAAGATATGAAAGTTGATTACGACAAGTCAATTGCACAAAGACAATGTTATGCCATATAGGTACCTCCAAAATATCTCCGATGTTGACAACAAAAGCATTGTGGGGAGGTTTCACGGGAATCCACATCCCATTTTGTCTAATCTGGAGACCTTCCATTTCATTGACTTGTAGAAGGATTGTTAGACCAACGGCATCAGAGTGAGAATTGAGGCCAATAGCAAGCTCTGGTTGGGGACATGGAGGATAATAGTTCAACCTCATCGCTTGATGCCCTTCTTCAAACAACACCATCATATCCACGGTTTCCATTTTGAGAGCTTTTGCCATGAGGTCAAGGATTTTCATGGCAAGAGCTTTCAAGTCAAGAGAGTAAGCTTCTAAGGTATCTCTATATTCAAAGAACGTATGGCTCAATCCTTAGTAGAAGGTTAACCAAAATTGGAGTACCTTTCCAAAGTGACAACAAATTGATTTGATTTATGGATAGATCCTATAATTAGTTGCTGTATACAAAGACTACTGCAAAAATTTATAGAATATTCTGAGAGTACAACTCCCTCTGCTCATATGAAAAGTTTGTCATGCCATGATTTTAATTAGCAGCACTTAATAATATTTGAGGAGTACAAATTCATTGCACTCTCAAAGTATCTATAATTACCGTACTATTGCTCGCCCGTAGTTGTTGCTGTATTAAAAAAGGACTATAAAAGAACGGTAATGATAGAAACCAAAAATCTTTCACAACCGCTTCCATGATTTGTTTTTATTTAACATGAACTCCTCACTAGCACTGTTATTATTATGTACTAATCACAACAGATCATATCACAATATTCTAATGTTGGTATAAAGTTAATTTGTTATTTGGTACAAGTATCTCATATTGTGTTAGTATTTAGTTGGTTGTTAATATTCTAGTCTTAGAATAAAGTTGATTATTAATAGTGTGAATTTATCAATTCCATCTTTTATATATATATATATTGCATACGTAATTGAGAGAGAGAGAGAGAGAACCTGAATGGAAGAGGGAGCTTGGGAAACAAATGAGGCTTCCTCAAATGGACAGGAAGTGTGATCATGTAAAACAAGTCTGCCCAATCGAGCTTCTGCTCCTCAGACACAACAAAGACTTGCCCAAAACCCTCTATATCTCCAGTTTGTTGCGAAAACATCTTCTTCTCTTCAATCGGAAGATTAAAGAATTCTTGAATGCCTGACTTCACATTCTCCAACAGTGAAATGTTCACCCCATGGTTTATTAACTACAATCAATCAATCTTTAGTTAAAGCCGGATATTAAGGAGATACGAAGAAATGATATTGAAAATTGAAATACTCTTCGTACTTTGGTAAAATTACTTTTTTTTTTAAAAAAAAAATCTATAATTTAGGAGGTGTAATAAATTAAGGTTCTCATATAGTTTAAAATCAATTATTTTAAAAAGTAAAAAATTAAACCTATAGTTTCAGGATTAATTAGAAACTAAACCATCAGCTTATATTAAATGACAAAGACAATGTCATACCATTTAAATGAGTTGGGATTACCACTACGCACCCTTGGTGCAGTAGTCACTCTATAAGTATAAATACTTGTAGGATGTGAGGGGAGGGCAAGGGCCGGAGTTCAAGTCTCTAGGAAGGAGTCTCACACACATATACACTTAGATTGAGCTAGAATTCTATCTTGTAAAAAAATAAAAAAGTTGGGATTTAATTTATTACTTTATTTATTCTTAAGGTTTAATTGAAAATGAATTTTGTATAAATAGTTTTTCTATTCTATATGAATATTGGAAATAATTCTTATTACTATCATTCAAAAGTGGCACACGCACAGAACAACTGAGGGAGGAAATTGTTTGCTAGTTATGATTAGTAAATTTAATCTTAGAATTTTTATTTATATTTGGTTAAGTACAGTAAAAATGATTATGACGTCTTTAATTTTGACGAGGTGAGCCAAGTCCGTGTTGATTTGCATTTCATGTGATGATACCCATTTATATATCTAGCCCACTTGGTTTAGGTGACTTTCTTTTGTGGGTGAGTCTTATCTAATAAGACTTGTGTGGCTGTGGGTGGAGTTGTACGCTGGGCCTTGAAGTTTAAGTTTTAAATTCTGGCGTTTATTTTTTATTTTTTGGTTATATAGTGTGTTTGGAATGATGAAATTTGTTAGCTTATCTTACTATTTAGCTTTTTTTCTACTATTTATGAGTTCTATTGTACTTTTGATAGTATTTATGAATCTTATTGCACTTTTTTATACTATTTATGGGTCTCACTGTACTATTTCAGCTAATTTTTACATTCATCTATAATATTATCAGGAAAAAGTTTTTAGTTTCGGTAAAATAAATAGATCTCAAATAAACCCGTAGTAGGATCTATCTTGTTTTTTTGGAGGTGAGTCTTATCTAATAAGACTTGTGTGGCTGTGGATGGAGTTGTACCCTTGTACTTCTGGTTGGCTTTGGATTTTTTTTTTTAAATTTTAATTTAATCTTGCGTTTGTATATATATATATATATATATATATATATATATATATATTTGTTATAGGTAATATAATGAATATGTATTTATTTATACAAGTTGAGATTGCTAGATACTTGTTATTATTCGGTGAAATTACAATAGTACTTTTTATATATATCAAGTTTATTGCTCTACACTTGAAGTTATTTTTTATTTCGATCATTATAAATATATTGTTTGATTAGAAATGTCTACTAGAAAATATGTATCTACATATAAAAAAATTAAAAAAAGAAAAAAAAAAGAAATATTAATCTTGAATCTTTTCTCAAACATGTTGTTTATTATGATATTGATGGTTTAGATTTATTTCCAAAGTTAAAGGGTTTAAAAGAAATTTTACAAATAAAAAAATATACTCTAGTTGACATACTAAATTATATAAAAATGTTGGATTCATTTCCATATATATGCATTAGTTATTGAATTTTACTAACAATATCAGCTACAGTTGCTTCTACTGAAAGACGTTTTTCAAAATTAAGATTAACAAAATCATATCTAAGATCGAAAATGTCTCAAGAAAGATTAAGTAAATTAGCTATTATCGATTGAAAATGAAATGTTAGAAGAACTTGAATACAAAAATTTAATTAGTCAATTTGCATATTAAAAAGTAAGAAATAAAACCCTCTAAATAAATAATTTAAAACACATGATGCAAAATTAGACTTCAATTGTATAATCTAATTGGAGTTTCTCTAAACTTTACCTATTAATATATATATATATATATATATATATATATATAATATAATTAATTTTTTTTTAGTTATACAAAAAAAAACTCATAAATATAAAATCATTCAAACTATCTCTTTCTCTATTTAGATATATGATTATTTTTTTTTTTATATATATATATTGGACTCTTGATTTTCTACATTAAATTAACTAATTTGGCACAAAAATTAATTTTTTTTATTAGATGACACACACACACACACATATATATATATATATATATATATATATGACTTATAAACTTGAATTGTTTTTAGTTTTATAAAAAAATTTCATTAATATAAAAGCATTAAAAAATTATATTTTTTATGATTTATTTATATTGAACCCCTAATTTTTTATCTAGATAACTTATAAACTTGAATTGTTTTTAGTTCTATAAAAAAAAGCTCATTAATATAAAAGCATTCAAAAATTATATTTTTTGTATGATTTACTTATATTAAACTCCTTATTTTTTACACTAAATTAACTCATTTGGTGCAAAATTTTAAAAACTTAGATTAAATAAGATATATATTGTAAAATTAAATTCTAATTAAAATTCAATTTTTACATTGAATTAACTTACTTAGCACAAAAATTTAAATTAGATAAGATATGTAACGCAAAATTAAACTCTAATTGAATTTCAATTTAAAATCTAATTGAATTTTCTCTCAATTTTACCCATTATTATTATATAGATAATATAAAAATATTGAATAAATATTAATTTAATTAATACATAATTATGAATAAATAAATAAATAAATCATTTTAGTTCTCGGGTAAAGCCCTAAAATATTATAGAAGGATTAATCCCATCATAGTTTCACTTTTGAGGTATATTATAGAAAGATTAACCCAAACAGAGAGAGAGAGAGAGAGAGAGAGAGAGAGACCTGAAAGAAACCCCAGTGTTTGCAAGCATGGTGCAAGTTCTCCAGCTCCTTGTCCATGAAATCCTTGGAAGTTAACCTTTGCATGTCGATGACTGGAACTTGGGGTAAAGAAGAGGTGTCAGATACAAAAGGAGGGTCTTGATCCAGCCGTACATATCTTGGTGGCACTGTAGTTAGTGCCTCCTTCGCTAGCTCTTGAACACAAGGTACCGGAAGAGAGCCCCCCAGATTTGTTAAGTTTATTTCTTCCATAGCTGCCAAATAAACTCAAGGTCACAAAGCTTGGTTTTTTCTCTCCAATTGTTTGGCTTTTCCTACTATACAAAAAGAGTTTTTTTTTTTTTCCCTGAGAAGCTATCCAAAAGAGTTGAGAGTAGAGTTCTAGATAAAAGTGACTAAAAGAAGAAGTTGGTACTCTTCAAAACTTTGGGGTATGGAAGTTGAGTTTTAGATAACAGTGACTAAGAGCACTTGCAGCAGTGGAGCTAAATAGCTATATAGCTATTTTACCTTTATCAAAACACCAAAAAGAAGTATGTAGCAGTGGAGCTAAATCTATATTTTTTTAGCTCATTGCTACCGTGCACATCTATAGATAGATGTGCACTGTTCATAAGAGCTAAAAAAAATTAATTTTTTATTTTGGGTTCACATTACCTTTTTATTGTGGTGTTTTTATTGTAGTGAGATGTATTATTTTATTATAGTAGATATATTATTTTATTGTGATGTTTATATTATTTTATTGTGTTGAAAGCTAAAATAGATTCACTGCTGCAGCATGTGTGTAGGTAAAATAGATAAAGTAACTTTTGATGGAGCTAAATTGTTAAATTTTTAGCTCTACTGCTGTGGATGCTCTAAAAGCCTACAAATTTAGTTTTAGTCTAAAGTTCAACTTTCACTTAAAAAATTAATATTATTACATATTTTAAAATTTTAATATTCTCAAACTTAAATTGTATATCCTTTATATTTTTAATGCACATGTAAAATTTTATGTCAATCGAATTTTGTTTATTATTTGATTTACAGACTTTTTTTTATGTATAATTTTAAACTATAAAACCTTAAAACTTAAATATTATATTGATGATATAATTATTAATTTTTATTTTTTAAAACTTTAAAAAGATAAAAAAAAATATAATTAAATTCAATAATAAATTTATCAATATTCACCTTTAAAAAATAGACATGAAATGGAATGGTAACCCCATAAGTTACAACCAATTTATCGCAAAACTTTTTTTTTTTTTTTTTTGTTTGTAAAACAGATTTCAGTAGGATTTGATCAGATTTATGGCTTAACTCTATTCTAAACGCCAAGAATATTCCATATATAGCACAATGAAAAAGTGATATTCAACGATCCCATAGGATAACGAAAAGTAGTACTGAATAGTCCATGTCTTATTCTTTTGCTTACGTTATTACTTTGTCCTTATTTTCCAATAGAGAATTCGAAATTGGATATTTCCATTGATTGTGTAGGAAATAGTAGGATAATTTAGCCTTTGGACTTGCAGTAACTTTGCTGGATAGGTTTGAAGTAATCAGGAATGTGTAAAGCAGATCCATCTTGTCCTAGCAGGCGCAGGAGATCAAGCAAAGCATGACGGTCTACGAATAAGGACGTGCAAGGTTAGCTGGCATCAGTCTAGCATAGTGAATAAGGACGTGCAAGGTTAGCTGGCAGCTGTCTGATGTGTTCATCGCTTTCTATGGCCATTTGTCTTTAAGGAAGAGTATAGGGGTTTATACAATTCATCTGTTCTCCCATCAGCCTCAGCCCCTAAGAACTGGCTTCACTGCATCTGAAAGTGAGGATGGGCCTTTGTACCAGAAGAATGTAGAAAACAGTTTGTACCGACAAAATGTTAGGATCCTACCTATTTTGAATAAATTCATTTTATATTTTAGATTAAATATTACAAATCTAAAAATATATCTACTATCACATTAATCTTAATTGTAAAATGAATTCTCTTAATTTTAAGTAAAATTAAGAGGATTTAGTGTGTGTTTAGCAAAAATTAAATGCTAGTTTATTTTACTATTTAATCTATTTTTGCTATTATTCATAAGTGTCGTTGTACTTTTTAATATTATTTATAAGTCTCATTGTATTATTTTACCAAATTTTTATCTTTATTTATAGTACTTTTAGTAAAAAATTTATAGACATTTGAGTATAAGGACAAAAATAATTAGGTAAATTAATCATAACAATTCTAATACTTCTCTTGAAGAACATAATTGTTTCCCTCTTTATGGCAGTTACATATATTATCTTTCAAGGAGATAATATTTTTTATTATTTATAATTTTATAGTTAAAGATATGAATGTTTTCTTTAGAAAAACTAGTTAGAAGGTGTCAATTAAAACTTGACAATGAATTATAAACCATGTGTCACCTCAAATCCTACAGATTTACTCAGCGACAATCAGCTAAACTAGCCACCGTTGGGTATGTGAACTCGATCGAATGGTAGGTGTTGTTGGAAACTGGCTATCTGTGTTGTATCAAAAAAGAAAGAAAAAATGAGTCTAAATTTTTTATTTAAAAGATAAATAAGAAAACCAGAGGATATGAAAGGAAAGGTGTACAAAAGCGTGAGGAATGAAATCTTATCTAGGCCCTGTTTAGTTAGACTTATTAAGCTGAAAAAGGCCAGTTGGCACCTTTTTTTTTTTTTTTTGGTGTGTGTAAAAATAATAGCTTTATTTCAAACTTAGTGAATCTACTGATTTACAATTTTGCATTGTGCATACGTAATTAAATTAATAGCAATGTCTACTTCATACACTCACTAACACATATAGTATACGTCCTCACCACTTTTGCACAAAAATTGACTTCAAAATCATGATTTTAGTTCAAAAAACTTGAGTTCCAAGTAAGTGTGCGCAATAAAAGTTTTCCTTATTATTTTTTTTCTTGGGTGTGAACTATGGATTTTATTGAAAAGGAAAACAGAGATACAAAGACAAGACAATGCTATGACAGTGAGACAAATAACCAAAACACTACAACATAACTTAGAACATGACTAGGGGTAGAGCTACGACTAGGCTTGGGGCCCTGACCCTTCCAAAATTTTAAAAAACTCTTTTATTTTATGTATAGTTATTAAAAAAATTTAAATATTTAGTTACAAAAAAGTATTATGACCAAGCTACTCTATTATCTAAATATTAAGATTTATATATGTATATGTATGTTTAGGTAGGATGGTTTATCTCGACTTCTAACTAATATATTAGCACGACAATTCAGCCCCCTCCAAAAACACCAAAAGGCAGGACTTTGGTGGTAGGAGTTCTTCCAAATGTACTGCACCTAACATGTGACTTGTATGCGCATTAGTTTTTGGTATTTTTTGTGACATACTTGCACTCTATTCTAGGCTATAATCAGAACTTGCCGATATTATGTTCTATAGACTTTATCCATTTTTCTGTTTCGTGGGCCACTGGTTAACACTTAACAATCTTAGTGCCAACAGATTTGATGTCATATTGATGAATTTTCTCCATGCTAGCCAAATGGCCCAAACCAAATTCAGCACACCTTGATTCTTAGGATTTCTTTCCCTTTATTTTTTTGGTAGATAAGTATACAAAACACAAACAACCAGATAGATAAAGCCAATCACTTCTTTCCTTTTAGAGCATCTCTAATGGCTTTTTTAAATTCAATTTTAGGGAGAAAACACCCAAAAATTCACTCCAACAATGTCTTTATCTCCATTTTTAAATTAGATTTGTTACAGTACTTCTCTACAAATAGAAAACACTGTAACATTTACTGTTCACACTTCAAACATTTTTAGCTATTATAATAATCTGTAGCTATTAAAAAATAAGAATAAATGAATAAAGAATAAATTAAAAAATAATATTTAAATTAGATGGAGAAAAGAAATTTAACAAGGGAAATATATCTTTTTGGAGGCAGTGGATGTACGACCCCTAACCTAACCCCTAAAAGTACTAAAATTAAAAGGCCTCCCTAGGAATAGAAGAGGCATCTTAATGCAATTGTATTAGAAACTTTCTACTATCGCATTGGGAAGACTTACACATCCCAAATGACCCAAACCCATGAAGCTCCACAAGAACCTTTGCACTTTTTAATTTTTACCACTCACACACACCACATCCGTTCAGGTTCCTTAGAATCCGTTAGGATCATTTAGTGCTGAAAAATTTCATGTCAAAGTTTCAAATGCAAATGCAACAAGTTTTATATGTATTTCTGCTATTTGGGTTTTCAAGAAAAAAATACCTAGCAAGAAGTTTTTTTTTTTGGAGAAACATCTAGCTAAAAGTTTGAAGTGCTGATTCTGAGGAGTTGGGTCAACCAAGCTCATTAAGATGGACTTTTAGAGGAGTTTGTCAGACAATTGGGTTAATCAAGCCTTTGTGGAAAGCATAGACCTGTACTTTTCCAAGGGCTTTTGCAGCCACTTTAACACCAAACCTTACATATATTTAAACATAGTTTTAACCCTAACTTAGAGAAGAGACGCCCATAGAGCTAAGAGAGAATAGAACTAAACATTCCTAAAGCCTTTCAACCCCTCCCATTGAATATCCCTGAAAGGTTTATTGTCCATACACCAAGATAAAAGAGTGTTGGACATTTGTCAAAACCACAGAGCTTTCATCCTAGTAGTGTTGCTGTGGAGTGCAAATCTTCAAAATGTTCTTTGATGTCGGTCAAAGGTTTCGGCCATGATATACCGTGGATGCGTCATTCATAGAAAGTTCATATAGTAGAGGAGTTCAGAAATTTTAAAGTTGTAGAAGGTTTCTGCAGTAAGTTTATCTATTATGATTATAGAGTTTAAGGACAAAATTTTTGTACTAGATCTTAAACTTCTTTTTATTATAGCGAAATGCTTGTTGGGAAGGTTTCTCTCAATGGTTTTTACTTTGGGAATAAAACAAGAAGAAACCTTGGTATACATTGCTGGAAAAGGTACATATTTGGGTGATGGGGCCGACATCATCAAATTGAAGATGCCAATGTATGAAACAAATTAAACATTTAAAACTACAAATATATGAGCTCAAATTGGAAAAGACACTGAGAGAGAGAGAGAGAGAGAGAGAGAGAGAGAGAGAGAGAGAGAGAGAGAGAGAGAGAGAGAGAGAGAGAGAGAAATTTGTAATGGAAAAAGTATAGCTTTACACCGGTTTGAAACTATCTTTCTCTAATCCATTATGTGGAGTTGTGGTATGTCTTTGTGTTAGAACCTCTTTTCCTCTCCCTTGTGTTTGTGTGTGTGTTTGTTTGTTTGTTTCTAAAAAAATAATAATAATAATAATCCATTATGTGGAAATGGAAAAGACAATTCATGTATAGTTTTAGTCACATGACTATTTTATGAGTTATGTAATTTGTTTAAATAATACACACATATAGTTTTATAAATCACCATGTAGTGGATTGGACTAAGATCTCCCACACTAATTTGGAGCTAATATTTGTCGCATGGGATTTTATATGAAGTCATCTATCGGATCATGGATGTAAAAATGAGATTTTTTGTTTTATAATATAAAATGATCACATCATTTAAAAAGATACCACATCAATTAAAAATATGTTAGATCATTCACCATTAGTCAAGTAGTATGATAGAAATTGAGACTTAAAATGTGTTACATCAGTGCTTTGTTAGTCACGTAGATAGTAGACATTGAGACTGTTTGGGGGCCTTTTTCAATTGCTCGGCCACGTGTGGTCTTTTGAAGGAGTGACCTTGCTAGACCCAAGTTTTTTTGGGGAGTTACGTCCCGGAGCTCAACATTGGGCCACGTGGTTCAACAGCTACCGGTGTACTTTTAAGCCTACAAAACCATCAAAGCCAAAATCTAAAAATCATGATAATGGTTGAATAAATATGTAATATATTTTAGATATAATAGGTTTGATTATTAGTTTTAATAGTAGTTAAAATAAAGTAGTATTTATTTAGAAGTAAAGTAATCATGTACTTAATGATGTAAATTTAAAGATATGGAAGCAAAGTCATTTATTTTCGTATAGTTTATAGCCCAACTGTGTAGCATTAGTGAGCTGATAGGATTCTAGCAGAATGCCAGCGATAGAGGCTAGTTAAGCTTGCCCCTCTTATCATGCATTTAAATGAGTGTAAGTCTTAGTTAATAGTTGTAATAGTAGTTGGAATAAAGTACTATGTATTTAAATGTGAAGTAATCATGTACTCATTAACGTAAATTTAAAGATAAGGAAGCAAAATCACTTATCTTTGTATGGTTTGTAACTCAGCTAGACAGCTTCTGTGAGTTGATGATATCCCAGCAGAGTGACTCCAGCAGTAAAGAGGTAGTTTGCCATGATAATTTCAAGATTAAGGGGGAAAAATTGGTGCAACTGGAGGGAGAGAGAGTATGTCCAATTGTATGTAAAGGCTAGTTAAGCTTGCCCCTTTTATCATGCACTTAAATGAGTTTTCCCCTAGACAATACTCTTTTAGTTGTTGTGAAGTTATAAATAGTGTTGTCTTCCATGAGAAGGGATTTTGTATGAAGTATTTGTGCCTTCTAAGAGAAAGTCTTTATGTAAGATGGATTTATTCCTTCCATGAGAAGGGTTTTGATATGAGATCTTGATGTCTTCTAGGAGAAGGGCTTTAGTAATAAATGTCCATGCCTCCCATGAGAAGGGCTTTTATAAGAGAGATAAAGAAGAGTATTGATATGTGCTTATGAGCAGTAAAACAGTAGAACTTCAGAGTGAGAGAGTATGAAAGTGAAGTTTAGATGAGTGTAGTGTATTATATGTAATGGTGTAGTAAATGTATACGAGATTGTGAAAAGAGAAGTGGAGAAAGAGATGTTTAGAGATATGAGTATTTTGTGGAATGTAGCATTTGTAATATGTATGGTATATGGAAGTATGAGATGTTAAGTTTTTAGACCCCTTAAAACCACAAATTAACCTAGTTATTTAGCTAAGTTATTAACTTAGATAAATTATGCAAATCTAGGTTAACACAAATATATCATATCATGCAAAACAACAAAAATATAAAGAACACAATGATATGATGACCTAGGAAAACCAAACCGGTAAAACTTGAGGAGGATTTAACCTAACTATCCTTAAGGTAAAATTGAATCCACTATGAAATAATCGAAATTTGTACAATAGTGACTTAGACCACTAACATCCTATTGCTACCTACCTGTAGAAAACTTACTGGCACAACCACGTGCAAGCTCCGAGACCGACTCCTTCTTTCTTGGATTCTCCAACAAGCACAAGCACTCCCGCTTGTATATCTTTAAGCTCTTAATGCAACAACTGAATGATCATCAAGTTCTTAATATAATCTTGATTTTTGATAACCCTAAGTATATGTGAAGACAAATACCTCCAAATCTCATAAGAGATTCACACATACAGCATAAACAAAAATACTCTAGAGAGCTTTTGGGTACAAACCCTAGATACAAAAAGAGACACACTATTCTCTCTCATAGAAGCCTTTAAAACCTGTTTAGGGTTTCTTTTATATAGTGGGAGAAGTAGATCTGAAACTCTAATCCTTAATGGGCCTGGGCTAAGTTGGAAAAATCTGCAGAAAAATAATTTGCACGACTTTCGATTGGTCGAGTCTGATTTTCGATCAATTGAGTCAAGTAGAATTGCACAGTAAATTCTGCAGTAACTCGATTCCAATTTTACATATAAGGCACATACTTTGAGCAGTCTAAATAAGACTAAAACGTTTTGATCATGGTTTACCAACATTACAAATTGGTGTTCTAATACATTTAAACCTAAAGGTTTTAGAACCTAACAAACTCCCCATTTGACAATCCGTGGCTAAACACAAACATAACAAAATGCTCAAAGTTTACATATAAACAGTCCATTATAAAAACATAGCCCAACATAACAAATTCAACCTAACTATTAT
Source organism: Castanea mollissima (assembly GCA_014183005.1). Lineage (NCBI taxonomy): Eukaryota > Viridiplantae > Streptophyta > Magnoliopsida > Fagales > Fagaceae > Castanea > Castanea mollissima. The sequence goes on along the minus strand of JACAVU010000002.1, from coordinate 42,814,513 downwards.
TCATCAGTTGCAAGTGTAGACAGCAGCACGACTGAATCAATCTGTATATTCCTATAAAACTCAATAAACTCATAAACGCATGTGTGGAAAGAAAGACAGAAAAATAGTAAAACAATAAATATGCAAACTAACTCTCTCCCTAAGTTAGATACATAAAAAAGTTTTTATATTCTCTCCCTTTCAAAAACAAATTCAACTCCTCCTAACAATACCAACAGGATTCCCAAAGATGTACATTTCATCTATTTCTCCCCCCTTTTGTCACGTATTGACAAATAAGAGTAAACAGAAAACAAACGTAACAGAGAATAAGAGAAAATAGAAAATTAAGGGAACACAAAACAATTCAACTCTATACAAAATAGAGACAACTCCCCCTATGAAGAGCAAAGTTTAAAAATAAGTTTCTCCCCCTATAAATATAGGAAAAACAAAACAAATTTTGGGAAAAACAGTTTTGGAGAAAAATTGGAGGTGGGGAAAAATAAAAAGACACAAACCAAACTTAAAAATCAAGTTGAGGATAGACATGAAGAAAAATATTCTCTCTTTCAATAAATGCAAACTAGACACTATGTGACCCATAAACAATTGCATGAGTAGAGAAAATATTTGCACATTGATTATCCATCATATCTCTTAAGAAAAATATTTTATGTAGTTCACACATAAAAATAGAATATACTAGAAAGTACAAAGGACTCAAAAATTAATCAATCAATTTTTAAATCAGGTTAAGTACCCAATTTAGCAAAGTGTATGCATGTTATGTGTGAAAACAATAAGAGATATGACTGCAAAACTACAAGAAGGATACAAAAATTAGTGCAATGCATGTGAATCCTAAACATAAATGATGCATGAAAAAAAAATTTGGTCAAAAACATAGAAATTGAAAATTTTTCAGTTTTGATCGATCGAGTATCGATCGAATACCAATCGAGTTAGGCAGAAGCTAACCAAAAGTTTTATTGCAATTTCAATCGGTCAAGAGACAAATTTGATCGATCGAAAATTTTGAAAAATCAAATTTTTTGAAAAACAGAGCATTGTAATGCAGAAACTCCTTAAAGCATAGTGTTTTATGACTGAAATGCATAAGTATGAGATCAAAAGTTTTTCAAAAACACTTGTATTCAACCTAGATTTTCCATAAACAAGATTTTCACACTTTTTTCCTCAAAAAACAATCAATGAACACACTTTGTATCAACACTGTAGAAAAATTAATCTTGGATGGCGACAACAAGATCACACACCATATAATGTACTAAGTTTAGTAAAGAATAACTTGTGTAGTGTGTGCAACTAGTAAAAACTGGAGATACATGTGAGGTGATAAGTAGATAGTACTCAATCACAATTTCTACAAAATCCATCACATACAGTTAAAAGAGCCTATCCCTTAAAGAGTTACATCATATAACTCTCACATCTCCTAAAATAAAAGCTTGCAATCATGTAAGTTTCTTAATTTGCCTCATAATATACACACCAATTTTATTTGATAAAAAACTTATTAAAATAGCTAGGATAATGTATACACCAATTTTAATTGACTGAAATTATTATAGTCCAATAATGTACACATCAATTTTATCATTTAAATCAAAGCTACACCTTATGTTTTTTTTGTACATGTGATACACTTTTTCGAGCACAAAATTTTACGATATGCACTAAGTTGTTCATAATTGGCTAGTAAACAGTGATGAGATGGTTATTTATGCATTTCTCATTATGATCAAGTCCGACAATCAAAGGCATGTGACCTCAAGTTCAAGACAAAGTGATCAAAAATTATAAACATCTGCACACACAACATGCATTACAAAGCTCAAACTATAAAGTGCAATAAAATAAGCTTATCTAAGCTAAACAAGGTACATAAACAAGTTATGTAAATATAATATGGCCAACCTCAATTGCATATCCATGATGTGTAATACAAAAGAAATAAAAATATTTTTGGTTTAAAAAAAATTTTATGATCAAAACTAAAAAAACAGGTTACGCTAAATGATTAAAAATGCAATGCATGACAATGCTTAATTAAGCTATAGAGGGTACACAAACAAGAAATATCAATTTCTTAATTAACCCTTGAGTACATGTACTAACTAGTACATACTCACACAAAATCAAAAATAGCTTAGCACTTATATAACACATACTATTCAAGCTTCTCCACAATATTAAGCATGTTCTAAATCAAGAGAGAGATATTATAACTCATGTAATCCTCAAAACAAATAAAACAAGACACAAAATAAAATATTTTTTTCTTTTTAAAATTTTTTTCAAAGTTTTTGGATTTTTGAATAATCAAAACAACCTAAGAAAATAAAACAACCAAAAACTAGAAGAAAACATGTCCACAATTAATTAAAAGAATTAAATCAAGGACAAGTAAACAACACTCACCTTAGAGAATTTTTTCTTACCTATATAGCACGAGTTTTTGGCTTTGTAGGTGAAAATTCATGAGAAGTAGAGTGTATTTGAGGGATTACACCAATTTTCTAAGAAAGACTAAAATCCTGCAAATTTCTTTCACAAGCCAACAAGCTTAAATTTTTTAAAAGCATATGAAACAATTTATTTAGACGTATGGCAGGAGAAATATCATCACATATCCTAGATTGAAGCAAAAAAAATTTAAATTTAAATTTATGACAATTAGGACGAATGTAACCGGAAACACCACAAAAGTGATAAACAGGAACAAATTTAGGATTTTGGAATTGCGGTTGCAACGTGAGATTGAGAAGGAAATCAAGGAGAGGTTCTATGGGAGCTTGTTGAACTCGTCCGCACCAGATTCCAACGATGGTAGCATAGCCAAAACGTTCGATTGGGTCCTCGAGAAGGAGTTCTCTGAGAATAATCAGCCTGAAGGCCAGTTTCATTTTTTTTTTTTTTTTTGTGATTTTAGATTTCTGAAATTTTTTAATTTAAGCTTTTTTTGGTTTTCGAGAAATTTTTTTATAGGAAATGCTTGAAGAAAAAGAAAATTTCTCTTTTCTTCTGTTTTCTCAGCAACCAAACACACTACTTAAGGTTTGGAATAGAAAATATTGAAGTAGTTTATTGCGACTGCATTGCTTGAGATAAATCTGCACTTTTAAATTTGAGTAGATTCCATGAAGTAACCATGTATAATGCGAGCCTGCTAGAGGTTTGCTTTCACTGTCTAGCTCAGGGAGCTGTTGCTGCGCGAAACATTGGCTTGTGTGCAATGGTGTATTGCTTGCTGAAATTGATACTGTGTCTGTGTGTACAGAAAATCTAGTCTCAAATTTTGGTTTTTACCTCAACAAAGAACAATTTAATCTAATATGACCAACAACACCACAAAGGTGACAGGTAGGCACAAAAACAGATTTCTTATGCTCTCTAACAGTTGGTTTAGACATAGGTATAGAAACTTCAGCGTCTACATCAAAACTTTTACCTTTGTCTAACCTAACAAAATAAGCATTTTCTTTATTATTCCTCTTGAAAGGAGGGATATGAACTTTCTAATCTTTAGGTTTAAGAGAAACAGAAACACTTCTGTTATCAACAACAAACTTGGTACTAGTCAAATTTTCAATTCTAGCCTTAAATTCAACTAACTCTTGTTCCAAGCTTTTCATCTTCTCATCTTGAGAGGAAATTTGATTTCTCAAAAATTCATTCTTTTTATTAGATTCATCTAATCTAAAAATCAAATCCTCTATTTCGAGATTAGCCAATTTTAACTCTTCCTGGAATTTCTTAGCAATTTTCATAGATTTCAATAATTCCTTACGAAGAGTTTCACAGGCATCACTAAAATCAACAGAAACAACAGTATCCTTTTTTATTCAAATCATAAAAAATATGAGCAGAAAGACACTTCAAATTATCCATAATAACAGAGATCAAGGATCAACTCTTAGATCAAAAGATCTAAACACTAGAGCTAACCCGCTCTGATACCACTTGTAAAATTTTTAGACCCCTTAAAACCACAAATTAACCTAGTTATTTAGCCGAGTTATTAACTTAGATAAATTATGCAGATATAGGTTAACACAAATATATCATATCATACAAAACAGCAGAAATATAAATAACACAATAATATGATAACCCAAGAAAATCAAACTGGTAAAATACCTGAGGAGGATTTATCTTAATTATCCTTAAGGCAAAACTAAATCCACTATGAAAGAATCAAAGCTTGTACAATAGCGACTTAGACCACTAACATCCTATTGCTACCTATCAGTAGAAAACTTACTGACATGACCACGTGTAAGCTCCAAGACCACGGACTCCTTTCTTGGATTCTTCAGCAAGCACAAGCACTCCTGCTTGTATATTTTTAAACTCTTAATGCAGCAACTGAATGATTATCAAGTTTTTGACATAATCTTGATTCTTGATAACCCTAAGTATATGTGAAAGCAAACACCTTTAGATCTCACAAGAGATTCACACATATAGCATAAACAAAAAGACTCTAGAGAGCTTTTGGGTACAAACCCTAGATACAAAAAGATGCACACTCTTCTCTCTCATAGAAGCCTTTAAAAACGTGTTTAGGGTTTCCTTTATATAGTGGGATAAGTAGATCTGAAACCCTAATCCTTAATGGGCTTGGGCTGAGTTGGAAAAATCTGCAGAAAAACAATCTACATGACTTTCGATCGGTCGAGTCTAATTCTCGATCGATCGAGCTAGACAGAATTGCACAGTAAATTCTGTAGCAACTTGATTCCAACTTTACATATAAGACACATACTTTGAGTAGTCTAAACAAGACTAAAATGTTTTGATCATGATTTGCCAACATTACAAATTAGTGTTCTAATACATTTAAACATAAAGGTCTTAGAACCTAACATGAGAGATATGGTAGTTAAAGATAGTAAAAGTATGAGACTATAATCGTTGAAGTTGTAAAAAATACTTTCCAAGAAAAAAAAATTTGTAAGAGAAGAGTATGAAGATGTGTATAAGTATTTGGGGATAGGATTAGTTAGATAAACGTATTTTTTGAATATGGAAAGTAAGATAATGAGTATAAGAGAGTAATGGTATTGTAGTATGTTTAGCAAAATTGTTGGGATTTGCTATTGGGATGGACAGGAGCTTATAAAGAGCTCATAAGTAGGGAGTAAGGGAGTATTTGAGAGCTAGGGGTGTGCTATTAGAAAGAGTATATGTAGTAAGTAGTGAGTTATTTGGTAGTATGGGCAGTGAGAGAGAGAGTGTTTAGTAGGGCTACTAGGTATTTCTGCTGGGCTTTTTCGCTGGTGGGTGTATGAAGGCTTATGAAGGGCATTTATAAGCTAAGAGCTGAAGAGTTTAGTTCCTGATTTTGAAACTAAAAACTCAAAATTTCTTTAAGAGCTTGAGAAGATAATTAAAGGGAGATAAAATAGAGATGTTTATGAAAGAGCTGCTCTTCTCCATTTGTGTCCCCCCCTTGAGGTGTTGATAAGGGGTCCTATTTAGCTGAGTCTAAGGGAGGTATTTTAGCGAAGAATCTCAACCAAGATCTGTCCCAACTAGAAATGAATCTTCAGAAAATCCATCTTAAGATTTGGACAGAAAATGGTATGTTTAGCTTTAAGGTGTTCTTGTTGTTTTGGGTAAGAGCTACTGGGGAAAGAGCAGCAGAAAAGGAAGGTATTTTGGCAAAAAAAAGATAGTTACTTTAGTTGGTTTTGGTTTTAGCCAAATTTGGAAAAAATTAGTAATGCTTAGGTTACTGGGTCAACTGTTACATCTATTCTAAAAAAGTTGTCCCAGTTGTCAAGAAAAACTGTCCCAATTGTCATAAGACAGCTATCATAGCTGTCATAAGTATTTGTTGCTTTGGGCAAAAGCAAATGAGGTCAGTTGGGTGATTTCAAACTGTTGGAAAGGACATTCAGCATTTACTTTATGGATTTGGTTGAAAATGGTAAAATCTCTTTCAAGAGTATCTTGCTATTTTGGTTATAGTAGTTGGCAGTTGGGATTTTAACATTAAATGGCTAATGATATCACTTTCAGCCAGGTGTCAAGTGCTGAATACACTGTTGGAGTTCTGTTAGAAATGTTTTCTTTTTTGGGTGTTTGTGTTTTTGGTGCAAGGTTCCATTACAACACATTTCTAGTAAGTAATAAAAGGATTCGTTGATAGTTTTAGAGATTTAGTCAAGGTCTCATTGTGTTGTAACATAATCTTGGTGAGTAAAAAGAGTATCTAATGTTTTGTTCTAGCAGCTGGCAAAGAAATATATGTTTTGATTGTGGTAGATAGCAGCTGGATATTGAGAGATATCATGAATATTTTGCATATGGTTGGAGATTAAAGATAGCCAATCAAATTAGGTCATGTGTTTGGGTTGGATTTTAGCTGAAAGTAGTAATAAGATTTATGTAGAATAATATAATGAAGTTTCTAAATTTGAATAGTAACAGTTGAGGATTGAATGAACAGTTATTTTCCTAGCAGTTAGATGGCTGAAGATATTGAGTATTTGTCACATGATGAATATTAAGATTCAGGAAAAGTGTAATGAGAAATTTTATCATTTTAAGTGTTTTATGGTAAGAGATGCTTACCATATGTTACCCGCTACACATGCACTCATCAGAGTTCAAGGAGTTGGAGAAGACATGCCAAGCAACATGCTTCTTTTATCAATTTTAAACCACTGGAATTTACTGAACATATCTCTAGGCCCTCCAAACCACGACTCCCAAAGTTTCCCTAAAGAGACTCATGAGCATGGATTATAAGTCGAAGATGAGATGACGTACCTCAGGTTTTGTTATCATTTTGTGTAAATATGGACTCTTGTTGAAGAAGCAGCTTGCCATGAGTGTAAGAGAGGTAATATGGGCCATGAGTTTTGATTTATTGTTTAACCCCAATTCATATGTTGATGTTGATGATGTCATGAGTTATGATCCCAATTGATGAAAAGGAAATATGGACCATGAATTGCCCTCTTGAAGTGAGGATCTTGTCGGCCATGTGGGCCCAGTCCAAGAGATATAAGCTTATTTTGGGCTTTATAGAGATTTACCAAAAAAATCAATAATATTTTGATGTGGCATAGGTTGCCAATGAAGTAGTGCCACGTGGGACGAAAAAAGAGTCCTCAATAGACACTAACAACTTGACAATTAACTGAACAATCAATCACACTAATTTTTTGAAATTTAAAGGACTAATAGCGTTCACTTGAAACTTGAGAAACTAAAAGCGCTTACTTAATAAAGTCCAAAAGTGTTGTATTTTGGCCTTTTATTTTTGTCCCACAATTTTTTTTAAATTTTTTTTATATAAGATAGAATTTCTACTCTAGCCTAATCTAAGTGTATATATGTGTGAAGCTCTTTGTTGAAGACTTAAACCTTGGCCCTTGGCCCTTGCCCCTACATCCTACAAGCACTTATACTTGTGAAGTGACCATCACACTAAGGGTGTGCGGTGGTTGTCCCACGATTTTAAAATTTCTAATTTTGTCATTGAAAATGGAGAAAATGGGTTTTTATCTATTTTGCCGAAAACAAATAGCAAAATGCCCCTGTTTTGAAACTATTTAGCAAAATGCTCCTGTTTTGAAACTTGATTTTTAAAAAATCGAGTTTCAATAAAAAGCTTGATTTGGCGAAAAATTGAGTTTCAATGAAAAACTCGATTGGCGAAAATCGAGTTACTTGAAAAAAAAAACTATATGGAACTCGAGTTCCATTTTTTTAGAAGTTTGATTGCCTATAACTCGATTTTCTAAAAATCGAGTTTTTCATTGAAAGTATAAAACAGTGGCATTTTCCTAAATAGTTTCAGAATAGGGCCATTTTGCTACATGTTTTGCGCGAAAAGGGTATTTCCCATTTTGGTCCATTGAAAATTATAGAAATCTCTTTATTGATCCTTCCACCTAGTTTTATTATTAATATTTTATTTGATACAAAATAGTGAAATACATATTTTAGGGATGGAAATTGAACCTAAACTATATTTTCAAGGATAAAAAGAACGTAGTGTAAATTCTATTTTTGTTCCTACAATGATGTCAAAGTTATATTCCAATGGCGAAAAGAATATTTTTGCTTATGTATATAAAGAATATTCCAAAGAATAAGCCACCTTTAATTTGCAAATTGTCCTTAGACGCTTATTGTGAGGTACAGGAACTCCAATAAGGTAATTGTGCTATGTTTCATACCTATGGCCGAGAAGGGTCATCGTAAGGCCGAGAAGGCCACGCACTCAGACAGTAAGGTTACGTCAGCAGCACGTCATAAGGGGAGAGTGTACTATAGAGAAAAAGTTTATAGGAGAGGGCTAGCACTGACATGACTTAAGGGATGGTGGTTGCCACCACATTTAATGCAACCCATCAAACCTCCTTACTACATTTATGTGGAGAAAATCCTTGAACAATGTTATCTTGGCTGCCACGACTCACAAGGAGTTTGGGAAGGTGCTGATGGGATAGGCACTCAAGTAGTGGCCTGGATGATCAACAAATGGAAGGCTAAGATCATCTAGGGCTAGATATGTAATGTAAGGGACCATTCGAGGGCAAGGGGAAATCAAAGAAGAAAACACTATAGCAGCAAGATTGTGATAGGATCTGAGTCTAAAAGAAATATAAGCCAAGATCAATCTCCTTGGACGTTGCTGAGGAGAATTTCTTTCGTTTAGGAGCTTGTTCATCTTACTTTCCTGCTATTTTTTATTCATTGTGTGTATTCATGGATCCACTGAAGCCTAGTTTTTAAGTCCACTCTCTACAAATTCACTGTGTTGGACTCTTTGGGCCTTAATCCACCCATCATTTGGGCTTGAGAACCAAAACGTGCCCTTACACTTATCCATCATATTTTGAGATTTTTTATTTTTTTATAGAAGAATTTTGAGATTTCTTCATTGTACTGTAACAAAAATTTCATTTAAGTGTAGTGAAAATTTAAACATTTCTATAGTGCCACCTAAGAGCATTCACATCCGCAAATCCTATTTTACCATCTCAAAAACCTATTTTATTAATTATACAATATCATTTACAATACACCCAGCATCCCAACTTTTATTTTCTTATGATACTCATTAAAATAATATATCTACACAATAAAATATATTTTTTCCTTTTTTCTTTTTTCCCAATTTTCTTCTCCATATGCGTATGTACCTTCTAGACTCCTTCATACCTTTGCTTTTCACCTTCTTCCAGGCTCCTCCATTCATTTATCTTCCATCTTAATTTTTTTTCCTTTCTTCTTGTTTTCCCATTCCTTTATCTTCAATCTTCATTTGTTTCGTCTAACCATACCATTTTTTCTTTCTTTCTTTGTGCATCTCTCTGGTTCTCACTCACTCTCAGATCAACCCATCATTTAACGTTTCATCTAACATTTTCTTTCTTTCATCTAACGTTTCATCTTCATTTCTTTCTTGTTTCGTCTAACGTTTCCTCCATCGTTGATCAGCCCAGATTAGCCCATCATCCATATCAACCCAGATTGGCGAGAATCATAGCGTCACAACAGAGGGAAAAAAAAAAAAAAAAAACCCAGAAGAACCAAAACTCCAAACCCACCATCCATATCAAACCCATACCCAATTTAGCCATACCCACCTTTTCCTTTAGGCATCAATCACAATAAGAAAAAAAAGAAGAAAAAAAGAAGAAGAGAGAACCTAGAACTCCAAAACCTAGAACACAAAACACGACCCAAATCGCAACCCACCAGAAAAAATGAACCACTGTGATGTGGTTTTGCCTTTGAATCAAGTTTTGCTATTTAAAAACTAGGTTGGGTTGCTATCTAGTATTTTGTCTCTAATGTGGTTTTGTTTAGGTTTGATCATTGATGTGTGATGTTGGATTTGGGAGGAAGATGGTGTTTGGGTCTAAAGAGAGGAGAGAGCAGATGAGAAAGAGAGAAGAGAAGAGAAATAATGAGAGAGGAGAGAGAAATTTCAGGGAATTAAAAAGGAGGAGAGAGAATGTATTAAAAAATTATTACCGTACATACCATTTAGCTACAATACCATCATACATTTATGAAGGTACTGTAGCACTATGCCAAAAAGATTTCCACTTTTCCAGGTTTACACTTCCGGATGGTGAGAGTTATTGGGCCTGAATGCTAAATTTTGGTTACATTTGGCATATAGCTAGCCCAATGTGAATGCTCTATGAATATACAACAACTTCACTTGAGTATTGAAGAATATCAAGTCTTGGAGGTGTTGTTATTGAGATAGGAAGTCATCCTTACTCCAAAATATTTACGAAGAAAAAGTTTTCAAAAATTTTGAAAGAAAATAAGAAATAAAATGTTGGCGGAAACATTATTTTGGTCCCTACATTTTGGTGTCATAGTCAATTTGGTTCCTACATTTTGAGAACGATCAATTTGGTTCCTACTATTTTCAAGTCATAATCAATTTAGTCCCTATTGTTAGATAACTAACCAAATTTGCTTAGGTGCCAGACAGAATTGGAGTTCATGATCATCATGAATTAGGGATTTGGAATTTTAATTTGGGTATTTTGAATTCAATCGCGTTTGACAATGAGTGAGACTATGAGGGTGTTGATGATAAGTGAGTCATGTGAGAGTAACGTGGGATTGATAGTAGTAGAAGTTGATGTGTAAGGGCTAATGTGGAATAACTATTTATATTTTAATTTAATTTATGCCACGTGTGTATTTTGTTTGTCATTTAAGTAGATTCCGTTAATCATCTAATGACAGAGACTAAATTGACTGTGACTTGAAAATAGCAGGGACCAAATTGACCGCTTCTAAAATGTAGGGATCCAATTAACTGTGACACGAAAATGTAAAAACCAAAATGATGTTTCCGCCTAAAATGTTTAGTGGGAATATGAATTTAAAATTTCAATGTTTGAACTAACTTTAGGGGCAATGCCTATGTGATGAAAGGAATTAAATTTAAAAATTTGTCTAGTATGGGATTTTTTTTCAATACTAAATTAAACACTTTTTTATTGTATGGGAATATATTTACTCCAATTTTAAAAGAAAATGGGTCAAATTTAGAATAAGTTGATCAGTTCTGATTTTTTATTTTTTTTTATTTTATCAAACTAAAAATAATAAAGTGAGATTCACGGACCCTATTTTATGAAATCTGGAGTCTAAAAACATTCCAAAAATTGAAAGTTTACGTCCATTGACGAGTAAAATAATTTTCTCTGGGATTGGGCCCATTTTACGTGCTTATTTAGGCCCATGGACCACCACAGTATCACTGCCACTGCCAATCTGTAACAAAAAACTGTTTTGTGAGACTTTGTAACATGTGGAAATGGGCTCTTTTTCTAGGTGAGTGTGTGTTGGACCATATGGGCATATTTCCTCCAACATTTATCTATTAAACATATAATTAGTAGCAGAACAGTGTGATGTGCAGAAAATTTTGATTTTTTTTTTTTAAATTTTGTTAAATACAAAATGAAAATCGTAGATGAGACTTATAAGTATTATTTTCAGACCATTCGTAATATAATATAATTATTTTCTAACAAAATATAGTTGATATTATATATTAGTTTTTTTTTAAAAATTAAACTATTTATATTTGTTTAAATTTTGTACGTTTTTTATTATTTTTTTTAAAGAAAACATAATGCACTTTATATTCAATTATTATATAAAGCACTATATTTTGTAAACATTATAATGTGTGGTTGATTTTGTTTCTGCTATCTAGTATTCCTTAGTCGTTACAAACGATTCATTCTCTATACATCTTGAATGGTTTAAAGAGAAAACAAATATTAGTAAATTCATCACACACACACACACAGATATATTTTTAAAAAATATAAGGCTTTAATATCATGAAAAAAATTTAATTTTATTAAAAACCTGCCAACATTACACTAAGAACGTGATGTAATTGTCAATGAATGAACCAAAGTGGATAGAATTGGACCAAAATGGACTGAACTAGTCCAAAATGAATCTAAGTGGACTGAAATGAGTAGAATGGATTGAAATCATATGCTAAGGTGGTTTAACAAGAGCGTAACAACAATAAATATTACAATTTAATTTTTAAATATTATATAGATATATAATATAAAAACCAAAACAATTTATAATACAGATTCATATTAGTCACTTGAATAACAATTCAAACAAATTAGTAGTTGGGATGTGAATGTGGCAATTTCAACAAGACATTGTAAGTAAGCCCCCTTCAGAATTAGGTATATCATATTCACCTATGTTGATGGCATATTACATCTTTTATACTCAACAAAATGTAGCCAGAAATAACAAATTTGAATTGTAATCAAAAAAAAAAAAAAAAAAAAAAAAGTTTATTTGACACCAATAATCTTCAAATGAATATTACACCAAAATATATCTTACAAATTCATACAGATTATTTCGTTCTTAAAGTAACCTAGAGTGCCGGCACTCCTTAGGCCGACCCTCGGGAAATCGCTTAAAATCGGTACAATAGTTGTAAATCATGTAGTACTTTTGCACCCATCTGAGTCTTCTTCTCCCATTTGCATCGAGTCCTAGAGCTTGCCAATTAGCTCTATTAGTCATAGTATTGGTCGACAATGAAGAACAAGAAGATGAGTCCCTGGACCACACACAGGCATTGGCATTGAAATTTCTGTAGTAGGCAGTGAAAGGAGCCTTGGACCAATCTGTTTTCACGAGCCCACCTCTCGTTGCCCATTGGTCTGCGTTCCAAAGGCTAGAGTAAAGCTTCATGGGCTCGCTCTTTGGAAAGGGAATCCCAATGGATTCTTGGTTTTCAAACACTCTTATGGGGATGTTATCCACTAATAATCTGCAAAGGGAAATATGTTAACAAGTTATAATTGATAAATGTCACCAAAAATTTTACTAAAAATTCCAAATTGTGGGTGTAATATTCAAATATTGCCTAAAATTTTTAGGATAAAATAATCTCTTTTTTGTCCCTGAAATATAGTTCATTTTCAATTTTAATCTCTAAAGCATAGTCCCCCCACCCTCCCCCGCCAAAACTTGGAAATTAAAAGAATAAAGATAAGAGCACAACATTGACATAACAAGATTACCAAAGAAAAAAAAAAAAAAAAAAACTTCAATGTAACAAAACTTAGGTGACAAGCTATTAATGGTAGGTAAAAAAATAATGCAATAGTGGACTAAGATAAGAGTAGGGACGGACCCAAGGGGCCCAGGCCCCCCAAGGCCAATTTTTTTTATTTTATTTTTTATTGGTTATATTTTTCATTTTTGTAGTTGGGCCCTCCTCTTGCAAAACCTTAGCTCCTCCCTCTTCTCCAATTAGCTGAGTCGGCCTAGCAACAATCCAACCCAAAAACTTAACAAAAAATAAATTCAACAAAAAATAAATAAATAAATGAAATTCCTAGGCAGCCTAGTATTAAAAAATAATATTAGTTTGTTTTTTTTTTCTTCGTTAGTAGATGATTACATCTTAATTTATTTAAAATCATTAATAAGAATCAATGATTTTGTGTGTTTATAGTTTGTTAATATTATATGGATGCTTATTTGGAGTTTTTTTTTTTTTTTTTTAATATACTCCAACTCCCTATCTTGAAATCTTAGTTCCATCCTTGAGTAAGGCCTAGTAATAACTTGATACCTAAATTTCGTTTTTAAACTATTGTGCCCATAGCATTACTTAAAATTTAAAAGTATTACATTTGTTCTTTCATATACTTCAATTAACTTTCAAGAACAAATATAAAAACTAATTAAATTACATTTCAAGAGCAAAAATAGGACCTAAATTATTCCGATGTCCCTAACATTTAGTATAGTTTCTAGTTTTTGTTCACAAAACATATAAAAATAATATAAAAAATTAATAAAGTGGACAAAAAGACCAAATGGGTGACATTTTATATTTTAAAGAATGGAAATAAAAAATTTTAAAATTGAGGGATATGTACTAAATTTCAAGGAAATATATATATATATTGGTCAAATTCCTTTTCGTTAGCTAAAACTTGTAGAACTTTTTGTGACTATGATAATATTGATAGACACAAATTTGAAATTTAAACGTTGACTTATTATTGGAATATTGTTACAACATTTGGTGGTGGTAGGGGGGGGGGGGGGGGGTTGTTCGGATTCGAAGTAGGCTATGCCACTAGTCAAGTTAAAAGGCTACTTGATCCCCCCCCCCCTCCCCCCCAAAAAAAAAGGTCATATTTTGAGGTGTCAAAAAAATCATGAAACTGAGAAGCTATACGTTATCTTACATGATGCATCGTGGATTCCAAACAATGGAATAGGTGTGGAAATCTTTTGTTGGGTCGAACCAGAGGTAGAATTGTTGCTCTCTATCTCCTTTCCCTTGCGTGAACACGTTTGTATGGACAATATAAGGATCTCCACTCAGGTTTCCCAAGAACTCAAAATCGATCTCGTCGTGGTTTGGTCCTTCTGAGGATAACTGCAACAAACAAAGAATATAATCATTAAATAATAAACTATAGTAATAGCACTATTAGGCTAGTGCAAAATTTTCTATGTTTCTCTTATAATATGCTGAGGGAAAAGCCTTAATAGGTATATTTATAAAGTTTTGCTAACATTTTTTTTTACTGTATTGGAAGCATGTTATATATGTCAAAATAGTACTAGAATTTACATAGTAAGCCGTGACAGTGCCGGCTGAGTTGCCGGAGACGAGCTTTAGCTGCATGTCGATCCTTCCAAATAGATATGATCTTTTGGATTGGAAGCCGGAGCCACAAATCTGGTCGAGATTAAGAGTGAGGAGCTTCCCGTTGTCGAGTATCATAGCACGATGTTCACCCCATGTTATGTTGAAATCTTCATAGAAGGTACCAGCATTAGCAACCATGATGGAACTCAAAATGAACAAGAGTAAGAACATCACTGAAATTCTATGATAAGTGTATGTTGCCATCTTGAGAGAGAGAGAGAGAGAGAAGGGAGGGTGAAGAATTACGCGATTATGTAGGTAATTGTACTCTTAAGAGAGAGCTACAAATTATAAAGAGAGAGTTTCAATTTGATAGTTGGATAATATTGATAAGAGGACTTTATATAGCTAATGGTCCAAGGATGAACTAGCTAGGAATTAGAAAGAGTTGTGGGATGCTTGAATTGTACATATATCAACTGCGTACAGAGGAGTTATAGAGCTGGCAATTTGGTGACTTTCGCTAATGCATGGGGTTGGGGTATCAAGGAGAGAACATTTTAGTGACTTTTGAGGCCGTATTGGATGGTTTTGTTTCATAAGGCGAGGACCAGCTAACCTTTAGTTATGGTTTTTTTTTACTTGAATTATATACTAAGCAATGCAATGCATAGGCAAATGTGCCTGTATATGTTATAGTCTTCCCCAATTGGATGCTTCTGGATAAAGGTGTTTTGATACGTGATAAATAAACTAGTGACTTGCATACACCTTAATCAAAATATATGGCAAGGTTTCGTGGTGGAAATGTCATACAGATGTGTGACTCTTACTCAAGTTGACCATGTTAATTCTTCATCTCAAATGTGGTAATAATTCAATGTTCTTTCATAAACAATTGAGCAATCACAATATTGAGTGTTCAACGAAGAGGGAAGTGACTATTTAAAATTTTAAACCACTTTGGTAGTGTTGGTAACTCGGAAGCATGTACATTCTAGTCCACTTTAAAAATTTGCCACATTTGAATATAAGGTTTGACAAATACTTCCCAATTACTTGGCAAAAAATTAAAAAGCAAATATTTCCCATGTTAAAACGTAATGCATAATCAATAGGCCACCAGAGATTTCGTCAATTATATCCACCACTTTTTATGACCGTCATGTACGTAGCAGCATACGCAACGTTGTGCAAATTTAAAAGCTATATTTAGTACAATTTTGAAAGGCATAGAATATCACTGGCTCCATTTATCTCTCCGTCTGAAATGTTGATTTTAATAATACCTCATATTATATAGCAATTATAGCTACCAAGTTATATGCTTTGTCATGGAAACTTACTGACAATGTATGTTGCAGAACAACAATGAAAAGAAAATCATCCTCTAGTAGAAGAGGAAGAACCAAAAAGGATTAGCCAAAACAATCATGGCATGTTGCTACTTGCTAAAGGCCAGCATGAGCTGTATCTCGTTTCGTATGAAGGGTTCTCTACAGCATAATTGCTATGTTTAGGTGTGTTTTCTTAGAGGAGAAACTTTGATTTAAGATGTAGAACGAAGGAATTAAGATGACTTGAGAGTTAGGAAAAGGGGGTAGAAATACGAGAATACACGTGAGGGGCAGTGCTTTGCTTTGTGAGTTGTGCCAACTGTGTCATCCTTACATAGGTTTAGACTTTGAAACCCAGTTATTTTAGAGTTACAAACTTTTTTCACAATTATTCTACGTGGCAAATTGTGATTAACTGTCTATCATTTTCATATGAAATCACAAATTTTTCTCTACCATTCACAATTTATCATATTAAACTTGTGACATAAAAAGTTGTGGCTTTAGATTTTATCCTTGACACAAGAGGACTATGCTAAATTTAGGCATATTGACTAATTTTGAAGTAATGCTTTAGACCATAGTTGGTTCCCCCAAAAAATTTCCGCATATGTATAAAATATTAATATTCTTAGAAAATGTGGATTTTTAGTGTCTACATTTTACATAAAATATAGCGTGTATGGTGTGTTTACATTATTAATGTGAAGTAATACTTTTTCACTATATTTTCATTTTAGTTAATTGATCTGTGCTAAATAGGGACGGAACCGGGATTTGAAACTAGGGGGGCCAAAGCTTAAAAAATATATATATTTTTTATTTTATGAAAATAAAAACTAACATCTATTTCATATTCAACAAAATACTACATATAAAATAAGTGTTTCTTAAATATTTGATATTATAAAAATGTCAACAAAGTATAACATACAAAAAAAAAAAAGTTTCATTATTTGCATATTTCGTAGTTCTATACACCAACTAAAAAAAAGGGACTTCTCAAAAAAAAAAAATAAAAAAATAAAACCAAAATAATCACAAACAGACAAGCACTAGTTTATATATATTACTAATATTAGACACATCACACAAAGTGACAAAGGAAAATTTCACAAGTTCATATATATATTATTAATATTAACCACATCGAGAAATTTTTTTTTTTAATAAAACCAAAACATGAAAGCAATGATCAAAGACTTTGGTCAATTGGTCTAACAAAAAAGTCTCTTATGACTCATCAAATACTAGTCTCACAAATTCAAATTCACTCTCACAATTCTATATTCAGCACTCATGTCCTACTCCTAGTGGTCCCAGTTTACTTCTTAATAGATAAAACCAAAACAAAACAAAAGTTATAAACAATGGAAACACTCAAGTAGTGACCGGTCCACACAATGATACAAAAAGCCTCAATTACACCGAAAATGATATGTTGTACCCAGCATATATGCCGGGTATGCCATATACCACCTCCAATTACATATTACTCAATACAAAGTCACAACCACAAACTACTCTACGGTCCACACATGACACAACACACCAGTGACCAGTCCATAAAAACCAAAAAGCCACAATCACAAACACTAATACACAATAGTTCATAAAAATAAATAAATAAATAAATAAAACCGTAGAGGGCAGACTGTGGAGGGCTAACCGGCTTAAGGCAAAGCAAGAAAAAAAAAAAAAAAGAACTTGAGAGAGGAGAGAAATTTCTTAGATTTACCAAACTCGTGTGTGAGGAGGAGAAAGCTGAGCAACAACAATAACACCGGATCTGATTTGAGGAAAAGAGGAACAGTAGCACCACCCAAATCTGATTTGAAGAAAAGAACAGTAGCAGCAGACCAGCAGTGATGGAGGCATTAGGGTAAAAATTGAGTAGAGGAAGAGTGAGGCTGGGGTAAAAATTTGAGAATTGTAATTTAGGTTCAGTCCATATTTATTTTTTATTTTGTAGTTTTAATTTGTCGGTTATTATTATTATTATTATTATTTTTTGGATGAGTTAGTTAGTTATTTTTTCAGATTGCATTCCTATGCCAGTTTTTTTTTTTTCCTTAAATTGGGGGACTATTAGGATGAAAATAAAAATTTGAACACACACACACACACACACACACACACATATACTAGCTATTTGGGGGGGGGGGGGGGGGGGAGGGGGAATGCCCCCCCCCCCCCCCCCCCTACTGCAGGTCCGTCCTTCGTGCTAAAGGTTGACCATTAGGATCAAATCCTTGGTTAAATAGGGAAATTAATTACTAGCCAGTATGGCCAGAAGACTTTGGATTGGCAGTTGAAAATTGAAATTACCATCCAAATCCATGCGTTGGGGGAGTTCCATTTTAAATAATGGCATCAATATTTTAGGCCCAACCAATAATAACTAAAAATCACTCAAATTTCATAGTTTTCTCTCCTTTAGGTAGGAGCCTTTTCTCTCACTGTGGGTGAGCTTTTCTTCCCACTACTAAACGTAGTGGTGTCACTCTACTACTCTTTTCATACAACAATAAAACCTTCAAGTTTCAAATGGATTTTGAATTTATAGAAAGGTTGCGGAGAATTAAACTCACAAATGAAGAGGGTGAAATCATCTGAGTTTGCCCAAGCCAAAGGGATAAAAATTTGGAGGAATGTTCACTTAGCTTGTTTGGAAAATTCTTAATGAATAGACCGTGCAATGTGGGGCTTGCCTTTTGAACTCTTTTTTTGAAGATGTAGCGAGCGACATTGGGAGAGGAATTGATTCGGTGGTGGAAGTGGACTGCAAGGGAGCTGCATCAGACCAAGCTAAATTCCTTACAATTAGAGTGGAGGTTCCATTGGAGAAATCGCTTCGATGAGGCAGCAAAATCAGAGGACCAAGGGGCGAAGTTGTATGGGTAAATTTTAAATATGAAAGGTTGATCAGTTTTTGCTTTCGATGCGGTGTTCTAGGCCATGAAGTAAAATTTTGTACAGCACCAGGGGAGGTAGATACACTAGAAAACTAGTATGGGGACTAGATGAGGGCGGGGCACCGGAGAGTGGAAGGCTAGGGAAGGAACACCACTCATGGACAGCCACTGAGGAGGGAGACGATGCTAGAAAGTCAACCACCACCGACAACAAATGACAATGTACACGTTAGCACCAAAAATCATGGAAAGGATTTGGCTTTCATTCTATAGCATGATACACCACTAAATGCTCCAACAGTTACAGGTGAGGCAATATTTTCTCCAATACACCACTACACCAATGAATCTAGACACAATAGGGGAGAAGGGAGAGCAGCAACGGAAAGGACTTGAAGGGCAAGCCGAAAATTCAGAGGACAAATTATTCAATGTGCCAATTGATTTCATTGAAGGTAATCTAAATTTTTTTGAGCGGGAAATGGTTAGGATTCCTAGTCCAAATCAGATTTCAAATTCTCAAAAAGATGAGGCAAATTTGAGATCTGGTTTAGTCTCTAAGTCAGATTCTGATTTGAATTTGAAAGGAAGAGATAAGGGTGAATCTAGAAAAATGGAAATTGGAGATAAAATCGAAATTGATAGGGGGGTCCAAATAGCATCCTCTTCAAACTCAAAGTCTAGCCAACCTAGGCCTTCTGACATGAACCTAACTGAAGAGAATTTTGGAATGCCTGGAGAGATTCACTCTAAAGTTGCGGAAAATATTGAGATGAGCACAACGTCATTTGAATGTCCTGAGAACTTATACTTGACAAAACACTCTTTACGCAATTGGAAGCGTATTATTCGGGGAGATATGGTTTTGAATTCAAGTCAGTCTTCCAATTTGAAGGTGTTAAGCTCCAAGCAGCATGTTGAAAGTCATGATCCCAATCACTCTGTAGAACTACATCCACATTAGAAAAAATAAGCCATTGATCCATTTGATACCCATTCTTTCTTTCCTCTAATTGGGGTTGGTACTCAATCTCCCCCTTCTCTTCCATGAAAATTCTCAGCTTTTCAAATCCAAAAAAAAAAAAAAAAAAACAAAACAAAAAAAAAAGAAGTAAATTTAGTGGGTTTTGGTCTCCTTATACGAAACAACAAAGGTGAAATGCTTGCTGCATCATGTGTTCGTGTGGAGAAGACTTTGAGCTACATTGGTACAATGACTTCTTTAGTGAGAACGGACTTACAATTCAATCTCAACATTAGATTTTTAAAGTTGAAAAAGAGTAACTTTGCTGAACTTGTTGATCTTTTAAACTCTGATAGAATTTGCTCACTAGAGGTTGCTTGGATCCTTGAAGACATTAATTGGATTAGAGATAGTTTTTGATTTGATTTGATTTGATTTTTAATTTTTTCTTATGATATAATCGTGCGGTTTTAGCTTTGGTTAGTGCTGTAAAAGAAAAAGAGAAGGTTATTCTTTGGTTAGAAGAATGCCCATCTTTTCTCTTTCTCATTGTACAACGTGATTCTATATAAATAAAGTCTACTATCGTTTCTGCTCAAAAAAAAAAAAAAAAGTAAAAATATCTTCTATTTTCAAAAGGAAAAAGAATTCAAATCTCACACCCTCAACTATCAAATCATCAAAAATGAAAATAAATTTGATGTGCCCTAACAAGTCCTTAGGAAAAATTTTCAAAAACATGGACAAGGTGAAATGACAAAACCAAACTAATGTTCCCATTTAACATGATCGCGTGGTGATTATGAGCCAAATGATTCATATTGTTTTGAAATTTATTGTGTAGATACATAGTGGTATGGTTGTTTTTCTGTTTCTGTTTCTATTTTTGTTTTTGTTTGTTTTTTTGTTTTTCTTTTTGTTTGCTATCAAGACAAATGAATAGTCTAGTTAAAACCAAAAATGACTTTATGGAGAACCTCCATGTAGTTGTTCAATGCGTATAAGATAACTCTTTCAAAAGATTCTAGTCTTTGCAACTTTACATACCTTCATGTGTGTATCAAATATAATCGTAGGTTCGAATTTTAGTTTAAAGGATAAGATTAAAAAATTAGTGTTACAAGAAAAATTAATTTAAAAATATTTAACTAAAATAAATAATAAAAAGTAATAATTAAAAAATAAATATAATTGTGGGGACAGAAGGGTCAAGATGTGTCCTTGGGCCTGATTCGGGGGTATTAACTTGTCCGAGCAGTGTCTTGAAAGTCCACAAGCATACTATTGCTAATGAGGTTGATGGGAATGGTTCAAGGAGGGGCATCTCTTAGGCTAAGTTAAGTGAAGATCATATGATAAACTATGATGTTTGGAAGGAAATTCTGGAAGGTCTAGTGGATGAAGATGTATTCTACAAAGGCATAGAGAGGAAGAACGAATGAGAAATATCTTAGAAAAAACTGTTACCACCGCATTAAAGACTCTGCACCTACCTCTCTGGTTGCATTAATGAGGAAATGATATCTAAACAGTGGTAATCAACCTTACAACTATTGTTTGAAGCCTTCCAGTGGTTGGTGGATGTGACAAGTATTTGTATCATTGATCTGATCCATACGTGGAGAGAAGAAGGAGAATGATATAAAAGGAAAAGAAAGACATTCTAAGAGGGGGGATCGGGGAAGAAAGAAAAAAAATACTGTACACACCACTTACAATTGTACTTTGTCTTTAGAACAAGAAAAGACAATACAAATCATCATCGGCTTATGTTTGAGAAGAGTTTCTTTGACATAAACAATTCGTTGCATGTGAATCGCGGGTATAACCCATCATCTTTGTTATCTAATATCTATAAAATCTAAGTTTCAAGCTAACACTCTACAAATTTCATTGTATTGGGCTTTTTGGACTTGTTCCCTCCACACAGTTGGGTTCGGGTGCGAATTGAGGCCTTACAATAATTATTATACAAAATATAAACTGTAATTGATATGCTAATAAGAACAATTTTATTCTTAAGCAATAATGTATAAGAACATTCAAAAATTCTACCTTTACACAAGTTCATTTAGGATTCAATTAAGGTCCATATAATCTTTACGTTCATGATTCTTTATAATCTCAAATAACTATATATATATATAATTCAAAACTCATATAGATAAAAAAAAAATCAAAATATAATTATAAATAATTCATAGAAAAATGTTTTAAAATATCAACTGAATTCTTAACAGTAAATTGAGAACACAAATTGATGTTAAAAGTGAAATATATATTATTTGAATCAAAATGCAACTCAAAAAGAGGGTTGTGTTTAAATAAAGAAGATTTTTTATTAAAATAAATTAAAAAGAAGGCATAATCATTTTTGTTTTTTATTTTATATTTTAGAGGTATGACTCTAATAGTCTAGCTAAGAGCCTTGTTGCTTAGTGGCTTAACGTCTGCTCATTTATTAGGAAAGTCAAGGTTTTTTATTTTATTTTATTTTTTATTTTTTTTATATCCTTTAACAAGTAGATTAGATCCTTTGAACTTGGGAAGGAGTGGCTTTTCCTTTCTTTGAGCTTTCTCCAAACTAATTTGTAGAGAAAGTTTTCAATCTCTTCATATATCTTTTTATTTGACAACTACAAGGAGTATTTTTTAATTTCATTATTATTATTATTTCTATAATCTTGGTAGAACTTATAGGTCAACAAATTATAGTTCGCTACTTTGTTGATTTTTACTTTGAAATTTCTACAACATTATAAAACATACTCCTTATCAACTCAAAATATACGGATAAGCTTGTCCGTCTACAAGAAGTGATTGTAATCAGAGCATCTTTAACCTGTTTATACAAAACCATAATATTATATGGACAAAATCATCCGAATATAGTGGAATGGTATTTATACATATACGTCACTTCTACTATCTACTATCTATCTATCTATATATATATATAATATATATATATATATATATATATATATATATATATATATACACACTAAATAGCAAGGAGACTATACAAAACTAGCCATATGTAGAAATTAAAACACTGCTTCTCCATGCTGAGGCTCTTAGGGCTGCAGTAAAGAACTTCCTGCAAAACTGAGCAATCAATTTTTTCAGGACCTCAGGTAAGAGAGGTATGACATGAAGATTTAATAGTATGCATGCATGCATGATAAACAAAATATTTCCATGTTGATATGACTTGCTTATAAACAGTTAATGCCAAAATGATTTCATGAGCTTTTTGAATATATAAATATTATGCTGGTGAACATAGCATCTGATAAACTACAAGGCACAATTTATTGCTTAAATTGAACATATGGCATGGCATGATTCCATTATATATAAACATAAAATGTTCCCAGATCTGTTTTGAAGAAAAGCATACTTATTCTATTGCATAATAGCAAAACTATATGGAACATGTGACTATACTTTATCTTTGAAATTTGACCTCTCATGACCTAATGGGTTGCCAATCTCTATAGATCTGAAGATCCTCTTGTGGCACGGAACTACTGCTTGCCAGTCTTTAGAGATCCGTCGATCTCCTCATGAACTAGGTTGCCATGTCTTTAGGGAATACAGCCCCTAGTGGCCTAAAATGTTGCTGGTCTTCAGGAAATAGAACCCCTCAAGGCCTAAGGTTGCCAGTCTTCAAGGATCGATCACTGTCCCCTTGTGGCACTATGGTGTCAGTCTTCAAGGCCATTACACTCAAAACATTTATCTTGAATCTAAAATAAATCATGTCTTTATCTTTGTCAAGGACATATTTTATGTAACTGGTTAATCCTTTAATAAAATGCACTTTACTCATAATTGAGTAAATTTAGAATATGTTTAATACTTCAAGAAACATATTGTTCAAGTCAAGTAAGTATTAAAGCCATGGCTTCTTGGGTGGGATTTTTTTAGAGAGCAATATTGAGGATTAAATTCTTGCATCTCACCATGTCACCGCTTGACTCTTTGCTTAAATTAGCTTACACATTCAACATTTTTTAGACATAATATCACAAGTACAAAGCTTAACTATAAAATTAGTTGTAATTTTAGACTATAACTTTACTCAATATCTTTTAATGGGAGGTGAATTTTGACAAAAATTATATCTTCTTCTTATATCTTTCATGCTTGCAAAATTTCTAAAAAATTAAATATCAATAGTTTCATTATCAATAAATTATTTAAATTGCAAGTTTTTATAATATAAAATTATGCATAAAATATAAACTTATAGATTATATAGTAAATAATATCCGATTGCCACAAAATTTGATATATGTAAAGAGCATAAAACCATGCAATTCAACAATTAAAATTCCAAAATAAGTAGTAATATTTATTTTATTAAGTAAAGTTGTAGTTTTATGCTATAACCAGTTTTGTAACTAAATTTTGTTCCTTTCACAAATAGAAAAAACTATAAACCTTCAAGAAGAGAGAAGTCCTTGCAAGTTGTAACTCCAATGTCCCTTATTTGCTAGTCTTTCAAACAGGATCATAATTAACGAATATATTACAGAAGTTTCTGCATTTTATTTTTGTAAATATTAATGAAGCTACTGAATTTTACTCTTCATGAATCATGATTTAATAAAAATTCTTGCAACTCACCATTTTGCTACTCAACTACTGCATAATTTGGCGATCCAAAAAGCAGGTGTTGCCCTCCCCATTTTTCTATTCTCATGAAGTCAAGATCTGACTTGCCATCTAGTTTTCGAGCAAAAAGGTCCTCAAAGTACTTCTCTATAGAAACTGTTCAAAATTTTGCTGGGTTGTCAGGGCCACTAAGGCTAGGAGCAGGACCCAGTTCCGAGTCTAGATTGGAACAATGAAATGTAGCCCTGGAGAGCCTCTCATTTGTAGAATTTCCTGTTGCTCTATGCTCAATGCTTCGATATATGCCATTGCTCACAATCTGCAGGATAAACAAGAAAATTTAATACCAACGTTTACTTCATTTTTTATGAAAAAAAACTGATATTGTAGTGGATGAGCAAGGTCCCATTGGGAATAGAAATGTAAACTTTAACATAAAAGAAACAATATTCCCAACTTGACTCAATTCGGGACAATGTTTGAGTTAATTGATGAAAGTCATAAGTAAAGTTTCTTTAGTCATATCTTCCAAAATAGGAGTCTGGTGATGCTCTTGCCGAGTACAACGTACTGATTCCAGGACCTAGAAGAAACCACACCATATGCAAGAAGAGATAACTAAGTGATTCATATTGATGGGATAAACATCCTCCTAGCCCACTTAGTTTGATCCAAGACACTGCGTTGCAGACGTAGTTTCCTATAGAGTAGTTGCTTT
Source organism: Castanea mollissima (assembly GCA_014183005.1). Taxonomy (NCBI): domain Eukaryota; kingdom Viridiplantae; phylum Streptophyta; class Magnoliopsida; order Fagales; family Fagaceae; genus Castanea; species Castanea mollissima. The sequence goes on along the minus strand of JACAVU010000002.1, from coordinate 42,789,282 downwards.
CTAATAAATGAGTGGAATGGTAGTGAATGCATGAAAACTGGCTATAACTTTAATCTGGAAAAGTTCCAAACTTTCTGAATATTCCAGTTGACCAGGTAATATCATAATACACATTCTTTGGCTTCTACAGCTGAAGAATAGCAAAAAAGAAGGCCATTTGTCAAATTCGCTTGCTTCTATAATGCTATTCAGATAACTCATTTGTGGACTATTCTTACAGGTTTCGTTTCAGGGATTAGTGAAGCAGTCTTGGACTAATGAAGTTAAGCTATACTATAACAACATCAAAATATATTAGTACCTCCATGATATCACCAATATTGACTATAAAAGCATTTGGAAGAGGTTTAACAGGAACCCAATTTCCTTCCTTCCGGATCTGGAGGCCTTCGGTTTCATTGAGCTGAAAAACAACTGTCAGGGCATCAGCATCGGAATGAGGAGTCAACCCAATGGCCTTATCTGGTTCAGGGCATGGAGGATAGTAATTCATTCTCATTGTCTGAACTCCATCAATAAACAACTCTCTCATTTCCTCAGCATCCATCTTCAAAGCTTTAGCCATATAACCTAAGATTGTCATGGCCAGCTTCTTCACTTCTATAGAGTACGTTTCCAAGGTCTCTCTGCATCACAAATTTGAAGCTGAACTAAAATTGTGTAAGTTATACCTAAAACCAGTGTTTCCAAATCAAACCAAGAAGGTAGAAAGAGACCTGAACTCTGGTGGAAGCTTGTCAAATAAGTCAACCCTCCATATATTATGTGGTCACGTAGTAAAGAACATGTCTGACCAGTCTAGCTTCTGCTCGTCTGACACCACAAAGAGCTGCCCAAAGCCCTCTTGATGGTTTGGCTGCTGCCACAGCTTCTTCTTGTCTTCATATGGAAGTTTGAAAAAACTCTCAATCTGTGTCCGGAATTCTTCCAGCAATGAAGTACTAACTCCATGATTTACAACCTACACGGACAATAATTGGATTGCTAATGATTCAATATATGTCTGTGTGCTCGCCTTAAAATCCAATAATTCAGTTTAAAACTATAAAAATGGAAGCATGGGGCAGGGAAGATCATCAAATTTGGAAAAAAAAATTAACCAAAAAAAGTTCGAAAATATATGCTCAACAGTGCAAGAGACTAGCAGTAAAATTTGAAAACATGAACAACTATCAACAACTCAAGGACTGGGAAATACAAATAAAGGCCCCTAGTTGGGAAAGGAAAAAGATTATCTCCATTTCATGGTTCAACTTAAATATTACAAATTTAAAATTGTATCCAGTGTCACGTCATTTAAAATTTTTAAATAGTTATACATTGTTAGATTCAAAAAATACAATCTTAGCCGTGAAATGGATTGTCCATTTCACTGGAAATAATATCTTATGGTAGGAGTACAGTAAGAATCATCACATGTGCACAATTGAATTACCGTAAAACCTAACAAACTGAAAATGGATTTTATCCTGGGTTGTATGGATCCTATCTAATCCTACCTGGTGCTTTATTCTCTCTCTCAAATTCCGATCATTTCTATTTACAACCATAAATATTGAAACTACCTTCTTTGATGTGAATAACTAACTTCACATAAAAGTAAAAACATTGCAGCCCACCCAATAGATTAGTATACAGCAGTTTAATATGTCTTTTATGAGTATGTACCATAATTTTTTTAGAAAATTTAAAATATAAAGATGTCATGTTACATATGAAAGATTGACCCAACTCAATATAAAAACTAGGAACGTAACACTTCAAAGAAATAGTTTCTTCATTTGGCGAATGTATGAAAATCATATTTCAGTCATGAAAAATCGTTGGGACAAGGCTGTAGTGCAATCAATACATATATACCTGGAAGACCCCCAGTCTTTGCAAGCAGAGTGGAGTCTATCCAATTCAGAATTCATGTAACCTTCAACATCCTCCAATCTCTCAACATCAATAACTGGCACCACCGATGGAAGTGATGAGTGATGAGAGACAATCAAAGGGTCCTCCTGATCATCTCTCACGTACCTTGCTGGTATGTTGATGATGGGCTCCTTGGTCAGCTCCTGGACACTAGGAACGTACTATTATAGATTTTCCAGGATTTACTTCTGTTTTTGACTCCATGGTCATGCCGTTCTAGGATTTTGGCCAATAGTTGAAAGTTAAAGACCAGAGAAAGAGAGAACAAAAGAGAATTCAGCTCACCTCAAAATTTCTTCATTTAAAAAATTTGTTAAAGTTTGGAGCTGGTGTCATATGCTGACTTCGTGGGACACATTATATTTTATTACTCCTACATTGGATCAATCTAGAAATTGGACACACGTGGTCTTACAAGAATTTTCTAGTATCTAATAGAAATTTGTTGATAAATAGCACTAAAAAAAAAATGTAGAGTTGTATACCATACAATTCGCAAAGGATTTGATACCACATCAAAATTGATGTGGCGCTGTCAGCAAAAGCTAAATTGGAGGCTTATCAGTGAAAAAGAAGCAATATGGGTCTGAACTCTTTTACTACAAATAATTTACCTAAGCCCATAATGAGTCTGGAGTGTAGAAGTTGGAAGGCTATCACAGTGGGCACTCATGTCTTTATAAGAGGCCTGAGATGGGTTGGTTGGTTTTAAGGAGTGAACCCCATGTCAAATATTGTTTGGACTCATTGTCCAGATTGGGCAATATCAGGAACCTGTTTCCTAGTCCCATAGGCCCAAACCAGGTCATCTCTTGGTCTAGAATGTGTTTCTCCGTGGATCTATTTCTATTTTCTTTCTGCCTTGTTTGGGAGGAATGAAATGAATGGAATGGATTGAAAGAAATTGTCTGGAATATTTGTAGGATGGTACACAGTCCACCAGAGAGGACAAAGCCGCATTTAGGTGTACTGTCTTATTTCCAAATAATGTTTAGACCATGATTGGTAATATGTATAAAATATGGATGTTCTTATAAAATGTGGATATTTAGTGTATACATTTTACATAGGGAGTGTATGGTGTGTTTACGCTATTAATGCAAAGTAATAGTTTTTAATAATATTTTCCTTTCAATTAACTGATATACTCTTTTCAAATTTGACCATTAGGCTCAAATCCAAAAAGGTATTTGGTATCAAATGATACCATGTCAGTGATATCAAAATCTAATAAGTGCGAGACATGTCAACAAAATATAACTAACCTACTAACAATTGTTTTTCAATTATTAGTAGGTTAGTTATTTTTTGTTGACATGTTTCTCGTTTATTAGATTTTGATACGGATGACATAGTATTACTTGATATACAAACTCCTCCTAAGATATACAAACTCAATCTACTCTCCCTTTTTGTGACAGAATGCCAAAGAACAAATCAAAATCAATCATCAAAAGGAGGTGGCTAAGACGAGCGTCTAAGAAGCGCCAAATCTGCTCGCTTAGCACAGATTTCGTCCAGAATATCCACCAAAATCTGGCCATAAGCCGCCTGAACGGTCATGACAGACTACAACGTACGACGAATGTCAAAGTCATCTGAAGTCGATAGCGGAGGAACATCAGCAGCAATATCTCCGACAGGATCAGCAGGCTCCTCACCCAAAGGAATACCTGTAGAAGAAGAAGGGGGAATGATACCAGAAGACTCAACTCGAGGGCGTTTAGAGCGCTCTCTCATCTGAGCAGCCCTCTGCCTAAGGAAAGTGGCACCAATGGGAGCAATAACATGAATGGGCTCAGACACAGGGAAGTCGAACAAACCTAAAAACAACAAAATCCTATGAATGAAAATAGGATGAAAAAGAGCACAAGTAGTAGAGGAACTCCTATACACATCGTTCAAAGAACGAAGACACAGATGAGGAAAAGTAATAGGAGCATCCATAACCAGAGCATACAAGAATGCACATCACTCCAAAGGAATGGTATGCAGACGTGAAATAGGCCACAGGGAATGGCACGCTATCTTAAAGATAAGATAGGTAGACTCAGTAAGCTCAGCAAAAGTGATCCGAGGATCAGAACCCCACCAAATAGAAGTACCAGTGATGTACGACATGATGTTGTCTAGGGGAGGAGACACAGCATAGGGGTAAATAGGATGCTGAACAAGAGGCACCCCTAGAGCATTAGCCACTACTGAAGGAGTAATGGTATTCTCATCACCACGAATCCAACTCCTCACAAGAGTGTTGGAATCATAGGGGTGAACAAAGAGGATCGAATAGAACTCTCTAATCAAGATGGCTAAAGGAAGAGCATCAAACTCCAAAAGAGACAACCAGCCCCGATGCTCAAAGTTTTCCCTAATGGCAGGATTAATCTCATCTAACAGAACCCTATGCTCAGCCAAAATCTTTCTCTTGGTGTTAAGATTCTCAAAAGTCTCTTGGTTCTTTGCACTCAAGAATCTATCACTCTCAAAGGAAGGGTCAAAAGAAGAGGTGGATGACCTATTGGCTATAGTCTTCCTAGGCATGGTGCTAGGGTAATAAACAGAGACATAAGAGAAAGAGCAAAAAAAAAAAAAATAAATAAGGACAGACTGCAAGTTAGCACAACAAAAAAATCTATATGATGCATGAAAAAAAAATGTCATGATGCATGCTCTAATGCAAGGACAACAAGTTCTAATTTAAGTTTAGAATCACAAAATTGGCTTGAGTATAGAGTTAAAAAAAAAAAAAACTCTAAAATTTTCAAAAACCACTTGTAGAATTTTACGTAATTGACCAATTGATCATCACACAAGGTAGAAAACAGTTTATAATGATCAATTACATCAAATCAACAAGCCAATTTCATCAATTCAACCTAAATTGAACAAAATCCCCAATTCAGATCAAAACAAGCCCTAGAATTTTCAATTCTTCATAAAACACCAAATTGATCAAATTAAACATTATGGATCATGATTATAGCATTATAGGACAAAAACCCATCAATCAATTTCAGAAAATAAGGCTTGAATCATCAAAAATCCCAAAAATTGCTTAGTCCAAAAATATCCCTTAAAATGCATGAAACATGAAATAAAATGCAAAATGAAGGATATAAAGGTCTTACCAGCCTTTGGAGAGAAAAACCTTGCAAAAAGAATGAAGGAAAACAACAAAAAACTGGATGGTAGCCTTGACCGGTTCGTATGGAGAGAAAAGTTGAAAAACTTTTTGAAAAGTGGATGAACACGTGAGAAGAAAACTCTTTTTAAAAAGTCTCCATATGATTTTCGATCGATCAAAAAACAAATTCGATCGGTTGAAAATGCTTCGATTGATCGAAAACCAATCGAGCACCGATCGAAACAGACAATGGCTAACCAAAAATTTAATCGCAATTTCGATCGATCGAAAAACATGTTCGACTGGTTGAAATTTTGGAAAACTCAGTTTTTGAAAAAATAAAACAAATTTATGCAGAAACTCCTCAAAGCATTGAATTTTATGAATAAAATGCATGACTATAAGATGAAATGCTTTTCAAAAACATAAGTTTTGAACCCAGTTTCCCAAATATATAGATTTTCCAAACATTTTCCTTGAATTCTCAATCATCAAAATGATTTTGCAAAATTCTCAAGGCATTTTCAAACTTGGTTGGTCAGACCAAAAACATACACAATAACATATACAAAGTTTAACAATGAATAAATTGTGTAGTGTTTGCAACTAGCAAAAGCTTGAGAAACATGTGAGGTGATATGTAAGTAAAAATCAACCACAAAGTCTTCAAAATTCATCACAAAGAATGTAAAAGAGACTATCACCGAAAGAGTTACATCATATAACTCTCACATCTCCTAGATCATAGGTTTGCAATCATGTAAGCAATTATGTTTGCCTCATAATGTACACACAGATTTTAAGATTTTCATAAACTTGTTAAATAAAAGTCGGGATAATGTACACACCAATTTTATGTATTTGATTTTTGCATTAAGTCCAATAATGTACACACCAATTTTAAGCAATTAACCTGAGACTACACCTTATGTTTTTTTTTTTTTTTTTTGTGCATGTGCTACACTTTTTCAAGTACAAAATCTTACGATAGGCTCTAAGGTGTTCATGATTGGCTAGTGAACAGTGGTGAGATAGTTATTTATGCCTTTCTCAAAAAGATCAAGTCCATTAGTCAAAGACTTGTGACTTCAAGATCACGACAAAGTAGTCAAAAATTACAACATCTTCCCACACAACATGCACTACAAAGCTTTTAACTAGTAAAGTGCAAGAAATAAGCTCATCCAAGCTAAATAAAGTACATGTACATGGTATATGAAAATAAATTGACCAGCCTTGTTTTCAAAAATCAAGAAAATAAATGCAAAAACATATTTACTTTCCCTCTTTTTTAAAAAAAATTAAAATTAACAAAAACATCCTAGAATGAAATGAATGAATGTTATGCAATGCAAATCCTAGAAAACAAAGAGAACAAAAAAAATGGTCATAAAGAGTATAGCAATGAAACACAAGGACCATGTCAGAAAGACTCACTTAGATCAAGCCTTTTGCATCCAAAGTCTTTTAGATGCACCTTGAGTATTAGACTTCTTATTCATATTAGAATGATTTCCAACTCCAGAATTGAATAAAGGTTTAGAGCCTTTACCAACTCACCAATAAGCACCATAGGATCATGTGCTTGAGGCACGGATACTTTTGGTTTATTTGCTCTCTTAGCAGCTTGAAACTTGTAACAGTTTGGACAAATGTGCCTAGACTTTCCACAAAAATGACACACCCAAGTAGACTTCTCATGTGTTCTATTCCTAGAAAGGGTAGATTTCTTAGGTTTAGACTCTTTTAGATCAACCCTAATCTTCTTGGGAGAAGAAACTTCTATGGGTTTGACAACCTCACACGCAGGGGGTTCAGAAGAAGATGGAGGAACAAAGATTGTGGAATTTGGTGCAGACACGTTGATGCTCTCTACAAAATCTAACCTAGTTTTGTCGGAAGGAGACTTTTGAACACTCAACATCTGATCAAGTTTGGAACTAGCATACCTATTCGTTTATTCTCTAACAATAGATAATTCATGTTCCAAAAATTTAACTTTATCAAGCAAAAGTATGTTCTCAGTCTTCACATTATTCAAAAGTTTAGTAGCATTAATTTTCTTTTCAAGCTCAAGAGATGCAATTTTCTTTAAGCCTAATTCAACATTCATAGCATCTTTTTCAGCATCTTTTGCAGCAACTTTACAAAGTTTATTGTAGGCTTCTTAAAGATCTGCATCCTCAGAGAGTTCCCCATCAGAAGGGTTCTCTTCAACAGTCACACTTTCATTGACTACAGCAGTAGTAGTGAAAGCAATGAAGTTTCCATCCTTGTCACAGCTAGACTCATCATCAGAAACTTAATCATCACTAAGGGTTACAGCCATAGCCTTACCCTTAGACCTCAAGAAAGTTGGACATTCTGATTTCACATGACCATACCCTTGACATCCAAAACATTGAGGACCCATAGAATTATTTGAAGATTGACCTACTTTTTCTCTAGGTTTTTTTATTTTGTTAACCTTAGTGGGATCATTCTTCCTAAAATTTCTAAGCTCATCAGTGTTTTTACCTCTTGCCTTTCTATTGCTATTTCTAAGGAAATTTCTAAAATTCTTGGCAAGATAAGTAATCTCTGTAGTAGAGAGATCATCATCAAATCCACCAACCTCAACATCATCAACAGACTTAAGAACTATTGATTTGGATTTGCTAGTTTTGGGTAGATCTAACTCATAGGATTAAAGAGATCCTACATGTTCATCAACAGGAATGGAGTCCACATCCTTGCTTTCAGTTATGACAGTCACTTTGGGTTTAAAATCTTCAGTCAAAGATCTAATAATCTTCCTAACAATTTTAGGTTGATCATAGATTTCACCCAAGTTGTAAGCAGAATTAACAATGCCATTTAGCTTAGCATAGAATTCATCAAAAGATTCATCATCAGACATCCTAAATGCTTTCAAATCTAGTTGTTAATTGTTACAACTTATTGATTTTAATTGTCTTTGTGCCTTCATGCACAGTCTGGAGGATATTCCAAGTAGTGTGAGCAACCTCAACATTAGAAATTCTCTTAAATTCCTCCATAGAAACAGCATTAAAGATAGTATTCATAACTTTGCTATTAAAGGTTGCTGCTTCTTTCTGAGAAGTTTGCCACTCACTCACAGGAGTAGTGGGCTTCTCCCATCTATGTTCAACGGAGTTCCAGACTCTCTTATCAATGGATTTCAGGAAAGTTTTCGTCCTTACTTTTCAGTAAGCATAATTATTCCCATAAAAGTATGGAGGAATAACAAGAGAGTGTTCGTGTTCTATGACAACAGGGGTCAATGATCAGCTCAGAGATCAAAAGATCTACACACAAGAGCTACCTACTCTAATACCACTTGTTGAGTTTATTTAGACCCCCTTAAACCACAATTAGATTAATCTAATTAACAAGCCAAGTTATTACTTAGTCCAAATTCCAAATCTAGGTTAACACAATCATATAATCATATCAATGCAAAATGTGGAATATAAAAAACACAAAAATATGATGACCTAGGAAAACCAAACCGGTAAAAAATCTAGAGATGATTTAACCTAGCTATCCTCAAGGTAAACCTAAATCCACTATGAAAGAATCGAAGTGTACAATAGTGACTTAGACCACTAACATCCTATTGCTATCCACCAGTAGAACTTACTGACACAACTACGTGCAAACTCCGAGACCACAGACTCCTTCTTTCTTGGATTCTCCAGCAAGTACAAGCACCCTCGCTTGTGTATCATTAAGTTTTTATAGCAACAACTGAACGATCATCAAGTTCTTGAAGCAATCCCTTTTTGATAATCCTAAACTTATGTGAAGGCAAGCACCTCTCAGATCTCACAAAAGCTTCACACAAACAGCAATATGAGCAACCTAAAAAACATGACTAGGGTTTTCTTTTTATACCTAGGGCAAAACATAAATCCCTACACGTCATATAGGCTTAGGGCTAAGTGGAAAAATCTACAGAAAAAATAATTTGCATGACTTTCAATTGGTCGAGTCTAATTCTCGATCGATCGAGTCAGGCAGAAATGCACAGTAACTTCTGCAGTTAACTCGATTCCAACTTTACATAAAGCACATACTTTGAGTAAGTCTAAAACACAACTAGACACCTGTTTTGATCATGGTTTGCCAACAATACATATTAGAGTTCTAATACATTAGTTCCTAAGTACTTAGAACCTAACAAATTTTTTTCAAAGAAATAGACAAGAAGAAACAACAGGCCCAAACCAATGTGTTCCCATTTAACATGATCACATGGTGATCATGAAGCAAAAGATTCATATTGTTGTGAAATTTATTGTGTATGTAGTATGGCTTTTTTTTTTTTCATCGAAACAAATGAATAGTAGCAAACTAGTTAAAACATTACTTTGTAGAGCACCTCCCTGGAGATACTTGCTTGAAGTATATAAGCCCACATATTTCTAGGTCACATGTTGCGAGGGAGTGGTTTCATTGCCAACATTGGTCATTCCATGAGACACTCTTTCGAAAGATTCAGGTCGTATCTCATTTGAAAGATTCAAGTCTTTGCAACTTTATATACCTTTATAGGTGTATCAAATACAATGGTAAGGTTTGAATTTTAGTATAGGGGATAAGAATTAAAAAAAAAGTGTTATGAGAAAAATAAATTTAAAGATATTTCAAAAAAATAAATATTAAACATAAATTTCATTATTATATAGAATATAAACTGTAATTGATATGCTAGTAAGAATAATCTTCTTCTTAAGCAAAAAGCTATGAGAAGATTCAAAAAATCAACCTTTATACAACTTCATTTAGGATTCAATTAAGGTCCACATAATTTTGGAGGGGGGGGGGGGGGGAGGTTTATAAATGGCACACTTCTCAAAATGGGCCTCAGGAGCAACTGGGCCTAATTCTCCTTCAAATCATCCTACTCCAACTGAGATGACAGGCTCATTTGACAAGAAAATATTCCTTAGGGGTATCCAATACTCGAGGAAGCCCTATTAGGGTAGCCACATGGTAGACATGGTCAAAGCCATTCCAGATGAGAACTAGATGACTGAAAAGGGTGATGGTGATAGATACAAGTAAGGGTAGAAGAAAACTTTCCTATAAAGCAACTATCACCTCCATATTGAATGCATTACAACAACCCAGCTAGTCGCATTAATGGCAAAATAATGCCTGAATAGTAATCATATAGCCTGTATCTCACTTAGCCACCACTTAGAGGGGAAAGATGAGACAAGTATCCAAGGGAAGATCAGCAACCATTCAATTGAAAGGCCCATATTAAAGGAAAGCAACAATAAGAAGGGAAGAATCCCTAATGAACAAAGATCGGAAAATTTAGAAAAGAAATACATTGTCCATAAATTGTAAAGCTTGTATGAAATCACTCCTCGGTTAGACCGAGGAGACTTAAATAAGAATTTTCATCCTACTTATCATTCCTTTTTGTCAAAAATCAAGGGAGATTTGTCTTTTCTTTATACTCAATCCAAATTGTACAAATTTGAAGCCCAAAGTGTTAGCCTACATACTCATTTCTATATATTAATTGTAATGGGCCCAAGGAAGTAGTTCCTTGGCAATTTCGAGCCCATACAACTACATTTACATTTGATTAAAAACTGACAAAAAAAAAAAATCAAAAGATAATTATGAATGATTTATATAAAATATTTAAAAATATTAGTTGAATTCTTAACTGTAAATTGAGAATACAAATTTATGTTAAAAAGAAAAATATAATATTTGAATAAAAATGGATCTCAAAATGGGTAGTGCTTAGTTATGATTTTTTTTTTTTAATATTTTTTCCTGTTGAAAAAAAGGCATTATTTTAGACATATGACTCTAGTAATCTAGCCAAGAATCTTGTAATTAAGGCAAACATCTTCTCTTTTATTTAGGATTGTGGGTGCCAAAGAGTGGGGCATTTCTTCTGGGAGCAACGTTGCTGACTAAATTCTTGCATGTCACCACTCTACTCGTTGTTTAAATTCGCTTACACATTCAACATTTGTTAGAAGTACTTTTACAAATAGCAAGTTGCAACTCTAATGTCCCCTATTTGGTGGTCTTTCAAATAGGATCATAACCAACGAATATATTACACTAGTTTCTGCATTTTATTTTCATACTTATTAATGAAGACATTGAATTTACTCTTTATGAATCATGATTGAAGATAAATTCTTGCAACTTACCATTTTGCTACTCAGCTACTGCATAATTTGCGTTGCATTCAACTGGTGTTGCCCTCCCCATTTTCTATTCTCATGAAGTCAAGGTACGACTTGCCACTTAGTTTTCGAGCAAAGAATTCCTTAAAGTACTTCTCCGAAGGAACTCGCCGAAAATTTGCTGGGTTGTCAGGACCAATAAGGCTAGGTGCAGGACCCAATTCTGAGTCTAGATTGGAACTATTAAATGTAGCAATGGAGAGAGCCTTTCTTTTGTAGAATTTACTGTTGCCCTATGCTCAATGCTTCGATATATGCCATTACTCACAATCTGCAGGGTGAACAAGAAAATTTAATGACAATGTTAACTTTGTATATGATGAAAAATTGATGTTGTGGTGGATGAGTAAGTTCCTATTGGGAATAGCAATGTTAACTTTAACATAAATCAAATTATATTCCGAACTTGACTTAATTCAGACAATGTTTGAGTTAATTGATGACAGTGCTAATTGAAAGTTTCTTCTGTCATATCTTCCAAAATAGGAGTCTGGTGGTGCTCTTGCCGAGTACAACTTATTCTAGGACCTAGAAGAATCACCCAATCTGCACGACTAGATCACAAAGTGATTTATATTGATGGGATAAACATCATTAGCCCCCTTAGTTTGATCGTAGACATTGCATTGCATACATAGTTTCTATCTTCATAATAGTTACGAAGTTAATGATTGTGTTTACTATAGAGATGTTGTTTTCTGAAAAACGAGTGGAATGGTAATAATAAATGCATGAAAATAGGCTATATTACTCTAGCATTAGTCTGGGTAAGTTCCAAACACTCTGAATATTCAAGTTTGACCTAGAGTAATATGACAGGACACATTCTTTGGCTTCTACAGCTGAAGAACAGCAAAAAAAAGAAGGCCCCTCGTCAAATTCTATTGCTTCTACAATGCTATTCTAATAACTTAATTTTGGCCTAATGAAGTTAAGCTATGCTATTGATTAAATATACTAGTACCTCCATGATATCACCAATATTGACTATAATAGAATTTGGAAGAGGTTTAACAGGAACCCATCTCCCTTCCTTCCTGATCTGGAGGCCTTCAGTTTCATTGAGCTGAAAAACAACTGTTAGAGCATCAGCATCAGAATGAGGAGTGAACCCAATGGCCTTATCTGGTTCAGGGCAACAAGGATAGTAATTCATTATCATTGTCTGAACTCCATCATTAAACAGCTCTCTCCTTTCCTCAGCATCCATCTTCAGAGCTTTAGCCATATAACCTGAGATTGTCATGGCCAACTTCTTCCCTTCGATTAAGTACGTTTCCAGGGCCCCTCTGCATCACAAATTTGAAGTTGAATTGGAACTGTGTATGTGTTATACCTAAAACCGGTTTTTCTAAAACCAAACCAAAAAGGTAGTAGGAGACCTGAGCTTTGTTGGAAGCTTGTCAAATAGGTCATCCCTCCTTATATCATGTGGTCGGGTAGTTATAAAGAACATGTCTGACCAGTCTACTTTCTGCTCGTCTGACACCACAAAGAGCTGCCCAAAGCCCTCTTGATGGTTTGGCTGCTTCCATAGCTTCTTCTTTTCTTCATATGGAAGCTTGAAAAAACTCTCAATCTGTGTCCGGATTTCTTCCAGGAATGAAGTACTAACTCCATGGTTTACAACCTGCACTTACAATAGAAGTATTAGATTGCTAATGTTTCAATGTATGTGTGTGCTTGCCTTAGAATCCAATAATTAGGTTTAGTACTATAAAAATGGAAGCATATATAGGGCGTGGGACATCATCAAATTTGGAAAAAAAAAATTAAACCAATAAAAGTTCAAAAAATATCTGCTCAGCAGCGCATGAGACTAGCAGTAAAAATTGAGAACAGGAAGAACAACTATCAACAACTCAAGGACTTGCAAATACAAATAAAGGTGGGGACTTGTTGGCTATGTAATAAGGAAAAGATTATCTATATTTCATGATTCTAGTTAAATATTACAAATTTTAAATGACAATACAAAATGGATTTCATCCTGGGTTGTATAGATCCTATCTAATCCTACTTGGTGTTTTGTTCTCTCTGAAATTCCGATCATTACTATTTCTAACCATAAATATTTTAACTACCTTCTTTGATGCGAATAACTAATTTCACATAAAAGTAAAAACATTGCAGCCCACCCAATCTAAATTGCAGAGTACATGTGTCTTGGCATAGGAGGTATTTCAATGTTCAAAGCAACTTAGATTAGTATATTGTAGTTTAATAAGGCTTTTATGAATAGCATTTATAGTAATAACATTTTGGAACATTAAAAGAAACAGGTCTCATGTTACGCATAAAAGACTGATCCAACTCAACATAAAAACATTTAAACAACATAGTACCATACATACCTGGAAGAATCCCCAGTCTTTGCAAGCAGAGTGAAGTCTGTCCAATTCAGAAAACATGCAATCTTCAACGTCCAATCTCTCAAGATCGATAACTGGCACCGATGGAAGTGATGAGTCATGAGAGACAATCAAAGTGTCCTCCTGATCATCTCGCACTTACCGAGCTTGTATGTTGATGATGGGCTCCTTGCTCAGCTCCTGGACACTAGGCACTATTATAGATTTTCCAAGGTTAACTTCTGTGTTTGACTCCATGGATATGCTGAAGCAAGTTGAGGTAGAGAAGAAAAAACTCAATCTTTGTCCTTTCGTTCTTTGCTTTTGGCCAATAGTTGAAAGTTAAGATGAGAGAGAGAGAGAGCAAAGAGAATTCAGCTTACCTCAAAATTTTTACTTCAAAACTTGTAGAGTTTGGAGCTGCAATTGCTAAATTCGTGGGTGTTAGGACATATGTGTTTCACTTGTTAAGATCATATGTCATTCATTCATTTATGTAATTGGCTTATCATTTAACAAGACGCACTTTACTTGTAATTGGGTAGAATTAGGATAAGTTTTGTACTTCAAAAAACTGTGTTTCAAGATCAAGTGTTGAAGTCATCAAGTCTGTTCAATAAACAAGCTGAAAAGTGTAAGTTCATTAAAGCTCGACAGCCAGCATGTGTTGAGGTTTAAAGAGTTGTTCCGGCCCGTGGCTTGATAGCTACTTGACAGCATCTCGATACATTTATCTGTCGAGGTTTAAGAAAAACAAATTTTAAGTTCTATTTTGATTCCAATCCGTGGATGTGTCTTTGAGCCTTCTTTCCTCCTAACCCTAGACATATAAAAGGATTATTTTAAGGGCCGTCAAAGGTAGACAAGTTGCACAAGTATTGAGAAATCCTCGTTCATGCAAATTGTAACTTGAGATGAAGTTCTTGCCCTAGTTCATCTCTCTTGTGAAGAAGTCATTGTGTCTTTGCACCGTAGGATTTTGTAACCAAGCATCTTCTTGATCTTCATCGTGTAGATGGATTGAAGAACTTTGCGGTGAACAATTTTCTCTAGTTGGTGATTGAAGTTGCGTACTGGGATCCACGCAATTGGTTAGTCACGTACTTGGGAGCCGTGCATCAAAAAGAAAAATTGTCACTACAGAACAAGTCCAATTGGGTATTGGAGTAAGGGTTCAACTTTAGGTTGGTAAGGTACTTTGGATTCCTTTACTTGTAATCGCTTGTTGTGATAATAGTGGAATTTCAGGAGTGGTGACTTTAAAATCACCCGGTGGGGTTTTTGCCGTGGAGGTTTTCTCCATTCGTGAATAAATCACCGTGTCATTTAATTTCCGCTGCATATTTAGTTTAATTGGTGATTTGTTTGTGCTACCACGCGCTTTGCATGTTAATTTGATTAATTAATAACTTGGCTAATTAATCAACTTAATTCATCACAATAGGTCAATACGTTTTTGGCCTATCAGTAGAACGTGTTATATTGTATTACTCTTACATCGGATCAAGCTAAAAATTGGACAAACGTGGTCTTACAAGCATTTTCTAATAGAAATTTGTTAATAAATAGCACTAAACTAAAATTCTAGTAAAAAACTACCTAAAATTTTGTAGAGTTGTATACCATGCAATATCTGCAGTGGATTTGATTCTACTTAAAAATTGATGTGGCGCTGTCAGCCAAGCATTATGGGCCCAAACTCTTCATATCAAAGTGCGCACTCATATCTTTATAAGAGGCCTGAGATGGGTTGACTGATTTTTAGGAGAGGACCCTATGCCAAATATTGGTTGGACTCATTGTCATGATCAGGACACATCAGGGACCTGTTTCCTAGTCCCCTAGGCCCAAACATTGGAATCATTGTCATGATCATCAGGCCCCATCATTCTCTTGGTGCAGAATGTCTTTTTCTGTGGGTCTATTTCTATTTTCTTTCAGCTTGTTTGGGAGGTTGGGAGGGTGGAAATGAATGGAATAAATTCAAAGAAATTTTCTAGAATATTTTATTTATGTCCTTGTTTGAGAGTTTAATGGAATGGAAAGGAAAGGAATTGGTAGGAGAGTGTATTATTCCATTCTATTCTCTTCAAACCATTCATAAAAACTAGAAATACTCATTCTTTCAATGAAATAAAGGTGAATGTCAATTATATATTTCTTTCATTTCCTCTCATTCTTTTATAAACTCCTAGACATACTAGCAGAAAATACATCATAGTATACCCTCTCATTTTTTATTAGGAAACCATGGTTCAAATCCCTTTTCTTCCATTGTTTTAACCATCAAATTATAAATTAAATAACCAATGTACTACTCCTAAAGTTAGGCTCCGATCTCTCTCAAAGGTGGATTTGAACCTTTTGAATTTGGAAGTGATTTTTGGTTTGTGGGTAGCCATAAAGGGCATTTTTTTCTTGGAGTAATATAGTTGGCTTTTTTTGTGGTGGGGTCCATTCCAAGATCAAACAGGAACCTAAAGAATTACAATATTTTTTGACTGATAAAGAATTACAATATTACAGAAGCTGTTTTATGTTCTTGATTATTTATAAAGTCAGTAAAATTCACTCTTCATGATAGAAGATATAACATTGAGACCTAAATTCTTGTGTCTCACGATGTCAGTACCCACTACCCGACTCTTTGCTTAATTTCGATTATACATTCAGCATTTATCAAATGTACTTTTACAAATTGCAAATAAACCTTCAAGAAGATGGAAGTCCTTGCAACTCTAATGTCCCTTATTTGCTGGTCTTTCAAGCAGGATCATAAAGAACAAGAATATTGCAGAAGTTTCTGCATTTTATTTTCTTAATTATTGATGAAGCCACTGAATTTCACTGTTCATGATAGAAAATACTTGAAATTTTTGCAACTTACCATTCTGCTACTCAAGTACCGCACAATTTTGAAAATAAATAATAAATTCAACTGGTATTGCCCTCCCCATTTGTCATTCTCATGAAGTCAAGGTATGACTTGCCACTTAGTTTTCGAGCAAAGAATTCCTTAAAGTACTTCTCCAAAGGAACTCGCCGAAAATTTGCTGGGTTGCCAGGACCAATAAGGCTAGCTGCAGGACCCAGTTCCGAGTCAAGATTGGAACTATAAAATGTAGCAATGGAGAGCCTCTCTTTTGTTGAATTTACTATTGCCCTATGCTCAATGCTCCGATATATGCCATTGCTCACAATCTGCAGAGTAAACAAGAAAAGTTTATACCAACTTTATCTTCTTCTTGATGTAGCATTGAAAGTTGTAGGAGATGAGAAAGGTCCCACTGGGAATTGCAACGTTAATTTTAACATAAAACAAAAAATTAATTCCCTAACTTGATTCAGTTCTGACAATGTTTGAGTTAATTGATAAAAGTCCTAAATAAAAGTTTCTTAAGTTGGATCTTGGAGAACGGTGCAGTTGCCAAGTATAACTGATTCCAGGACTTGGCAGTTGGAAGAAATCACCCAATATGTAAGTGTTCAAATTGTAGGGATAGAATCCTCTTACCCCTGTAGTTTGATCCAAGACATTGCATTGCAGACATAGTTTCTATCTTCATAAAAGCTCTAGCAGCTAGGCTATGACTTAAAAAGGAAGTTAATGATTGTGTTTCCTGTAGATTTTTTTTTCCCAAATAAATTAGTGGATACAAATGGTAGTAAATGCATGAAAATTGGTCACTTTAGTCTAGAATTATTAGTCTGGAAGAGTTCCAACTTTCTTAATACTCAAATTGAATTAAAATAATCTTACAGGACACATTCTTTGGCTTCCACAGCTGAAGAACAGCGAAAAGGAAAGCCTTTTGTCAAATTCTTTTGCTTCTATAATGCAATTTTGATGACTAATTTGTGGCCTAATCTTATAAGTTTCAGGGATTAGTCAAGTAGTCTTGGACAGTTGGACCCATATTTTGGAGATTGAAAATGAGGTTAAGCTAATACTATATCAAGATTATAAAATACTAGTACCTCCATGATATCACCAATATTGACTACAAAGGCATTTGGAAGAGGTTTAACAAGAACCCATCTCCCCTCTTTCCGGATCTGAAGACCTTCAGTTTCATTGACCTGACAGAGAATCGTTAGAGCATCAGCATCAGAATGAGGAGTGAACCCAATGGCCTTATCTGGTTCAGGGCATTGAGGATAGTAATTCATTCTCATTGACTGAACTCCATCACTAAACAGCTCTCTCATTTCCTTGGCGTCCATTTTCAAAGCCTTAGCCATGTGTCCTAAGATTTTCAAGGCCAGCTTCTTCACTTCTATAGAGTAAGTTTCCAAGGTCTCTCTACATCACAAATATGAAGATGAAGTGAAATCATGTGCATGTGTTATACCCGAAACAAGTGTTTCTAAAACCAAATGGTGAACATAGAAAGAGACCTGAGCTTTGGCTGAAGCTTGTCAAATAGGTGATCCATCCTTATATTATGTGGAAGGGTAGTTATATAGAACATATCTGACCAGTCAAGCTTCTGCTCGTCTGACACCACAAAGAGCTGCCCAAAGCCCTCTTGATTGTTTGGCTCCTGCCAAAGATTCTTCTTTTCTTCATATGGAATTTTGAAAAAACTATCAATTTGTGTCCGGAATTCTTCCAGCAATGAAGTACTAACTCCATGGTTCACAACCTGCAATACAACATAAAAGTGTTAACATATCAGTATCTATGTTTGTGTGTACGTGCCTTAGAATCCAATGATTCTGTTCAATACTATAAAAATAGAAGCATAGGGTGCAGAATATTATACATATTTCAACCAATCAAAGCTCAAAAATCATCTGCTCAGCAATGCAAGAGTAGTAGTAAACACTGAAAACAGCAAGAACAACTATCACCAAATCAAGGACTAGCAGATACAGATAAAGGCAGGGAACTTGTTGGCAATGTAATAAGAAAGAGGTCCTCTCCATTTCATGGTTCTGATTAAATTTACAAATCTAAAGGGGTATCCAGTGCCACATCATTTAAAATTTTAAATGACACGCCACTTTGGAAGATGTTAGATCCAAAGAACTCAATCTTAGCCGTGAAATGGATTGTCTCAATTTCACTTGAAATAATATCTTATGGCGGGAGTACGGTGAGAATCATCCTACATAGTGTTTTATTCTCTCCCAAATACCGGTCATTTTGCTTACAACCATAAATACTGTAAATATCTTGCTTGATGTGTGTAACTAACTTCACATAAAACATTGCAGCCCATCAAATTTATTGCAGAGTTCATGTGTCTTGGCATAGGAGGCATGTTGTTCAAAGCAACTTATTAGATTGGTATAGACTGTAGAACCCACTGGCATACTGCAGTTTAATAAGGCATTTATGATCACCAATACTAGTAACAATTTGGAAACTTTAAAATGTAGAAGTGTCAAGTTACATATAAGAGAGTGACCCAACTCAAAAACCAGGAAGGGAAACAACTATAGAGATAGTTCCTCGATTTGGCTAATGTATAATTATCATCTTTTAGCAATGTCAGATTTGCTTGTGTGCGTGGAGAAAATATATATATATATATATATATATATATATATATATATATATATATATATATATATATATAAAAGAAGCATTACAGACAGTCATAGCAAATTTGGGACACGGCCTGAGTCCAAATATAAAGCCCATATACAATCCATACCTGAAAGAATCCCCAATCTTTACAAGCAGAGTGAAGGCTGTCCAATTCAGAATTCATGTAAGCTTCAACATCCAATCTCTCAAGATCGATAACCGGCACAGATGGAAGTGATGGGTCATAAGAGACAATCGAAGGGTCCTCCTGATCATCTCGCACGTACCTAGCTGGAATGTTGAAGATGGGTTCCTTGGTTAGCTCCTGGACACTAGGTACTATGATAGATTTTCCAAAGTTAACTTCTGTTTGTGACTCCATAGTCAAGGATAAAAGCTGAATTGAAAGACTCTGGAATTTGGAAGGTTATCAAACTGGGCCCTCATGAGTCATGTCTTCATAAGGCCTAAGATGGGCTGGTTTTAAGAAGAGTGTTCCCCTGTCAATTATTGGCGGAGCCGTGGTCCACATTGGGCCGCATCAGAAACCTGATCCATAGAGACTTTGGCCCAAACAAGATGCACCTGTTGGTGTAGGATGTCTTTATAGGTGCAATGCCAATACCCCTTTTTATTTTCCTAGCTTGCTTGAGAGGGAGGACATAATGAAATGGATTGAAAGATTTTTTTTTTTTTTTGGGATTATTACATTATTCTTTTATTTTGAATTTTTCAAGGAATATTTTTCAAGAGATTAATGTTAGGGGTGGTATAATCCAACATGACTCGTAAACGGTCCGTGTTATATTCAGGTTAAAATGTAACTCATTTAATAAATATGTTGTTTTTTTGTCTAACCTACAGAACCCATTTGATCTGTTTAACTAAATGTCATTTTGACAATATAACCTTCAAAACCCCAGGAAAATAAACATATTAGTTATTATGGTTTATTCTGTTTGACATATTGTGATTGATTATTTGTGATATTCAAATATGATTTAGTTTTAAATGTTTATTTGTGATACAATTACTTATTAGTTTTGAATTTTATATTTAAAAAATATATTTGTTTGTTTTTTCATAGTTTAGTTCAATTGAGATAATACTAAAATTTGTATTTTTTTTTCACTTTGATAAAATCTAATAAACAGGTCGACACAGCTAACACATTTAATAAGCAAGTTGTGCTTGGGTTAATGAATCCTAATCCATTTAATAAACTTATCAAGCTAGTGTTGACTTGTATAGTCGAATGCTCATAAATCGACACGACATGAACCAAACACGTGAATACAAATTGCCACCTCTAATTAATATGAAGGAATGAAGTATTTAGGAGAAAATGTTCATTCTAGTCCATGCCCTTTTAAAAGTGGGATGAAATTGGGGTCAAGTAATGATTTTATCCTAGTTATATAATTACGAAGACACATTTCTTTCCTTTCCAATCATTATTAAATGAACTCCTAAGCATACAAGAGAAAATATGACATATTTATTTCCATTCCATTCAAAATTCCCAAGCGTAACCAAGAACCTAGTAACACAACTGACACATTTTAATCTTTCCATCAAAGACTTAGGATTCAATATCTCTCAACCCCAACTATTGAATATAAAAAATAAGGATAATTACACTTTGCCCACCTGTGGTTTGCCTCTAATTCGATGTGCCTACCCGTGGTTTAAATTTTGACACCTTACCCACCTGTGGTTCCCACCGTTATTGTGCCGTAACCCACCTTTCCCTCAGCCGTTACTCTAACACTAAATATGTAAAAAACCAAATCCCAAACAGATCAAAACACACTCACTCTCAAATGTTGTGTGGAGTTTGATTTGATTGATTCACTCAATGAATATGCTTTTTCTTTGTTCAATTGATGTCTGCGTGTTTAAACACACAAACCTAGTAGATCCACCACAACATACCCAACGCTGGCAACAACAAGATCTAAACCTAGCCAAAACTCAAATCCAAACACACAAACCACCATGAAAAATGGGATTTGAGGGAGCAATTCCAAATAGTTCCTATATTAACACACACTACCAACTTTCAAATACAGCATCAACAAGAATTTTTCTTTTAAGAAAAACAAGATCAAAATGGGCATCTCTTAGAACATGACTCAAATAAAAAAAGATTTCAAACCCAAAACATATGATCAAAAAATTTTCAAACCCAGAACACATGATCAAAAATTTTATAAACCTAGAACAAGATCAAAAAATTTTCATACCTAAAATATCTCTTTGAGATCTTCCTATTGGGTTGGGCATAAGTGTGAGTCAGAGTGTAAGTGCGGTGGGAGAGAGCTCAAAGCCAACGATGGAGTCAACGGAGACATCGGCAATAATTTTCCTCAAACAATTCTGCAGCTTTGCAGGCGCGCCCAGCACGAGATCCACGCTCAACGACCACGCTATCCACTTCTCCAGTATGCAGAACAAACACTCTCTGCCGCGCTTCCTATCCTCCTCGCCTGCACGAAAAAACCAAAAATCAATTAGCTAAAAGTAAAACACAGAAAAATCGAATTGCAAAAAATTCGAGAGGCGATTGGAATATTATGTACAAAGAGAGGAGTGTTGGAATTTGAGGCAGAAATTGACAAGAGGAGGAGTGTAATTGAGGCACTAAAGAATGCTGTTGAGGTAGTAAGAATTGCCAAGGTTTTTGAGCCCTAATGGAGGACCGGTACGCCGCTTCGGATTGAGCATATTCGGCTGCCAATTCATCTGCAATTGCAAGGCCATCAAAGACCTCATCTTGCTGTTGATTCCGATTCCACTTCTGGCGAAGAAGCACCGGAGGGCGGCGGCCTCGTTTTGGCAACACAACTCTCCCGCTGCCAAAACCACCAACACAATCGCATCGCTCTGCTCTCTATCTATCTCTATCTCTATGATGATGATGATGATATGATATTTGATTTTTGTTGTGAAAAGAAGAGAAATGGGGGGAAGGAGTATTAAGAGGAATCTTCTACAGAAAAACCCCCAAATGTCTCCTTCTTTTTTCTTTTTTTTCTTTTTTTTTTTGTGTGGTGGTGGTGGTGGTGCTATTGAGAGTTTTAAGAGGACTATTCTTTTACAGATTTGTGAGGGTTCATAATTGTTTCTGGATATATGTTCTTCATGTTCAAGATTTGAGTGAATTGAGGGAGAGGTCAATACCGCTTTTTAGTCTTATTTCTCGTGTTTTTAGTTGTATTTTGATAGATTTGTGGTTTGTACTTTGATGGTATTGCTTGATTTAATTTGTATTAGTTTTTTGGGTTTATGTTCTTCATGTTTGTGTACGTTCTTCATGTTTGTAAATTGTGAGAAACTAATATCATATTTTGATCTTGTTTTTCTTTTGGTTTTTTTGCTTTTCTTGTTTTGGGAGGAGAGAGACATAAAATGGGTGTAAAAAGACTTATTTACCATTTTTTTAACAGAGGTGGGTAACAGAGACTACACAATGGGAATCACAGGTGGGTAAAATGTCAAAATTTAAACCACGGGTAGGCACATTAAATTAGAGGTAAACCACAGGGCAAAGTGTAATTATTCCTAAAAAATAATTTAAAAAAATCCCAAATGTAATGCTATTTAACTTTACAGTTTCAAAAGTTTCAAAAATTAAACTCTAAAATTTTAAAGGTTCCAAATTAATCCTTGATCTGTTAAATTTTCCTCGTATTGTTAATGGAAAACAACATCATTATAATTTGAAGTCCTGCAAAACCAATGTCGTTTTCCATTAACAATAATAGTAGAAATTGACAAATAAGTTAATTTGAAACCTTTAAAAATTTACAGAGTTTATTAATTTGAAAATTTTCAAGTGCAGAGTTAAATTGAAACTCATTTGCAATTATAGCACAACATGATTCCAAAGTAGCCATGTAAGTCAATAAATATGAATAGAAATCAACTACTTGTGTTAATCAAAGAGAATAATAAAAAGACTCCAGGAGTATCTTTATAAAAAATCCAACTAATTATCTACTGCATAAGATTTTAAGAATAATATCAATTAAAATCTAATGAAATTGAATAAGAGTTTTCTTAAGTTATAACTTATGTATGTTGATGCCTCTTTTGGTCACCCACTCAATAAAAAACCCAAAACCCACCGTCAAACCCTAGCTTCCAAGTTATCCCACGCCAGTGGTAAGCTCTACTATTGCACAAGTTATCCCACACTATGCTTGATTCAGGTTTAAGTATAAGCTAAGGGTAGTGATCATCCTTACGAATCCTTTTCTCCTTCCATAAAAATAATTAAAAAAAAAAACCCCAGATCATCACACACAAGATTTGTCAAATCTAACCACATGTATTCTTGAGGGAGATTTTTCAAGTGTAATTTTGGTCCAGTACATTTTATTTTTTGTCATGTTGGTTCTATAAATACATGTCACCTTTAGTTCTTCTTAGAGAATTAGCATCCGGTGTGCTAAAAAATGATGCAACCTTAACGCACTAAAAAATTACTTTATCTATTTTATATTTTTAACATATTACTTAACAATATATTCTACATCTTGTCTACTGTTTTAGCATATAACCCATTAAACTAATATAAAACAACCTATCAAAATAATATAAAAAAAACTAGTTATAAAAACCCGCCGCAACCAACCACTACCACAACAACCATCACAAAAAAAACCCCGCTACAATCCACAACTCACCAACGAACAAAAAAAGAAAAGAAAACCAATGCTTGGCTTCTCTAAGCATGACCTCAACTACACACCGATTTGGCAAACTTCTGGTGAAGGTTATCATGCATCATTGATGACGATTTCATTATAAAAAATGACTTTGAATTTGTTCTAAACTAGGCATCTATAGATATAATAATAGGTGAAGCTAAGAGAAAGTCAAATTAAAATTCTAAATTAGAGTTCCAATTTTGTGACACGTGTCTCATATAAGTTTTTGAATTTTTGTGTTAAGTGAGTTATTGTATCAATTAAGTTTTCTTAATTTTGCTGCTAAACACGAAAACCAAAGAGATTACATAAGTACTTGGTTTGGGTACACTGCATCCAGCCATTAGGATGACAACACATGATTATTTTTATAAGGATGAAATGCACTGAGTTTACAATTCAGTATTAAAAAAAAAAAAAAAAAAGTGAATGCAAGGAATTTTCAAAGAAGATAGCAGAGCCAAAGTTTGTATCTTTGTTCTAAATTGCTTACAAAATTTGCATCTTTACATTTGCATTGAGTTTCAGATTAAAGTGCTTTCTTCTTGGTTTTGGCACTGAGTTTAGTTTACTATTCACTTACATAGTTTGCATCTTTACATTTGTTATAAGTTGCTAATATGTGATTAGATGCACTTTATGCCTAAAATTCACTGCCCTTATATTTGGCTTTTTGTTCAGGTTTGGCACTTATAACAATGAAGAAAGCTCTACTATGGACCGATAGACGATATTTTTTGCAGGCTGCAAAGGAACTTAGTGATCAATGGAATCTCATGTGAATTCGAGAGGACCTGGTTGTAGATGTCTAGATGGCAGATGTGAGTCACTATGTTTTTAAAATTTCCAATGAAGTTTAAGGTTATGAACAATGTAAATTTTTCGGAGAGAGATTGGTCACCTTCTTGGAGTGGATCACTCCACCTTGTCTTTCTACTGGAACTTTTGATTCAGATTGTTACAATTTAATCTAAAATTTTATTTGAATTTTCCTTTTGTTGTTACTATCATATATTTTATTGATTTTTCCCCTAGGAATTGGTTTCGTGAATCTTGATACAATAACTCACTTAGCACAAAAATTTATAAACTTATATGAGACATGTGTCCCATTTAATTTTTAAATTTGTTCTAAGTGAATTATTGAATGTAAAAATCGAAGAGTCCAAATCTAATTAGATTTCAATTGGAGTCCAATTTTTTGCCATATGTTCATTTATTTATTTATTTTTAATATTTGTGCCAAGTAAATTATTGGGTGAAATATATATATATATATATATATATATAATATATATATATATATATATATATATATATATATACATACATAAATGAGAAACCATTACATATTTTAGAAATGTATAGTTTTTTTAAAAAAGCTAATACTATGTAGAATTTGAAACTCTTATAAAAAGAATGTATAATTGTAATTGTTTTT
This sequence comes from Castanea mollissima, assembly GCA_014183005.1. Lineage (NCBI taxonomy): Eukaryota > Viridiplantae > Streptophyta > Magnoliopsida > Fagales > Fagaceae > Castanea > Castanea mollissima. The sequence goes on along the minus strand of JACAVU010000002.1, from coordinate 42,763,968 downwards.
AATTGTACCCGTACATATACACTGGAACACACGCTAGTTAACTATTAATGTATTGCTCTAGCAATTTGACTGTCCTATATTCACTAAATAAGAAATGTGGTTAGATTGTTAAATAGTAAATTCATCAATTGTATATTTGTGAAAACACGCCCATCAACATTACAAAGAAAATTCAGAATTCAAGCACGTTTTGTCATGCATAGGTACGTTACTTTTGGAAAAACTAGACAAAAACAAGTTGGGGTAGTTGATGAAAGAACAAGTCTAGTGCTACAACTTGTGCCATAATTCACTCATGTGGTGAGTTGTAGGGGTGATAGTGGATCCACGTGAGAATACTTTTCCCGGGATAATACAAGAAATGATTGGACACCCATAAGTACTTTTGGGACATGATAGAATATTTTGGGCACAAAGCTATGATTGTCAGAGAGAATTTCCTCTTCTTTTTCCCTTTTTTTTTTCTTCTTAACATTAACTTATCTTTAACCCCACAAATCACTTGCGATTGTCATTTTTTATTTTTTACTTACCAAGAACTCATCTTTAACACCACAAATCCATGTTCTTTCACAATTTTCACTTGTGATGTGTGTTAAATTATCGATTTTCTAAAAAAAATTTAAACTTTTGATATATATTAATCATAAGAAGAGAAAATACTTATCTTTAACCCCACAAATCCATGTTCTTTCACATATTTCTAATAATGTATCCCATAAGAAGAGAAAATATATTAATAGACTACAAGAAACAGATGATATATACTATTAGGGTATGGATGCCTTTAGGACATTTATTAATAAATCATTTTTATGTGAAATATATATAAAAAAAAAGATATGTTTTTCTTTTTCAATAAAAAATTTCTTATGTCCGTGCTCTTAAGACATCAGTTAAATTTTTCTTACACTAAATAATAATAGGGTATTTTATCTCAAAAAAAGAAAAAAGAAAAAAGAAAAAGAAGAAGAAGCAGAATAGGATAGTTTTTGTTACACGCAATTTTTAACAATTTTTATGCATAAGAATAGCATTCTTTCTTATGGAACATATTTGTGTAATTAACTAGCAAGTATAAAAAAAATTAGCCACAATTTATAGGTTCAATGCAACATCCAAGAAAGTAGCCACAACTCTTTACCATGCTTGATGACTTGTAGGCTACCTGACTATCTCTAAAATTTTGTATGGCACCATCGTTTGGTAGCCACAAAATAGATGTTGCCGAAATAAATACATTTTACTTCGATATCCTACCTTGCAGCAATCAAAAGTTCGGCTTTTGTTTATTGTGTCATGATGATCATGAGGTACATGACAATCATTCAATAATATATTTGAATTCTTCCTCTCCACTTATTTTATTATGAAATGGAGAGAGTTTATTCCATTGTTGTGGGTATAAAATATTACAAATTTAATAATGAGTCTTGTTTATTCCATTGTTGGTGGTATTAAACAATACATAATTAAATCTAGAAAATAAAATCTTAAATTTTCAATTATGAAATGGACTGTCTCCATTTCAAGTCAAATATAATTTAAAGAACAAAATTTGGATACAAATTACAAACTGCAACTTACACTAAAAAAATTAAAAAGACTATATATTTTGAAAATTTAATTGTTAGATTATATGTTATTGTAGGGGTATTGGGCCCAGTAAAATATGAAGGATGGCCCAACAAAGTCTTTTGGGCTAGCAACCCAAAAACCGAAACATCAAAGTGATCATGGAGTATTCAAAAGTCCAAATACGTCCGAGGAGTAGATTTGTCCTCGGAATGTTAAGCCGAGGACATAGGAAGAGAAGTTTAGTATCCCCGGGTTAATTTATGAAGAGTCCTACAATTAAGGGGAATACACGGTATACGTGGAGGACACTAGAAAGAGCGGTGGAAAAGCTGCTACCACCGCCCATGCATTAAAAACTCCGTGATTGATACGCTGACTGTATAGACGGAAGGATGGGACATAAGCATAGAGCTTGAAACTTGGTCCCAAATCCCAGCGGGCTTTAAGGAAGAATGGATGGGACATAAGCAGAGAGCTTGAAACTTGGTCCCTGATCCCAGCAGGTTTTAAGGGAAAATGGATGGGACAAGTAGGGGAGAGGAGGATTGCAACCAGGAAAAAGAAGATGATAAATAGAAGGGAGGAGGGACGAAGAAAAAGGGGGCATTAGACCGAGGAAGAGAAGAGAGTCAATAGTAAAAGATAGTCCATATTTGTATCCAAACTTAAGAAATACTGTTATAAACCATCCTCGGAAACAGTCCGAGGAGGAATTCTTAGTCTTATTCTTTAAAAACGCTTCTTTGTTCTATTCCTTTGGGCCCATAAGCCCGTTCTCTTTTATAAATTGTCCAAGCCATCCTTAGAATCTAGATTGCAAACCCACCCTCTACAAATTCATTGTAAAGAAAGGCCTTTTAAGCCCATCTGCTCCTTGTTGTGGTTTGGGAACTTGAATTGTGTCCTTACAATTGGCGCCGTCTGTGGGAATTTAGTCTTTAAGGAAGTGTAAGACATCTTGGCATTATGGTAGGATCAGGACCACAGCACAGGGTGGAGTCCGTGGGCTCCCAGCGTGAGGACCATTCCTTACATCCTGATCACGGAGAGAACCGAGAAGGGAGTGTACATACTACTCACACCATTAGAAGTACAAGTCATTCACAAGGAGGCAGCAGAGCTCCTTATGAAAGAAATGCCAGGGCCATGCAGAAGGAGATTGACGGCCTAAAGAGGAGATTGCGTCACGAAAGGCGGAGGGGGATTCCTCCGGACTCTGACCCTTCTTCGGAAGGATCCGAGGATGACAATTACGGGTAAGAGATCCAGAACTCCCCCAGGTGTTTTTTCCTTTCCGAGGAAGACAATCCGCATAGGAGACGTGGCAGAGACTACCCCTTTAGGGGCTTGGGAAATGATGCAATAGGAAAGGCGTTGCACCAAATCTCCAGATCACCCTTCACGCACAGAGTGGAGGAGGGGAGGTTACCTCGGCGCTTCACACAACCGGCCTTCACTCTTTACAATGGTCGGACGGATCCTGTGGAGCACGTAAGCCATTTCAGTCAGAGAATGGCAGTGCATTCCAGAAATGAAACGTTGTTGTGCAAGATTTTCCCTTCCAGCCTGGGACCCGTGGCCATGAGATGGTTTGACGGCTTGAGGGCAGGCTCCATTGATTCTTTCAAAGAACTTACTAGAGCATTTGGCTCTCGCTTTATCACGTGCAGCAGAGTTCCTCGCCCATTGGATTCTTTACTATCCATGGCCATGAGGGAAGGGGAAACCCTGAAAACTTACTCGGACAGATATTGGGAAATGTTCAACGAAATTGGCGAAGACTTTGATGATGTAGCAATAAGGACCTTCAAGGTCGGCCTACCAACAGAGCATGACTTGAGGAAGTCCTTAACGAAGAAACCCGTCAGAAGCGTACGTCGACTGATGGATCGCATCGACGAGTACAAAAGGGTTGAGGAAGATCAGCAGCAGGGAAAAGGCAAGGCGAAGGCGATCCCGCAGGAAAGGAGGGATTTCAGGTCGGACAGATACAACAACAATAGGCCGGCAAGGGATTTTTCCAGGCAGGCTGGTCACATACCGCCACAGGTGGTCAACACCGTCTTCAGGGAACCAGCGCAGCAGCTCTTGGAGAAGATAAGGCATGAGCCTTTTTTCAAATGGCCAAGTAAAATGGCAGGGGACCCATTGAGACGCAACCAAAACCTCCATTGCCATTACCACCAGGAGAGGGGACATACCACCGAGGACTGTCGCACTTTGTGGAGTCATTTGGAACAGTTGGTTAAGGAGGGAAAGCTGAAACAATTCCTGTACCAACCTAATGGACGAGGAAACCAATCCGGAGTAGCGAACCACGACGGCCCTTCGACGAGACCCCCTCTAGGTACTATCAATGTCATTTTCGCAGCACCTGGAAGGACTGGCTCATCTCCTTTTAGGGTAATGTCCGTGGCTCGCACATTAGCCGAGGATTCACAGGATCAGCCGAAGAGGATTAAGGCAAGCATCCTACCGGCCCTGAGTTTCTCTGAAGAGGACAAGATGGGGATTATCCAGCCTCATGACGATGCCTTGGTGGTAACCCTCAGAATAGGGAACTATGATGTGAAGAGGGTAATGGTTGACCAGGGCAGTGGCGCAGACATCATGTACCCTGACCTATTTAGGGGCCTGAAACTAAGAGTCGAAGATCTCACGGCATATGACTCACCTTTGATAAGCTTCGAAGGGAGAGCTGTGGTTCCAATGGGACAAATTAGACTGCCTGTGCAATCAGGCCCTGAGGTGGTAGACGTAGATTTCATCGTGGTCGATGCTTATTCTCCCTATACGGCTATAGTAGCGAGACCATGGCTGCATGCGTTGGGGGCTGTTTCCTCAACCTTGCATGTCAAAGTCAAATTTTACTCTGGAGACCAGGTGGTGGAGTTACTTGGGAATCAATCTATGGCTCGACAGTGCGTCACGGCTGCAATTCTGCGGCGACCAGAACCAAACTCCTCGGCCTCGGCTAACGGAGAAGCATAGCAATCAAAGACTCTTGCCGCGGCCGAGACGGATGAAGTGGTATGTGAGGAATTAGAGAAAATCCTCATAGACAATGACCCTGAGAAGTTCTTTCAGGTCGGAGTCCAAATGCCACAAGAAGAGAAGACAGAACTGATTCTATTTTTGAAGAAAAATATGGATGTTTTTGCTTGGAACGCGTATGAGGCCCCCGGGGTGGATCCGAGCTTCATATGTCATCATTTAAGGATCGACCCAACTGTAGCGCCGAGGAGGCAAGCACCTCGGAGATCCTCCAAGGAACATTCCGAGGCCGTAAAAGAGGAAGTGCTCAAACTCAAAAAGGCAGGTGCTATCAAAGAAGTGTTTTATCCTGAATGGTTAGCCCATACAGTGGTGGTGAAAAAGAAGAATGGGAAGTGGAGAGTTTGTGTAGACTTCACAGATTTAAACAAAGCTTGCCCGAAAGACTCGTTCCCTATGCCTCGGATTGATCAATTGGTTGACGCTACTGTTGGACATCCTCGGATGAGTTTTCTTGATGCCTTCCAAGGTTATCACCAGATACCCTTAGCCGTTGAAGACCAGGAGAAGACTGCGTTTGTCACTCCTACGGGAAATTATCATTATAAGGTAATGCCCTTTGGTTTGAAAAATGCAGGGGCTACCTACCAGAGGATGATGACAAGAATGTTTGAGGCACAGCTAGGGAAAACTATTGAGGTATACGTGGACGATATGGTGGTAAAAAGCAAAGAAGTTTCTACACATTTGGAAGATCTGAGCAACACTTTTCAGAAGCTAAGGGAGTATAAATTGCGCCTCAATGCCTCTAAGTGCTCCTTCGGTGTGGGGTCGGGCAAGTTTCTAGGATATATGGTGACACACCGGGGAATTGAAGTAAATCCTGCTCAGGTTAAGGCAATAAACAGCTTACACCCACCTCGGAATCCTAAAGAAGTGCAAAGGCTAACAGGTATGACTGCTGCCCTCAACCGGTTTATATCTCGGTCCGCAGACAGATGCAGACCTTTCTTTAAACTACTGAATAAATGGAAAGGTTTTGAATGAACCGAGGAGTGCGCGGTAGCTTTCCAACAGCTAAAAGAATATCTCTCGCGACCACCAATTATGTCTCGACCAGAAATTGATGAAGTTCTGTTTGCATATATTGCAGTGGCTGACCATGCAGTTAGCCTGGTTCTTATCCGAGATGACAATAATATCCAGAGACCCGTCTATTATGTGAGCAAATCTCTGCATGAGGCCGAGCTGAGTTATCTGCCACTGGAAAAAGCTATCTTAGCGGTGGTACACGCTACACGAAGACTTCCCCATTACTTCCAGTCACACACGGTGGTTGTTCTTACGCAACTCCCTCTTAAATCAATTCTGCGAAGTGCAGATTATATGGGAAGAATTGCCAAATGGGGAACTGTCCTGGGGGCTTTTGATATCAAATACATGCCCCGCATCGCTATGAAGGGGCAGGTCATCGCGAACCTTGTGGCAGAATTTGCTGAGCCTTCGTTAGAGGACTACCAAGGAAGCATGGGTAAAAGGTCAGTAGGCATGATTTCGTGCGAGGGGCCTTCATTGTGGAAAGTCCATGTCGATGGGGCAGCAAATCAAAGAGGATATGGTGTAGGACTAGTTTTGGCATCCCCAGAGGGAATTACTTTTGAGAAATCTTTGAGGTTGGGGTTCTCGGCCACCAACAACGAAGCAGAGTATGAGGCCGTCCTCGCGGGGATGAACATGGTTCACAAAATGGGAGGGAAGACGGTGCAAATATTCTCGGATTCACTATTGGTGGTAGGCCAAGTAGAAGGAAGGCTAGAAGCAAGGGATTCCAGAATGCGAGAATATCTAACCCAAGTCAGGTGTATGCAGTCTAAATTTGAGTCTTTCTTACTAATACATATATCCAGATGTGGCAATACCCATGCTGACTCATTGGCCACACTCGCAACGTCCTCGGCACAGAGTCTGCCACGCGTTATCCTTGTTGAAGATTTGTTGAAACCCACTGGGACGGATGGTACCTCCACTCAAATTCTTCAAATTAGGACAGGGTCAAGTTGGATGGATCAGATAGTAACATTTCTCCGAAGTGACATCCTGCCTGGGGAAAAAGCTGAAGCGGATAAGGTTCGCAGGAAGGCCACTCGTTTCTGGTTATCCGAGGACCAGAAATTGTACAAACGTTCCTTTTCGGGACCGTATTTGTTATGTGTACACCCCGAGGCAACGGAACTACTTTTGGAAGAGTTACACGAAGGGATTTGCGGAAGTCATACCGGGGGAAGGTCTTTAGCTCACAGGGCCCTTACTCAGGGATATTGGTGGCCAAATATGCAGAGGGAAGCGCAAGATTATGCAAAGAAGTGTGATTAATGTCAGAGATTCGCTCCAAATATACATCAACCAGGGGGAGTCCTGAATCCTCTGTCGAGCCCTTGGCCTTTTGCTCAATGGGGCTTGGACATTGTTGGCCCTTTCCCCAAAGCAGCAGGAAACAGGCGGTGGCTCCTCGTGGGGACAGATTATTTCACCAAATGGGTTGAAGCCGAGCCATTATCAAACATCAGGGACACGGAAGCGAAAAAGTTTGTATGGAAGAATATCGTTACTAGGTTCGGCATCCCTCATACTCTCATATCAGATAATGGTTTGCAATTTGATAGCAAGGCCTTTCGGAAATACTGCGGTGATATGGGCATCACAAACAGGTATTCCACTCCAGCTTATCCCCAAGGAAATGGGCAAGCCGAGGCTGTCAACAAGGTAATAGTAAGCGGACTCAAAAAGAGGTTGGGGGACGCCAAAGGGAGATGGGTGGAAGAGCTGCCACATGTCTTGTGGACATACCGGACTACACCTCGGAGATCCACAGGTGAGACACCCTTTGCTATGACTTATGGAGCCGAGGCAGTAATACCCTTAGAAACTGGGTTCCCAACCCTGAGGAAAAGCTCCTTCATTCCAGCCAGCAATGATGATCTATTAATAAAGAATTTAGACTTAGTTGAGGAACGACGGGAAAACGCCATGGTTCAACTAGCTTATTATCAGCACAAGCTCAAGCAGGGGTATGATTCTCATGTGAAACTTCGACCTCTTGGACCTGGTGACTTCGTATTAAGGAAAGTTTTGGGCACGACGAAGAATCCTGCTTGGGGAAAATTGGGGCCCAACTGGGAAGGACCTTATCGCATTACTTCGGTCGCAGAGTTAGGGGCCTACAATCTGGAGGATTTGGATGAATGTGTTGTGCAACGTCCCTGGAATGTAAATAATCTATGGAGGTACTATTACTAAATAAAAAGGCACTTCGGCCGTATTTTGCTGTAAACTGCATTACGTTCGTTACATACTACGTCGAAATTGATACTCTCTATGTTAAACAGAACCTAAGTTATGTCTGGTCCTCGGATCATCTACTTTGGGAAAATTAACATTTCAAGTTCGTTTATCTAAGTATCAAACAGAAACTTGATATGCCTGGATCCTCGGACCACATACCTCGTCTAAATTGATACTCTTTATTAAAATGTTAAACAGAACCTAAGTTATGTCTGGTCCTCGGATCATCTACTTTGGGAAAATTAACATTTTAAGTTCGTTTATCTAAGTATCAAACAGAAACTTGATATGCCTGGATCCTCGGACCACATACCTCGTCTAAATTGATACTCTTTATTAAAATGTTAAACAGAACCTAAGTTATGTCTGGTCCTCGGATCATCTACTTTGGGAAAATTAACGTTTCAAGTTCGTTTATCTAAATATCAAACAGAAACTTGATATGCCTGGATCCTCGGACCACATACCTCGTCTAAATTGATACTCTTTATTAAAGTGTTAAACAGAACCTAAGTTATGTCTAGTCCTCGGATCATCTACTTTTGGAAAATTAACCTTTTAAATTTATTCGTCTAAAAACATTGGTATCCTTTACTAAATGTTAAAGAAAACCTAAGTCACGCGTGGTCCTCGGATCATTTACTTGGGCAAAACTAAACATTTCTTTTCTTTGCTGTCAAAAACACGAAAGCTTTACATACCTAAAGATAAAAGACCATGTCCTTTGTTCTTATATAAATTCAAATAAAGATACAAAGTGAAAAATCAATTACTTAAATACAGGTCGACGGCATGATTAAACCTCCCTGGAGTAGCAAAATCAATCCAAGTTATTGCTTTTTACGTTCGGTCAAAAGGAGTGGTACTTTTTGAACGATATGATCAAAATAAAGCAAGAAGAAATATCTAAAACAAACATTCATTCTTATATTAGATTCCACAAAAGCAGTTTTTGACTTACACATAGATATTACACTGGAAAAAGGAAAGTAAAAGTAAAAATGAGGCAGTCATTGCTTCAGCTTAATCTTCAGAGGGCCTTTGGGGTCTCGAGGAGATGGAAGCTGGACTGAGGGCTCAACGGCAATTCCTTTGCCTTTGGGATCATCTAGCAGGGTTATTGGATTTGCTTGATCACCCAACTCATCCTTCGAAGATTCCGGAAGGCCACTTGAGGGCTGTACGTCTTCAAGTGCCTTTTTTGGTGTTGAATCGACTTGTTTAGGAACATCTTCAGGAAGAGATGGGTCTTCGGCCAAATCACCTCCTTTATCCTCGGATGATCCTTGGGCAGCTTCTTGTGCACCATCAGGGGTGGAAGAAGCTCGAATTACCGGAGGATAGTAGACATTCTTTGCCTTCCAAAGAATGGAAGAGGCATCAACCCCAGCTTGGGAAAGTGCCTCATTCCACACTTGGAGGCAGTAGTGCCTACACACCTCGGGAACCTGAGCCTTGAAGGTTTCGGTGACCTCCTTCACACCGATGTCGTAACCATCCTGTTCAGCTTGGTCCCTTGATATCTCAGCCTCTTTCTTTGCTTGAAGGGCTTCCTCTTTGCCCTTGATGGCTTCTTCCCTGGCCTTCTCAGACTCATGAAGGTCTCTCTTAAGACCCTCTACAAGCTTGCGTGCCGCTGAGAGGTTATCATCGGCTTCACGGAGCATAAGGCGCTGATCCTCGACCTGTTTAGTCATTGTCTTCAGATCAGCTTCTAAGCCTGCCTTATCACTCTCCACCTTGGCCAGCTTTGCCGAGACCTCCTGCAGTTTTTTCTTGTGAAGGTCCGAGATCTTTTGGGCGGTTTCACGCCTGGATTCCTCGGCCTTCAGAGATTTGTAGGAGCTGATGGCAATCTCCTCTGCCCTGTGGGCAGATTGAACGGCCTACAAACGAAACATTTGAAGTCATTAAAACAAGACACATATAGGAATTGAAAGCCAGAGCCAAAAGGTTTTTAGAGAAAGGAAAACTCACCATTGCCAGCTCCTTCTTCAAAGTCATGAAGACGGCATGGTCCCTTTTCTTCCTAAGCTCGACCATATCCTTGGGGAGCAACAGCGCCTGCTCCAATGCATCCGCAACACAGGCAGCTGTCCCTTCATCAGAATTTCTGATGGAAGCATCTACGTTTATGGGCGCGTCATCCAGGGACATGTCGGGGAGCCATACAGGGGCTCGCACGGCCACCTGTTGGTCGGTTCTTTTTTCCGACCTAGTCTGCGCAGGGCGTGCCTGCTTTCCACCCTTTTCCACCTCGGGCTCTTTGGAAACAGAGCCCTTTCCTATTTCCACCACTTCCTTCCCTTTCATCTGATCCCTTTTTCTTTTGAGATCAGCTGGGTTGGTACGTTGTGTTTGGGAGGATGGAGGAGAAGGAGGAAGCCTAGCTTCAGGGCCTTTGTCAGCACCCTTTTCTTGCGTCCGAGAGCGCAGCTCTTTGGGAGGTTCTTGGACTTTATGGCCCTTGTCAGCACCCTCAAGGACGTCCTTTAAGCTGGGTTTAATTTTTCGTTGGATGCCCATATCGTCAAGTTCTTCGGCTATAGCCTCTGGAATTTGAGTGGAGGTGCCGAGGACAGGAGTTAAATCTTCAGGAGAGTAAGGTTCATTAAAAACCTCAAACTCGTCCTCAGAATCTGCTACTTCGACTATTTCTTCTTCTTCTTCTTTCACAGTAGAACGGGAGGACGCAGCTTCACTAGGGATTGATTGGGTGGAGAGAGGGACTATGGGAATCCCAACTGGAACAAGTTGTGATGGTTGGATTGGTTGGGTGATCGGAGTACCTTGAGGAATGGTAGTCCCCTCTGGTAGCAAGAAACCCTCAACGGCAACATTGATCCGAGGAAGACGAGGATCGTGGGCTTTAATCACGCACTTCGGCGCCTGAAAGGCTTTGGATATTGGAGTGTAGCCGAGGATCAGATGAGCCGCATGGAGTTGGCCGTCACTATGCACAAAGACCTCGGCTTGTAGGATCCTATCCAACTGCCCGAAATCAACAAGGTTAGGATGACGATCCGCTGCGTGTGGATCTGCAGAGTTATCCAAATAAAAATGGTTAAGAACAAGTAAAAAGACGAAAGATGACAGAATGTAAAAGAAACTTCACCTGGAGTCCCTTCCCTCGTCGGACAGGGGAGGCCGTCGTGCTAATTTCCTGATACAATCAGGAAGTCGTCTTTTAGGCCCTTATTTGATTCGGGCAGACATTGAATTAGCCTAACCTGTGGGTATCTAGACTTTAGGTAATATTCGTCTTTTTTGCTTAAGTAATGGAGGTTATAAACCCAGTTCACATCATGGTGAGTGAGTCCTAGGTTCATCTTCTCATTTAAGGCATCTATGGAACCTAGGATCCTAAAGACATTTGGGGCGCACTGGGTGGGAGCTAACCTAAAGGCCCTAAGATAATCCCTGGTCACCGTTCCCATGGGGATTTTCATTCCCCCTTCGATGAATGCAATCATCGGGATTACAACTTCCCCCGTTTCTCTTTTTGTATAATATTCCTCCTCGTTGCTGTACCTAATGAACACATCCGAGGGAATTTTGTACTTAACCTTAAACTGCTCTATTTTTTCATTTGAGTCAACAAGGGACACAAATCTACCCATTTTGTTTGAAAAAGAAAGAGGGAGTGAAGAAACTAACTACGCCGAGGATAAAAGATACAGTGAAAAAGAGAAGCTGGGATGGAAAGGAAACAAAAGAAACAAAAAGACGATAAGGAGGGGAAAGAGTATTAAAGAAACTTACTTTTAAAAAGGGAGAAGGCACGGTCTCCTCGGACAGGGTACTTGAGTAGAAAGAGAGAGTACGGGGAGATGAAAAGTGTGGCAGGTACGCTTTGAGGTTTCTGTAGTGTGAAGATTTTTGAAGATAAAATGGTATTTATATGTCAGAAGGTATTTTGAAGCAGGCGAATTCCCACCTCAACACCGGAATCGCGCTCGACCGTTGGATATGTTTCATATCAATAAAACGTGGGGAACATAGAAGCGCCAATAATTAATTCGGGGGCGCTTCAAATACCGAAACATCGGGAACACGCGGTGGGTAATTCAGAAGTTATTTCCGCCAGCAATATTCAAGTATTCCGCAGGGTAAAAGGGTCTTTTTATGTCGAGATCCCATTTTCCTCCCGAGGTGAAGAAAAATAAGGAATCTCGAGGGGCTATTGTAGGGGTATTGGGCCCAGTAAAATATGAAGGATGGCCCAACAAAGTCTTTTGGGCTAGCAACCCAAAAACCGAAACATCAAAGTGATCATGGAGTATTCAAAAGTCCAAATACGTCCGAGGAGTAGATTTGTCCTCGGAATGTTAAGCCGAGGACATAGGAAGAGAAGTTTAGTATCCCCGGGTTAATTTATGAAGAGTCCTACAATTAAGGGGAATACACGGTATACGTAGAGGAAAATAGAAAGAGCGGTGGAAAAGCTGCTACCACCGCCCATGCATTAAAAACTCTGTGATTGATACGCTGACTGTATAAACGGAAGGATGGGACATAAGCATAGAGCTTGAAACTTGGTCCCAAATCCCAACGGGCTTTAAGGAATAATGGATGGGACATAAGCAGAGAGCTTGAAACTTGGTCCCTGATCCCAGCAGGTTTTAAGGGAAAATGGATGGGACAAGTAGGGGAGAGGAGGATTGCAACCAGGAAAAAGAAGATGATAAATAGAAGGGAGGAGGGACGAAGAAAAAGGGGGCATTAGACCGAGGAAGAGAAGAGAGTCAATAGTAAAAGATAGTCCATATTTGTATCCAAACTTAAGAAATACTGTTACAAACCATCCTCGGAAACAGTCCGAGGAGGAATTCTCAGTCTTATTCTTTAAAAACGCTCCTTTGTTCTATTCCTTTGGGCCCATAAGCCCGTTCTCTTTTATAAATTGTCCAAGCCATCCTTAGAATCTAGATTGCAAACCCACCCTCTACAAATTCATTGTAAAGAAAGGCCTTTTAAGCCCATCTGCTCCTTGTTGTGGTTTGGGAACTTGAATTGTGTCCTTACAGTTATTTATATTCTTAATATACATATCAAATTTTTGTGGCAATCAGATGTTATTTACTATTTGATCCAAACTTGGTTGTAGCCAATGACTCCAACGTAACTCAATATCTTTTTATTGAATGTGAATTTTTCCAAATTCATTATTGAATTACATTTTCTTTTTATATTTTCCATACTTGCAAAATTTCTAAAAGATCAAAAATCAATAATTAAGTCATCAATCAAATGTTTAAATTTTAAGTTTTTGTAGTTTAAAATTATGCATATAAAAAGTAAAGTTTTCAAGTTCCTTTTTTTAAAAAAAAAAATCAAGAAGAAAAGTGTGAAGTTTTCAAAAAAATCAAAATAAATTTATATATATATATATATATATATAAATTTTAAAAAAAATTTTAAGTGAGTTTCTTTGTAAATAATTTTTTTTTAATTGAGTTTTCAAGAAAGAGTTTCTTAAAAGAAAAAATATTTTGAGTTTTTTAGTTATAATTTTTTTTTTCAAAGGTTGACCTATTCTAGCCTTTTGTTTTGTCTTGTCTAGGGGCATTAAGCCCATCCTTGTGTTGTCTTGGACCTTAGGTCAATATTTGTCTCGTCTAGGGGCATTAAGCCCATCTTTGTTTTGTCTAGAACCTTAAGCTCATCCTTGTTTTGTCTAGGAGCTTTAGGCCCATCCTTCATTGTGTCTTGGGCCTTAGGCTCATCTTTGTCTCATCTTGGGGCCTTAGGCCCATCCTTGGTTTTGTCTAGGGGCATTAAGCCCATATATTGTCAAGATTTGTCATCTTTTAGTTTCCTCTTTGTTGTATTTTCAAGTTTCATCCTTTTGAATCTTATCTTCTTAGGTCTTGTCTGAACTTTGTATTCTCATTCTAGCGACATGGTTAATTGGGAATTGAATATAAGTTTATTGTTGGAAATCTTCATGAAATGTTTCTCATAAGGATAAACCTCTTGTAGGTAACCCACCATTGCTTCTAAAAAGGATTTTACACAAACTACCTGGTCTTAAACCATTGATAATTGACTCATAAGAATTGGGTTTAGCTTGGTGGTGGTGGTGGTAGATTGTGGTTCGGTTGGGTGGTTGTTTTTTTTTTTCCTTGGTTTGGTGGTGTTTCAATGGCAGTGGTGATAGCTGGCTTTTGGTAGTTGGATTGAGTTTCGGTGGTAGGTGGTGGTGGGATTGTTAGATTTGGTGGTGATTGGAGGCTATGTTGGTTTGATGGTGAGAGAGAGAGAGAGAAGAAGAAAGGAAGGGAGATGGGAGAGAAAAGAGAGAAGTGAGTCGTTTATTTTATTTGATGGTGTAGTTTATATTATTTTGATGAGTTGTATGTAAAAATAGACACTGGAATGTTAGCTGAGTTGCAAAATGAGATGGTAAAATAGATAAAGTTGGTTTTGGGAGTGTAAAATAGATATTTTTTTTATATCTACGGATGCAATAGACACTAGTTCATGATGTTTGCTTCGGTTTAGTGTGCATATAAAAGGCATGAAAACATGCAAGGGGTAAAGTGTAAAACATATAACCATTAGTTGTTTCAAATATGGAAACATGATTATCCCCTAATATTCTCAACGGAGTCCAACATTGCACACAAGAACATCTAAATAGACATTTTCTCAACAAGATGATATGCACATCATAGTACAAAGTATTGTATAATGCATGAGCATGTAGTAAAAACATGTAAAACAAGCATTATACCATCTGTTGGGTTCTAAGAATTTAGGTTTAAATGTATTAGAACTTCAATTTGTAATGTTGGCAAACCATGATAAAAACGTTTAGTCTTGTTTTAGACTTGCTCAAAGTATGTTTAAGTTGTAAAGTTGTAATTGAGTGTTTTGCAGGATTTACTGTGTAAATTTTTTTAGCTCGATCGATCAAAAATTAGACTCAATCGATTGAAGCTCGTGCAGATTATTTTTCTGCAAAATTTTCCAACTTAGCCCAAGTCCGTTTTACATGTAGGGTTTTATGTTTTGCCCTAGGTATAAAAGGGAAAACCTTAGCCATGTTTTAAGTATGCTCTTTATGCTGTGTGTGTGAATCTTTTGTGAGCTCTAGAGGTGTTTGCCCTCACATATATTTAGGATTATTAGGATCTAGATTGATGTCAAGAGCTTGATGATCAATTCAGTTGTAGATTCAAGAGCTTAAAGATATACAAGTAGGAGTGCTTGTGCTTGCCAGAAATTCAAGAAAGAAGTAGTCCGTGGACTTGGAGTTGTCACACGGTCGTGGTAATAAGTTTCCTACTCGAGGTTGTAATAGGATGTTAGTGGTCTAAGTTGCTATTATGTAAACTTCAATTCTTTCATAGCGGATTCAGTTTTACCTTGAGGATAACTAGGTTAAATCTTTCCTAGATTTTAAACCGGTTTGGTTTTCCTGGATTATCATATTGTTGTGTATTTTATTTTCTGCACTTTACAATGATATGATTTATATGTGTTAGCTTAGATCTGCGTAATTTACCTAAGTTAATTACGTGGTTAAATAACTAGGTTAATCTGGTTATATTTAAGGGGTCTAATAACAAACAAGTGGTATCAGTGAAGGAAAATAACATGTTTGTATCGCATACAAAACATACGCAGCGAAAAAATAACGTATCTATTTCATTCATAAATGTTAACATACACTATGTAAGTTTTAGAATTTGAGAACAAGAGAGTGTAACTTGGAGCGGTGAATTTCAAAACCGAAGATCAGAAGCACTTAGGAACACTTTCAATCTTCACTCTAATTCCACTAATGCCCAAGATGTGTGGTCTCTCAATCAATTTTCAAAAGGAGAATGTTAAAGTGTCTAACACTTCTTACACACCTTTTCACAATAGCGTTCTTATTGTTCACAACAGAAAATTCTGTATGTTTTTCCCTTTATATCTAACTGATTATCTAATTGGGCTGGCCTTTTGAGTCTTTCCAATTGGGCTCAAGTGTGTGGCTTAGAGTGGGACCAAAAGGGACCAATAAGACACTAACTCCAATGGGCCTTGGGCTTTTCTGTAAACTCTTGACAAGTACAAAGTTACCATTAACTATATTTAATACCACTATATAAATATAGTTGCACTCTAGGCCTTATTTATTAATTATATCCCAAGAATTTATTGTACATGCAATCCCTTCATATAATATTCGTAGTAATACAAAGTCATGAAAGTAAACTGCCACTTTGTAGATTACTACATTTTAATTCCTTGAGTACTCGATTTAAACCTTTAAGTTATTCATCATATATTTATAAAATCCAATTCCATAAATATATACTTTAGTAACTTCTTATCAAAGTGGTTAGGTCTAATTCTCTGAATAACAAACCCATTAAATTTATCTCAAGGGAATATTTTGTATCTCCAGGGAATATTTTGTATCTCCGTTAAGAGACTATGAATTCCATCTTGAGAATATATGTTCCATCAACACTAAATGTGGTTACCTAGCATACTGAGGTTTTGATCGTAACTTTAAATCTCATTCCTGATATATCAAAGCAACTTACACGTCATGATCAGGTCTATTATTCTCTCAGGATTAAGAGTTCATGTAAATATAAGTTGTGAGTTTATTATTCATTTGACAGTCGTTAGGAGAATAATAAATCTCACAACGGTCCTGTTCAATATGTCTTAACTCTTAAAACATATCAACATACCAACTAGAAATCTCCATTTCCATGATCAAGACAAATCATCTTAGTTGAAATGTTATAGTCTTCGCAGATAAAATACCCAATTTCATCACCAATTATGAACTACAATTCTGAGTGTACAAAGAACTTGTGATTTATATATTCTGTGACTTTTCACATAAATCACATACTATGCATCTCATGGACTATATGATAATGTCTCAATATTCTTGTTACAATTATTTTTAGATAATAATTAGAACAACTTTATTAAACAAAACATTATGTCATAAATAATGTCATACATAATAACATAGATAGCATCATACAATAGGATTTAAGGGCACTAATCCTAACAATCTCCCACTTTCCCTAAAGACTATTGTGCACTAATCTAACTCTCATCTCCTTCAAATGTGTCTCGAAAGTCCTTTAGGGTAAGGCTTTGGTAAAGGGATCCACTAGATTCTTTGCACCATCAATCTTTGCTACAACCACATCTCCTCGAGCAACAATGTCTCGAATAATGTGGTACTTTCTTTCTATGTGCTTTCTTTTCTTGTGATTCCTTGGATCTTTGGATTGTGCAACTGCTCCACTAGTATCGTAGAACAATGTAATAGGAACTTGCTAAATTCTCACAACACTAAGATCATAAAGGAATTTCTTAAGCCAAACAGCCTCCTTTGCTGCTTCACAAGCAACAACATATTCACCTTCTATGGTGGAGTCAACAATACAAGATTGCTTAACACTCCTCTAACTTATGGCTCCACCTCCTAAGGTGAATACATAACTCGATGTGGATTTTCTGAAATTTAGATCTGATTGAAAATTTGAATCTGTATAGCCATTGGAGATCAAATCCTCACAATGACGAACAAGCATATAATCTCTCGTTCTCTGTAAATACTTGAGAATATACTTTACAGTTTGCCAATGTTTTGATCTTGGATTTGATTGATATCGGCTGACCATGCCAACTAAATAACAAATATCTGGTCTAGTACAAAGCATGACATATATGAGACTTTCTACTGCAGAAGCATAAGGAACTTGTCTCATCATATTTTTAATCTCAAGAGTCTTAGGCCTTTGGTCATCAGACAGAGGAACTCCATATCTAAATTGAAGTAATCCTTTCTTGGAGTTTTGCATGCTAAACCATTCTAGAACCTTATTTATATATCCAGCTTGTGACAAATCTAACATTCTATTCTTTCGATCACGCCAAAGCTTGATCCCTAGAATATATTTAGCTTCGCCCAAGTCCTTCATAGCAAATTGGCTTGACAACCAAACTTTAACCGATGACATTACTCCTATATCATTTCCAATGAGTAGAATATCATCAACATAAAGCACTAGGAACATCACTATTTTGTCTCGATGTCTTTTGTACACACATGGCTCATCAAGATTTTATTCAAAACCAAATGACTTGATTGCTTGATCAAATCTAATGTTCTATGACCTAGATGCTTGCTTAAGTCCATAAATGGACCTTTTCAACTTGCATACCATATGCTTTTAGTTCTTTGCTATGAAACCTTCCAGTTGCATCATATAGATTTCTTCTTCAAGATTGCCATTAAAAAATGTAGTCTTGACATCCATTTGCCAAATCTCATAATCATAATGAGCAGTAATGGATAAGAGAATTCTGATAGATTTAAGCATTGCTACTGGTGAAAAGGTTTCTTCATAATCAGTACATTCTTTTTGTGTATACCCTTTCACCACTAGCCTTGCTTTAAAGGTTTCAACCTTTCTATCTATCCCTTTCTTCCTCTTATAAACCCATTTGCAGCCAACATGTTTAATACCGTTAAGCGCTTCTATAAGATCCCAAACTTGATTGGAATACATAGAATCTAATTCAGATTTCATAGTTAGGACCCAATGATGTGCATTTATATCATTTATTGCTTCCTCATAAGTATAGGGATACGATTCAGCCTCTTCTAGGATAGCTTCATAAGTTTCTCCTAAACCTATAAATCTCATAGGATGCCGAACTTATGGTGTATATTTATATTTAATACCTGTGTACAAGACATATCATGAATAGTATCTTGTGGTGTATCTAATACAACCACAACATCCCTAGTTTCATCCATTGAATTTTTAACTACAGGTTCATTCATTTCAGCGAAGACAACTTTACTTCTTGGAGTAAAATGATTCATATAGTCATTTTAAACCTCCAACAGTTCCTTTTGGATACCCTACAAAAAATACCACTTTTGTTTTAGACTATAACTTGTCAGATTTTCCTTTCAACACATGTGCTGGACAACCCCAAATGTGGAGATGTCTCATACTAGGCTTACGCCCATTCCACAACTCTACAGGTATTTTAGGAATAGACTTTGAAGGTACTAAATTCAGAAGATACATTGCAGTGCTTAAGGCATATCCCCAAAAGGAAATTGGTAGAGTTGAATAACTAAACATGGATCAAACCATATCTAAAAGAGTCTTATTCCTTCTTTCTGCTAGACCATTTTGTTGTGGAGTTCTAGGTGCAGTCAACTGGGATATAATCCTACTTTCAGTCAAGTAATTTTTGAAATTCCCAAGAAGGTATTAGCCACCTCGATCAGATTGAATGACTTTTATGTGTCTACCTTTCAATTTCAGCCTTAAACTCTTTGAACTTTTCAAATGCTTCAAACTTCCATTTCATTAGGTGCACATAACCAAATCTAGAGTAATCATCAGTGAAAGTAATGAAATACTTATAGCCACCTCTTGCTTGGATTGACATAAGACCACATACATCTGAATGTACTAGTTCTAGTAAATCTTGGGCTCTTCTACCATTTGCATTAAAAGGTCGTTTGGTCATTTTACCTTCCAAAAAAAATTCACAAACTAAAAAACCATCAAAGTCCATGGGCCCTAAGAGTCTATCTTTGATATTCTTTGAATTCTGTTTAAATTAATATGACTTAAACGCAAGTGCCAAAGATATGCTTCATTAGTAGAAGGAAATTTTCTCTTTAATGATTTTACATGAGAGTTATTATCTAATTTAGAATTATATAATTTATGCTTATCAGGAGTTAAAATATAAAGACCATCCACAATAATGCCAGAACAGATAAACACTTTACCTTTCTTTATTACAACATTGTCTTTAAGGATAACACAATATCCATCTTTACCTAAATAAGTTGCGGAAATTAAATTCCTACGAACATTAGGTACATAAAGACAGTCTTTCAATATTAAAATTCTAGACTCAAAGTACAAATTAACAACACCAACAGCTACAACCGGAATTCTGCTCCCATCAGCCAAAGTAAGAAACAATTCCCCTTCATTCAGTTTTGTGGTCTCCTGAAACCCCTGCAAAGAATTGCAGATATGATTAGTACAACCTGAATCCACACACTAGGAATCCGTGAGATTCTGTACCAAACATATTTCAAGAAGAAATGAACTTTTCATACCTTTATTCTTGGTAGCTTTAAACTTTGGACAATTCCTCTTCCAATGTCCTCTCTCACCACAATGGAAACACTTTCCTTTGGTCTTCTTTCCTTTGTCAGCAACCCCTAAGGCAATTGTTTACCCTATTGCTTAGTGAAGTCCTTTTTTTTTTTTTTTTCCTTCTTACCCTTGCCTTTCGACTTAGGTTGAGAAGTAGAAACTTCACCCACATTGGTTTCAACACTAGAAGAACCAAGGATGCCTTCTACCGCTACTAAGTCATTCATCAATTCAGGCAAAGAATAAATCTTTTTATTCATGTTATAATTAAGTCTAAATTCCTTGAATGATTTTGGTAGTGAATATAGTATCATATCCACTTGGGATTCTCCATCAATGTCGGTACCTAAAACCTCCAATGTATTCAGATTAGAGATCATTGTAAGACAATGCTCCCTCACCGAAGTACCTTCAGCCATTTTGGTATTATAAATTTGCCTCATTGTTTCTTGTCTTGCTGAACGACCTTACTCACCATACATCTCCTTCAGACTTAGCATAATATTCGAAGTTAGTTCTACATCCTGCATATGATGCTGTAGAACATTTAAGATAGATGCTAGGATGTAGCATTTGACCATCTCATTAGATTTCTACCAATGATCATATCACTATTTTTTCTCAAGAGGAGCATCTAATGAAGGAAAGCTAGGACATGGTTGAGTAAGCACATATTTGTGCTCTTCAACTGTAAGAATAATGTCCAAATTTCTTTTCTAATCAACATAGTTGGATCCAGTCAGTTTGTTTTTATTAAGAATAGAAACAAGTGGGCTAAAAGATGCCATGTTCAAATCTGAAAATAATAAATATGAATATGATAAGTAAACTAGATATTATCAATTTAGCATATAAACATATAGTATGAAACCTTAATAAAACCATAACATAATATATGCAACGACAACCCAATCATATATCCAACATCCCTCAACATTGAGAACTATTCTCATTATTAGTGCTATCATGATAACTCTTATCAAATACTAATAATATGTCGTTTTACATTTAGCCTTTAAATAATAATAGCAGTAACTCAGCATAGAAGATACTATAATACTTAATCTAGTGTATACCATTATTTAGAATCATGTGTAGCCATATTTCATCCATTTAACAAACTTATTTTGTAGTATCATGATAAAAACACTCTCCTCTTGGAATGCAAAATTCAAGGCTAAGATAAGGTGTTTCATCAAACCACTATAAACCAAGAAATTTAATCTTGTAGGATTATGAAATAAATACTCTTCGCATGGAATGCTAAACTCGAGGCAAAGACAAAGTATGTATTTCACACTACTATGAACCAATAATGGAGGCCGTGAGATGCAACCCTTGTATCTTTCTTACACTAGATGTTTTAAAATAAAGGTTTTTATCAACTGAAACACGCATAAACAAATTACACATACCCTTGCTCTTTATATATGTAAAAAACACTTTAAGAAAATTCTGGATCCCTAGTCCTTGATCGATTGAGAATGTACCTCGATCGATTGAGAAAAGTTCTGGCTGCTCGATTGAACCTTGACAGATACTTGATCGATTGAGAAAAAATTCTGCCAAGCTTGATCGATGATCGCAGATCCTCGATCGATTGAAAAAACTTCTATTAGCTCGATCGATTCTCGATTGATTGAGCGTCACAAATTTCAAATATTCTAGAATTTTTTAAAGACATTTTTTTTAATGTTTTCATGAACAAAACAACCATTATATGATACTAATGGACATAAATTGATATCAAAATTGAATTTCATTAATGCTATAGCCTTAAAGTTCAGTTTAACATACTTAAATTAAAAGTTAAACAACATCATAATATCAATATCAGTTTTTATCAAACAATAATTTCAACAACCATGCAGAAAATTAATTTCTAACAACATGAAACTATTGTTAATAATTCCGAAACTCAAAACATGTTTAACAGATATGAAATGAAGACTGCTTTAGTACCATTTCAAGGAAAATAACATGTTTGTATTGCATACAAAACATACGCAGTGGAAAAACAACAGATTTACTTCATTCATAAATGTTAACATGTACTATGTAAGTTTCAGAATTTGAGAACAATAGAGTGTACCTTAGAGTAGTGAATTTCAAAACCGAAGATCAGAAGCACTTGGGAACACTTTCAATTTTCACTCTAATTCCACTATCGTCCAAGATGTGTGGTCTCTCAATCAGTTTTCAAAGGAAGAATGTTAAAGTGTCTAACACTTCTTACATACATTTTCACAATAGTGTTCTTGTTGTTCACAACAAAAAATTTTGTGTGTTTCTCCCTTTGTATCTAACTGATTATCTAATTTGGCTGGCCTTTTGGGTCTTTCCAATTAGGCTTAAGTGTATAGCTTGAAGTGGGACTAAAAGGGACCAGTAAGACACTAGCTCCAATAGGCCTTGGACTTTTCTGTCAACTCTTGATAAGTCCAAAGTTACCATTAACTATATTTAATACCACTGTATAAATATAGTTGCACTTTAGGCCTTATTTATTAATTATATCCCAAAACTTTATTGTACATGTAACCCTTTCGTAAAATATTTGTAGTAATACAAAGTCATAAAAGTAGACTGCCACTTTGTAGATTACTACATCTTAATTTCTTGAGTACTCGGTTTAAACCTTTAAGTTATTCATCATATATTTATGAAATCCAATTCCATAAATATATACTTTAGTTGAAATTATATATTTATTCATCATATATTTTGTATCTCTATTAAAGGACTATAAATTCCATCTTGAGAATATATGTTTCATCAACACTAAATGTGGTTGCCCAACATACTGAGGTTTTGACCTTAACTTTAGATCTCACTCTTGATATATCAAAGCAATTTATACGTCATGACTATGTCCATTATTCTCTTAGGATTAAGAGTTCATGTAAATATAAGCTGTGAGTTTATTATTCATTTGATAATCGTTAGGAGAATCATAAATGTCACAGCTGTTCAGTTCATTATGTCTTAACTCTTAAAACATATCGACTAGAAATCTTCATTTCCATGATCAAGACAAATCATCTTAGTTAATATGTTATAGTCTTCGCAGATGAAATGCCTAATTTTATCACTGACTACGAACTACAATTCTGAGTTTACAAAGAACTTGTAATTTATATCTTCTTTGACTTTTCACATAAATCAGATACTATGCATCTCATGAACTATATGATAATGTCCTAATATTCATGTTACCATTATTTTTAGATAATAATTAAAACAACTTTATTAAACACAACATTAAGTCAAGCATAATAACATACATAACATCATACAATAGGATTTAATGACACTAATCGTAACAATCAGAGTGGGTTAGCTCTAGTGTTTAGATCTTTTGATCTAAGAGCTGATCTTTGACCCCTGTTGTCATGGATTCTTGGAAGATCTTTTTACTAACATGCTAACTATTAGGATTAGTGCCATTAAATCCTATTGTATGATGCAATGTATGTTATTATGTATTGTTGGAAAATTTAGACCCTCGTTGATAGAATTAACAAGTTTTAAACTCAAGTTGTTAATTAGATTTATTATGCATAAAACTTGTAAAAACAAACAAACATCAATGTCATGTCAAAACTAAGTGCAGCGGAAAAATAAATAAGACAAGATATGTCAACCCAAGAAAACCAATGAAACCAACCAGTTTCACAGTAAAAAACCTGGGGGGGAAACCTTCCCGAAATGCAAATCACTATAGTAAAGAGAAGTTTCAGATCTAGTACAAAACCTTTGTCCCTAGATTCTACAATCCCCTTAGATGAACTCATAGCAGAAACCTTCTACTGCTTCAAAACCTCTGAACTCTTCAATATATGAACGCCACCCTTTGATGCACGAATCCCAATACGTGACTAACCAATTACGCAGATCCCAGTACGTCAATCACCAACTAGTGAAGAAGATGTTGGTTGCAAAGTTCTTCACTTCATCAATAATGAAGATCAAGAAGCACTTGGTTACAAAACCCTAAGGCACAAAGACGTAGTAGCTTCTTTTAGAGAGAATAAGACTTCGGTCAACTTTTGCATATGTTCTCCTTATATTCTCTTGTGTGACGGTCTCTAAAATAAGCCTTATATATGCCTAGAATTGTGAGAAAAGAAACCCTACATAAATACAAAGGCCTGACCCAAAAATCAGATCTAAAAATTCTGATTTTCATAACCTCAATAGATACCTCGATAGATAGAAGGTGTCAAGTCTCATTAAATCTCGATAAATAGCTATCTGTCGAGAAACTGTCGAACAACTGTCCAAGAGGTGTCTAGCTTTAGTAAACACCTTTTCTTCACTTGTTTCTTGGTCTAATCTTCATGGCTTTAATACTAGATTTGAACAACATGTTTTTTGAAGTATTAAATACATCTTAGATCATTTCAAATACAAATAAAGTGCATTTTGTCAAAGGATTAGCCAACTACATAAAATATGTCCTTAACAATCTCCCCCTTTGGCAATCCGTGACAAAACCACAACAAACAAATGAACATATGAGAGAAGTCATAAATCACTCTACTCATACTCACTTGTTGAATACAATAAAATCTATCCTAACACAAACTCTCAAAAAACTTTACAAGAAAAGAGTTCATGGCATGGAAGACTTTGACAACCTGTATTTCTAAAACACTTTAAATAAAACTCATTAAGGCATCTTAGTGTGAGACAGAAATAATAGATTGCATATAAAATAAAGAAACATGTGTATAAAGAAAGAAAAGAAACAGCACATGTAAAGGTAGGTGAATAAAACATACATCAACATATATATATATATATATATATATATATATATATATATAATATATATATATATATCATTGATAAGCATCATGTATGTAAGAATGGTCACAAGACCTAGGTACAAGAAGAAGAAGCTATAAGTAGCTCCTACCTATAAGAACAAGGAGGTAAACACTCTCCCTAACTAGATGAAACACATCTCCACCTTACAAAGGAATGTATTTCTCCCCTTAACTTGTAGAATCTTAAAGAAAGAAACCACAAATTCTCCAATTTCTCTCTCTTTTTGTCACGATTGACAATGGGTACAAGAAGCTAGAAAGTTTCACTCGAGAAACATAAAGATGATAAAAAATTATCAAAGGGGTATAAAGAATCCATAAAAATGCATGAATGTAAAGCAACAAGATGCTATGGATGGCAAGATAAAAGAAACATACAAAACATGAAAAAAAAAAAAAAGCATGTAGAAGATTTCGATGGATCGAGAGGTGCCGAGAAGCTATCGAGCATACCTCGATGGATTGAACAACTATCGAGAAGCTTTCAAGAGGTCAGAGGGTTTCTCGATCAATCCAAAAGCTATCGAGAGGTGTCGAGATTGCGATAAGATGAAATTGAGAAGCTTGACAGGCGAGCCAAGTGTCGAGAGGTGTCAAGAAGGTGTCGAGATGGCTTAAAAATAGTTTTTCAAGAAGGGAAAAACATAGATATAAATGCAATCAAACATACAACTTAGCCAAAGATCCAATCAATATATTAACCTCTCAAAACATCTTTCAACCAATAAAGAGTTAAGCATTTAGCTCCCAAAAAAACACACACACACACACACACACACAACAAGTCTAATTAATTTTATATTTCAAAAATAAATTAAGACAGTTTAGTGAGCATACATCAACGCATGTAAACCTTGTGATGGCCAAATCACATTGTACTTGCACATGTATCAAAAGTAGCAAAGAATATTGCGTGTTGTGTGTGAAAAACATTACAAGATTGCATAAGTGTCTCAAAGTCATGACGATTTAAGATATGAGAAAATCACGTTAACTCACATACAATCATAACTGTTTAATAGGGATTATCATCTTTGAGGTACATCTTATAGCTCCCACATCTTCTAGAAAATATGCTTGCAATCATATCTAAAGCTTTTTTGTTTTTTTTGCTTTTATTTCTTTGCATACTTGTTAGGATTAGTGCCCTTAAATCCTATTGTATGATACTATGTATGATATTATGTATGACATTATGTATGACATGATGTATGACTTAATATTGTGATTGATAAAATTATTTTATTATTATCTAAAATAATGGTAACATGAATATGAGACATTATCATATAGTCCATGAGATGCATTGTATGTGATTTATGTGAAAAGTCACAGAAGATGTAAATCACAAGTTCTTTGTAAACTCAGAATTTATAGTTCGTAGTCGGTGATGAAATTGGGCATTTCATCTGCGAAGACTATAACGTGTCAACTACGATGATTTGTCTTGATCATGGAAGTGGAAACTTCTAGTTGATATGTTGATATGTTTTAAAAGTTAAAACATATTGAACTGGACCGCTGTGAGATTTATTATTCTTCTAACGACTGTCAAATGAATAATAAATCTCACGACTTCTATTTGCATGAAATCTTAATCCTGAGAGAATAATGGACCTGATCATGAAGTGTAGGTTGCTTTGATATATCAGGAGTGAGACCTGAAGTGACGGTCAAAACCTCAGTATGTTGGGCAGCCACATTTAGTGTTGATGGAACATATATTCTCAAGATGGAATTCATAGTCTCTTGATGGAGATATAAAATATTCCCTTGAGATAAGTTTAATGGGTTCAGTTATTCAGAGAGTTAGGCCTAACCACTTTAGTGAGAAATTGATAAAGTATATATTTATGAAATTGGATTTCATAAATATATAATGAATAACTTTAAAGAATTAAACCTGGTACTCAAGGATAAGATGTAGTAATTTACAAAGTGGCAGTCTACGTTTATAACTTTGTGTTACTACGAATATTTTATGAAGGGGTTACGTGTATAATAAAGTCTTGGGATATAATTTATTAATAAGGCCTAGAGTGCAATTATATTTATATAGTGATATTAAATATAATTAATGGTAACTTTGGACTTGTCAAGAGTTGACGGAAAAGCCCAAGGCCCATTGGAGCTAGTGTCTTATTGGTCCCTTTTGGTCCCACTCCAAGCCACACACTAAAGCCCAATTGGAAAGGCCCAATAGGCCAGCCCAATTAGATAATCAGTTAGTTATAAAGGGAGAAACAACCAGAATTTTTATAAGATGAGATTAGAAAAGAAAAAGGAACGGTGTGTGAGAGAGTGTGAGACACACTTTCATTCTCCCTTTGAAAAACTGATTGAGAGACCACACATCTTGGGCGTAAAATGGAATTGGAGTGAAGATTAAAAGTGTTCCCAAGTGCTTCTAATCTTTGTTTTGAATTTCTCCACACCAAGGTACGCTATTTTGTTCTTAAATTCTGAAATTTACATTGTGCACGTTATCAATCATGAATGAAATAGATCCTAGTTCGTCGCTTCCGCTGTGGGTTTTGCATGAGATGCAAAACCAGAATTATTCCTTCAATACTTTCATTTTATTAAGCAAACCATTCATGAGAATACAAAGGAGAGAAAAGAAATACCCAATTATGTCAAGCTTTTGACATTGTACTTTTGCTATGCCTAAGCATACAGATGTCATTGACATTGCACTTTTGCTATGCCAAAGCATACGGATATCATATCATGATTGATGGATAATAATGGTGAGATGGTTATTTATGCCTTTTTCTTAGGATTTTCTAGTCCTACCCGTCAAAAAGAGTGATACGAGTGTTAAGTACAAGAGATCACTTAACCTTACTCATCATAAACAAAGAGGCACAAAGCTCACTTGCTTAGTTGTGCATAAAGATGCTTATCTAAGCTACAAAAGATACAAAGTTTAGAAAACTCTGTTTCAATGGCCATTTTAAGGTTCATAAGAACCGATGTACACAAACACGCACTGTTTTTTTATTTTTCTGATTTTTTCCTTTTTATTTTGAAAACAAAGCATAATAAAAACTAAACAACCAACCAAAAACAGAGAAACAACATGAAAGTATGAAAGGAAGATGCAAATGGATGAAGGCATGATAGAAAAATGCAGATGCATGAAAGCATGATTTCAAAAGCAGAAAGGAAATCAAGCAAAGAGAGTCCTTCTATAGATAGAAAGAATTAAAACAGAGGACAAACAAAAAGACAATTAAGTCTTAGGATCCTTTCTTACTCACACAGCACGAGTCTTTGGTCGTGAAGATGGAAAGACACGTGTCCTAGTATGTTTACTAAAGGACATAGAAGAATTAAGATTCTCCTGAAATTGAGTTAAAGAGCTCAAGACTTTTAATAACTCTCCAAACAAAGCTGTAGGTCCTTGAGAGGAAACCTGTTACCTTTTGGACACTTGCTTCTGAGGATACAACTTAAAGCAATTAGGACGAATGTGTCTAAAAACACCACAATGGTGACAAACATGAGGTCTAACAAAGGATTTAGAATTAGCCAAAAAAGTTTTGGATTTCATACCTTTATTACCTTTCTCGGATTGAGGCACAATGACAATCCTTGATCTAGAAGCCATGGAAGAGGAGGGGCCGAAGGAGACAGCATATCCTAAGCCAGTCTTATCAGAACTAGGCTTTTGAGTACTCAAGACCTTTTCAAGCTTTGCACAAGACATCCTCTCTATTTGAGTTCTAGCTTAACTAAGCTCAACCTCAAGATTCTTGACTTTCTCTTCTAATGAGGTGTTCTCCATAATGAGAGTCTCAACTAACCTTGTAGTCTCATCCAGTTTGACTAACAAATCAGTTTTTTCAGTTTTTACCTCATTAAGCTCCTTTTTACAAAGATGAGAAGCCTTTTCAGATTTTATGAATTCAGTGCATAGCTTATCATAGGCTTCTTGAAGGGTCAACTTCTTGGGTACTTCTTCATCAGAAGAATCGTCACTGTCACTAGCACTCTCCACAATTACTTTATCGGTTAAGGCAACAAAGGCCAAAACATGCATACATTCATCCACATACTCATCAAAAGAGTCATTCTCAGTGTCACTCTAAGTAGCAACCAACCCTTTATCTTCTAACTTCTTGGCCTTTTCCCTCATAAGATAGTTTGGGTACTTTATCCTCATATGACCAAAACCCTTGCACTTATGGCATTGGATGATGGGCTTCTCATTCTTACCATTCCTAGAGGATTTAGATTTCCTTGGAGGTTTGCCTTTATCATTTTTCCTAAACTAAAGAAACTTGATAATCTCATCAGTTATGAAGGTTAGATCCTCATCCTTATCCTCATCATCATCTTCATCTTCAGTGTTCTCAATCTCTTCCTTTATACCCTTAAGAACCAAGTTTTTACTCTTTTCACCTTTTCCCATTGAGCCTAATCCCATCTTATAGGTTTGGAAGTTCCCTACAAGCTCAGTCAAAGGAATTTAATCAATGTCCTTTGCTTCTTCAATGGTGGTAATCTTGGCATGGAATCTTTCAGGTAAGGACCTAAGCATTTTCCTAACAATTTTAGATTTTACTATAGACTCTCCAAGGTTGATGGCAGAATTCATAATATCCTTGAGTTTAGTATAGAACTCATCAAAGGTCTCATCCTCCTCCATCCTTATTTCTTCAAAACTACTAGTGAGTCTTTGAAGCTTTACAGTCTTTACTGCCTGAGTACCTTCATAGGTGGTCTCAAGAATGGTCCATGCTTCCTTGGCAACTTTTATGGATGATATTTTCTTGAATTCCTCATTGGTCACTCCACAAAACAAAGCATTCAAGACCCTACTGTTGAAATTTGTCGCTGTGATTGTTGCATCATCCCAATCCACTGGTGCTTTCTTTGGCTTAATCCAGCCAACTTCAACAGCTTGCTATACCTGTTCACCTAAAGCATGCAAAACACTTTCATATGAACTTTCCAGTATGCATAATTAGTGCCATCAAATATATGAGGAATCGAAAGAGATTGTCCACGATCCATGACAATGGGGGTTAAGGATCACAGTCAGGAAATTAATCCAATCAGAGTGTACCTGCTCTAATACCACTTGTTGGAAAATTTAGACCCCGTTTGATAGAATTAACATGTTTTAAACCCAAGTTGTTAATTAGATTTATTATGCATAAAACTTGTTAAAACAAACAAAAATCGATATCATGTCAAAACTAAGTGCAGCGAAAAAATAAATAAGACAAGATATGATGACCGAGGAAAAACAATGAAACCAACCAGTTTCACAGTAAAAAACCTAGGGGGAAACCTTCCCGAAAAGCAATTCACTATAGTAAAGAGAAGTTTCAGATCTAGTACAAAACTTTTATCCCTAGATTCTACAAACCTCATAGATGAACTCACAACAGAAACCTTCTACCGCTTTAGAACCTTTGAACTCTTTAATATATGAATGTCACCCTTTGATGCACGAATCCCAATACATGACTAGCCAATTACACGGATCCTAGTACGTGACTTCAATCACCAACTAAAGAAGAAGATGTTAGTTGCAAAGTTCTTCACTTCATCAACAATGAAGATCAAGAAGCACTTGGTTACAAAACCCTAAGATACAAAGACGCAGTAGCTTCTTTTAGAGAGAATAACGCTTCGATCACCTTTTGCATATGTTCTCCTTGTATTCTCTTGTGTGACGGCCTCTAAAATAAGCTTTATATATGCCTAGAGTTGTAAGAAAAGAAACCCTACATAAATACAAAGGCCTGACCCAAAAATCAGATCTGAAAATTCTGATTTTCGTAATCTCGATAGATACCTCGATAGATAGTAGGTGTCAAGCCTCATTAAATCTTGATAGATAGCTATCTGTCGGGAAATTGTCGAGCAGCTATCCACAGATGTCCAGCAGGTGTCCAAGAGGTGTCCAGCTTTAGTAAACACCTTTTCTTCACTTGTTTCTTGGTCCAATCTTCATGGCTTTAATACTAGACTTGAACAACATGTTCTTTAAAGTATTAAACACATCCTAGATCATTCCAAATATAAGTAAAGTGCGTTTTGTCAAAGGATTAGCCAACTATATAAAATATTTCCTTAACATGTATGACATTATGTATGACTTAAGGTTGTGATTAATAAAGTTATTTTATTATAATTTAAAATAATGGTAACATGAATATTTAGACATTATCATATAGTCCATGAAATGCATAGTATGTGATTTAGTCATAGAAGATATAAGTCACAAGTTCTTTGTAAACTCAGAATTTTCGTTCGTAGTCGGTAATGAAATTGTGTGTTTCATCTGCGAAGACTATTATATATCAACTAAGATGATTTGTCTTGATCATGGAAGTGGAGACTTCTAGTTGATTTGTTGATATGTTTTAAGAGTTAAGACATATTGAACTAGACTACTGTAAGATTTATTATTCTCCTAATAATTGTCAAATGAATAATAAATTTCACGATTTCTATTTACATGAACTCTTAATCCTAAGAGAATAATGGACCTAATCATGAAGTATAGGTTACTTTAATATATCAGGAGTGAGATCTATCCTAACAGTCAAAATCTCAATATGTTAGGTAACCATATTTAGTGTTGATGGAATATATATTCTCAAGATGGGATTCATAGTCTTTTAACGAAGATATAAAATATTCCCTTGAGATAAGTTTAATGGGTTCAGTTATTTAGAACGTTAGGCCTAACCACTTTAGTAAGGAGTTATTAAAGTATATATTTATGGAATTGAATTTCATAAATAAAAATGAATAACTTTAAAGGATTAAATCGGATACTCAATGAATTAAGATGTAGTAATCTACAAAGTGGCAGTCTACATTCGTGACTTTGTATTACTACGAATATTTTATGAAGGGTTTGCATGTACAATAAAGTCTTGGGATATAATTTATAAATAAGACCTAGAGTGCAATTATATTTATATAGTGGTATTAAATATAATTAATGGTAATTTGGACTTGTCAAGAGTTGACAGAAAAGCCCAAGGCCCATTAGAGCTAGTGTCTTATTGGTCCCTTTTGGTCCCACTTCAAGCCACACACTTAAGCCCAATTGGAAATGCCCAAAAGGCCAACCCAATTAGATAATTAGTTAGATACAAACGGAGAAACTTACAAAAAATTTTGTAGGAATTTTTTGTAAGAGAACGCTATTGTGAAATGATGTGTGTGTGAAAGTGAGACACTTTAACATTCTCCCTTGAGAACTGATTGAGAGACCACACATCTTGGACGTTAGTGGAATTAGAGTGAAGATTGAAAGTATTCCCGAGAACTTCTAATCTTTGGTTTTGAATTTCATCGCTCCAAAGTACGCTCTCTTGTTCTTAAATTTTGAAAGTACAAAGTGCATGTTATCGTTTGTGAATGAACTAGATCCATTAAATTTCCTCTACATATGTTTTGTATGAGATACAAATCATATTTAATCCTACAATTGGTATCAGAGCAGTCTTCAATTTCCATCTTGTATAGCATGTTGTGTGAGCTTTGGAATCAAGAATGATAGTTTCATGATGTTAGAAAGTTATGCAATTGATTTTCTACTTAGTTGATTGAAACTATGGTTTGATAAAAAGTGATATTGATGTTATGATGTTTAAATTTGAATTTAAGTATGTTAAATTGAATTTTAAGGCTATAACATCAATGAAATTTAGTTTTTATATCAATCTTTGTCTATCATGTTCATATGATGGTTGTTTGTTCATGAAATACCGTTGAAAATGCTTCAGGAAAAATTCTGGAAATTCGAAGTTCGCGAGTTTTGATCGATCGAAAATTGCTTTTGATAGATCAAGTGAATTGGTGGCCATTCTGCTTGATTCGATTGATGTCCGATTGCTAGTCAATCTATCAAATTTAATTTTTCAACAGATCGAGAAGCGATCGAGGACCAATCGAGCAAGGTAGACAGTCAGGTTTGAATTTTTTAATTTTTTCGATCGATCGAGGGGCACATTTGATCAATGGAAAGAAGAAAATTTAGAATTTTTTCTAAGTGTTTTCAAGTTTTTAAAAGTGCAAGGCGTATATGCCTTGCTCCCTTTGGAGGGTGATTAATTCATGGTACTACAGGTTAAACTTCTTAATGATGGATAATATGTGTTTTTACATTAAGAACGACCACGCTACTGTGGAGTTACTTAATGACTCATATAGAATTCAGTCAATGATGTACACAAGACTTAGTTTAATGTTAACCTCCCTTCGGAGCTATGTCATTATTACTTAGAGGCTATAGGAAAAACAACATATTATTAGTGTTTGATAAGAGTTATCATGATAGCACTAATAATGAGGATAGTTCTCAATCAATCATAGTGTTTATAGTTTACTTGCTTTCAAGGAATTTTATCATGGGATTGGGTTGTCGTTGCATATATTATTTTATGGTTTTGTTAAGGTTCCATATTATATATTTAGATGCTAAATTGATAATGTCCAATTTACTTATTATATTCATGTTTATTGTTTTCAGATTTCGTCATGGCATCTTTTAGCTCACTTATTGCTATTCTTATTAAAAACAGACTAAATGGATCTAACTATGTTGACTGGAAAAGAAATTTAGACATCGTTTTGACTACTGAAGAGCACAAATATGTCCTTGCTTAACCATGTCCTAGCTTTCCTTCATTAGATGCTCCTTTTGAGGAAAAACAACGATATGATCGTTGGTAGAAATCTAATGAAATAGTCAAGTGCTATATCCTAGCATTTATCTCAAATGTTCTATAGCATCAAATGCAGGATGTAGAACTAGCTTCGAACATTATGCAAAGTCTGAAGGAGATGGTTGGTGAGCAAGGCCGTTCAGCAAGGCAATAAACCATGAGACAAATTTATAATACCAAAATGGTTGAAGGTAGTTTAGTGAGGGAGCATTTTCTTACAATGATCTCTAATCTGAATACATTGGAGGTTTTAGGTGTTGACATTGGTGGAGAATCCTAAGTAGATATGATACTCCAGTCACTACCGGAATCATTTAAGGAAAGACTTAATTATAACATGATCAAAAAGATTTATTCTTTGTCTGAATTAATGAATGAGTTAGTGGCGACAGAAGGCATTCTTTGTACTTCTAGTGTTGAAGCCAATATGGGTGAAGCTTCTACTTCTCAACCTAAGTTGAAAGGCAAGGGTAAGAAGAAGAAGAAGAAGAAGAAGAAGGATTTCATTAAGAAAGAGGGTAAGCAAATTGCCTTAGGGGGTGCCGACAAAGGAAAGAAGAACAAAAGAAAGTGTTTTCATTGTGGTAAGAAAGGACATCAGAAGAGATATTGTCGAAAATTTAAAGCTGCCAAGAACAAGGGTATGAAAAGTTCATTTCTTCTTGAAATATGTTTGGTACAGAATCCCACGGATTCCTGGTGTGTGGATTCAGGTTGTATTAATCATATCTACAATTCTTTGCAGGGGTTTTAGGAGACCAGAATGCTGAATGAAGGGAAATTGTTTCTTACTTTGGCTGATGGGAGCGGGATTTTGGTTGCAGCTGTTGGTGTTGTTAATTTATGCTTTGAGTCTAGGGTTTTAATATTGGAAGGCTGTCTATTTGTACCTAATGTTCGTAGGAATTTAATTTCTGTAACTTATTTAGGTAAACATGAGTATTGTGTTATCCTAAAGGACAATGTAGTAATAAAGAAGGATAAAATGTTTATCTGTTCTAGGAATATTGTGGATGATCTTTAAATTTTAACTCCTAATAAGTATGAATTACATAATTCTGAATTAGATAGTAGCTCTCATGTAAAACCATTAAAGAGAAAGTTTCCTTCTACAAATGATGCATATCTTTGGCACTTGTGTTTGGGTCATATTAATTCAAATAGGATTCAAAAACTAATCAAAGATGGACTTTTATAGCCCATGGACTTTGATGAACTTCCTATTTACGAATCTTGTTTGGAAGGTAAAATGACCAAACGACCTTTTAATGCAAAAGGTAGAAGAGTCTAAGAGTTGCTTAAATTAGTTCATATAGATGTATGTGGTCCTATGTGAACCAAAGCAAAAGGAGGTTATGAGTACTTCATCACATTCACTGATGATTATTCAAGATATGGTTGTGTACCTAATGAGACGGAAGTCGGAAGCCTTTGAAAAGCTCAAAGAGTTTAGGGCTAAAGTTGAGAATCAATTAGGTAAATGCATAAAGGTCATTCGATCTGATCGAGGTGGCGAATACCTTTTTGGGGATTTCAAGGATTATCTAATTCAAAATAGGATAGTATCCCAATTGGCTGCACCTGGAACTCCTTAACAAAATGGTATAGCGGAGAGAAGGAATAGGACTCTTTTGGAAATGGTTAGGTCCATGATAAGTTACTCAACTTTACCAATTTCTTTTTGGGAGTATGCCTTAGATATAGCAATACATCTTTTGAATTTAGTTCCATCAAAATCTGTTCCCAAAACACCCATGGAATTATGTAGTGGGCGTAAGCCTAATATGAGATAAAGGAAAAATTCTGGTTTTCTATCTCATTCAAAACACATAGCGGAAGCAACAAACAAGGATCTATTTCATTCATGATTGATAACGTGCACAATGTAAATTTCAGAATTTAAGAACAAGATAGCGTACCTTGGTGTGGAGAAATTCAAAACAAAGATTAGAAGTACTTGGGAACACTTTTAATCTTCACTCCAATTCCACTTTACACCCAAGATGTGTGGTCTCTCAATCAGTTTTCAAGGGAGAATGAAAGTGTGTCTCACACTCTCTTACACATCGTTTCTTATTTCTCTTTTTACTCTTATAAAAATTCTGTATGTTTCTCCCTTTATAACTAACTGATTATCTAATTGGGCTGGCCTATTGGGCTTTTCCAATTGGGCTTTAGTGTGTGGCTTGGAGTGGGACCAAAAGGGACCAATAAGACACTAGCTCTAATAGGCCTTGGGCTTTTCCGTCAACTCTTGATAAGTCCAAAGTTACCGTTAATTATATTTAATACCACTATATAAATATAATTGCACTCTATGCCTTATTAATAAATTATATCCCAAGACTTTATTATACACGTAGTCCCTTCATAAAATATTCGTAGTAACACAAGGTCATAAATGTAGACTGTCACTTTGTAAATTACTACATCTTATCCTTGAGTACCCGGTTTAATCCTTTAAAGTTATTCATTATATATTTATGAAACCCAATTTTATAAATATATACTTTAGTAATTTCTTACTAAAGTGGTTAGGCCTAACTCTCTGAATAACTGAACCCATTAAACTTATCTCAATGGAATATTTTATATCTCCATCAAGAGATTATGAATTCCATTTTGAGAATATATGTTCCATCAACACTAAATGTGGCTGCCCAACATACTGAGATTTTGACCGTCACTTTAGATCTCGCTCCTGATACATCAAAGTAACCTACATCTTATGATCAGGTCCATTATTCTCTTAGGATTAAGAGTTCATGCAAATAGAAGTCGTGAGATTTATTATTCATTTGACAATCGTTAGAATAATAATAAATCTCACAGTGGTCCTGTTCAATATGTTTTAACTCTTAAAACATATCAACATGTCAAATAAAAGTTTCCACTTCCATGATCAAGACAAATCATCTTAGTTGACACGTTATAGTCTTCACAGATGAAATGCTCAATTTCATCACCGACTACAAACTATAAATTCTGAGTTTACAAAGAACTTGTGATTTACATCTTCTGTGACTTTTCACATAAATCACATACAATGCATCTCATGGACTATATGATAATGTCCCATATTCATGTTACCATTATTTTAGATAATAATAAAATAACTTTATCAATCACAATATTAAGTCATACATCATGTCATACATAATATCATACATAACATCATACAATAGGATTTAAGGGCACTAATCCTAACATGAGATATCTCCAAATTTGAGGTTGTCCAGCACATGTGTTAAAAGGGAAGCCAGATAAATTGGAACTAAAATTAGAAGTGTGTTTGCTTGTGGGTTATCCAAAAGAAACTAGGGGTTATTTAGTCTATAATTATAAGGATAACAAAGTTCTTGTTAGTACAAATGCTAAATTTTTGGAAAATGACTATATGAATAATTTTACTCCTAGAAGTAGAGTTGTATTGGTAGAAATGAATGAATCTATAAATAAACAACCATTGGATGAAACTAGGGATAATGTGGCTGTATTAGATACACCACTAGACATTACTCATGAGATGCCTAATACACAGGTGCCTCGTCGTAGTGGGAGAATTGTTCGGCCTCCTATAAGATTCATAGGTTTGGGAGAAACTTATGAAACTATCTTAGAAGAGGTTGAATCAGATCCTTACATTTACGATGAAGCAATGAATGATATAGATGCACATCATTGGGTTCAAGCTATGAAATCAGAATTAGATTCCATGTATTCCAATCAACTTTGAGATCTTGTAGAGATGCCTAATGGAATTAAACTTGTTGGTTACAAATGGGTTTACAATAGGAAGATAGGGATAGATGGAAAGGTTGAAACATTTAAAGTAAGGCTAGTAGCGAAAGGGTATACACAAAAGGAAGGTATTGATTATGAAGAAACCTTTTCACCAGTAATAATGCTTAATCTATCAGAATTCTCTTATCCATTGCTGCTCATTACGATTATGAGATTTGACAAATGGATGTCAAGACCACATTTTTTAATGGCAATCTTGAAGAAGAAATCTACATGTTGCAACCAGAAGGTTTCATAGCAAAGAACCAAGAGCATATGGTTTGCAAGTTGAAAAGGTCTATTTATGGACTTAAGCAAGCATCTAGGTCATGGAACATCAAATTTGATCAAGCAATCAAATTATTTGGTTTTGAACAAAATCTTGATGAACCATGTGTGTACAAAAGACATCAAGACAAAGTAGTAATGTTCCTAGTGCTTTATGTAGATGATATTCTACTGATTGGAAATGATGTAGGGGTAATGTCATCGGTTAAAGTTTGGTTGTCGAGCCAATTTGATATGAAGGACTTGGACAAAACTAACTATATTCTAGGGATCAAAATTCGGCGAGATTGAAAGAATAAGATGTTAGTCTTGTCACAAGCTAGATATATAGATAAGGTTCTAGAATGGTTTAGCATGAAAAACTACAAGGAAGGATTACTTCCTTTTAGACATGAAATTCCTCTGTCTGATGACTAAAGGCCTAAGACTCAAGAGGAAGAAAATATGATAAGACAAGTTCTTTATACTTCTGCCGTAGGAAGTCTCATGTATGCCATGCTTTGTACTAGAGCGGATATTTGTTATTCAGTTGGCATGGTCAGCCAATATCAATTAAATCCAGGACCTAAACATTGGCAAGCTGTAAAGCATATTCTCAAGTATCTTAGGAGAATGAGAGATCATATGCTTGTTACCGATGTAAGGATTTGATTCCCATTGGCTATACAGATTCAGATTTTCAGTCAGATCTAGATTTCAAATCTACGTCGGGTTGTGTTTTCACCTTGGGAGGTGGAGCCATAAGTTGGAGGAGTGTTAAGCAATCTTATATTGCTGACTCCACCATAGAAGCCGAATATGTTGCTGCTTGTGAGGCAGCAAAGGAGGCTGTTTGGCTCAAGAAATTCCTTTCTAATCTTGGTGTTATGAGAATTGAGCAAGTTCCTATTACATTGTTTTGTGACAATAGTGGAGCGGTTGCACAATCCAAGGATCCAAGAAATTATAAGAAAGGAAAACATATTGAGAGGAAGTACCACATCATTTGAGACATTGTTACTCGAGGAGATGTGGTTGTAGCAAAAATTGATGTTACAAAGAATCTAACAGATCCCTTTACCAAAGCTTTGCCCCAAAGGATTTTCGAGTCACATTTGGAGAAGATGGGAGTTAGCTTAGTGCATAATAGTCTTTAGGGCAAGTGGGGGATTGTTAGGATTAGTGCCATTAAATTCTATTGTATGATGTTATGTATATTATTATGTATGACATTATGTATGACTTAATGTTAGGATTAATAAAGTTGTTTTATTATAATATAAAATAATGGTAACATGAATATTCAGACATTATCATATAATCTATGAGATGCATAGTATGTAATTTAGTCACAGAAGATATAAGTCACAAGTTCTTTGTAAAATTAGAATTTTAGTTCGTAGTCGGTGATGAAATTGAACTCTTCATTTGCGAAGACTATAACATATCAACTAAGATTATTTGTCTTGATCATGAAAATGGAGATTTCTAGTTGATGTGTTGATATGTTTTAAGAGTTATGACATATTTAACTGGACCGTTATGAGATATATTGTTCTCCTAATGACTGTCAAATGAATAATAAATCTCATGACTTCTATTTACATGAACTTTAATCTTGAGAGGATAATGGACCTGATCATTAAGTGTAGGTTGCTTTGATATATCAAAAGTGAGATCTATCCTAATGGTCAAAACCTTAGTATGTTGGGTAGTCACATTTAGTGTTGATGAAACATATATTTTCAAGATGGAATTCATAGTCTCTTAACGGAGATATAAAATATTACCTTGAGATAAGTTTAATGGGTTCAGTTATTCAGAGAGTTAGGCCTAACCACTTTAGTAAGAATTTACTAAAGCATATATTTAAGGAATTGGATTTCATAAATATATAATGAATAACTTTAAAGGATTAAACCGAGTACTCAAGGAATTATGATGTAGTAATCTACAAAGTAGCAGTCTACATTCATGACTTTGTATTGCTACGAATATTTTATGAAGGGGTTGCATGTACAATAAAGTTTTGGGATATAACTTATAAATAAGACCTAGAGTGCAATTATATTTATATAGTGGTATTAAATATAATTAATGGTAACTTTGAACTTGTCAAGAGTTAACAGAAAAGCCCAAGGCCCATTGGAGCTAGTGTCTTATTGGTCCCTTTTGATTCCATTTTAGTCTAATTGGAAAGGCCCAAAGGGAGAAACATACAGAATTTTCTATAGGAATTTTTTGTAAGAGAACATTATTTTTAAATGGTGTGTATGTGAGAGAGAGTGAGACACTCTAACATTCTCCCTTGAGAACTGATTGAGAGACCACACATCTTGGGCATTAGTGGAATTGGAGTGAAAATTGAAAGTGTTCCTGAGAACTTCTAATCTTTGGTTTTGAATTTCATCGCTCCAAGGTACGCTATCTTGTTCTTGAATTCTGAAACTTACATAGTGCATGTTATCGATTGTGAATGAAGTAGATTCGTTAAATTTTCGTTGCGTATGTTTTGTATGAGATACAAACCATGTTTAATATTGCACCAACTTGTCTACTTGTTGTTTTTGTCTCTTGTTGATTGGGTTAAATCTTTCCTTAAGCATCTTGGTATAATTACATGTGATGATAATTATTTATGTTATATTGCTTTAACTACCTTAAAGGCACGTGATTCTTGTCTTTGGTATTTGGATAGTAGTTGTTCTAGGCATATGACGGGAAATAAAGCTTTATTCAAGACACTTTTTAAAGGAA
This sequence comes from Castanea mollissima, assembly GCA_014183005.1. Lineage (NCBI taxonomy): Eukaryota > Viridiplantae > Streptophyta > Magnoliopsida > Fagales > Fagaceae > Castanea > Castanea mollissima. The sequence goes on along the minus strand of JACAVU010000002.1, from coordinate 42,723,543 downwards.
AGATTGGGACAGTCACATTTGGAGATCGAAACAAATCTGTAATCAGAGGCATTGGAACTGTGGACATTCTAGGGTTGTCGGTTTTTGAAGATGTCTGGTATATTGATGGGTTGAAGGTTAACTTACTCAACATCGGTCAGATTTGTTACAATGGACTGAATGTTCTCTTCACCAAGTATGAATGTGAGATACTTGATGGAGGAGGTCACTGTATGTGTATTGGTGTGAGGACAGCTGACAACTGTTATGGTATAACATCAAGAATAAGCAACAAGTGTTTCAATGCAAAGATCAATCAAGTTGACTTATGGCATCAACGTTTGGGACATGTAAGTCACAAACAATTAGAGAAGATTTCCAAGTGTGATGTTGTTATTGGTTTGCCCAAGTTTGAGAAGATAAAAAACTGCATTTGTGGCCATGTCAGATGGGTAAACAAATGAAGTCCAAGCATTCATCTGTAACTGAAGTTCAAACTTCCAAACCTCTTGAGTTGTTGCACATTGATCTCATGAGTCGTGCCAGAGTTTAGTGTTTAGGTGGAAAGAAGAATGTTCTAGTTGTTGTGGATGATTTTACTAGATACACTTGGGTTGTACTTTTGAAAGATAAAGCCAAGGCTCTTGAAAAGATGATACATTTGTGCAAGAAATTGCAAGTTGAGAAAGGTATTGTGATACCAGAATCAGAAGTGATCATGAAAGAGAATTTGAGAACACAAAGTTGGCTACCTTCTACAATGATCAAGGCACACATTAAGAGTTCTTTTCACCCAAGACACCATAACATAATGGAATAGTGGAACGAAAGAATAGGGTTGTTCAAGAGGTGGCACATGTCATGCTACACAATAAGAAGATGCTTAAATCCTTCTAGGAGAAGCAGTTAACACTGCTTGTCATACACTCAATCGGGTGTATTTCAGACCTGATTCCAAGCAAACTCCCTATTAACTCTGGATAGGGAAGAAGCTTGTTGTTAAATACTTCCGGATATTTTGGCAATGACTATTACATTCTACGTGATAGAGAAACCTAGAAAAGTTTGATGCAAAGAGTGACAAGGGATGCTTTCTGGGATACTCTTCCACTAGAAGAGCACATAGAGTGTACAATTTGAGAACCAAAACAATCATGGAATCTTCCAATGTTGTGAGCAATGATGAATTAAGCTCAGATAGTCATTTAGAAAACACTTCTCCTATTCAAGAAAAGATTATGAAAGTTGATGATTCACTACCTGATGATTATGTGGGCAAGCATAGTAAGGAAAAGCTACTATTTTTGAATGATATAGTTTCAATACCATCAAGTTCAGAACCATCCACACCGATTCATGACATTCAACAAGAACAAAGTGAGCTTAGTCCTCTACTAGAACAGAAAAGTGCCTCCACATCTCTGGTTAAAGGTCCATCTTCTAGAGTTAAGTTGAATCATTCGGCCACAAATATATTGGGTAGTTTGAATGATAACATGAGATTGAGATTCAAGGCCTTGAATGTGATTACTCACTTATACTATCTGTCCCAATTTAAATCGAAAAAGGTGGATAAAGCACTTCAAGATGCTGATTGGGTTAATTCAATGCATGAAGAACTTTATTAATTTGTTCAAAATGATGTGTGTGAATTAGTTCCTAGACCAAAGGGAATCAATGTGATTGGAACTAAGTGAATATTTAAGAACAAGTCAGATGAACATGGTATTGTTATAAGAAATAAATCAAGACTTGTTGCTTAGGGTTATACACAAGTAGAAGAGATTGATTTTGATGAGACTTTTGCACCAATAGCAAGACTAGAATCCATTAGGATACTTTTGGTCATAGCAAGTCATCTGAATTTCAAGCTATATCAAATGGATGTTAAGAGTGCTTTCTTGAATGGCATGTTGCAAGAAGAGGTATATGTTGAACAATCGAAGGGTTTTGTTGATCCTCACAGATCGGATGATGTCTACAAGTTGAAGAGAGCCCTCTATGGTTTGAAACAAGCTCCAAGGGCTTGGTATGATAGGCTAACTGCATATCTCACTAAGCATGGCTTCAAAAGAGGATTTGCAGATACTATTCTCTTTATACGAAAGGATAAGAATTACTTTGTAGTAGTTCAAATTCATGTTGATGATATTATTTTTGGTGCTACTAATGACTCTCTTGCTCAATCTTTTGCAGATGAAATGAAGGCAATGATCGAAATGAGTATGTTTGGTGAACTAACTTATTTCTTAGGATTGCAGGTGAAACAAACGGATTCTGAAATTTACATCAACCAAGCAAAATATGCAAGAAATCTAGTCAAGAGATTTGGACTTGACAAGGCTGCACATGCTAGAACACCAATGGCTACAAATGCAAAATTAATCAATGATCCATCAGGTGAGTTTGTTGATGTTACATTATACAAAAGCATGATTGGTTGGCTTTTGTATTTAACTGCTAGTTGGCCTAATATTGCTTTTAGTGTTGGTGTTTGTTCTAGATTTCAATCTAATCCTAAGGTTTCACATTTGAATGCTGTTAAAAGAATCATTAAATATGTTGGTGGAACTTGTGATTATGGATTGTTTTATAGTAAAGAGTCAAACTGGATTCTCTGATTCTAATTGGGCTGGTAATGTCGATGATAGAAAAAGTACCACTGGTGGGTGTTTTAATGTAGGTGCCAACATTGTTGCTTGGATGAGTAAGAAGCAAAATTCTGTATCTTTGTCTATTGCAGACGCAGAATATATTGCTGCTGGAAGTTGTTGTTCATAGCTTCTTTGAATGAAAAAGCTTTTGAGTGATTATGGGATATCACAAGACACCATGGTTGTTTACTATGATAATTTTAGTGCTATCAATATCTCTAAGAATCCTGCTCAACACTCTAAGACTAAGCACATAGAGATTAGATATCACTTTATTAGGGATTTGGTTGAAAGAAAGATTGTTGCTCTTGATTATATCCCTACAAAATGTCAGAATGCTAACATTATCATCAAACCACTTAATATAAGTAAGTTTGAGACACTTCGTCAAGTAATTAGTGTGATTCTGTGTCCCTAGTCATCCTTGGCTTTCTTGGTCCATGTGCTTCATCGCTTTTCTCTTTGTGGCAATTCTCCTTTGTTGTTTTTGTTTTCTTTGTCTTGATAGGATTTGCATTGCATAACATTCATGCATTTCATTCTAGGTTCTTTTTGTTATTTCTTTTCAAAAATAAAAATAAAAAAAAGGGAAGGAAAAGGGAAACGAAGTGTGTTTTGCATTATTTTTCTTGGATTATAAATCAAGGTTGGCCAATTTATTTTTACATAACATGTTTTATGTACCTTGTTTAGCTTGGATGAACTTATTTTATTGCACTTTACTAGTTTCAGCTTTATAGTGCTTGTTGTGTGGGAAGATGTTTATAGTTTTTGATCACTTGATCTTGATCTTGATCTTGTAGTCACATGTCTTTGATTGTCGGACTTGATCTTAATGAGAAAGGCATAAATAACCATCTCACCACTGTTTACTAGCCAATCATAAACACCTTAGTGCATATTGTAGGATTATGTGCTTGAGAAAGTGTAGCACATGCATAAAAAGAACATAAGGTGTAGCCTCAGTTTAAATGATAAAATTGGTGTGTACATTGTTGAACCACAATTAAATCAATCAAATAAAATTGGTGTGTACATTATGAGGCAACTCAAGAAACTTACATGATTGCAAGCTTTTATTTTAGGAGATGTGAGAGTTATATGATGTAACTCTTTAAGGGATAGTATCTTTTAAGTGTATATGATGAATTTTGTAGAAATTGTGTTTAGGTATTATTCACATATCACCACACGTGTATCTCAAGTTTTTACTAGTTGCACACACTACACAAGTTACTCTTTGCTATAATTTGTACATGTTATTGTGTGTGATTTTGGTTTGGCCAACCAAATTTGAGAATTTCTTGAGTTTTATGCAAAATTTTTTGAAGTTTGAAAAATATAAGGTGAGTTGATTGAAAATCTTGATTTTTTGAAAACTGGGTTCAAACAAGTGTTTTTTAAAAGCATTTCATATTATACTCATTTATTTTATTCATTATTTAATATGCTTTGAGGAGTTTCTACATAAAAATGCTTTGTTTTTCAAAGAATTGGTTTTTCCAGAATTTCGATCAATCGAACCTGTTTCTCGACCGATTGAAATTGCAATTAAAATTTTGGTTTAGTTCTGTGTGTTTCGATCGATGCTCAATTGATGTTTGATCAATTGAAGGCATTTTTGATCGATCAAATCTATTTTTCGATCAATCAAAAATCGTATAGAGAGTTTTTTTAAAAACTAAGTTTTCACGTGTTCTTTCACTATTTCAAAATTTTCAAAACTCTTTCTCTCTCTATTCGATCGGTCTAAGGGTCAAAGCAAGATTTTTGTCGTTTTCCCTCAAATTTCTTCAAAGGTTTTTGTCATCTAAGGCCGGTAAGACCTTTATACCCTTCCTTTTTCTTTTATTTTCATGTTTCGTGCATTTTTGTCATGCATTTTGGGCATATTTTGTGTTAGGATTAGTGCCCTTAAATCCTATTGTATGATGCTATGTATGATATTATGTATGACATTACATAAGACATGATGTATGACTTAATATTGTGATTGATAAAGTTATTTTATTATTATCTAAAATAATGGTAACATGAATATGGGACATTATCATATAATTCATGAGATGCATTGTATGTGATTTATGTGAAAAGTCACAGAAGATGTAAATCACAAGTTTTTTGTAAACTCAGAATTTATAGTTCGTAGTCGGTGATGAAATTGGGCATTTCATCTGCGAAGACTATAACGTGTCAACTACGATGATTTGTCTTAATCACGGAAGTGGAGACTTCTAGTTGATATGTTGATATGTTTTAAGAGTTATAACATATTGAACAGGACCGCTGTGAGATTTATTGTTCTTCTAATGACTGTCAAATGAATAATAAATCTCACGACTTCTATTTGCATGAACTCTTAATCCTGAGAGAATAATGGACCTGATCATGAAGTGTAGGTTGCTTTGATATATCAAGAGTGAGATCTGAAGTGACGGTCAAAATCTCAGTATGTTGGGCAACCACATTTAGTGTTGATGGAATATATATTCTCAAGATGGAATTCATAGTCTCTTGATGGAGATATAAAATATTCTCTTAAGATAAGTTTAATGGTTTCAGTTGTTTAGAGAGTTAGGCCTAACCACTTTAGTAAGAAATTACTAAAGTATATATTTATGAAATTGGATTTCATAAATATATAATGAATAACTTTAAAGAATTAAACTGGGTACTCAAGGATAAGATGTAGTAATTTACAAATTGGTAGTCTACATTTATGACTATTTGTTACTACGAATATTTTATGAAGGGGTTACGTGTATAATAAAGTCTTGGGATATAATTTATTAATAAGAGCTAGAGTGCAATTATATTTATATAGTGGTATTAAATATAATTAATGGTAACTTTGGACTTGTCAAGAGTTGACAGAAAAGCCCAAGGCCCATTAGAGCTAGTGTCTTATTGGTCCCACTCCAAGCTACACACTAAAGCCCAATTCGAAAGGCCCAATAGGCCAGCCCAATTAGATAATCAGTTAGTTATAAAAGGAGAAACATACAGAATTTTTATTAGAAGAGATTAGAAAAGAAAAAGAAACGGTGTCTGAGAGAGTGTGAGACACATTTTCATTCTCCCTTGAAAACTGATTGAGAGACCACACATCTTGGGCGTAAAGTGGAATTGGAGTGAAGATTACAAGTGTTCCCAAGTGCTTCTAATCTTTGTTTTGAATTTTCCACACCAAGGTACGCTATCTTGTTTTTAAATTCTAGAATTTACATTGTGCACGTTATCAATCATGAATGAAATAGATCCTTGTTCGTTGCTTCCACTATGTGTTTTGTATGAGATACAAAACCAGATTTTTTCCTTCAATTGGTATCAGAGCCAGGTTTTCATATCATGATTGTATAACGTGTGATTGAATTTTAGAATTTAAGAAAACCGTTATCTTTGTGTTTTTTAAATTTCTGCATAAAGATATTGTTCCATAAATCTTGTGTGCATTGATCAATATATGCGATATATTGTTTTGCATGATTCCAAGAGTGCATGGATTGGATATTATTGGCAGTTGGGAGTAGTTATTGAATTCATTCAATAACCATCATTGGAAATCTTGGTTTGTATTATATATATGTGCCGTGTCTTTTATGGCCAAAGATATATAAGCAGTAGAGTGATCTTGATTCACGCATAGGGCAGTTATTGAAATGCCATTCCATAACTACATTAAGCATATATATATATATTATATATATATATATATATATATATGTACGGATTGAAGAAAAGTTCTAAAAATACACATGATAAGTCAAAAGCTTGAATCCGTATAAATGCATCAAGAAGTGTTATATTAAATAAATGCATGGATTGGACTTTTATTCATGGCTTGGACTTTTATGGCATGACTTGGATTTTTAATTGCACGGATTGACTTCAATTGCATGTCTTTGGAAGTAATTTGCATGAGACAAAGCCTACTTCATGAATTGTCTTGGAGTACAATTCCTTGATGGCCCACCATGACATATAATAAGACAATTCAATGGCATATATAATATATATATATATATATATATATATATATATATATACAATGTAATAATTATATTATATATATTAATTTGTATATTATATTATATATAATATAATATGAATTTTTATATATAATAAATCCATGAGAAAACAAAAGCATTTGAAGACTGAACATTCTAATAGGCTAATAGCTTGAATGTGGTTGTAATTTTTAATCTAAAAGGTGGAAGTTTATTCGTCTGTTAAGCCAAATGTACAGTTTGTTAGACTGTTAAATTTTCTTTTCGCACATCTTTGGTTCTCATAAATAAAGAACAGAGCAATGCATTTCCTTCTCTAAGTTTATACAATCAATTGCAAATAGCTAAAGTTTTCTCTCATACCAATTAGTATTTTCCTATTGTGTGGTTAATTTCTAATAAAATACCTTTATGTTTAATATTCTTGAATGAGAATTTTTACCTGAGACATAAATCCAATCCCTATGCCAGTGATAATTCTGCCAATAAAGAGAATCCAGAGAACTTTCGTTGAAGAGCTTAGTGAAGATCCCAAGAGTAGCAAACTGAACCCCAACAGCAGAGGCCATTTTCTTCCTAGCTTTTTACAGAGGAAGACAGATGCTAAGGCTGCAACAGCAGCAGACCCGAAGAGTAATGAGAGGTAAGCTTCTATAATATTGTCATAATAGACACAGAAGTTATCCTCCCTGGTCTTCATCTTTTTATAGTTGAGCTTATGGAAGAACAATTTAAAGAAGCTATCCATATTCACGACATCACCTGAAACCAAAATAACATAGTTTAAAACCATGGTAAAATTTCAAATTTAGGTTTCTTTTCCTTAATGTAAAACACATTTTGTAGTAGAAAAAACAAATCTACATTTTGCTATATTTGGTTTTAAAAAAAATGCAAATGAGAAAATTCTATGCAACAAACAACCCACATATGAAAGTTTCATGAAATTGTTATCACACTTACCCGTCTTATCAAGACAAAAGCATAAAGTAGTAGTCCATTAAGTATTTGAAAGAGTCCCCAACGCATAAAAAAATTGATTCAATCTTTTAGGCTATCTATTAACAATAGAGGGGCTGATCATAGTCTATAGATACCAGATTAGATGGTTCCAACTAAATTAATCACAACCTCCATCTCCATACAGTAATTGATTTCAAACAGGATCAAACCCGATGCAATTCAATCCTTCTTCTTGGCAATGATTCACAAAAAATAAAAACCACGCTAGACCGAAGCCCATTGCTATAGGGACTACTTGTATAAGGGAATGACTGAGGTAATTACAAATAGATTGAAAGACACAGTGGCTCTTTAAAAAGGATGCACTCCCAGTCTCACTTGTATAAGAAGAGACATTGATAATTAACCCAAAGAGGCTAACTACTCAGCTGAATGATTAGGTGAGCCAGCCATGATCACTAAACTTTGCCAAATGGGGCATTTAATAATGTTAATCGAAATTTTCTATATGCTCTATAGAATGTTGAGGGGTTTACAATTCTACATGCAGTGGGCCCTATGCTTCTAGAAAGCAAGAAATTCCTCAAGAATACACCCACCAAAGGGCTAATCTTGCAAATCTTAGCTTCTTAGAGCCATGAAACCTTCTAGGATGGTGAAGAAGTGTTTTAGACTTTGCTGTACAGCATGAAAAGTTCTTTGAGCTAGGCTCCCACAAGTCTTCCTCCCAAGTAAAACAAAAAACATGGAATCATTCTGTAAGGTGACACCAAGCCAGTAAGTGCTTAACATTACCTTTATCCTTACTTTTATAAGAATGAAATAGATAAAATAGTCAAACATTTGTTGGAGGGAGCCATAAGGCCAAGCCAAAGTCCATTCTCACCACTCACCTTATTGGTGAGGAAGGCCGGCAGAAGTTGGCATGTGCATTGACTACTTAGCATTGAACAAGGAAATGGTGAAGGAAAACTGGACCAGTTCTGAATTCTGACAGTGAATTACGTAACAACTTCACATGGAAGAGAACATGTTGAAGATGGTGTTTCGAACACATGAAGAGCACAACAAATTTTCAGTTGTACCCTTTGGCCTAATGAACCATATCTTTAGACCTTCCTTTTGAAGGTTCTCATTGTTTGTTTCAGCATTAATGTTTTTTTTTTGGAAAATGTCATTTTCCAAAAAATATTTTTTGCAAAACTATCTTATTTTTTGGTGTTTGGTGACGAGCTTGAGAACATTTTTTGGTGTTTGGTATGCACAAATTTTTTATAAAATTTCTTTTATAATTCAAAACATATATACACATGTATATTGTGTAAACCCAACTAATGTAATTAATAGATACAAGAACACCGATTATCTAATAGAATTTGGAAGAAATGAATGAAAAAAATTCACCATTGACAGCAATATAATGAAAGAATTAACATTTGGTGGAACCTTTTGAAACCATTGGAAACAGCCAAATCTATAATCTTTAAAATTAAACAACTATAATAGTGTGATGCAAAATTGTAATAGACTTTGTAATACTCCCAATGTAGGCACAACCCAAGCAAGCAAGAGAAAGTCCTAGACAAACATGACTCATGCCATAATGAATGGGTACCTTAAGATAATAGTAAAGACACCAGTTTCTTCATGGAGTTAACAAAAATAACCATACATAACATAAGAAAAATGGAAGGCGAACCAGAAATTTTCATAGCCAAGAATAAAACATCTGACATACCAACTATACGGTAAGCCCCATGAGACCCCAAATAGAGGAAAACAGAGGATCCACAAACCCCTAGGGTGATCACACATGCTAGAGTTTCCTAAATTATTTTTTATCTAAAGTATAATTGTATTCTCAACAGTTTCACAAATTATGGCCCTTTCTTTCAGCAATGCTTCTAGCTTCTTCTTTCTTCTGACTTCACAGTTTTGGCTTTATAGGCTTTTAGGTTTAGGTTCTGGCTTCTTATTTTTAGCTCCTGCCCAAGACAACTTCTAGAACAGTAGGAAAATTGTGGCTGAAGTTTAACTTGTAGAGGAGAAATGTAGAGAATTCTAGAGAGTGAAAGCAAGAGAGAAATTTATGGAATGACAGTGGAATTTCTAGAGACAAGGGAGGCAGTGTTGGTGTGCCGCAAGAGAGAGAACCTGTTGTTGTACTGCAGACTAGGACTAAATCTTTGAGGTCATTTTAGAAGTTTTGGTCTAGTAATTAGGTTCCTCCCCTAAAGATGCTACTTGGGAATCTCTTCACCAGCTGCAGCTCTTTTTTCCTCACATTGTGGGCAAGGTGCTTTGAATGGGAGGAGTAATGTTAGGGACTACAATTGTATTGTATCTCTTACACATGTGCTGTAATTGTTGTTATAGATAGCTTAGTTACCATTGGGGTTAATTGGTAGATTGGTTGGTTAAGAGTTAGTTAGGCAAGTGGATACTTAGCTAACTAACTGGCATTCTGTTGAGTGGTTAAGCAAGGATCACCTACAGGTATAAAGTGTTAGGAACTAAATATTGTATAGTCATTGATGAATAATAAGGTTTAGACCATTTCTCTCTCTCTCTCTCTCTCTCTCTCTCTCTCTCTCTCTCTCTCTCTCTGTGTGTGTGTTTCTGTCTAATTCTCCATGAAGGCTTGGTCCCCTTGAAGTGACCTACACAATTCTTTCTTTTCTCAATTCTATAAGCAGATTCATAACATATGGGAGGCTTTTGTCAAAGCTTCATGAATTCACTTTAGCACTATTGCATACGACGATCCTATAGAAGAGTTAAGGAGGTTGTGACAAACATTGACAGTGCCACATCATAAGGCCCAATTTGAAGCACTTTCAAATGGAATCAACGACCATTTAGAGGATCATAAGTTGAGTTGTTTGTTGAGTGGCCTGTGCAATGAAATTAGCTCTAATTAAGGATGTCAAAACCCACACTTTACAGAATTCTACATTTGGACTAGTAAAAATCCAAGAGGAGTATGTGTTGGTAAACAAGAAAAGCTCCAAGGTAGTAGATGAAGTGGGAAACCCTTCCAATCTTGGACCACCTTTGAAGAATGATGACAGGGTAAACTAGAAGCTGAAGAAACAATTACACAGGATATCTCCATTTCAAATGGAGGAGAGGTGGAAGAAGGGCTATGATTTAATTGAGACAAACCATGGCAAGCTAGGCATAAATGCACAAAGGAAGTGATCAAAAGAGTAATGGTTTCCTCTCAAGAGATGCAAGGCAAGGAAGCATAAAATATTTCTCTCTTTTCCTTGATTGGAAATCCAACCCCAAGAGCAATGAGGGTTTTGGGTCAAATTAAGGGTCAATGGGAGGTGATTCTCTACGACTTGAGAAGCAACCATCATTTTTTGGATTCATCTCAAGTGTCCAAGATGAACCTACCAATGGTCACCACCCAAAGTTTTGAGGTAAAGATTGCTAATGGGGATGAAATCCACACCAAAGGCACCTGTAATGTGGTATCTTTGATGGTACAAGGTCAATATTTCAAGGTACATCTTAACGTTTACCTTGGTGGATGTGATGTAGTTTAGTGACCCTTTGGTTAAGCACTCTTGGCTTCATCTAATAAGATTTCTAGAAACTCATGGAGATAAGGATAGAAGTCATGAAATTGTTCTCACAGTTATCGATCTTATTGAGCCAAAAGCATATAGTAGTAGTCCATCAAGTATTTAAAAGAGTCCCCGATGAACAAAAAAAATGATTCAATCTTTTAGGCTATATATCAACAATAGAGGGGTTGCTCATAGTCAAAAGCCACCAGATTAGATGGTTCCAACTGAACTTCAATTTCTACTTAGTTGATTGATTTAGGGGTAGTGCTGGAACATAATTAATGACATTCTCCATGTCCATATGGTAATTGAAGTCAAACAGGATCAAACTAGATGCAATTCAATCCTTCTTCTTGGCAATGATTCAGAAAAAATAAAAACCACACTAGACCAAAGCCCATTGCTATGGGGACTACCCTGTATAAAGAGAATGCCAAAGGTAATTCCAAATAGCAGTGGATGGCTACACTGATTTGAAAAAAAAGTAAACCTATGTCATGCAAATTTGATGGGGAATCCAAGTCTGAGGTGGCAGAGTGGGAGTCAAAGCATGAGAAGTGTTACTCCTTTGAATATCAAAAGGACTGTTTGATAATAGAGAGGCTATGGCACCCTTGAAATAAAGCTGGACAACTGGGTGGTTTGATGGGTAGGACCTAGGAAGCACAGACACAAACATGGGTGCGGGTTTGGACACGGGTAGAACACGGTAACACGAGCAATTTTTGAAAAATTATAAAAGAAAACGACCGATACAACACCGGTATGATATGGATACAGCACGGTATGACATGCCAAAGAGTGAAAACCAAAGAAACACAATTATAACACTCACTCTTAGTTTTAGTTTCTCTATCAAAAAAAAAAAAAAAACTCTCAGTTTCTATTTCTAATTGTGGCAGAACATTGCAATAATATAGAAATTCATTTTTATTTTTAATGAATACAATGGATTTAGCTATCTAAATAGATGAGAAATTCACATCCCTTTTTGTAGTCCTTCAATTTAGGTCCCTTCTTAGTCTCAATCTTTGCCTAACTTCACAATTTAGTTCTATGAAAACTAAGATTCTTCCCTATCATCCTTAATGTCTCTGTCCAATGTCTATCTTCTCAGCATTGTATTTGGCATTACTACCGTCTTTGCTCTCTACCTCCAAGACGTTCACAGTCTTCACTCACCAGATGTAAATTTCCATGTTTAGAAAATTTTCTACATATTTTTATGTTTGTTTTACACTATAGTTTGTTTGATATCGCAAAATCATCTTGATTTCCAATTTGTTGGATCCCAAGCTAAAAAGCTTGACTTGAGAGTGAGTTTGAACTTGATATTAAGCTCAAGCTTGGCTTGACTAATTAATCAAGTCAAGCTGAGCTGAGCCGACTTCAAGCTATTTGGCTTTCTCACAAGCTCGAGTTCAAACATTTTTTTTAGGCTTGCCTTGAACTCAAGCCAAGCTTAAGCATTTGATTTTTACTGAAGAGCTAAGCTCAAACACACACTACTCCACTAAGCTTAGCTTGTTTACAGCCCTACCTAGGGTACTTTGTAAGAAAGACAATATCGAAATTGGGCTTCAAAATTGCACCACATCAATGATTAATACATCAAACATATTTGGTCATGCCTCTCGTGATCCAACACTATTATAAGTTAGATCTATGTTTCATTGGTAAAATGTAATGATTATTTGAAGTCTGTTGAAGTTCAAGAAGAGGTAAAACAAAAAGCTGCAGAAGTGGTTTATGCAGGGATAAAGAAGAAAAGCAAAGTAGACAAAAACGACATCATTTCAAGTAGAAGAAAGAAGAAAAGATTGAAAACGCTGTGTTTTGATTTAATTAAGAAAGTGTGTGATGAAAACACACGTGTACAAGTTTGTTATTTCTATTAGTTAGTTCTCCTCTGTTTTAGCCTAAAGGATGTATATAAACAATGTAAATGATGATTGTTAATCAAGCTTTCAGTTTCTTCCATTCAGATCAATAAGACTGTTTCTCTCTAGAAATTTCTCTCTCTCTCTGTTAGGAGTTAGGACCTCCATATCCAAACCTAGAAATTTTACATGGTATGAGAGCTTTAATCAGTGAGGGAGCATTGTCTTAGGATGATTGCTAATCTGAACACATTAGAAGTTTTAGGTGCCGACATTGATGGAGAATCCCAAGTGGATATGATACTCCAGTCACTACCAGAATCATTCAAGGAATTCAGACTCAATTATAATATGAACAAAAAGATTTATTCTTTGTCTGAATTAATGAATGAGTTAGTGGCGGTGAAAGGCATCCTTGGTACTTCTAGTGTTGAAGCCAATGTGGGTGAAGCTTCTACTTCTCAACCTAAGTCGAAAGGTAAGGGTAAGAAGAAGAAGAAAAAAGACTTCACTAAGAAAGATGGTAAACAAATTGCCTTAGGGGTTGCCTACAAAGGAAAGAAACCCAAAGGAAAGTGTTTCCATTGTGGTGAAAAAGGACATTGGAAGAGGAATTGTCCAACATACAAGGCTACCAAGAATAAGGGTATGAAAAGTTCATTTCTTCTTGAAATATGTTTGGTACAGAATCGAATAGATTCCTGGTGTGTGGATTCAGGTTGTACTAATCATATCTGCAATTCTTTGCAGGGGTTCCAGGAGACTAGAAAGTTAAATGAGGGAGAACTATTTCTTACTTTGGCTAATGGGAGCAAGATTCCGGTTGAAACTGTTGGAGTGTTTAATTTGTGTTTTAAGTCTAGAGTTTTAATATTGGAAGACTGTTTGTATGTACCTAATGTTCGTAGGAATTTAATTTCTGCAACTTACTTAGGTAAACATGGATATTGTGTTATCCTGAAAGACAATGTTGTAATAAAAAAAGATAAAGTGTTTATCTGTTCTAGCAATATTGTGGATGGTCTTTATATTTTAACTCCTGATAAGCATGAATTATACAATTCTAAATTAGATAGTAACTCTCATGTGAAATCATTAAAGAGAAAGTTTCCTTCTACTAGTGATGCATATCTATGGCACTTGCGTTTAGGTCATATCAATTCAAGTAGGATTCAAAGACTAATCAAAGATAGACTTTTACAGCCCATGGACGTTGATGGTTTTCCAGTTTGCGAATCTTGTTTGGAAGGTAAGATGACCAAACGACCTTTTAATGCAAAGGGTAGAAGAGCACAAGATTTGCTAGAACTAGTACATTCAGATGTATGTGGTCCTATGTCAATCCAAGCAAGAGGTGGCTATGAGTATTTCATTACTTTTATTGATGATTACTCTAGATTTGGTTATGTTACCTAATGAAACAGAAGTCCGAAGCCTTTGAAAAGTTCAAAGAGTTTAGGGCTGAAGTTGAGAATCAATTGGATAAACACATAAATGCTATTCGATCTGATCGAGGTGGCGAATACCTTCTTGGTGATTTTAAGGATTACTTGACTGAAAATGGGATTATATACCAGTTGACTGCACCTGGAACTCCACAACAAAATGGTGTAGCAGAAAAAAGGAATAGGACTCTTTTAGATATGGTTAGGTCCATGTTGAGTTATTCGACTCTACCAATTTCTTTTTGGGGATATGCCTTAAATACTGCAATGTATCCTCTGAATTTAGTACATTCGAAGTCTATTCCTAAAACACCTGTAGATTTGTGGAATGGGCGTAAGCCTAGTATGAGACATCTCCACATTTGGGGTTGTCCAGCACATGTGTTGAAAGGAAAGTCTGACAAGTTACAGTCTAAAACAGAAGTGGTATTTTTTGTAGGGTATCCAAAAGGAACAGTTGGAGGTTTATTCTATGGTCATAAGGATAATAAAGTGTTTGTTAGCACAAATGCCAAATTCTTGAAAATGACTATATGAATAATTTTACTCCGAGAAGTAGAGTTGTCTTGGCTGAAATGAATGAACCTGTAGTTGAACAACCAATGGATAAAACTAGGGATAATGTGACTGTATTAGATACACCACAAGATACTACTCATGAGATGTCTAGTACACAGGTGCCTCGTCGTAGTGGGAGAATTATTCGGCCTCCTATAAGATTCATAGGTTTGGGAGAAACTGATGAGGCTATCTCAGAAGAGACTGAATCGAATCCTTACACTTATGATGAAGCAATAAATGATATAGATGCACATCATTGGGTCCAAGCTATGAAATTTGAATTGGATTCTATGGATTCCAATCATGTATGGGATCTTGTAAAGGCGCCTAACGGCATTAAACCTATTGGTTGCAAATGGGTTTACAAGAGAAAGAGAGGGATAGATGGAAATGTTGAAACCTTTAAAGTAAGACTAGTGACGAAAGCGTATACACAAAAAGAAGGTATTGATTATGATGAAACTTTTTCGCCAATAGCCATGCTTAAATCTATCAGAATTCTCTTATCCATTGCTGCTCATTATGATTATGATATTTGACAAATGGATGTCAAGACTGTATTTCTTAATAGCAATCTTGAAGAAGAAATATACATGTTGCAACTAGAAGGTTTCATAGCAAAGAACCAAGAGTATATGGTATGCAAGTTGAATAGGTCCATTTATGGACTTAAACAAGCATCTAGGTCATGGAACATCAGATTTGATAAAGCAATCAAGTTATTTGGTTTTGAACAAAATCTTGATGAACCATGTGTGTACAAAAGACATCGAGACAAAGTAGTAATGTTCTTTATGCTTTATGTTGATGATATTCTACTCATTGGGAATGATGTAGGGGTAATGTCATCGGTTAAAGTTTGGTTGTCAAGCCAATTTGATATGAAGGACTTGGGTGAGGCTAACTTTATTCTAGGGATCAAGTTTTGGCGAGATCGCAATAATAAGATGTTAGGCTTATCACAAGCTGGATATATAGATAAGGTTCTAGAACGGTTTAGCATGCAAAACTCCAAGAAAGGATTGCTTCCTTTTAGACATGGAGTTCCTCTGTCTAATGACCAAAGGCCTAAGACTCAAGAGGACGAAAATACGATGAGACAAGTTCCTTATGCTTCTGTAGTGGGAAGTCTCATGTATGCCATGCTTTGTACTAGACCAGATATTTGTTATTCAGTTGACATGGTCAGCCGATATCAATCAAATCCAGGACCAAAACATTGGCAAGCTGTAAAGCATATTCTCAAGTATCTTAGGAGAACGAGAGATTATATGCTTGTTTACCATAGTCAGGATTTGATTCCCATTGGCTATACAGATTCAAACTTTCAGTCAGATCTAGATTTCAGAAAATCCACTTCAGGATGTGTTTTCACCTTGAGAGGTGAAGCCATAAGTTGGAGGAGCGTTAAGCAATCTTGTATTGCGAACTCCACCATGGAAGCGAAGTACGTTGCTACTTGTGAAGCAGCAAAGGAGGCTGTTTGGCTCAAGAAACTCCTTTCTGATCTTGGTGTTGTGAGAATGGAGCAAATTCCCATCACATTGTTTTGTGACAATAGTGGTGCGGTTGCACAATCCAAAGATCCAAGGAATCACAAGAAAGGAAAGCACATTGAGAGGAAGTACCACATCATTCGAGACATTGTTGCTCTTGAATATGTTGTGGTAGCAAAGATTGAAAGTGCAAATAATCTAGCAGATCCCTTTACCAAAGCCTTGCCTCAAAGAACTTTCGAGTCACATTTGGAGGGAATGGAGTTAGATTAGTGCACAATAGTCTTTAGGGCAAGTGAGAGATTGTTAGGATTAGGGAGTTAGATGATGCTATGTATGATATTATGTATGACATTATGTAAGACATGATGTATGACTTAATATTGTGATTGATAAAGTTATTTTATTATTATCTAAAATAATGGTAACATGAATATGGGACATTATCATATAGTCCATGAGATGCATTGTATGTGATTTATGTGAAAAGTCACAGAAGATGTAAATCACAAGTTCTTTGTAAACTCAGAATTTATAGTTCGTAGTCGGTGATGAAATTGGGCATTTCATCTGCGAAGACTATAACGTGTCAACTAAGATGATTTGTCTTAATCATGGAAGTGGAGACTTCTAGTTGATATGTTGATATGTTTTAAGAGTTAAAACATATTGAACAGGAACACTGTGAGATTTATTGTTCTCCTAATGACTGTCAAATGAATAATAAATCTCACGACTTCTATTTGCATGAACTCTTAATTCTGAGAGAATAATGGACCTGATCATGAAGTGTAGGTTGCTTTGATATATCAGGAGTGAGATCTGAAGTGACGGTCAAAATCTCAATATATTGGGCAATCACATTTAATGTTGATGGAACATATATTCTTAATATGGAATTCATAGTCTCTTGATGGAGATATAAAATATTCTCTTGAGATAAGTTTAATGGTTTCAGTTGTTCAGAGAGTTAGGCCTAACCACTTTAGTAAGAAATTACTAAAGTATATATTTATGAAATTGGATTTCATAAATATATAATGAATAA
Organism: Castanea mollissima; assembly: GCA_014183005.1. Classification (NCBI taxonomy): domain Eukaryota; kingdom Viridiplantae; phylum Streptophyta; class Magnoliopsida; order Fagales; family Fagaceae; genus Castanea; species Castanea mollissima. Next base: position 42,705,932 of record JACAVU010000002.1, on the reverse strand, counting down.
CTTTAAAGAATTAAATTAGGTACTCAAGGATAAGATGTAGTAATTTACAAAGTGGCAGTCTACATTTATGACTTTTTGTTACTACGAATATTTTATGAAGAGGTTACGTGTATAATAAAATCTTGGGATATAATTTATTAATAAGACCTAGAGTGTAATTATATTTATATAGTGGTATTAAATATAATTAATGGTAACTTTGAACTTCTCGAGAGTTGACGGAAAAGCCCAAGGCCCATTGGAGCTAGTGTCTTATTGGTCCCTTTTGGTCCCACTCCAAGCCACACACTAAAGCCCAATTCGAAAGGCCCAATAGGCCAGCTCAATTAGATAATCAGTTAATTATAAAGGGAGAAACATACATAATTTTTATTAGAAGAGATTAGAAAAGAAAAAGAAACGGTGTATGAGAGTGTGAGACACATTTTCATCCTCCCTGGAAAACTGATTGAGAGACCACACATCTTGGGCGTAAAGTGGAATTGGAGTGAAGATTAAAAGTGTTCCCAAGTGCTTCTAATCTTTGTTTTGAATTTCTCCACACCAAGGTACGCTATCTTGTTCTTAAATTCTGAAATTTACATTGTGCACGTTATCAATTATGAATGAAATAGATCCTTGTTCGTTGCTTCCGCTATGTGTTTTGTATGAGATACAAAACCAGATTTCTTCCTTCATTTTGAACGTTAAGAAAATTGGGTTTTTGTTGATTTTAGCTTTTTCTTTGGAAATTGATCAATGGGTTTTCGTTGTGGGATGATATACAACAGTTCTTACTGACTTAATTTGATCAATTTGATGGATTTTGAAAATTGGAAATTTCTAGGGTTTGAATGTACCCGAATTGGGGATTTTGTTCAAATGGGTTTAATTGGATGAAATTGGCTTGTTGGATTGATTAATTTGATCATTATAATGTGTTATCTATCTTGTTTAATGATCAATTGGTCAATTTCGTGCAAATTATACAAGTGGTTTTTCAAAATTTTGGGGTTTTTGATATAAACTATATGCTTAAGCCAATTTTATGATTTTAAAGTTAAATTGAACTTATTCTCATTGTATTAGACCATGCATCATCTGATTATTCTGTTCATGCAACATATAGATTATCTTTTTTCTATGTTGTTTTGTTCTAACTTGCAGTCTGCTCTTGGTTTTTTTTTTTTTTTTTTTTTCTATCTGTGTATCTTGTCCTATCCTTAGCAGCATGCCTAGGAAAACTAGAGCCAATAGGAAAGCCTCCTCTTCTTCTGCATCGTCCTTTGAGAGTGATGGGTTTCTGAGTGAGAAAAACCAAGAAATGTATGAGACTTTGAACCTTTTGCGAACTTTTTGGGCTGAGAGAAAGGTTGTTTTAGATGAGCTTGATCCTAAGATTAGGAGAAACTTTGAGCATAGGGGTTGGTTACCGTTGCTGGATATTTCACATCTGCCTTCTAGCTACCTTGATCAGAGAGTTCTACTCGAACCTCTCGGTCCACTCCTATGATTTCAACACTCTTGTAAGGAATTGGATACGAGGTGACGAGTACACCATTACTTCTTCAGTAGTGGTTGTTGCTCTTCCGGTGCCACTGCTCCAGCATCCTGCTTATCCTTATGATGAGTCTCCACCCCTTGATGACATCATGTCATATCTTACTGGGTCTTCTATCCAGTGGAGTTCTGATCCTAGGATCACTACTCATGAGTTGACTGAGATTCATTATCTATTTTTCTAGATTTCGTGTCATTCCATCTGGCCTATCTCTCATTTACACACCATCTCTATCAAGAGACGTGCATTTTTTTATTCCCTTGTTACCGATACTCCTATGAGTTTCCTCATCTTTTCATTCGTTTCTTGATTGAGGTTCATCGGAGTAATTCTGTTTCTCATGCTCTTTTCTTTCCTATTTTTATACATCAAATTCTTTTGCATTTAGGTTTAGAAAACTTTCCCACGTCTGAGCCTGTCCATATAGTTGCTCCTATAGTTGCCACCTTTCTTAGGTAGAGGGATGCTTAGATAAGAGTCAGCTTTAAACGTCCTAGGGTTAAGACTTCTGGTGTCGCTCCTCCTCTTCCCTCCAGTACAGGTGATACTTCTGCTGAGGAGTCTATCGATCCATCTGCTGCTGCTGCTATTCCTCCACCTTCTACTTTGGATGATCCAAACATTCGTCGTATGTTGGAGACTGTCATGACTGTTTAAGCGGCTCATGGTCAGCTTTTGGTGGACATGCTTGATGAGCTTCATGCTTTGCGAGTGGATTTGGAGAGTATTAGACCGCCACCTCCTTTCTAGGTGCTTCATTTTGTATTTACATTTTTTGGCTCATGATGTATTTTGTTTGGGTTGTCCATGATAGAGGGAGATACTTTGTTTATATATGTTTCTTGTTTCACATTGTTTATTGATTTATATTTACAAGGTTATTCATGATATATGTCTTTATTTATGTTTTGTGAAATCAAGAAGTTATATTTGATTACTGTATTTTCCACACATGCGTTTATGTGTTTGATAAGTGTTACAGGAATATACAGGTTGATTTAGTTGTACTACTGTCTACACTTGCAACTGCTAAATAGTAGTTAGGTTGAATTTGTTTTCTGTTGGGCAATGTTTAGTTTGAGTTTTGTCACGGATTGCCAAAGGGGGAGTTTGTTAGGTTCTAAGAATTTAGGTTTAAATGTATTAGAACTTCAGTTTGTAATGTTTGCAAACCATGATCAAAACGTTTAGTCTTGTTTTAGTCTTGCTCAAAGTATGTTTAAGTTGTAAAGTTGGAATCAAGTGTTCTGTAGGATTACTGTGCAAATCTGCTTGGCTCGAATGATCAAAAATTAGACTCGATCGATCGAAGCTTGTGCAAATTGTTTTTCTACAAATTTTCCAATTAAGCCCAAGCCCGTTTTAGGTGTAGGATTTTATGTTTTGCCCTAGGTATAAAAAGGAAAACCCTAGCCACATTTTAAGTATGCTCTTCATACTGTGTGTGTGAATCTTTTGTAAGATCCAGAGGTGTTTGCCTTCATATATATTTAGGGTTATTAAGATCTAGATTGATGTCAAGAGTTTGGTGATCAATTCAGTTGTAGATTCAAGAGCTTAAAGATATACAAACAAGAATGTTTGTGCTTGCTGGGAATTCAAGAAAGAAGTAGTCCACGGACTCGGAGCTGTCACGTGGTCATGGTAGTAAGTTTCCTACTCGAGGTAGCAAGTTTCCTACTCAAGGTATCAATAGGATGTTAGTGGTCTAAATCACTATTGTGTAAACTTCAATTATTTTATAATGGATTCAGTTTTACCTTGAGGATAGCTAGGTTAAATTCTCCTTAGGTTTTTACCAGTTTGGTTTTCCTGGGTGATCATATTGTTGTGTTCTTTATTTTTCGCACTTTACAATGATATGATTTATAATCCCTCCTTCCCACTTTGTTTGTCTTCTATTCCATTTTTGGATGTCCCAAAATATTGCCTGTTTTTAAAAATAAAAGTTATTAGTTTACTAATGTTCCTATTATACCCCTATTTTATTTTCAAAACTATTTGAAAAGAAAACTAACTAATATATTTTTTTAAATCAATCTAATTGGGGCACCTTTTTAGTTGCCTCATTAAGAATAACTATTTTTTAAAAAAATTGATAAATTTATTTAAGGGTAGTTTTGTAAACTTATACAATTTTATAAGACAGACAAGACAATAAATGATGTTCCCTGAAAAAGTTTGACTTTTTAAACAAGACAAATAGAGTGGGACGGAGGGAGTATGTGTTAACCTAGATTTGCATAATTTACCTAAATTAATCACTTGGCTAAATAACTATGTTAATATGGTTGTGATTAAGGGGTCTAAAAACGAACACCATCATTCTCAACAAAACCCATATGATAATTTCATCAAACACAACAAAATCCCATATTCATCAACAATATTTCAATATCTCAACAAAAACAACAAATCCATGAAATATAAAGCTTTAAACTTGAAATAAGTAGAAAGGAGTGAAGACCCATACCTTTTCTTGGATTTTGGAGTGAAGATTGAAGAGAAAAATGGAGGTTTTTGGAGAGAAAATGGTGGTTTTGAGAGAGGGAGATGCGGAGAAGATGAAGAGGCATGCATGTGATGCGAGGAAAATGAAATTTTTTTTTTAAAATGTCTGATTTTTAACCCTATTTTTGCAAACACACATTTTTCGCAACTCAACTGACTCGCGAATGAGTCGCCAATATCCCTTAAATCCAGATTTTGAAAAATTTCTCAAAGTCTTTTTCACGGCTGGTTACACTTACTAGTGAGTCATGAACGCCTCTGGATGACCTCATGACTCGCGAATGAGTCACCAAAAATTCAGATTTTAAAAAATTTCCAATTCTTTTTCTCGACTTGAGTTCTCACTCACCAGTAAGTCGCGAAAACCTTCAAGTTGAGCTTGCGACTTGAGCTTGAAAACTCGCGACCTGCGAGTGAGTGGCCAAAATACAGAGTTGCAAATTTTTGGATTTTTGTGAAAATTTTCAAAATAAAATACTTTCCAAAAACAACTAAAATACTCAAAAATCTTTTTGGTTTTGATCAATAGATGCTTGAGTATGTACATCACATTTAATTAAGTACAATCACACAAATGAATAAGGCATTCATTGAACATAGACATGTAGATGTGGGTGGGTATCAAATATGAGATAGTCCTTGTCTAGTGTGAAGTTTCAATGATCGATTCAACCATGTCATACACAACTAGCACTAAGTAGAGTGACCCATCTCAATTGTAGAAATGAACATATATGACCTTCCACATAAACTTGATTATATTAAGTTAAAAGCTTTTCATTGAGCTTCTTTTCTTTTGATCTTTACATCTCTTTTTGAGATCGATTCCTGAAATTTTTTATATTTCAATTTGATGAGTAAGTCTTTGGCTTTTGACACCATACATTTTAAATACTTGTTACTTTCCCTTTTTCCAAGTCAATTACTAGTTTGTGTGATGACTTTTTTAGCTCTATATCTCTTTTTGAGAATTGACTCTAGTTGAGCTTTTAAGCAAAAAAAAAAAAAAAGACTGGGAAGAGATATAGGCACAAGTCTACACATGTCTTAAGATCAACAAAACTATTGACTAATCATTTATGACAAATTTAAAGATCTATTTACAATAATCACATCGATGTCAAGATATTTCCTACAAAGATACAAGTGTATAGAGAACAAGCTAAGCTCGTTAATGCACAAAGCCATTAGAATGGAGGTACAAAGCTAAATATGCATGTGACAATGCATAACACCGCCTATCAAACTTTTTGGATTTTATACTTTTATGTGTTTTTGAATTTTTGACACAAAACAAGTAAAGAATGATCAAAACAAAAAAACAAACAACCAAAGCTTTTAAACATCAAAAACAAGTAAACAACCAACAATGTCATATTATATAGAAAGAATTAATGCAAGGACATGTTATAATGCTTATGCATAAGTACCCTTCTTCACCCATATGACATGTGCATTTGGGGTGATATCCTTTGAGGATTGGGTACTTGAGCCATGATTCTCAAACCTTAAGGTGCAGTTGGCCAAACATGAGGTGATGGTGTCAATCATCTGTTAGGATTAGTGCCCTTAAATCCTATTGTATGATGCTATGTATGATATTATGTATGACATTATGTAAGACATGATGTATGACTTAATATTGTGATTGATAAAGTTATTTTATTATTATCTAAAATAATGGTAACATGAATGTGGGACATTATCATATAGTCCATGAGATGCATTGTATGTGATTTATGTGAAAAGTCACAGAAGATGTAAATCACAAGTTCTTTGTAAACTCAGAATTTATAGTTCGTAGTCGATGATGAAATTGGGCATTTCATCTGCGAAGACTATAACGTGTCAACTAAGATGATTTGTCTTGATCATGGAAGTGGAGACTTCTAGTTAATATGTTGATATGTTTTAAGAGTTAAAACATATTGAACAGGACCGTTGTGAGATTTATTATTCTCCTAATGACTGTCAAATGAATAATAAATCTCACGACTTCTATTTGCATGAACTCTTAATCCTGAGAAAATAATGGACCTGATCATGAAGTGTAGGTTGCTTTGATATATCAGGAGTGAGACCTGAAGTGACAGTCAAAATCTTAGTATGTTGCGCAGCCACATTTAGTGTTGATGGAACATATATTCTTAAGATGGAATTCATAGTTTCTTGATGGAGATATAAAATATTCCCTTGAGATAAGTTTAATGGTTTCAGTTATTCAGAGAGTTAGGCCTAACCAATTTAGTAAGAAATTGCTAAAGTATATATTTATGAAATTGGATTTCATAAATATATAATGAATAACTTTAAAGAATTAAACCAGGTACTCAAGGATAAGATGTAGTAATTTACAAAGTGGCAGTCTACATTTATGACTTTGTGTTACTACGAATATTTTATGAAGGGGTTACGTGTATAATAAAGTCTTGGGATATAATTTATTAATAAGACCTAGAGTGCAATTATATTTATATAGTGGTATTAAATATAATTAATGGTAACTTTGGACTTGTCAAGAGTTGACGGAAAAGCCCAAGGCCCATTGGAGCTAGTGTCTTATTGGTCCCTTTTGGTCCCACTCCAAGCCGCACACTAAAGCCCAATTAGAAAGGCCCAATAGGCCAACCCAATTAGATAATCAGTTAGTTAAAAGGGAGAAACATACATAATTTTTTTTGAAGAGATCAGAAAAGAAAAAGAAACGGTGTGTGAGAGAGTGTGAGACACACTTTCATTCTCCATTTGAAAAACTGATTGAGAGACCACACATCTTGGGCGTAAAGTGGAATTGGAGTGAAGATTAAAAGTGTTCCCAAGTGCTTCTAATCTTTGTTTTGAATTTCTCCACACCAAGGTACGCTATCTTGTTCTTAAATTCTGAAATTTAAATAGTGCACGTTATCAACCATGAATGAAATAGATCTTTATTTGTTACTTCCGCTGTGTGTTTTGTATGAGATATAAAACCAGAATTTTTCCTTCATCATCTTCATCACATCACTCATAACGGGTTCTCCTTCTTGCCCTTTTGGTTGCTTGGGTTTCCCATTGCCTTTTCCGTGTCATCTTGTCTTTTAAAGATCTGCATTCTTCAATGCTTGGAGCTTGTAGCATTTGGTTTGGTGAGCCCTCAGTTTCCACAATGATGGAAATAGTGTTGAGCTTGTGGACCTCTTTGTGTCTTAGGAAGAGACTTTCCTCTTGCCTTAGGCTTAGTGACAATTGGCTTGGGAGACTTCACCAAAACCATTTGATTACCCACATTTGGTTTCTTTTCAGATTTTATAATCCTCTTCGGCTTTCTTCATCTTTCTAATGCCTGCCTTAGCCACTCTTGCATATTCACTACTCTTTTCAGGAAATGCATTGTAGGATTCTTGCAATCTATTTGTTCCTTTATAGACACACTTTTCTTCATCATCATTGGATTCATCTCCAACACCGATAGATTCCACTTTGGTATGCTCACCAAGTTCTTCCACTAGATTGCTCAAACCTTCCGAAGAATCTACAGGTGCAATGGCCATGAAAGCGGAGTAGTTTCCTTCCCTATCACAGCTTTCTTCAGAATCGAAGTTTGAGCTATCTAAATCACTAAGGGTTGTAGCAAGTGCTCTACCTTTTGCCTTCAAATAGGTGGGTCATTCTTTCTTCAAATGGCCATTTACACTCATAACAAGTGATTACTTGAGAAGAAGAAGAGTCTTTGGAATCATTTCTTTTGAAGTCCTTCTTGTCTTTCTTGAAATTGTAGAATTTTCCTTTCTCAAAAGACTTCCCTTCCTTTTTGAAGTTCAAGAACTTATGAAAGTTTTTTGTGTTAGGATTAGTGCCTTTAAATCCTATTGTATGATGCTATGTATGTTATTATGTATGACATTATATATGACTTCATGTTGTGATTAATAAAGTTGTTTTATTATAATCTAAAATAATGGTAACATGAATATTCAGACATTATCACATAGTCCATGAGATGCATAGTATGTGATTTAGTCACAGAAGATATAAATCATAAGTTCTTTGTAAAATCAGAATTTTAGTTTGTAGTCGATGATGAAATTGGGCATTTCATCTGTGAAGACTATAACATATCAACTAAGATGATTTGTCATGATCATGGAAGTAGAGACTTCCAGTTGATATGTTGATATGTTTTAAGAGTTAAGACATATTCAACTGGACTGCTGTGAGATTTATTATTCTCCTAACGACTGTAAAATGAATAATAAATCTCACGAATTTTAATTGCATGAACTCTTAATCCTGAGAGAATAATAGACCTGATCATGATGTGTAGGTTGCTTTGATATATCAAGAGTGAGATCTAAAGTACCGGTCAAAACCTCAGTATGTTGGGCAACCACATTTAGTATTGATGGAACATATATTCTCAAGATAGAATTCATAGTCTCTTGATGGAGATATAAAATATTCCCTTAAGATAAGTTTAATGAGATCAATTATTCAAAGAGTTAGGTCTAACCACTTTGGTAAGAAATTACTTTGGTAAGAAATTGCATTTCATAAATATATAATGAATAATTTAAAAGATTAAACCGGGTACTCAAGTATAAGATGTAGTAATTTACAAAGTGGCAGTCTAAATTTATGATTTTGTGTTACAACGAATATTTTATGAAGGGGCTGCATGTATAATAAAGTCTTGAGATATAATTTATTAATAAGGCCTAGAGTGTAATTATATTTATATAGTGGTATTAAATATAATTAATGGTAACTTTGGACTTGTTAAGAGTTGACGGAAAAGCCCAAAGCCCATTGGAGCTAGTGTTTTATTGGTCCCTTTTGGTCCCACTCCAAGCCACACACTAAAGCCCAATTAGAAAGGCCCAATAGGTCAGTCCAATTAGATAATCAATTAGTTATAAAGGGAGATACATACATAATTTTTATTTTAGTGATATAAAAAACGGTGTGTATGTGAGAGTGAGACACAGTTTCTTTCTCCCTTTGAAAACTGATTGAGAGAGCACACATCTTGGGCGTAAAGTGGAATTGGAGTGAAAATTAAAAGTGTTCCCAAGTGCTTCTAGTCTTTGTTTTGAATTTCTCCACACCAAGGTACGCTATTTTGTTCTTAAATTCTGAAATTTACATAGTACATATTATCAATCATGAATGAAATAGATCCTTATTTGTTGCTTCCGCTATGTGTTTTGTATGAGATACAAAACTAGTTTTTCCTACAATTGGTATCAGAGCCAGGTTTTCATCTCATGATTGTATAACATGTGATTGAATTTTAGAATTTAAGAAAACTATCATCTTTGTGTAGACATGGTTTGATGATCTTTGTTTTATGAATTTACATTATTAGCATTGGAATTCATATGCCATGATTGTTTTATGTGATATATGGATTGAAGTTTCATATACTTCAAAATGATTTATATAGATATAGAGCCATTACAATTTTGTACGGCAACATTCAATATGATTACTACATATTACATTCAATATATTTTCCATTTGAATGGGGTAGTTATTGAAATGGGGTGGTTATTGAATGTAATTGTTTGTAATGGCTCTATTTTGGGATTGAAAGTTTTTTGTTTCATGGCCCACGGTTACATTAATAATCTTTAAGGAAGTAATATAAGGATTCTCTTGAATCCTTGTCATATACATTAGACCGAATGGTCTAATTGTTTTAAGATATCACTTTCTTGTATGCATGGTTATATATATATATATATATATATATAATATATATATATATATATATATATTATATATGTTAATACTAGTTTAATGAAATTTATTCCTAATGAGATTATGATTATGTTTTCAAAGTATCTTCTTGATCTTAAAAACCTTTAATTTAAAATATCTAGTGGGAGAGAGATACAAGGGTTAGATCTCATGGCCTCCATTATCGGTTCATAGTAGTGTGGGTAAACACCTCGTCTTGGCGTATATGTCTCGTGATCCCAAATGAGGGTGTTTATTTCATAGGACTACAAGATTGAACTTACCCATTTAAAGTAGTGTGGACAAGCACCTCGTCTTGGCATATATGTCTCGCGATCCCAAAGAGGGTGTTTTGTTCCATGGTACTACAAGTTTAAACACTATAAAAGAGAGATGAAATATGGCTATACATGACTTTAGATAATGGTGTATACTAGACTAAGTGTATAAAAGAGAGATGAAATATGTCATTATTACTTAAAGGCTAAAGGCAATACGGCATATTGTTAGTGTTTGATAAAAGTTATCATGATAACACTAATAATGAGAGTAATTCTCAACCAATTAATGTGTTTATAATAAACTTTCTACCAAGGAATTATAGACATGGATTGGGTTGTCGTTATATATATTATTTTATGGTTTTATTAAGGTTCCATATTATATGCTTATATGCTGAATTGATAATGTCCAGTTTACTTATTATATTCATGTTTATTATTTTCAGATTTAAATCATGGCATCATTTAGCCCACTTGTTGCTGTTCTTAATCAAAACAAACTGACTGGATCCAACTATATTGATTGGAAAATAAATTTGGACATTGTTTTTACTGCTGAAGAGCAAAAATATGTGCTTACTTAACCATGTCCTAGCTTTCCTTCATTAGATGCTCCTCTTGAGGAAAAAAAGTGATATGACCGTTAGCAGAAATCTAATGAGATGGCTAAGTGCTATATCCTAGCATCTATTTCAAATGTTCTATAGCATCAAATGCAGGATGTAGAACTTGCTTCGAACATAATGCATAATCAGAAGAAGATGTTTGGTGAGCAAGGCCGTTCTACAAGGCAAGAAACCATGAGGCAAATTTATAATACCAAAATGGCTAAAGGAAGTTTAGTGAGGGAGCATTGTCTTAGGATAATTGCTAATCTGAACACATTAGAAATTTTAGGTGCCGACATTGATGGAGAATCCTAAGTGGATATGATACTCCAGTCACTACCAAACACATTCAAGGAATTTAGACTCAATTATAATATTAACAAAAAGATTTATTCTTTTTTTGAACTAATGAATGAGTTAGTAGCGGTAGAAGGCATCCTTGGTACTTCTAATGTTGAAGCCAATGTGGATGAAGCTTTTACTTCTCAACCTATGTCGAAAGGTAAGGGTAAGAAGAAGAAGAAGGAATTCACTAAGAAAGATGGTAAAAAAATTTCCTTAGGAGTTGCCAACAAAGGAAAGAAAACCAAAGGAAAATGTTTCCATTGTGGTGAGAAAGGACATTGGAAGAGGAATTGTCCAACATTCAAGGCTGCCAAGAATAAGGGTATGAAAAATTCATTTATTCTTGAAATATGTTTGGTACAAAATCCAACGGATTCTTGGTGTGTGGATTCAGGTTGTACTAATCATATTTGCAATTCTTTGCAGGGGTTCTAAGAGGCCAGATAGTTCAATGAAGGAGAACTATTTCTTATTTTGGCTAATGGGAGCAAGATTCCGATTGTAGCTGTTGGAGTGTTTGATTTATGCTTTGAGTCTAGAGTTTTAATATTAGAAGACTGTTTGTATGTACCTAATGTTCATAGGAATTTAATTTCTACAACTTACTTAGGTAAACATGGATATTGTGTTATCTTGAAAGACAATGTTGTAATAAAAAAGGATAAAGTGTTTATCTATTTTGGCAATATTGTGGATGATCTTTATATTTTAACTCCGGATAAGCATGAATTATACAATTCTAAATTAGATAGTAGCTCTCATGTAAAATCATTAAAGAGAAAGTTTCCTTCTACAAGTGATGCATATCTATGACACTTGCATTTGGGTTATATTAATTCAAATAGGATTCAAAGAATAATCGAAGATGGACTTTTACAGTGAAGGAAAAATTCTGGTTTTGCATCTCATGCAAAACCCACAGCGGAAGCTACGAACTAGGGTCTATTTCATTCATGATTGATAACGTGCACTACATAAATTTCAGAATTTAAGAACAAGATAGCGTACCTTGGTGTGGAGAAATTCAAAACAAAGATTAGAAGCACTTGTGAACACTTTTAATCTTCACTCCAATTCCACTTTACGCCCAAGATGTGTGGTCTCTCAATCAGTTTTTAAAAGGGAGAATGAAAGTGTGTCTCATACTCTCTCACACACCGTTTCTTTTTCTTTTCTAATCTCATCTAATAAAAATTCTGTATGTTTCTCCCTTTATAACTAACTGATTATCTAATTGGGTTGGCCTATTGGGCCTTTCCAATTGGGCTTTAGTGTGTGGCTTGGAGTGGGACCAAAAGGGACCAATAAGACACTAGCTCCAATGGGCCTTGGGTTTTTCCGTCAACTCTTGACAAGTCCAAAGTTACCATTAATTATATTTAATACCACTATATAAATATAATTGCACTCTAGGCCTTATTAATAAATTATATCCCAAGACTTTATTATACACGTAACCCCTTCATAAAATATTCGTAGTAACACAAAGTCATAAATGTAGACTGCCACTTTGTAAATTACTACATCTTATCCTTGAGTACCGGTTTAATTCTTTAAAATTATTCATTATATATTTATGAAATCCAATTTCATAAATATATATACTTTAGTAATTTCTTACTAAAGTGGTTAGGCCTAACTCTCTGAATAACTGAAACCATTAAACTTATTTAAAGGGAATATTTTATATCTCCATCAAGAGACTATGAATTCCATCTTGAGAATATATGTTCCATCAACACTAAATGTGGCTGCCCAACATACTGAGGTTTTGACCGTCACTTCAGGTCTCACTCCTAATATATCAAAGCAATCTACACTTCATGATCAGGTCCATTATTCTCTCAGGATTAAGAGTTCATGCAAATAGAAGTCGTGAGATTTATTATTCATTTGACAGTTGTTAGGAGAATAATAAATCTCACAGCGGTCCTGTTCAATATGTTTTAACTCTTAAAACATATCAACTAGAAGTTTCCACTTCCATGATCAAGACAAATCATCTTAGTTGACACGTTATAGTCTTCGCAGATGAAATGCCCAATTTCATCACCGACTACGAACTATTAATTCTGAGTTTACAAGGAACTTGTGATTTACATCTTCTGTGACTTTTCACATAAATCACATACAATGCATCTCATGGACTATATGATAATGTCCCATATTCATGTTACCATTATTTTAGATAATAATAAAATAACTTTATCAAACACAATATTAAGTCATACATCATGTCATACATAATATCATACATAGCATCATACAATAGGATTAAAGGGCACTAATCCTAACAATCTCCCACTTGGGCTAAAAACTATTGTGCACTAATCTAACTCCCATTTCCAAATGTGCCTCGAAAGCCCTTTGAGGCAAGGTTTTGGTAAAAGGATCTGCTAGATTATTTGCACTTTCAATCTTTGCTACCACAACATCTCCACGAGCAACAATGTCTCGAATGATGTGGTACTTCCTCTCAATGTGCTTTCCTTTCTTGTGATTCTTTGGATCTTTGGATTGTGCAACGCTCCACTATTGTCGCAAAACAATGTGATGGGAACTTGCTCCATTCTCACAACACCAAGATCAGAAAGGAATTTCTTGAGCCAAACAGCCTCCTTTGTTGCTTCACAAGTAGCAACGTACTCGGCTTCATGGTGGAGTCTGCAATACAAGATTGCTTAATGCTCCTCCAACTTATGGCTCCACCTCCCAAGGTGAAAACACATCCTGAAGTGGATTTTCTGAAATCTAGATCTGACTGAAAGTCTGAATCTGTATAACCAATGGGAATCAAATCCTCACTATGGTAAACAAGCATATAATCTCTCGTTCTCCTAAGATACTTGAGAATATGCTTTACAGCTTGCCAATGTTTTGGTCCTGGATTTGATTGATATCGGCTAACCATGCCAACTGAATAACAAATATCGGTCTAGTACAAAGCATGGCATACATGAGACTTCCCACTGCAGAAGCATAAGGAACTTGTCTCATCATATTTTCTTCCTCTTGAGTCTTAGGCCTTTGGTCATCAGACAGAAGAACTCCATGTCTAAAAGGAAGCAATCCTTTCTTGGAGTTTTGCATGCTAAACCGTTCTAGGACCTTATCTATATATCCAGCTTGTGATAAGCCTAACATCTTATTCTTGCGATCTCGCCAAAGCTTGATCCCTAGAATAAAGTTAGCCTCACCCAAGTCCTTCATATCAAATTGGCTTGACAACCAAACTTTAACCGATGACATTACCCCTACATCATTCCCAATGAGTAGAATATCATCAACATAAAGCACTAGGAACATTACTACTTTGTCTCGATGTCTTTTGTACACACATGGTTCATCAAGATTTTGTTCAAAACCAAATGACTTGATTGCTTGATCAAATTTGATGTTCCATGACCTAGATGCTTGTTTAAGTCCATAAATGGACCTATTCAACTTGCATACCATATGCTCTTGGTTCTTTGCTATGAAACCTTCTGGTTGCAATATGTATATTTCTTCTTCAAGATTGCCATTAAGAAATGCAGTCTTGACATCCATTTGCCAAATCTCATAATCATAATGAGTAGCAATAAATAAGAGAATTCTGATAGATTTAAGCATGGCTACTGGCGAAAAGGTTTCATCATAATCAATACCTTCTTTTTGTGTATACCCTTTCGCCACTAGTCTTGCTTTAAAGGTTTCAACCTTTCCATCTATCCCTCTCTTTCTTTTGTAAACCCATTTGCAACCAATAGGCTTAATGCCATTAGGCGCCTTTACAAGATCCCATACATGATTTGAATTCATAGAATCCAATTCAGATTTCATAGCTTGGACCCAATGATGTGCATCTATATCATTCATTGTTTCATCATAAGTGTAAGGATCCGATTCAGCCTCTTCTGAGATAGCCTCATAAGTTTCTCCCAAACCTATGAATCTTATAGGAGGCCGAATAATTCTCCCACTACGACGAGGCACCTATGTACTAGACATCTCATGAGTAGTATCTTGTGGTGTATCTAATACAGTCACATCATCCCTAGTTTCATCCATTGGTTGTTCAACTACAGGTTCATTCATTTCAGCCAAGACAACTCTACTTCTCGGAGTAAAATTATTCATATAGTCATTTTCCAAGAATTTGGCATTTGTGCTAACAAACACTTTATTATCCTTATGACTATAGAATAAACCTCCAACTGTTCCTTTTGGATACCCTACAAAGAATACTACTTCTGTTTTAGACTGTAACTTGTCAGACTTTCCTTTCAACACATGTGCTGGACAACCCCAAATGTGGAGATGTCTCATACTAGGCTTACGCCCATTCCACAACTCTGCAGGTGTTTTAGGAATAGACTTCGAAGGTACTAAATTCAGAAGATACATTGCAGTATTTAAGGCATATCCCCAAAAAGAAATTGGTAGAGTCGAATAACTCAACATGGACCTAACCATATCTAAAAGAGTCCTATTCCTTCTTTCTGCTACACCATTTTGTTGTGGAGTTCCAGGTGCAGTCAATTAGGATATAATCCCATTTTCAGTCAAATAATCCTTAAAATCACCAAGAAGGTATTCGCCACCTCGATCAGATCGAATGACCTTTATGTGTTTACCTAATTGATTTTCAACTTCAGCCCTAAACTCTTTGAACTTTTCAAAGGCTTCGGACTTCCGTTTCATTAGGTACAGATAACCAAATCTAGAGTAATCATCAGTAAAAGTAATGAAATACTTATAGCCACCTCTTGCTTGGATTGACATAGGACCACATACATCTGAATGTACTAGTTCTAGCAAATCTTGTGCTCTTCTACCTTTTGCATTAAAAGGTCGTTTGGTCATCTTTCCTTCCAAACAAGATTCGCAAACTGGAAAACCATTAAAGTCCATGGGCTGTAAAAGTCCATCTTTGATTAGTCTTTGAATCCTACTTGAATTAATATGATCTAAACGCAAGTGCCATAGATATGCATCACTAGTAGAAGGAAACTTTCTCTTTAATGATTTCACATGAGAGTTACTATCTAATTCAGAATTGTATAATTCATGCTTATCAGGAGTTAAAATATAAAGACCATCCACAATATTGCCAGAACAGATAAAAACTTTATCCTTCTTTATTACAACACTGTCTTTCAGGATAACACAATATCCATGTTTACCTAAGTAAGTTGCAGAAATTAAATTCCTACGAACATTAGGTACATACAAACAGTCTTCCAATATTAAAACTCTAGACTTAAAACACAAATTAAACACTCCAACAGCTTCAACCGGAATCTTGCTCCCATCAGCCAAAGTAAGAAATAGTTCTCCCTCATTCAACTTTCTGGTCTCCTGGAACCCCTGCAAAGAATTGCAGATATGATTAGTACAACCTGAATCCACACACCAGGAATCTGTTGGATTCTATACCAAACATATTTCAAGAAGAAATGAACTTTTCATACCTTTATTCTTGGCAGCCTTGAATGTTGGACAATTCTTCTTCCAATGTCCTTTCTCACCACAATGGAAACACTTTCCTTTGGTTTTCTTTCCTTTGTTGGCAACCCCTAAGGCAATTTGTTCACCATCTTTCTTAGTGAAGTCCTTCTTCTTCTTCTTCTTACCCTTGCCTTTCGACTTAGGTTGAGAAGTAGAAGCTTCACCCACATTGGCTTCAACACTAGAAGTACCAAGGATGCCTTCCGCCGCCACTAACTCATTCATTAATTCAGACAAAGAATAAATCTTTTTGTTCATGTTATAATTGAGTCTGAATTCCTTGAATGATTCTGGTAGTGACTGGAGTATCATATCCACTTGGGATTCTCCATCAATGTCGGCACCTAAAACTTCTAATGTGTTCAGATTAGCAATCATCCTAAGACAATGCTCCCTCACTGAACTTCCTGCAGCCATTTTGGTATTATAAATTTGCCTCATGGTTTCTTGCCTTGCAGAACGGCCTTGCTCACCAAACATCTCCTTCAGACTATGCATTATGTCCGAAGCAAGTTCTACATCCTGCATTTGATGCTGTAGAACATTTGAGATAGATGCTAGGATGTAGCACTTGGCCATCTCATTAGATTTCTGCCAACGATCATATCGTTGTTTTTCCTCAAGATGAGCATCTAATGAAGGAAAGTTAGGACATGGTTGAGTAAGCACATATTTGTGCTCTTCAGCAGTAAGAACAATGTCCAAATTTCTTTTCCAATCAACATAGTTGGATCCAGTCAGTTTGTTTTGGTTAAGAATAGAAACAAGTGGGCTAAATGATGCCATGACAAAATCTGAAAATAACAAACATGAATATAATAAGTAAATTGGACATTATCAATTTAGCATAAAAGCATATAATATGGAACCTTAATAAAACCATAAAATAATATATGCAACGACAACCCAATCTCATATTCAATATCTCTCAGCATAGAGTGAACATAAAATACTATGATTGATTGAGAACTATTCTCATTATTAGTGCTATCATGATAACTCTTATCAAACACTAATAATATGCCGTTTGATATTTAACCTCTAAGTAATAATAATAAGAACTCAGCATAGAGGATACTAAAATACTTAGTCTAGTGTATACCATTGTCTAGAATCATGTGTAACCACATCTCATCCCTTTAACAAGCTTATTTTGTAGTACCATGATAAAACACCCTCTGCATGGAATGCAAAGCTCGAAGCTAAGACAAGGTGTTTATCAAACCACTATAAACCAAGAAATTCAATCTTGTAGGACCATGAAATAAATACTCTCCGCATGGAATGCTAAGCTCGAGGCAAAGACAAAGTATATATTTCACACTACTATGAACCAACAATGGAGGCCGTGAGATCCAACCCTTGAATCTCTCTCCCACTAGATATTTTAAAATAAAGGTTTTTAAGATTAAGTCCCATAATAATGCTAGACATGTTGAAAAAATAATCCTAATCTAATTAGGAATAAATTTCTTAACCCTAGCATTAACGTATCTAAATATATATATAAATATATATAACGTAATAAAAACCCTTATTATATATAAAAATTTATATTATATTATATATAATATAATATACAAATTAATATATATAATATATAAATATTACTTTATAAATATATATATGTATATATATTATAATATATATATAATATATGATTATTATATTATATTATATTATATTATATATATATATATATATACACAATGTCAGAGAAGAAAAGAATCCTTACGGATTCACCTTTTTTCCCAAAACAATAGAATGGTCACGGATTCACCTTTTTTCAAAGCAATAGAATGGTCAAACCATGCATTAGTCCAAAAGGTTTTGAAAAAAAAATTGAATCCGTGTGAAAATTGTAACTAACTCAAGACAGTTTTCATGAAATGAAAGTCCAAGTGGTTTTCATAACTTGGTGCATCCAATCCGTGTTAACCATGCAATGAATTCAAAGTCAAACAGAGCAATAATGATTCAAAGTTTTTGACAGGTGCATAACTGCCAATCAAAAACTGCCAATCATATATTCTACATGCAGTCCATACATGAAAATTACACAAATTCTACATGCAATCCGTTAACTTCCATTAATAGTTATTGAATCAATGTTCAATCCGTGCTCATGTAGAACAATATATCACATATATTTATCAATGCACATAAGATTTATGCAACAATATCTTTATGCAGAAATTTAAAAAAACACAAAGATAACGGTTTTCTTAAATTCCAAAATTCAATCACACGATATACAATCATGATATGAAAACCTGGCTCTGATACCAAATGAAGGAAAAATTCTGGTTTTGCATCTCATGCAAAACCCACAGCGGAAGCGACGAACTAGGGTCTATTTCATTCATGATTGATAACGTGCACTACATAAATTTCAGAATTTAAGAACAAGATAGCGTACCTTGGTGTGGAGAAATTCAAAACAAAGATTAGAAGCACTTGGGAACACTTTTAATCTTCACTCCAATTCCACTTTACGCCCAAGATGTGTGGTCTCTCAATCAGTTTTTAAAAGGGAGAATGAAAGTGTGTCTCATACTCTCTCATACACCGTTTCTTTTTCTTTTCTAATCTCATCTAATAAAAATTCTGTATGTTTCTCCCTTTATAACTAACTGATTATCTAATTGGGTTGGCCTATTGGGCCTTTCCAATTGGGCTTTAGTGTGTGGCTTGGAGTGGGACCAAAAGGGACCAATAAGACACTAGCTCCAATGGGCCTTGGGTTTTTCCGTCAACTCTTGACAAGTCCAAAATTACCATTAATTATATTTAATACCACTATATAAATATAATTGCACTCTAGGCCTTATTAATAAATTATATCCCAAGACTTTATTATACACGTAACCCCTTCATAAAATATTCGTAGTAACACAAAGTCATAAATGTAGACTGCCACTTTGTAAATTACTACATCTTATCCTTGAGTACCCGGTTTAATTCTTTAAAATTATTCATTATATATTTATGAAATCCAATTTCATAAATATATATACTTTAGTAATTTCTTACTAAAGTGGTTAGGCCTAACTCTCTGAATAACTGAAACCATTAAACTTATCTCAAGGGAATATTTTATATCTCCATCAAGAGACTATGAATTCCATCTTGAGAATATATGTTCCATCAACACTAAATGTGGCTGCCCAACATACTGAGGTTTTGACCGTCACTTCAGGTCTCACTCCTAATATATCAAAGCAATCTACACTTCATGATCAGATCCATTATTCTCTCAGGATTAAGAGTTCATGCAAATAGAAGTCGTGAGATTTATTATTCATTTGACAGTCGTTAGGAGAATAATAAATCTCACAGCGGTCCTGTTCAATATGTTTTAACTCTTAAAACATATCAACTAGAAGTTTCCACTTCCATGATCAAGACAAATCATCTTAGTTGACACGTCATAGTCTTCGCAGATGAAATGCCCAATTTCATCATCGACTACGAACTATTAATTCTGAGTTTACAAGGAACTTGTGATTTACATCTTCTGTGACTTTTCACATAAATCACATACAATGCATCTCATGGACTATATGATAATGTCCCATATTCATGTTACCATTATTTTAGATAATAATAATAAAATAACTTTATCAAACACAATATTAAGTCATACATCATGTCATACATAATATCATACATAGCATCATACAATAGGATTAAAGGACACTAATCCTAACATACAGCCCATGGACTTTGATGAATTTACAATTTGTGAATCTTGTTTGGAAGGTAAAATGACCAAACGACCTTTTAATGCCAAACGTAGAAGAGCCCAAGAGTTACTTGAATTAGTTCATACAGATGTATGTGGTTCTATGTCAACCCAAGCAAAAAGGGGTTATGAGTACTTCATCACTTTCACGGATGATTACTTAAGATATGGTTATGTGTACCTAATGAGATGGAAGTCCGAAGCCTTTGAAAAGTACAAAGAATTTAGGGCTGAAGTAAAGAATTTAGGGCTGAAATTGAGAATCAATTGGGTAGACACATAAAGGCCATTCGATCTTATCGAGGTGGCGAATACCTTCTTGAGGATTTCAAGGATTATCTAATTCAGAATGAGATTGTATCCCAATTGACTGCACGTGGAACTCCTCAACAAAATGGTGTAGCAGAAAGCAGGAATAAGACTCTTTTGGAATGGTTAGGTCCATGATGGTTACTCAACTTTACCAGATTCTTTTTGGGGTTATGCACTAAAAACTGCTATGCATATTTTAAATTTGGTTCCATCAAAATTTGTTCCCAACACACCTAAGGAATTGTGGAGGGGCACAAGCCTAGTATGAAATATCTCCATATTTGGGGATGTCCAGCACATGTGTTGAAAGGGAACTCTGATAAGTTGGAAGCTAAAACAGAAGTATGCACATTTTTAAGGTATTCAAAGGAAACCAAGGGTTATTTATTCTATAATCATAAGGATAACAAAGTGTTTGTTAGCACCCATGCCAAATTTTTGGAAGATGATTATGTGAATAATTTTAATCCTAAGAGTTGTATTGGCTAAATTAGATGAACCTATAGTTGAACAACCAATGGATGATACTAGAGATGATGTGACTGTATTAGATACACCACAAGTTACTACTCATGAGATGTCTTGTACACAGGTGCCTCGTCGTAGTGGGAGAATTGTTCGGCCTCCTATAAGATTCATAGGTTTAGGAGAAACTTATGAAACTATCTCAAAAGAGGCTGAATTAGATACTTACACTTATGATGAATCAATGAATGATATAGATGCACATCATTGGGTCCAAGCTATGAAATCTGAATTGGATTCCATGTATTCCAATCATGTATGGGATCTTGTAAAGGCGCCTAACGGCATCAAACCTGTTGGTTGCAAATGGGTTTACAAAAGAAAGAGAGGGATAGACGCAAAAGTTGAAACCTTTAAAGCAATGCTAGTGGTGAAAGGGTATACACAAAAAAAAAGTATTGATTATGATGAAACTTTTTCGTCAGTAGCCATGCTTAAGTCTATCAAAATTCTCTTATCTATTGCTACTAATATGATTATGAGATTTGGCAAATGGATGTCAAAATTGCATTTCTCCATGGCAATGTTGAAAAAGAAATATACATGTTGCAACCGGAAGGTTTCTTAGCAAAGAACCAAGAGCATATGGTATGTAAGTTGAAAAGGTCCATTTATGGACTTAAGCAAGCATCTAGGTCATGGAACATTAGATTTGATCAAGCAATCAAGTCATTTGGTTTTGAACAAAATCTTGATGAACCATGTGTGTACAAAAGACATCGATATAAAGTAGTAATGTTCCTAGTGCTTTATGTTGATGATATTCTACTCATTGGGAATGATGTAGGGGTAATGTCATCAGTAAAGGTTTGGTTGTCAAGCCAATTTGATATGAAAGACTTGGGTGAGGCTAACTTTATTCTAGGAATCAAGCTTTGGCAAGATCACAAGAATAAGATGTTAGGCTTATCATAAGCTAAATATATAGATAAGGTTCTAGAATGGTTTAGCATGCAAAACTCCAAGAAAGGATTGCTTCCTTTTAGACATAGAGTTCCTTTGTCTAATGACCAAAGGCTTAAGACTCAAGAGGAAAAAAATATGATGAGACAAGTTCCTTATGCTTTTGCAGTAGGAAGTCTCATGTATGCCATGCTTTGTACTAGACCAAATATCTGTTATTCAGTTGGCATGGTCAGCCGATATCAATCAAATCTAGGACCAAAACATTGGCAAGCTGTAAAGCATATTCTCAAGTATCTTAGGAGAACAAGAGATTATATGCTTTTTTACCGGTGTGAAGATTTAATTCCCATTGGCTATACAGATTTAGATTTTCAATTGGATCTAGATTTCAGACAATCCATTTCAGGATGTGTTTTCACCTTGGGAGGTGGAGCTATAAGTTGGAGGAGTGTTAAACAATCTTATATTGCGGACTCCACCATGGAAGTTGAGTACGTTGCTGCTTGTGAAGCAACAAAGGAAGCTGTTTGGCTCAAGAAATTCCTTTCTGATCTTGGTGTTATGAGAATGGAGCGAGTTCCCATCACATTGTTTTGCGACAATAGTGGAGCAATTGCACAATCCAAAAATCCAAGGAATCACAAGAAAAGAAAGCACATTGAAAGGAAGTACCACATCATTCGAGACATTGTTGCTCGTGGAGATGTTATGGTAGCAAAGATTGAAAGTGCAAATAATCTAGCAGATCCTTTTTCCAAAGCCTTGCCTCAAAGGACTTTCGAGTCACATTTGGAGGGAATGGGAGTTAGATTAGTGCATAATAGTCTTGAGGGCAAGTGGGAGATTGTTAGGATGTGTACCCTTAAATTCTATTGTATGAAGTTATGTATGACACTATGTATGACTTAATGTTATGATTAATAAAGTTGTTTTATTTTTATCTAAAATAATGGTAACATGAATATTTGGACATTATCATATAGTCCATGAGATGCATAGTATGTGATTTATGTGATTTAGTCACAGAAGATATAAATCATAAGTTCTTTGTAAACTCAAAGACTATGTGATTTATAGTTCGTAGTCGGTGATGAAATTGGGCATTTCATCTACGAAGACTATAACGTATCAACTAGGATGATTTGTCTTGATCATGGAAGTGGAGACTTCTAGTTGATATGTTGATATGTTTTAAGAGTTAAGACATATTCAACTAGACCACTATGAGATTTATTATTCTCTTAACGACTATCAAATGAATAATAAATCTCACGACTTTTATTTGGATGAACTCTTAATCTTGAGAGAATAAAATACTTGATCATGACGTGTAGGTTGTGTTGATACATCAGGAGTGAGATTTAAAGTAATGGTCAAAACCTCAATATGTTGGGCAACCACATTTAGTGTTGATGGAACATATACTCTTAAGATGGAATTCATAGTCTCTTGATGTAGATATAAAATATTCCCTTAAGATAAGTTTAATGGGATCAGTTATTCAGAGAGTTAGGTCTAACTACTTTGGTAAGAAATTACTAAAGTATATATTTATGAAATTTAATTTCATAAATATATAATGAATAACTTTAGAGGATTAAACCGGGTACTCAAGGATAAGATGTAGTAATTTACAAGGTGACAATCTACATTCATGACTTTGTATTACTACGAATATTTTATGAAGAGGTTGCATGTATAATAAATTCTTGAGATATAATTTATTAATAAGGCCTAAAGTGCAATTATATTTGTATAGTGGTATTAAATATAATTAATGGTAACTTCTGACTTGTCAAGAGTTGACGGAAAAGCCCAAGGCCCATTGGAGCTAGTGTCTTATTGGTCCTTTTTGGTCCCATTCCAAGCCACATACTAAAGCCCAATTGGAAAAGCCCAATAGGCCAGCTCAATTAGATAATCAGTTAGTTATAAAGGGAGAAACATATAGAATTTTTATTTTAGTAATATAAGAAACGGTATGTATGTGAGAGTAAGACACACTTTCTTTCTCCCTTTGAAAACTAATTAAGAGACCACACATCTTGGGTGTAAAGTGGAATTGGAGTGAAGATTAAAAGTGTTCCCAAGTGCTTCTAATCTTTATTTTGAATTTCTCCACACCAAGGTACGCTATTTTGTTCTTAAATTCTGAAATTTACATATTGCATGTTATCAATCATGAATGAAATAGATCCTTGTTTGTTGCTTCCGCTATGTGTTTTGTATGAGATACAAAACCAGTTTTTCCCACATTTAGAACCTAAGATATTTAATTAAAATCAAACAATCATGAGATAAGATTGATAAAATGATTTAATATCTTTAATCAACTATGAAATGTTAATACAAATGTATATACTGTATATTTTAATCAACTAATCAAATACATTTATAATTTATAATGCCATTTGGTATATAATATATTGATTATTTTAATAATAAACAGTATATTGTAAGGAATATAAAAAAGAAAGCAAATAAAATGTTAAGTAAAAAAATCAAAAGAAAGCAAATGCAAAGTACCTAGGAAAGAGTTAAAAACAAGGGGTCAACTGGTCAGTTGGGGGCATAGAACACTGCATAATCAAGGGATGAGGGGCCTAAGGAAACTTCAATCTTTCACTCTTTCTTGCCTAGTTTAGTCACATAGTACAGAACTTTTACTTTTTATATTGTAAAAAAACTACAGTAGCAGTGGGAGGGAAAATGAAAGAAATGAAATGAAAATAATAATAATAATAATGGAAGGAAGAAGAAGGCAAAAGCCAAGTCGCCAATGGAGACAGAGAGAGCGAGAGAGAGAGTCACCTATGTGAGGCAAAATGTTTCTGCAACTGTGTGGGGGACTTGGTGGTGCGACACATCAACAAAACTTCTAACTTTTCAATTTTTCTATTGTTGTGTTACAAGTAAGTCCTAGATATGTTGGGATGAAAACTAGAATTTTTTTTTCCTTTTATTTGTTAAGGTAATTGTTAAAATACCTATGTGTTCATTTTAAAGATGCTAAATGTTTAATTATTGTAATTTGTTGGCATATTTATTTATGGATTGTATTTTATTTAAATGAAAATTATTTTTATTTTTAGACTTTCTTAAATATGTATATTATCAAGTATGGGGTGGCCAAAATGATAATATTATTTTTTAAAAATTCAAATTATTTAAGATATTTCCAAAAAATATTTTATTTTATTTTAAATTTTTTTCAAAACTTCTTTTTTTGGGGGGGGGGGGGGGGGGGGAGGCCCCACTTAGTCTTCAAGTGGCTTCGCCATTGGTTTGACTTCTCTATCTCATGCTAAGCTAAATAAGAGAAGTTAAGAGACAGTTTTCCTTTAAGCTATTTTTTATGCTACCAAACACGAGAAAAAAAGGCGAAAAATTATAGGAAGACGACTATATCTCAAGCTAAACTAAGGGTATATTTGGTTAGAAGGGTGGAAAAATGAGAGGACAGAAAATGGTGGAAGGGTGAAAATGTGGGAGAATAGAAAAGATTTTAATTTTCCATCATTTTGTTTGGTTAGGAGTGAAAAAGTGGAGGGATGAAAAAGTGAATTTGTATAAATTTACTTATATACCCTTATTAAAACAAAAAGAAGATAAAAACCAAAAAAAAATTGTACGAGCCCCTGAAAGGATAAGTCCACTTAGAATAGTGGAATTAGGTATAAAAGGCCCAATACAATTAATTTGTTAGAGTGTGGGCTTTTGAGGTCAATTTTAAAGCACTTTTATGGTTTAATTGCTAGGTCAATGGAGAAAAAATAGGATGAATCATAAAAGAGAAACTAAATCAGGGATTAACACTACCTTGGATCTGGCAGAGGAGCAAATGTTCATAAAAAGTTTCAAGTCTCAAATACAGGATTGTTCTACATAGTTTTTATGTTTTCTTCCAATTATTCATCCCCCCATTTGAAGAGGTTTTTCTTCCTTATATAGTCAATCAAATTGCATCGTAATCCTCCATTTGTACAGCGAAAGGCCTTAGTTTGGATGCTTGTCCCATCAGGGCTTTGCTAGAGGTGGTGGAATATTCAAAGGGCATTCCTTCATTAATACGGGAAGCTGAGTTGGTTTAGTGCATTGAATGCGGAGGTGATAGCTACTTTACCTAGATATTTCCTTTTTTCTTTACTTCCGTGTATCTATTGCCTTCCTCGGTATTGTGTCCTTTGGTGCAAGTGACCTACTTAATGCTTCTCGAGGTAGGCTTCCCATCGGGCTCCTCGAGGTGTTGACCTCTTAGTCCTTCCTTCTCAGACCATGGGTTGGGTTAGAACTTAAGTGTGGATGGCCCCTTCCATCCCATAGGCCATGTTCCGTACTCGAATTTTACCCAACCCACAAATACAATCACCCAAATTTATTAAAAAATAAAAATCATATCCTAAAAAAGAAATCAAGGCTAAACAAAAAAAAAAAAAACAAAACAAAAGAAACACTTTCACACTCACAGCCTAGGAAAAAAAGAAAAAGAAAAAGGATGTCTAGTGGAAAAAAAAATGATTACAGAAAGCAAACATTTATTACAACTAGGATTGAAAAGGGAAAAAGAAGAAAAAAAAAAAGCAATGTACAAGCCCATCTGTAACTTGCACATGAGTATTTTTGTCATTAGCCATTAGATTTTTCCCATCAAGTTTTCTCCACATTTTAGGGAGAAAACTTTTTGGTGGGTATAGGGAGAAAACACCCAAGCTCCACTATCATTTTCCCCTCTTTCCCTCTCCCAACCAAACACCCTTCAAAAAGTTTTACCACCTCTTTCTTTCTCATTATTACATCCATCCTCCCTGAAACTAATTCTACCAAACACACCCTAAATAGGGGAATTCAAGAGATAGATTTTCTCTGATTCGTTTTTCACAAATACTACCAAAAACAGAAAAATAAGAAAAAAAAAACTATAAAAAGGAATCATCATCTTCATACTTCACCTTCAAGACATAAAACATCATGGAATTGTTCTTTCTTTCCTCACAATGGCTTCCAAGCAACCATCTTTCTTATACTCTCTCCCATCCTCTCTTTGTCACTGCTACAATAACAAAGAAAAGTCAAGAAAGCAACCAACCCTCCCCCAGGCCCTCCGAAGCTCAACCATAGATCCCTATGGAAACTATCTAAAAAATATGACCCTACCATGTTTTTACAACTCGGCCAAATCCAAACTATTGTCATCTCGTCTTCACAAATGGCCAAAGAGTTGTTAAAAACCCATGACACTGAATGTTGCACTAGGCCTCTCTCAGTTGCCCAAGAAAAGCTCACTTACAATTATTTAACCCTAGCATTTTGTCCCTACAATGATTTTTGGAAAAGCATGCAAAAGATATTTAGGATGGAGCTTCTCTTTAAAACCAGAGTGCAATGAATACAAAAGGAAAGCCAAGATTGCTAACTTGGTTAACTCTATCACTCAGGCTTTACCAAATCGAATTGAGCTCAGCGAGAAGGCACTCTCTTTGACATACTCAATTATTTGTCAAATAGCATTCAATAAAAACTATGATGAAATTGAAGGAAGTAAATTTAAAGCCTTCGTTCAAGAATCCATGAAACTATTTGGCACGATTGTGACCTCAGACATTATTCCATGGTTTGGGGGGATTGTAGATGCATTAACTGGGCTTCACAACGAATTGAGTATTGCAATTGTAGATTTGATTCTTTTTTTGAAAAGTTGATTGAGGACCATCTAGATCCAACCAAAACAGAGGTCAGAGCAGGACATTATTGATGTTATGCTAAGCTTGTCAAATGATGAAAAAGCTCAATTTAATCCCACATAAGAACACATCAAAGCAGTTCTCATGGTAAATCATGGCTCTTGTTTCCCATTTTTTTCCTTTTATGGAATGCTATCATCAACCAAACATTTATTAGGATTTAGGCCACTTAAAAGGGGTTTTAAATTTTCATAAAACTTATCTATATATATATATATATATGATAGGCCAAAAACGTATTGACCCATTGTGATTGATTAAATTGATTAATTAGCCAAGTTTATTAATTAATCAAATTAACATACAAACGTGTGGTAGCACAAACAAATCACCAATAAACTAAAGTATGCAGCGGAAAGTAAATGACACGGTGATTTGTTTACGAATGGGGAAAACCTATATGGCAAAAACCACACCGGGTGATTTTAAGGTCACCACTCCCGAAACTCCACCATTTTCACAACAAGCGGTTACAAGTAAAGGAATCCTAAGTACCTTACCAACCTTTACAGTTAGACCCTTACCCCAATACCCAATTAGCTTGTTCTACAGTGACAGTTTCTCCTTTCAATGCACAGCTCCCAAGTACGTGACTAACCAATTGCGCAGATCCCAGTACGCAACCTTAATCACCAACTAGAGAAGATTTGTTAGCTGCAAAGTTCTTCAATTCATCCACACGATGAAGATCAAGAAGATGCTTGGTTACAAAACCCTACGGTGCAAAGACACAACAACTTCTTCACAAGAGAGATGAACTAGGGTAAGAACTTCGTTTCAAGTTACAATTTTCATAAACAAGGAATTCTCAATGCTTGTGCAACTTGCCACACTTTGACGGCCCTTAAAATAATCCTTTTATATGTCTAGGGTTAGGAGAAAAGAAGGCCCAAAGACACATCCACAGATTAAAGTTAAAACAGAACTAGGAATCTATTTTTCTTAAATCTCGACAGCTACAAGTGTCAAGGTGCTGTCGAGCAGCTGTCAAGCCTCGGGGCTAGAACAGCTTCTTAAAGCTCGATAGATGTAGCTGTCGAGCTAGCTGTCAAGCTTTAATGAAGAGCACTTCTCAACTTGTTTCTTGGACAAACTTGCATGGCTTTAACACTTGATCTTGAAACCTTGTTTCTTGAAACATTAACCTCATCCTAAATCTACACATGTAGAGATAGGTGAAAGAAACATATAACATCATATATATATATATATATATATAACAAAATGAGCACAATGCATGTAATAATGGTCACAAGACCTAGGTACAAGAAGATTATGTATCTAAAGTAGAGAAAAGAAAAAAAACCCTCACTACATCCCTCAGCACTCAACACTCCCCCTATCAAAAAGTCCCTATACAATCTCTCCGTAAGCATGACTACTTTCATAACCCAAAACTACTCCCCCTTTTTGTCACGAGTGACAAACGGTAGAGTGTCAAGTAGACATCTCATCGGTAGAGCTATCATCTCCATCATCATCATCATCCAAAGCATCATCGTCATCACCATCATCATCCCTAGACGTGGAAGCCATAGGAGGTGGTGGAGGAGAAGCCTCAGGAGCAAAACCACCCATGGTCACCTGTCGCCTAGCAATGTGACCAACACGAACATTCACTTGATACAACTCTTTAGAGAGTACATCGAGGCGAGCATCCATGCACTAAAAGTGCGCCATGATATCTCCTAGTGACACATCGCTCAAAGAAGATAAGGGAGCGGATGAAGCACAAGCAGATCTGGATGGAGCGAAACGAGAGGAGGGAGCAGCTGAACCTGTCTAACGTGACTGAAGCTGTGCCTCACTAAGTTTTATGGTAGCGGTATCTATGATAACCATAATAGAAAAAGAGTTGGAGACAGGAAAAGAAATAGAAAAATGGCGTAAAATCCTTGTGATAGCAGAAGGAAAGATGAGCTTATCACGGGTAGCTATATCCTTATACACGTCTAAAAAGGAAAAGATAAAATGCAAAGGAAAGTCAATGATAAGATCCTCAATAAGAGACAACAGAAAACAATCACGAGGCTCTGTGATAGAGTTGTAATGAGAGAGAGGATGCAAAAAAAAGTCATTACCATGTTTAAGAAACGAGGACCTTTAGCAAAAAATTGACATGACGTAAACTAGCGCTCACCCTAATCAGAAGGGTGCTCACAGAAAGCAGAAATCATCTCGTCTTTGGACACAGTCCGTAGATGCTCACAACTAGGGTAGTCAGGATGCGCAACCCTTGGAACATGGAGCACATCGAAAACCAACTCCGGTGTGACAACTATGTGCTTATCTCGAACGCGAGTGAGAAAGAGAGGTACTGAATAATCGAATCCATGCATGTTGGAGTAAAACTCCTGAATCAGCACAGAAGAACAAGTGACCGGGACGTCACACAGTGACTCCCATTCCCGTTTGTGAAAGACATCGAGAAGGTTAGTGTCGGCAAAGTCTGCCAGAACAATGTGGCGTTCCAAATGAACACCTCGTTTAGAGAAGTTCTCCAAGAAATCCTGATGGGCTTTTTCATCACAGAACTGAACAGAGATAGGAGTGGAATCAGAAGATGAAGAGGCCCTAGAACGAAGAGGGTTCTGGGTCGGAATAGACTTACGTTTAGGTGCTATAGACACTACTAACGCAAACAGAGATAGAATGGGGGAGATAGAAACAATCAGAAAAGTCCCAAAATAGTTCAACTATAACATATATATTGAAAAGAAAGGACGTATGCATGGGGAATGCATGAACATGTGACATGCACTATTGAAAAACATCATGGGCTCAGCCCAATCCAATCCTACCAGCACACAAACATATTTCACACATCTAACTGCATGAGAATACTATTCAAAAGCTAATGTGATGCAATGTATGGAGTTTTTAAGATCAAAACTACAAAACCCATCTCAAAAATTTCAACACAAACTCATCAAATTTGAAAAACCCCAAAATTTTCAAAAACCCCAAAATCTAGGTTCCAAAAACATGAATTGCATGTAGAATGATGAAAAAGAAGCTTACCAAGTGAAGAAAAACTTGAAGAAGCTTTGAGAAACCTTGAGAAAAAGATTTGGAGTGAGAGAGAGAGTTTGAGAAGTTGGAAAGACAAAACTGTCGAGAGAGAGATCGAGAGAAATGAGAACCGGATCGCATAGAACCTTTATATAGAACCTTAGTAAATCCCAACAGATGCAGGTATCGAGACATCTGAAGAGGTAGGTGTCAAGGAATACACGTCAATAGATCCAACTATCGAAAAGGTGCCGAGAACCAAACACAAACAAGAAAGCTGAAGCTCGATCGATCCACCAGGTGTCAAGAAGCTATCGAGAGGACAAAAAGTTTCTCGATCGATCCAGAAGGTGTCGAGAAGCTATCGAGAGGACTGAAAGTTTCTCGATCGATCCAGAAGGTGTTGAGAAGCTATCGAGATTACGATAAGAAAAAGCTGAAAAGCTCGACAAACAGCCAAGTGTCGAGGAGGTGTTGAGCCAACTTTTCAAAACAGTTTTCCGAGAAGTGAAAAACACAAACATGAATGCAATCAATCATGCAACTCAACTAATGATCCAATCAATACAATAGACTCTCAAAAACATCTCTCAACAACAATCTGAAGCACATGGATCTCAAAACACGCACTCACACACTAAACACGTCTAACCAATTTTATATTTCAAAAACAAGTTAAGACAGTTTATTGAGCATACAACAATGCATGTAAACCTTGTGATGGCCAAATCACATTGTACCTGCACATGTATCAAAAGTAGCAAAGAATATTGAGTGTTGTGTGTGAAAAATATCGTAAGATTGCACAAGTGTCTCTATGTTACGACGATTTGAAATATGAGAAAATCACTCTAATTCAGACACAATCATAATTGTTTGATGGGGACTATCACTTTTGAGGTACATCCTATAACTCCCACATTTCCTAGAAAACATGTTTGCAATCATATTTAAAGCTTTTTTGTTCTTTTTGCTTTAATTTCTTTGCATACTTTCATTTTATTAAGCAAACCATTCATGGGTATAAAAAGGAGAGAAAAGAGATACCCAGTTATGTTAAGTTTTTGACATTGCAATTTTACTATGTCGAAGCATACAGATGTCATTGACATTGCACTTTTGCTATGCCGAAACATACAGATGTCATATCATTATTGGCGAGTAATAGTGGTAAGATGGTTATTTATGCCTTTCTCTTAAGATTTTCTAGTTCAACCCGTCAAAAAGAGTGATACGAGTGTTAAGTTCAAAAGACCACTTAACCTTACTTATCACAAACAAAGAGCTACAAGAGATACAAAGTTTAGAAAACTCTATTTCAATGGCCATTTTAAGGTTCACAAGAACCGATGTACACAAAACACACACTGTTTTTGTATTTTTCTGATTTTTCAAAATTTTTTTTTTTTTTTAAAACAAAACTAAAAACACACAAACAAAAACATGTTAAACAAGATAAAACAATGCATAAAACTAAACTGACTTAAAAATAGAAAATAAAATACACAAGTAATGCAAAACAAAAACAAGATGGGGAGAGAGAAAAAGTGAATAAGTCACTTGGAAGAACATTTCCTCTTAGCAAAACCTTGAACCGATGATGAGGGGGAAGGATTGAAACCGTTCAAGTTTAAAAGAAACATGAGTGCTTTGAGAAGATCTCCAAGAGGAGCAAGAGAGGTTTGAAGCTGATTTTGGTTCCTAGATAATATCATGCCATTGCTTTGTTGAGTGGCTAACCACTTATAGTAGTTTGATCGAGTATGACCGGCAACACCACAATGATGACAGAGATGCTGCTTCTTTTGTTTAGGATTTGAGAGTTAGCCTTCTTAGTCCTAGGGTTTTTAGTGTCCTTCTTCTTAAGCTTAGGGCTCTTAACATAGATTTACCCCTGTCTAAGTTCTTACTAGCTAATTCAGTTTTAACATCATTGTTCTCAATTTTAATATTATTAGCAAGAGGAACAAAAATAGCAGTACTAGCAGAAGCATTATTAGAAGAAGAGAATTCATACCCCAATCTTGTTCGATCAGAATCAGATTTCTGAATGCTGAGTATCTCATCCAGCTTCGCACTTGATGCCCTCTCCAATTGAGCTCTAACTTGAAACAACTCCGCTTTAAGCTTCTTGATCTTCTCAGCCAAGAATTTGTTCTTAAATCTCAGTGTCCCAATAGTTTGATTAGCTTCATCAACCTTTGTGGAAAGTTCCTCACAGTTAAGTTCCACATCACTGAGCTTCTTGGTGGCTAGCTTATAGAGTTTCTCATGCTTCTTAGAAAGCATGTACAGTTTCTCATAGGCTGTATGGATATCATCTGGATCATCTATCTTTTCAAACTTGGATTCCACCAATTCCTTTTCTTCATCCACATCTTCAACAATCCCTTTAGTAGGATTAACAGTGGCAGTAAAGGCATTCAGAATTCCACCATCTTCATTATCAGAATCTTCCTCAGGTTCAGTGTCGCTCAAGGTAGCAGCTAGTGCCTTGCTCGTCCCAATACTCTTGAGATATGTGGGACACTCTTGCTTCATGTGACCGAAACCTTGACATCCGAATCACTTGGGTCCTGTGGGAACAGTGTACTGACCGCCATCCCTTGCATCCTTCTTCCCTTTTTCTTGGCTCTTGAACTGAGAAGAACTAGATTGCCTACGGTCCTTGCCGAAGCCTTTTCCATTGGAATTTTTCATGAATTTCTTGAATTGCCTGGTGATGTAGGACTTCATCTTAGAGTCTTCATCGTCTGATGACTCATCTGTCTCACTGCTCTTGTCCTTTAATGCCATGCTTTTGCCTTTTCCTGACTTGCCAATTCTTGTTAACCCTAGCTCTTAGGTTTGCAGATTACCTACCAGCTCAGTCAGAGGAATCTTGTCAATATCCTTTGATTCCTTTATCGCCGTGATCTTGGCATGGAATCTCTCGGGTAGAGATCTAAGTACCTTTCTTACAATCTTGGGTCCAAGAATGGTTTCTCCAAGATTAAAGGTTGAGTTCACTATGTCCTTAAGCTTGACATAGAACTTATCAAATGACTCATCCTCTTCCATCTTAATTTCTTCGAAGCTTGTAGTGAGCCTTTGTAGTTTCGAATCTTTGACAGCCTTTGTTCCCTCATAAGTTGTCTGGAGGATGGTCCATGCTTCCTTAGCAATTTTAGTGGAGGATATCTTCTTGAACTCCTTATTAGTGACTGCACTGAATAAGACATTCAATGCTCTACTGTTGAAGTTTTTCGCCTTGATCTTGGCTTCATCCCAATCAGCCAGCGCTTCTTTAGGCTACGTCCAGCCTATCTCCACAGCTTGCCACACCTTCTCATCTAGAGACAGTAAGAAAAATCTCGTGTGTACTTTCCAGTATGCATAGTTAGTACCATCAAATAGAAGAGGTATAATAAGAGACTGATTTCTATCCATGACAAACAGGGGTCAATGGATCACACACAAAAAGATAAACCTAATCAGAGTGTGTCTACTTTGATACCACTTGATAGGCCAAAAACGTATTGACCCCTTGTGATCGATTAAATTGATTAATTAGCCAAGTTTATTAATTAATAAAATTAACATGCAAACACGTGATAGCACAAACAAATCACCAATAAACTAAAGTATGCAGCGGAAAGTAAATGACACGGTGATTTGTTTACGAATGGGAAAAACCTACACGGCAAAAACCCTACCGGGTGATTTTAAGGTCACCACTCCCGAAACTCCACTATTATCACAACAAGCGGTTATAAGTAAAGGAATCCCAAGTACCTTACCAACCTACAGTTGAACCCTTACGCCAATACCCAATTGGACTTGTTCTGTAGTGACAGTTTCTCCTTTCAATGCACGGCTCCCAAGTACGTGACTAACCTATTGCATGGATCCCAGTACGCGACTTCAATTACCAACTAGAGAAGATTTATTGGCTGCAAAGTTTTTCAATTCATCCACACGATGAAGATCAAGAAGATGCTTGGTTACAAAACCCTACGGTGCAAAGACA
The DNA here is from genome assembly GCA_014183005.1 of Castanea mollissima. NCBI lineage: Eukaryota > Viridiplantae > Streptophyta > Magnoliopsida > Fagales > Fagaceae > Castanea > Castanea mollissima. The sequence goes on along the minus strand of JACAVU010000002.1, from coordinate 42,671,189 downwards.
TAACAACTTCTTCACAAGAGAGATAAACTAGGGCAAGAACTTTGTTTCAAGTTACAATTTGCATGAACAAGGAATTCTCAATGTGTGTGCAACTTGCCACACTTTGACAGCCCTGAAAATAATCATTTTATATGTCTAGGGTTAGGAGAAAAGAAGGTCCAAAGACACATCCACGGATTAGAGTTAAAACAGAACTAGGAACATGTTTTTCTTAAATCTCGATATCTACAAGTCTCGAACAGCTGTTGAGCCTCGGGGCTAGAGCAGCTTCTTAAAGTTCGATAGATACAGCTGTCGAGCCAGCAGTTGAGCTTTAATGAAGAACACTTCTCAACTTGTTTCTTGGACAGATTTGCATGGCTTTAACACTTGATCTTGAAATCTTGTTTATTGAAGCATTAACCTTATCCTAAATCTACCTAATTACAAGTAAAGTGCGTTTTGACAAAGGATTAGCCAATTACATAAATAATGAATGACATATGTTCTAACGATATATATATATATATATGTATAATCGAAACGTCTAAAACTTTCACAATTTTCCACGTCAACATTATTAAAAATAAAAAATAAAAAACTATTTCTAACCAAAAAATTTCAGCGAAACAGTTTTGTAATATTAGCCTTCAGAAGCCAATAGTTCTCTAATATCACAAACTTCACCTCCAACCTCTCTCTCCCTCCCACACAATCTATCTCTCTCTCTTTGTGTTGAGTTTTCTCTCTCCCATGGCAGACCCAAATACAAACCTCATTTGTAGAAACTCATACCCAAAGCAATCTATGGTTTCATTGTTAACTCGACCTCCAACTCTGCAACTCTCACCATTTATGAAGTTCCAAAAACCTCCCAAAGCCATCACCTCTCTCACCACTTCTCATCCAAATCCCAAGCAAAAATTCTAGAAATTTCTGAGTTAAGGTCATTAAAGACTTTGAATTGAGGAAAACTTTCTAATTTATGTTTCTAGGGTAGTGAATAGAATATCTGTAGTGTCTTTAATTGATGGTGGCTTTTTGTTATCATGAATAAAGTCATTTACTTAAGTTATTCGCAACTTTATGAAGGAAGCATTGGGTTCTAGTGTGAATGGCACATGTTGCTAGTATTTCCAGTCAAAGGATGTTTTCGGTGCATTTGTTTGTTGTGAAGGGGAAAAGTTTGGTTCCTAGAACTTAATCACCCCCAAAGTGTTTGATGAAATGTCTGAGTTATACTCTCCCCTATCAAACTCAAAACTCATAATATTATTTTGTAACAAAGCATATCCCATATCCATTAAATAGGATTATGTATATATTTTCTTTGGATTTTAACTTGATTTCCACTATTGAGTTGTTTTCCTATCCTATCTGTAGCAACCTTGCTGCAAAAATTAATACCAACTTGAAACATTGAGCATTCTTGTTGGCATGTTAGAATTTTTGTGAATGAATCAAGAAAACAGAGGGTCAATTCTTAACCAAGATTTTTGTGAACTCCAAGACTAAACAGACTTCTCATAAGCTCATCTCTTATTTATTCAACCCTGGGTTTAAAATGAAAATAGGAATCATCATCATGTATTAAACTCAGATATTACTTGGGGTTGGCCTCAGAAATTACTTTTGTCAATTTGATCTACAAAGGATCATATTTAGTTCAATCCATTAAAAATATTATAATTTTTTTATTTAATAAGTTTTTCCTAAAATTTAGTCAATGTTTCTTTTCCAATTATTTATGTAATTATTAAACAAAGACTTGAAGAGTGAAATTTCTTAGCCTCATGTCAAATCATTACGTCATGTGACTATAAAATTTGTGTTTGTATAACTATGCTAGAGTAAATCTTCAATGGTATTTAAGCTTGAGTTAGAATATCTAAACCTATTCCAGGTCTATAATTTATGAAGTAAAACATGTCATATCAAGAACAAATAAGACATTTATAATGAGTTCAAAAAAGAAAAGAAAAAAAAAAGACATGTATAATGACATATTTTCAAGTGTAGATTAGGAATTGTACATTAAGAATTATGTTCCGCCATCATTTAAAATATAATAATACTTTCATAGTACGCTTTGAGCCATAGTATGTAGAAGATGAAATCTTATTCTTTCCAAGTGATTATTAATTTGAGCAAGTAAATATATATAATTTTCTCTAAAACAATCGCGTGCATCATACTGGTTAGCGATTAGTTTAGAGAATAACGATACACAATTTTTGTGTGTGTCATACCTATCTAATCTAAATGGTTAACATAAAGTATTATGTTATTTAATAAATATTCTATAATAATATAATAATAATTAAAATTAGGTACTACAGTACACTTAAAAAAATGTGTACCACAATGAACGTTTGAGTTGTATTTTAACCTCTTTCCGGAGATAAAGAAATGAAATTCAATCCCTAAAAGTGAAAGTGGGAATTATAAGGTTAGAGTTTATTTCACATTTCAAAATGCATGTTTGTCAAGATACAAACCTAATTGCTGATTTAGCATTAGATTGGCATTCGAATACTAACACGAACCACATAGTACTCTATGTTAGTACGTTCTAAAATTCCCATAATTTGTTTATAGGGATTTATAGAATTGAGATATAATGCACAGTAATCTAATAACCAAAGATCTCAAACAACTTAAAAGTTAAAATAATAATTTTTACTATTATATAATCTCCCTAAATTAATTATATAATTTGGTTTAGTGAAAATATGTGACAAATCTTGATGGTATGTTAGCACTAATGGACTTACTCATTGGTAAAAGTTTCTCTCCAAATGAATTTAGAAATGAACCCTTCAAACTTCTCTTACATCTTTTCAACATATGTGAAATTTAAAAATTTAACTGTTAGATTCCATGTTTTTTATATTCTTGACACATATTTCAATTTTTTTTAAAATAAGAATTTATTTACTATTTGTTCAATAAATTTATATTTTATGTATAATTTTAGATCACACAAACTTGACATTTAAACATTTTATTAATAACATAGTTATTGGCCTTTGATCTTCTTGAATGTTTGCAAGCGTGAGAATTTAATGAGAACATGTAATTCAATTGTTAGATTCTTACAATTCACATCCACTAAAAAAAATATAGAAAGATTTTGAATAGTTTCTCACCAAAACTAGTTTGGAGAGACATTTTTTTCTCAAAAGTAGTTTGGTGCTACCTGTTCCAAATGTTTGCTTTTGAGTAGACACCTATGAGTGCATGTGAACCTACAAGAGATAGGCTCTTTTAACAGTTTGTTTGTTTTTCCAAAAAATAAAAATAAAAAATTATTAAACATGAGTTGCTTAGTAACTCGTTGTTAAACAGTCTGTCTGCACCACCTACAATTCCAAATGCTTAGTAACTTTCTACCTTATTCTTTTCATTTCGCAAAGTGTACACACGAGTTGCATGGTCCACGCACAGCTAATTTGGAATTTTGTTTTTTCATGTGTATATGTAGGACATTGTTCTCGGTAGAGTAGACAGAAGTGCTATTACAATTACGTGGGTAATGACAGAGCTTGTTAGGAATCCAAGAGTAATGAAAAAAGTCAAGGCAGAAATTAGAAGCTATATTGGAACGAAACCGTATGTAGATGAAAGTGAGTTAGAAAATCTTCAATACCTAAAAATGGTGCTAAAGGAGACTTTTGGGTTGCATCCACCACTTGCACTTTTGATTCCTCTTGAGGCAATTTCACATTTTAAGATCAGTGGTTATGATATTAACCTAAAAACAAGAATTATGATTAATGCTTGGGCTATTGGGAGAAACCCAAACACTTGGAAGAATCCAAATGAGTTTTATCCTGAGAGGTTGGAGGACAACGCCATTGATTTTGAACTCCTATCATTTGAGTCCGGTAGGAGGATGTGTTCGGGCATTACAATGGGGTCCACTGAAGTTATGGTTACATTGGCAAACCTATTGTACCGTTTTTATTGAAACTTGCCAAACGAGATGAAGAGAGAAGATGTAAGTGTGGAAGAGGGTGTTGGCCTTACCATTTATAGGAAGGTACCTCTTTACCTTGTGCATATTATTTATGATTGTGAAAAGACTCTAGAACAATGAAGTTCTAGATTTCAGATTAAATCCATTTTTATTTTTCGAACTCCTTATATGTAACTTCATGTATTCAATCATAAAGGTGGGGACTTGTTGGCTATGTAATAGGGAAAAGATTAACTCTATTTCATGATTCTAGTTAAATATTACAAATTTTAAATGGCATTACAAAATGGATTCATCCTGGGTTGTATGGATCCTATCTAATCCTACCTGGTGTTTCATTCTCTCTCAAATTCCGATCATTACTATTTACAACCATAAATATTGAACTACCTTTTTTGATGTGAATAACTGATTTCACATAAAAGTAAAAACATTGCAGCCCACCCAATCTAAATTGCAGAGTTCTTGTGTCTTGGCATTGGAGGCATTTCAATGTTTAAAGCAACTTAGATTAGTATCTTGCAGTTTAATAAGGCTTTTATGAACATCATATATATTATATATGGTATTCATAAAAGCCTGGACACTAGGTACAATGATAGATTTTACAAAGTTAACTTCTGTTCGTGACTCCATAGTCAAGGATTAAAGCTGCAGCAACTTCTTCTAGGCTTATTTGAAAGTAGAAATGAGATAGAGAACAAAGGGAATTTCCGCTGTACCTTAAAATTTCTCCAAGTCAAAACATATTTTGATCCGCAGTTTTTAGTATTTAAACACTGAAAATTTTGGGTCAAAAAAATAAAATAACTTGTTTAGTAAAGATGTTTTTTTACTAGAGTGTAACTAGCTGATGTCATGTAACTAGCTGACCAATGGTCTCATTGGACATATATTCTTATTTATTATATCACGTCAAATTGAAATTTGGAGAACGATGCCTTAGGTTGTGTTTGGTTCTGACGAAAAATATTTTCTTAACTGCAAAATATTTAAATATTTTCTAATTGTATAATATTTTTAGGTGGAAATATTTTTTGAAAAGTAAATTATTTTTAAGTGTCTGGTTGTGTTCCTGAAAATACTCTGAAAATATTTTCTAGTGCTTGATTGTGTTCTAAAAAATGTTATGGAAAATATATTTTTAATTATTTTCTCACATTTTATTATCCCTCGACCCAAGCACATATATAATAATAAAATAAAATTAAAAACTTTAGATAAAAATTTGTGATTGGGGGACTCATAGTGGCAGCTGTGGTTGACAATTGGACACCAAGAACGTTAGTGGAGGGGTGGTGGTCGGTTAGCAAACAGGAGGGTATAGGTGAGGTTCAGTTGAAATGTTCTGAGTGAGGTGGAAAATGATTTATGAAAAATGAAAGTGTAAATCAATTTTCACCCTACGTTCTTCTATTTTACAGTCAACTGGAAAAAAAATTTTTGGCTGACCAACATTTTCTGTCATCCCAAACACCCATAAAAGCAAAAAATATTTTTTGAAAATCAATTTCCATCCAACTAAACATAGCCTAAGATGTCTTTGAAATTTGTTAATACATCACTAAACTAATCTAAAAAGGTAGAGTTTTAGACCATGCATTCTGCAAAGGATTTCATTCAAATTGAATCCAAAATACCACGAAAGTCCCAAAATCAAAGTCAATTGGAGAATTGGTTTGCATTTGGTAAGCTCAATTGGAAGCATATCCGTGAAAAAGAAACATTATGTGCCCAAACTCTTCCGAAAGACTCTACAATTTGGAAGGTTATCAACCTGGGCCCTCATGAGTCATGTCTTCATATGGCCTAAGATGGGTTGGTTTTAAGAAGAGGATCCCTGTCAAATATTGGTCGTAGCCGTGGTCCACATTGGGCTGCATTAGGAACCTGATCCATAGTGCCATTGGCCGAAAGATGCATCGGTTGGTGTAGGATGTCTTCATAGGTGCAATAGCAATACCCCCTTTTTTATTTTCCTAGCTTGCTTAAGGGGCAGGACAGAATGAAATGGATTGATTTTTTTTTTTTTTTTGGATTATTACATTTATTCTCTTATTTTGAATTTTTTTTAAGGATATTTTTCGAGAGATTAATGTTAGGAGTGGTAAAATTCGACACAATCCGTAAACACAATAAGAAGTTGACAAACTATGGGTTGAAGTATAAAGGGTCTTTGTTATATTCAGATTGAAACGTGACCCATTTAATACACATGTTGTACGTGTTCTTGTCTAATCTACGGAACCCATTTGACTTATTTAATTAAATGTCATTTTACCAATATACCCTTTAAAACCCTGGGTATATAAACATATTAGTCATTGTGGTTTATTTTGTTCGACCTATTGTGATTGATTATTTGTGATATTGAGATATAATTTAGTTTTGAATGTTTATTTGTGATACAATTACTTATTAGTTCTAAAGTTTATATTTTAATTAATTATTATTATTTTTTTTTTCATAGTTTAGATCAATTGGGTTAATACTAATTTTTTTTTTTTTTTTTTTTCACTTTGATAAAATCTAATACATGGGTTGACATAGCTGACCCATTTTGTAAACAAGTTGTGTTAGGGTTAATGAATCTTGACCCGTTTAATAAATGTATTAGGTTAGTGTCAACTTATATAGTCGAATACTCTGAGTTAACATGACATGAACTCAACACATGAACATAAATAGTCACCCCTAATTAATGCGAAGAGAAAGAATGGCATATTTGTCTTGTTAGGCTTTGTGGAGCCTAGTTGCATTTGATTCGGATTATGACTTAACTCGAAATAATATTTTTACAATTTTTAATGATAGATTTTTTTAGGCTTACTCCATGGAGTTAAGGCTTGGGCGTTTTTGTAGCCCATTGTGAATCTTGTGCACAAGATATAAAAACTATTGTTTTGGAGATTAGGGTTTGATGTTTTTGAAAGAGAGAAAACTATACTTCCGCACTCTATATTTTTCCCTGAGAATAGTGAAATCCCTGCAATTCCATAGACGTAGGCAAATTGCTGAACCATGTAAATATTGTCTTGTGTGTGATTATATTTCTTTGGTATATATTTTTCTCTATTTTTGCATCTCACAGATCTGGGAATTTCGTACATATTCCCATCAATTGGTATCAGAGCCTAGGGTTAGGTATGAGTGGGAGAAATGGCAGTGGAAATAGGAAAGACGTTTGGAATAGATAAATTTGAAGGCATAGACTTTGGATTCTAGAGGATGCAAACCAAGGACTACCTCTATGGGAAGAAGTTGCACCTGACACTTTTAGGAGAGAAACCTGCAACTATGAAAGATGATGAATGCACTCTTCTTGTTAGACAGATATTGGGATTTATTAGATTAACTCTGTTAAGGTTTTTGGCATACAATGTCATGAAGGAGAAGACCATAGCAGATCTAATGAAAGCTTTGTCTGGTATGTATGAAAAGCCGTCAGCAAACAATAAGGTGCATTTGATGAAGAAACTATTCAATTTGAAGATGGCTAAGAATGCATCAGTAGCACAGCATCTGAATGAATTTAACAACATCACAAATCAACTGTCTTCTGTAGAAATTGATTTTGATGATGAGATATGTGCATTGATCGTTTTGGCTTCATTGCCAAAGAGTTGGGAGGCCATAAGAATGGCAATGAGCAATTCTACTGGAAAAGAAAAGCTAAAGTATAATGACATATGAGATTAAGTTCTAGCTGAGGAGATTCACAGAAGAGATGTAGGTGAAACCTTAGGGTTTGGTTCTGCCTTAAACCTTGAGACAAGAGGTAGATGTAATGACAAAAATTCAAATTAGAGCAAATCAAAATCCAAAAATTCCAATTGGAACTGAAGTAAATCTAGATCTGGCCAACGAGTACAATGTTGGATATGTGGCAATACTGGCCACTTTAAGAGACACTATAAAAGCCCTAAGAAGAAGAATGATGATGATTTTGCTTATGTTGTAATAGATGAGGTACAAGATGCACTGCTTCTTGTTGTTGATAGTCCACTTGATGATTGGGTTTTAGACTTAAGAGCTTCGTTTCATACCACTTCACACCAAGAAAATCACACAGAACTATGTTGAAGGTGATTTTGGTAACGTGTATTTGGCTGATGGAGAAGCCTTGGATGTTCTGGGTATGGGAGACATCCGTATTATATTGCCCAATGGGTCTGTCTGGTTATTGCAGAAGGTTCAACATATTCCTAACCTGAGGAGGAATATGATTTTTGTAGGACAACTAATACTATTTGTTAGTGGTACCTAGAAGGTATTGGTTTGTCGAAAAAAAATTGGTACTCTGTATATGACCTTAGGTCCAAGAGACATAATTGTAGTTGCTGAAGCAAGTATTGATGCAAGTCTATGGCATCACAAACTTGGTCACATGAGTGAGAAAGGGATAAAGATGCTATTGTCAAAAGGGAAACTACTAGAACTGAAGTCTATTAATCTTGACATGTGTGAAAGTTGCATCTTAGGAAAGCAGAAAAATGTGAGCTTCTTGAAAATTGGTAGGACACTGAAGGCTAGAAAATTGAAGTTCGTAGACACTGATTTATTGGAGCCTTCTCCAGTTACATCCCTTGGAGGTTCAATCTACTACATCAATTTCATTGATGACTCAAGCAAAAAAGTATGGGTTTATTTTTTGAAAAATAAATCTAATGTATTTGAGACTTTTAAGAAGTAAAATGCCTAATGTCAAACAATGGAGGAGAATAAATAGATGGAGGGTTCAATGAGTATTGTGCTGCACATGGAATTAGAATGGAGAAGACCATTCCTAGGACACATAGCAGAATGATATGGTTGGTGCATGAACAAAACTCTCAATGAGCGTGCTAGGAGTATGAGGTTGCATGCTAGATTACCAAAAAGTTTCTAGGTTGATGTTGTTAGTACTGCAGCTTACCTGATAAACTGAGGACCATCAGTTCCCACGGAGATCAGAATTCCTAAAGAGATTTGGAGCGGTAAAAGGGTAAAATTTTCCTATTTAAAAGTTTTTTATTGTGTTTCTTATGTTCATATTGATTCTGATGCTTGTAGTAAACTTGATGCAAAGTCTAAAATATGTTTTTTTTTTTATTGGCTATGGTGATGAGATATTTGGCTATTGGTTTTGGGATGAACAAAACTGAAAAATCATCAGAAGCAGTAATGTGATATTTAATGAACATGTTATGTACAAGGACAGATCAACTGTAGTGTTAGATGTTATAGAGATAGATCAAAAGAAATTTGATTTTGTAAACTTAGATGAATTGATTGAAAATACTGTCCAGAAAATGGATGAAGAAGAAAAGTAAAATGTAAATTCACAAGTAGATTAGAGTACACCTATAGCTGAAGTCCATAGATCTTATAAGATCATCAGACCTCCACAGCGTTATTCACTCGCTCTAAATTATCTCCTGTTGACTGGTGGTGGTGAGCCAAAGTGTTATGATGAAGCCTTGCAAGATGAAAATTCAAGCAAGTGGAAGTTAGTCATGAAGGATGAGGTGGACTCTTTGTTGGGGAATCAAACATGGGAACTAACTAAATTGCCAGAAGGATAGAAGGCTCTGCATAACAAGTGGGTATATGGAGTAAAGAACGAGCATGATGGTAGCAAACACTACAAGACCAGATTAGTTGTCAAAGGGTTCCAATAGAAGAAGGACATCAACTACTCAGAAATATTTTCTCTAGTTGTGTAGATGTCAACAATTAGACTGATACTGGGAATGGTGGCTATAGAGAATCTACATCTTGAGCAGTTAGATGTGAAGACAACATTCCTTCATGGTGACTTGGAGGAAGACATTTACATGAGTTAGCCAAAAGGGTTTATTGTTCAAGGACAAGAGAATTTAGTTTGCAAATTGAGAAAGAGGTTGTATGGCCTAAAAAAAGCTCCAAGACAGTGGTACAGGGAATTTGATAGTTTTATGAATAGAACTGGGTTCAAGAGATGTGAAGCTGATAATGTTGCTATGTTAAGTTCTTTGACAATTCTTATATCATTTTACCTTTGTATGTGGATGATATGCTCATTGCAAGGTCTAGCATTGAGGAGATTAATAATCTAAAGAAGTGATTGTCAAAAAAATTTACAATGAAGGATTCGGGAGCTGCAAAACAAATTCTTGGTATGCAAATCATTAGAGACAAGGCTAATGGTACATTGAAGCTTTCACAAATAGAATATGTGAAGAAGATTCTCAGCAGGTTCAAGTTGTATGAAGCTAAACCAATGAGCACACTTTTAGGTAGTCATTTCAGACTAAGTAAAGAACAGCCACCAAAGACAAAAGAAGAAAGAGACCATATGAGAAAGGTGCCCTATGCCTCAGCTATTGGGAGCTTGATGCATGCTATGGTGTGTACAAGGCCAGACATTGCACATGCAGTGGGAGTTATGAGTAGATACATGAGTAGGCCAAAAAAGCAGCATTGGGGGGCAATCAAGTGAATTCTGAGGTATTTGAGAGGCTCAACATATACATGTCTTTACTTGACAGATGCAAGTTTGAAATTGTAGGATTATGTAGATGCTAATTTAGCAAGTGATATTGATAATAGAAAGAGTACTACTGAGTTTGTATTTACTTTGAGTGGTACAGCTATATTTTAGGCTTCAAATCTACAAAATATTGTTGTTTTATCTACTATGGAAGCTGAGTATGTTGCCACGACTGAAGCTGAAAAGGAGATGATTTGGCTACATAGCTTCTTGGATGAATTGGGTAAGAAGCAGGAGTTGAGCATTCAACACAATGATTGTCAAAGTGCAATCTTTCTTGCTGAAAAGTTGAAGCATATACAGATGAGATACCATTTTGTCCATTACCTTGTTGAAGATAAACTGGTAATACTTAAGAAGATTTGTGGATCTAAGAACTTGGCAAACATGTTAACTAAGGGTGTCACTATTGAGAAGCTAAAGCTGTGTGAAGTTTCAGTTGGTCTTCTAGCTTGAGGACAGAAGGATGAGTTGCAGTGACTAGGGGTTGTCTTTGGAGGATTGTGGTTGATGTTGGTGACTGAACTAGTCTCTAAGTGGGAGATTTGTTGGGTTTTACGAAGCCTAGTTGTGTTTGATTCGGATTATGACCCAACTCAAAATAATATTGTTACAATTTTTAATGGGAGACTTTCTGAGGCTTAGTACTTGGAGTGGAGACTTGGGCCGATAGGCCATGTGTGTGATTTTTTTTCTTTGGTGTATTTTTTTCTCTATTTTTGCATCTCATAGATTTGAGAATTTCATAAATGTTCCTATCATGTTTCCATTAATTCCATTCAAAATTCCCAAATGTAGCCAAGAACTTATTAACACAACTGACACATTTTAATATTTCCAACAAAGACATTCAAGATCCAATATCTCTCAACTTCCAGCTACCAAATATAAAAAATAATTTTAAAAATCCCAAATATAATGCTATATAACTTTACACTTTCAAAAGTTTGAAAAATTAAACTCTAAAAATTTTAAAGGTTTCAAATTAATCTTCGATCTATTAAGTTTTCCTCATATTGTTAATTGAAAACAACATCATTGTAATTTAAAGTCCAGCAAAATCAATGTCGAGTTCCATCAACAATAATAGTAGAAACTAACAGATAAGTTAATCTGAAACTTTTAAAAATTTATAGAGTTTATTAATTTGAAAATTTTAAAGTGCAGAGTTAAAATTGAAACTCATTGGCAATTATAGGAGAACATAATTCAAAAGTAGTCATGTAAGTCAATAAATATGAATGGAAATCAACTACTTGTGCTAATCAAAGAGAATAATAAAAGGACTCCAAGAGATCTTTATAAAAAATCCAACTATTATCTAATGCATAAGATTTGAAGAATAATATCGATCAAAATCTAATGAAATTGAATAAGAGTTTTCTTAAGTTATAACTTACACATGTTGATGCTTCTTTTGGTCATCCACTCAATAAAAAACTCAAATCCCACCATCAAACCCTAGCTTCCAAGTTATCCCACGCCAATGGCAAAATCTACTATTGCACAGGTTATCCCACACTAGGCTTGAGTTAGGTTTAAGTATAGGCTAAGAGCAGTAATCATACCTACGAGTCCCTTTTTTTATCCATAAAAATAAAATTGAAAAAAAAAATCCCAAATTATCACACACAAGATTTGTCAAATCTAACCACATGTATTCACGTGGGAAATTTTTCAAGTGTAATTTTGGTTCAGTACGTTTTATTTTTTGTCATTTTGGTTCTATAAGTTTACATGTCACCTTTAGTCATTCTTAGAGCATTAGCATTTGGTGTGCTAAAAATTTAAAGTAATGTTAGAGGTACAAACTTTATTACAAAAAAATTTGCAAACTACTGATGTGATGAGTGGTTATTGACAAATGGAAAAGTGATGTTAATGGTGGGCCTAGATGAAAACAATTAAAAAGTTAGCCACATCAACATAAAAATGTTGTAAAATTTTGTGGCTATAACATTACTCAAAAATTTATGCAACTTTAGCACACAATAAAATTACTTTATCTATTTTATGTTTTTAACACACCACTTAACAATATAACCTACATCTCATCTACTGTTTTAGCATATAACCCATTAAAATAATATAAACACCCTATTAAAATAATATAAAGGCAAAAATGTAAAATTAACCCTCTAACTTTCAGTCTTTTTCATTTCAGACCTCTAAGTTTAGTTTTGTCATTTCAGTCCTCTAACTTTCAATTTTTGTCAATTTGGTACTCCGTTAAACTCCAGTTATGTCTTGCCATTAATTGAGCTAAAACGACATTGTTTTGGCTTTTTTTTATATAATAAAATTTGGAATTTAAAGAAAATTAAAAAAAACTGATATTTAAAATTAAAAAAAAAAAAACAGGGGAATCATTCCACACTCAAATCACTCACTAAAAAAAAACCCGGAACACTCTAAAGAGAGCTCCACTTTTGATTCCTATCTTCAACCATTGCTACATTCCTTGTAACTTGTCTTTAGCCGAGAACCCAATTTTCTTCGTGGATGTGAATCGGATCTTCTGTTGCAGTTTGGATCTATTCGATTTCTTCGAGTGCGAGTCTCTTCCAGAGCTCCGAGTTTGATCCTCAAATTCTCTAAAGGCAAAGATCCGTGAGTGAGAAAAATCGGCTAGTTCGTCCTCCAATTTCTCACAGAGAAGTCTGGACCAAGTTGGATCAGCCGGAGCAAGGACACTGAGATGGGTGGAGTTCTGGAGAGATGCAGTCGTAGACCGACGCTGGAGAAACTCATCATCGTCGTCGTCTTCATCTCCAGAGAGATTCTTTGAGATGCTTAGGTCCGAAATGCCAAAATGGGTTGAGGAAAACATCGAGCAAATAGGATCCTTTTTTAGATCGGGCGGGTGGGACGAATCGGATATAATCGTTTTGCTTTTTCTGTGAGTGATTTTGGGTGTGAAATAATTCTTCCATTTTTTTTTTAATTTTCTTTAAATTCCAAAATTTATTATAAAAATAAGAGCCAAAACGACGTCGTTTTGACTCAATTAACGGTAGGACATAACTGGAGTTTAACAGAATACCAAATTGACAACAATTGAAAGTTAGAGGACTGAAATAAAAAACACTAAAAGTTAGAGGGTCAATTTTGCATTTTTGCCTAATATAAAACATCTAGCCACCACCACAACAACCATCACCAAAAAAACCCTGCTATAACCCACAGCTACAATTCACCAAAGAAAAAAAAAAAAAAAAAAAAAAAAAAAAAAAAAACCACCACAACAATCACCACAAACAGCACATCAATCTCAATGCCAATCTCAACAACCACCACACACCGATCATCACCATGCCATCACTGATCTCAATGCCATCATCACCATTTTTATGAGAGAGAGAGAGAGAGAGAGAGAGAGTGTGTGTGTGTGTGTGTGTGATGATAGATAAGGAAAGAACAAAAAAATAGTAGATGGCTATAGTAACTATTGCTAGTAGGATAGTACTGTAATACATTCCCTTCTCTTTTTTTAAGATTTACCACACCGGATGGAGCAAGGTTTTTTTGTTGTTATTTTTGTGCTGAAATAGTATTTTAAGTGTTTTAGCACACTTAATGCTAATGCATGTATGGAAAAACAAAATGACAAAATGAAATTTAAAAGGTCTAGAATGACAAACAATTGACCAAACTTAAATAGTGTAATTTATATTTTTGCCACACAATTACAAGACCTCATTATTATTAGATTCCCAAATTAATAATAATAAGAATAATAAAGGAAGCAAAAGAAAACTAGACGTAGAAATCCAATATATATATATATATACACATAGAAATAGAATCATCCAAAATAAAACTTTATTCAAATCCCATGTGCAAAATGAATTGGGTTAGTAGTGCACTGTGCATACACATCAATCCAAGGCTGGTCAGTTGGTAGCCAAGAGGGTGGCCCAGTTAGTGTGAGATCCCGCATGCATGCATGAGGTTCTGTGTTCGAGTCGTGGCGGGTACCATGTGGGGGTGGGTTCCTAGCATGCATTGCACCTCATCTGCTGACTCTTTTGAGGTGCTAGGATGAGGTCTATGACATCCCGGTTATAGTAACTATGGCTCAATCTAACATTTCCTAACGAGGGGTGCCCCTATTAGGTCACGCCATAGGAAGTAAGCCACATATGGTCGCTTCTGCTCCCCTTTTTGTTCATCAAAAAAAAAAAAAACGTGGGGTTCGGCACCTCAAAATATTTTGAACTCTTACTTGGATCTCAATCTCACAATCTATAAGAACACTTTTAACTAATAAAGATTAAAAAATAGAGGTTATTATTAATAGAATATATAAATAATTCTTCAAGGTCAAACAAAAAAAGCAAAGACTTAATCCCAAAACAAATTAAGATTTAAAAAAAAAAGTTTTAACATGTAGTAGATCCGTGTTAGTCTCTTTAATGAGTATTTTCCCAATTAACCTATGCTGTGAACTATACTCTAAGAAGAATTTGGTAAGAAATTAAGAAGATTCTAAATCCAGTAGTTAACTAACGATTCTTCTATTATAATCATGGTTTTAAAATTCGGACCGTTCATTGAACCGTAAAAGAGAGAGGTTCAAAGTTTTTAAGGTCGAACCAAGATTGAACCGGGGTCGAACCGTGATGTCGTCATCATTAACTTAATAATTATTTAAATATAAATAAATATATTAAATTTGTAAATATTAGCAAAATTTACTAAAAATATCTTAAAAATTGAAACAAAATACATAAAATAGTACATTATAAGGTTAATAAAAAATTGTACAACATAAATAAGCATAAAAATGAATTTTTATAATAATCCATTAAGAGAAATCATTTCAATTAACTAAAAACGACTTTTAAAATAAATTCATAAATTGCATAGGTATTATTCTTAAATAAAAAGTTAATTTAGTAATATTAAATATGTTGAGAAAGATTAAATAGAAGTTTAGAAACTATAAATCATGTAAATTTAATATAAATTTAATAATATTGCATATTAGCTCCCAAGAAGAGGACTTGGTCTGATGGTCATGCCTTCAATCTTGCTTGCAAGGTGTCAGTTCGGTCCGAGTTTCAAAACAGTAATTATAACATAGAAATGATGTATTTATACTGACAAGCCGACTTCATGTATAATATCTTTGCGGCTGAAACCAAGCATAACTCACCCAATTTGGACTAGGTGGCAAGTATTGACGTTGGATTTATAAATTTATAAAATAAAAAAAAAATATGGTTGCATTTCTAGACATAAGAGCTAAATGAGTTTCAATTAGATCAACTGATAAATTATTTTGTTGTCGAATAAAAGATTTAGAGTTCGATTGTCATCTATAAAATTACACCAAAAACTGCTTAGCTAGATGATAGAAACAATCATCATAGAGTTTACTAGTACAACTTTATATTTGTCTACATCCATAGCTATCCAATATTCCAAGCTTGGCTTCTCTGAGCACGACCTCAACTACACACCCATTTGGCAAACTTCTGGTGAAGGTTATCATGCATCACTGATGACGATTTCGTTATACAAAATGACTTTGAATTTGTCCAAGACTAGGTATCATCTATTAATGTATTGCTCTAGCAATTTGATTGTCATATATTCATTAAATAAGAAACGTGGTCGGATTGTTAAATAGTAAATTCATCAATTGTATATTCGTGAAACCACTCCCATCAACATTACAAAGAAAATTCAGAATTCAAGCACGTTTTGTCATGCATAGGTACATTACTTTTGGTAAAATTAAACAAGTTGACGTAGTTGTTAAAAAAAACTATAAAACCATATAGCCATAGGCAACTTGTACGTGTTTCCCGGCATAATACCAGAAATGATTGGATACCCATAAGTACTTTTGGGACATAATAGAATATTTTGGGCACAAATCTTTTTCTTTTTTTTTCACAATTTTCACTTGTGATTTTCATTTTTTTTTTTTTTTTTTTGCTTAACAAAAATTTATCTTTAACCCTCACAAATCCATGTTCTTTCACAATTTTCACTTGTGATGTGTTAAATTACCGATTTTCTAAAAAACTTTAAACTTTTGGAACATGTTAAACTTAATTATTTAGCCAAATACTTATAACAATGTATCCCAAAAGATGAGAAAATATATTAATAGACTACAAGAAACAAATGATATATACTATTAGGGCATGGACGCCTTTAAGACATTTATTAATAGACCATTTTCATGTGAAATATTAAATAAAAAAAAAGTTACATTTTTCTTCTTCAATAAAAATTTTCTTAAGACATCAGTTAAATTTTTCTTACACTAAATAAGAATAGGGTATTTTATCCCCCCCACCCCCCCCGCCCCACAAAAAAAAAAAAAAAAAAAAAACAGAATAGAGCAGTGTTTTTCACACATTATTTTTTTAACAATTTTTATGCATAAGAATAACTTTCTTTCTTATGGAACATATATGTGTAACTAGCAAGTGTAAACAAGTTAGCCACAATATATAGGTTCAATGCAACATCCAAGAAAGTAGCCACAACTCTTTAGCATGCTTGATGTCTTGTAGGCTACCTGGCTACCTGTAAAATTTTGTATGGCACCATCGTTTGGTAGCCACAAAATAGATGTTGCCGAAATAAATACTTTTTCCTTCGATATCCTACCTAGTTGTGTCATGATGATCATGAGGTACATGGCAATCATTCAATGATATATTTGAATTCTTCCTCTCCACTTATTATATTTTAAAATGGAGAGAGTTTAGTCGATTGTTGTGGGTAAAAAATATTACAAATTTAATAATGAGTCTTGTTTATTCCATTGTTGGTGGTATTAAACAATACATTATTAAATTAGAAAATAAAATCTTAAAATTTAAATTAAAATGGATTCTCTTCATTTCATGTAAAATACACTTTAAACAATAAAATTCGGATACAAATTACAAACTACAACTCAAACTAAAATAATTTACATGACTACATATATTGAAAATTCAACAGTTGGATTATATGTTATTTATATTCTTAATATGCATATCAAATTTTGTGTCAATTGGATATTATTTACTATTTCATCCAAACTTGGTTGTAGCCAATGACTCCAACTTCACTCAATATTTTTTTATTGAATGTGAATTATTCCAAATATACTATTGGATTACATTTTCTTCTTATATTTTCCATACTTGCAAAATTTCTAAAAGACCAAAGATCGATAACTATGTCATCAATTAAATATTCAAATTTCAATTTTTTGTAGTTTAAAATTATGCATAAAAAATGTGAAGTTTTCAAGTTCCTTTTTTTAAATAAAAATTTTCAAGAAAAAAAAGTGTGAAGTTTTCAAAAAAATCAAAATACATTTTTTAAAGTGTGAGTTTTTAGTGAGGTTTGTGTGTGTGGGAGAGTTGGGCTTGGCAAACCAAGTCGGCCTGGATGAGCAAAGCCTAACACAATGCCCAAGGCCCACTAGGCAATGAAGGCCCAACACACAAAGGGGAGATAACCCTAGGCTTCATCACGTTGGGCTCGAACTTTATTCGGGTGTTTGGAATTGGGGATACCACACCCCAAGTGTTGCACAAAAGGTCGATGTCTAAGTCGACCATAAAGAGAACCTATGTGTGGTCACCATGGGTCGGTCCCCGAGAACTATCGATTTTGAAAAGAAACCCACTCCCAAACACTACCTATCGTTTGGAACAAGTTCCAAGTACCAATGAACCTTCTTGCCTAGACGATCCCATCATACACCTTCGTCCATCTGGCTACGTCATGGACGAAGGAAGGAAAGCCATTAATAGAGGATTCAATACCTTGGACAATTACCAACTAGCTATCAAACCGTTGGAAGCTCATCAAAACCCACGTTAATGAGCCCAAAGGCATTACAAAAGAAGCACTAAAACCATAATAAAGGCCACAATGGCTAGAAGCAATGGAGCCATATATAAACACCCCTCAGAACCAAACAAGGAACATACACACACCCTAAATATATTGATACGATGTAGCTCTGATATTCTAATCTCTCATACTTTCTTAAAGGCTTCTATAAGCTGACTTTATCATCGGAGACTCTGTGACAGGCACCACACTGATGACCACCTAAAGAGGGCTTTTCATGACAATTGTAGGCTAAGGACAAGGTTGCTGCCTCATCTGGACGAACCTACTCGATTGACGATTTCCACATCATTAGTTTTGCGCCATTTGTGGGAATGACATTTTCGTACTTAGGATCGAGAGTGTAGTTCCATTCAACTCATAAGTCCAAATGGACTCTAACCTTTCCTAAGATTTTGTAGCATTAGCTCTGCAAATCCATAGCCAGTGTGGAGGAGCTTACTAGACAAAACCAGGAGATGAGGTTGCGATTGCAGCAAGAGGAAAATCAGTCTGGGACCAACCAGGATGACGATGTAGATAGTCAAAGAAGGAATGACCGTCGAAGACTCGCCACTCCAGAAAGGACCAAGCTCAGACCTTCTCAGGGAAATGGGAAAGGAGATGGACGAGCCGAGGAGCGCAATTATATCAGAGCCTGGATAGGATGCTTAAGAGGACGAATTTACCCTTCATGATGGCGATCCTAGAATGCTCAATGCCGTCAAAGTTTCGTCTACCTTAGCTCGAGCCATTCGACGAATTGAAAGACCCTCTGGATCACCTTAACAATTTCAAGACAACTCTAGGTCTTCAACAGCCCCCTAACGAAATACTGTGCCATTCTTTCCCCACCACCTTCAAGGGAGCTGCGAGGGGGTGGTTCACAAAGTTACCAATGTTGTCCATCGACAACTTTGAACAATTGGGAAATTCCTTCTTATGCCACTTTGTCGAGGGACAATGCTCGAGAAGGCCAGCAAACCACCTGCTTACCATTAGACAAGGAGAAAAGGAGACCCTAAGGTCATACGTGAAGTGTTTCACTCGAGAAACTTTAAAGGTGGACAAACCAGCTGATAAAGTACAGCTAACAACCTTTAAGACTGGTTTGAAGTCTAGGGAGTTCGTGGTCTTACTCGCAAAGAATCCCCCTAAGACGATGGAAGAGATGCTCCTAAAGAAGTAGAAATACATGAACGCCAAAGATGCCCTCGCTGCAATAGAAGATGTAGAGAAGTCCAATGAGAGGGAAAGAAAGGATGACGACCGAAGTGGACAAAAAAGGGAGTGGATAGATCGTCAAAATAATGATGGGAACGAATGGAAAGATGATAAAACCCCTCAAACGGTAAAATTCACTCCTTTAGTAATGCCTGTTGATAAAATTTTGGCATAGATCAAAGGGGAGCATTAGTTCAAATGGCCAAGGCCATTGCACTTGTCACCTAATGTGCATGACAAGAAGAAATATTGTCGTTTCCATAAGGATCACGACCACTACACAACAGATTGCAGAGACCTGAAGGAGTAGATAGAGGAACTCATCTGGAAAGGGAAGTTGCAGAAATATGTCAAGAAATGAGACTCTAGCAAATCCAGAGATAATAACAAGGACAAGCATGAAGCCTCTTTGAAGGATGAGGACCACACATCCCATCATCCACAAAGTGCAATCGAGGAGATAAAGAAGTCACAAGAGGGCCATCCATAGGAGGACCATTCAGATCTCTCAAGAAATCACAACAGAGGCAAGTGAATAGTATCCAACAGATACCACCCCTGAAGTAGAGACAGATGGACAAGGACATCCTTTTCTCGGAAGAAGACGCTAAAGGAGTGAAGTTGCCACCTGACAACCCCCTAGTTATAATGCTTATGATAAAGGGGTTCAACACCAGGAGAACCTCTATGGACAACAGTAGCTCCACAAACATCATCTACCTCTCTACTTTTCAACAGTTGAAGTTGGATTTGTAGACACTCGACTTTGCACCCATGATTTAATTAAGGAAGATGATTGGAGTGACCATCCATGTACCCAAAAAATCATTCTTGCATTACATGCAACATTTTGTTTTTCATCACATGCATCAATTTGTTCTTGCAATGCATGCATCAGTCTATTCATTGCATATCATAACAATGACCTTGAGATTCTTATAGTCGTAACGGTGTGTCTGGTTTCTAAAACGAACCATTGGATCGAAAGATATTGCATGATAAAGTTTGCACGGTCCATATGCATTATGTCTAGGAAGAGTCAACCACACATGATTCATTAAAATTAATTCTGATTGGTTAAACAATTAAAATTAATTAAACAATTTTGTGATTGGTTGATAATTAGTGTTTAAAGTAGGGTTGCATGCATGGGAACAAAAGGGATGATTGGATAACAATAAAATTGTGGATAATCTGAACTTTATTAAGATTTATTTTAGGATATTTATCTACAAGATAATTGTTCTTAAAAAGCCTGAATTATCCAGATGAAAGACAAAAAATATGGACGGAGGATGAAAACACGTCTAAGTGCAAGGACCGGTCAAAAAACCCTAGAAGAGGAGTCCAAATGGCACCAAAACAAGAAAGAGCGTTCGGTGTCCAAGAGCTATTTGGCACTTTTGGAGTCAGTACTCTAAAAGGGCCAAATTCCCCCCTTTTGGGCTTAGGCCCAATAGCCTTTGGGTGACCATAAAGCACATCTTTTTCGACCTTTTTGCAGAAGGATGCGTCCCAATTCTCATTTTAAGCGTCATTGCTTATTTTTTAAGCACTCCAATCTCTATAAATAGGGACTACGACTCAGAATTCAAGAGACTTTTTTGACAATCTAAGAAGGGATACGTTTTTACACTCTTAGAATATATATATTTTTGACTCCCCTTTTTGATATCCTTTTTCTAGAGGCTAGGGTTTTTAGGTTTCAGAGATAATTGCATAAATTTCTTTGAACCCTAAAATATTCTATTGAGAAAAAGAGTACATTCATGCAAGAGGTAGCTTTTCTTTTCTCTACTTCCTTTTTCTTCTATTATCTCTTTTATTTTGATGCATGAATGAATACTTGTTTAGTATTGATTTTGCAACGATCATCTTATATGTTATTCATGTTTTCTTTATTAGAATATGTGTATGGTGTTTTTATTGTTAAGATCTTTTCTTTATTTCAAAAATCCACTTGTTCACATACTTTTCTTAATAAAAAACTGATCTACATCTTCATTAGATGTAGATTTGAATTTTTCTTACTCAAAACTAATTTGTATCTTCCTTAGATACAGATCTGAAATTTTCTTTAGTAAAAAACTGGTCTATATTTTCTTTAAATGTAGATCTGATTTTTTTTAACAAAGCAAATTTTGAAATAAAAAAAAGTCATGACTAGTATAGTTTGTTTTGTTTCGTGCATGTTGCATAGGTTGATTTTATGAGTATAAACCTCTTCTAAAATCCTTTTTTCACATAAAAAGTTGATCTGATTTTTTCTGATTCTCTACAAAAACTTTTTTTTTATTTCAAAAACAAATTAGATTTTTACAAACCCTAAAAACAATTTTTCTCATTCCCAAAAACATATCTAATTTTTTTAAAAAAAAAAACCAAAAAAATCAACTTTTCATCACAACACAGATCTTAATATTTATCAAAAGAAGAGGGTGTATTCATAAATAGACATATGTAATTATGTTTTTCATGTTTACATAACATATCATTCATGTCAAGCATAAAAATGGTACATTGGTCACAAGAGTCTAGAAGACTAGATTTTGTCTGGGCAAAATGGATGCCTAACACCTTCCCATTCTATAACCTAACCTCCAAATTTAGTTTCTTTGGATAGGTAGGCCTAGGCTTTATTTTTGTTTTTATTTCTTGGTAGATTGTAATTAGGACAAAAACCCACGTATTTTTAGTAGATTGTAACTGGGACCCAAAGCCATGTAATGCTCAAATTTTTAAATTTCTATATTTTTTTATCCAATCAATGAAACGAAGCAATTAAGTTACATATTTTTTACTTAGTTTTTCTTACTTTTTGTACATAAAAAATAAGTAGCAACTCCACACCACTTACCCAAAAAGAGAGGTGCCTTAAAAAGCACACCATAAATCTCTATTTTTTTAGAGGAACCCAATTTTGAGGTTTCTCATAGTGGCGACTCTGCTGGGGATGTTGAGGGTTAAGCTTCATATTAGACTTAAGTGATCAAATGTGTACCATTGTTTTGCATGGTCTTGCATAATATAGTTTTTTGTTTGCTTATGTTTGATGGGATGTTGTATGATATTTTGGTGTATGATATTTGTTATGTGTATTGTTTCTTGAAATCTTTCCCTAATTGTCATAGTGTGTGCCATCCAAATTATTAGGACATATCTAATTCATGTTAAAACATATGTCATCATGTATTGGCTAATCCTTTGACAAAACACACTTTATTTTTAATTAGGTAGATCGAGGATGTGTTTAATGCTTCGAGGAACAAGGCTTCAAGTTCAAGTGTTAATGCCATGCAAGTCTGTCCAAGAATCAAATGATGAAGTGCTAGTTTTTAAAGCTCGACAACCAGTATCTAACAAGGTTTAAAAGCTGTTTTAGCCCAATACTCGATAGCTGCTCGATAGATATGGTATCTATCTAAATTTATGAAAATAAGATTTTCAGTTCCGACTTCATTCCAATCCGTGAGTATGTGTTTAGGCTTTCTTTTCTCACAACCCTAAACATATATAAGGATTATTTTAAGGGTTACCACATGTTGCACAGTTGCACGAGTGTGAAGCAAATTGTTGTTCATGCAAATTGTGACCGGAAACCTAATTTGCCATAGTTCTTCTTTCTCTTGAAGAAGTTATTGTGTTTGTACACCATTGGGTTTTGTGACCAAGCAGCTTTTTAATCTTCATCATGTTGATGAACTGAAGAATTTTGCTGCTAAAATCTTTCTCAAGTTGGTGATTAAGTCGCATACTGCGATCTGTGCATCTATTGGTTAGTCACATACTAGGAGCCATGCATTAAAAGGAGAGATTATCACTACAAAACAAGTCCAATTGGGTATTAGGGTAAGGGTTCAACTGTAAGTTGGTATTAGGTACCAAGATTCTTTTACTTGTAACTTCTTGTTGTGATAATAGTGAATTCTTGGGAGTGGTGACCTTAAAATCACCAGGTGGGGTTTTTGCCTTGGAGGTTTTCCCTATTCGTAAACAAATCACCTTGTCAACTTTATTTTCCACTGCATTTTATTTTAGTTGGTAATTTTCTGTGCTGCCACGTATATTGCATGTTAATTTGATTAATTAATAAACTTGGCTAATTAATCAATTAATTCATCACAAGGGGTCAATACATTCTTAGCCTATCAAGTGGTATCAAAGCAGGCACACTCTGATTAGGATTGAATCTTTGTTGTTAGGACATATGTGTTTCGCTTGTTTAAAACATATGTCTTTCTTTTATGTAATTCGCTAATCCTTTGACAAAATGCACTTTACTTGTAATTGGGTAGATTTAGGATGAGTTTTATACTTCAAGAAATTGTGTTTCAAGATCAAGAGTAGAAGTCATCAAGTCTGTCCAAGAAACAAGCTGAAAAGTGCACATTCATTAAAGCTCGACAGCTAGCATGTGTCGAGGTTTAAAGAGCTGTTCCAGCCCCGTGGCTCAACAGCTGCTCGACAGCATCTCATACCTCTATATGTCGAGTTTTAAGAAAAACAGATTCTGAGTTTTGTTTTGATTCCAATCCGTGGATTTTTCTTTAGGCCTTCTTTTCTCCTAACCCTAGACATATAAAAGGATTATTTTAAGAGCCGTAAAAAGTACGCAAGTTGCACAAGTTGCGTACTGGAATCCACGCAATTGGTTAGTCACGTACTTGGGAGCCGTGCATTGAAAGGGAAATTTGTCACTACAGAACAAGTCCAATTGGGTATTGGGGTAAGGATTCAACTGTAGGTTGGTAAGATACTTGGGATTCCTTTACTTGTAACCGCTTGTTGTGATAATAGTGAAATTTCGGGAGTGGTAACCTTAAAATCACCCAGTGGGGTTTTTGCCGTGTAGGTTTTCCCCATTCGTAAACAAATGACTGTGTCATTTATTTTCCACTGCATACTTTAGTTTATTGGTGATTTGTTTGTGCTACTAGGTGTTTGCATGTTAATTTGATTAATTAATAGCTTGGCTAATTAATCAACTTAATCTATCACAAGGGGTCAATACGTTTTTGGCCTATCATTTATTATGTGATCCATTGACCCCTGTTTTCATGGATAGAGGACAGTCACTCATTATACCTCCATTATTTGATGGTACTAACTATGTATATTGGAAAGTACGCATGGGAGCTTTCTTGAAGACTTTAGATTAAAAAGTGTGGCAAGCTGTGGAGATAGGCTCCGAGCCGAAGGAAGCTTTAGCGGATTGGGATGATGCTAAGATCAAGGTGGCAAACTTCAACAACAGGACATGCTTTATTCATTGCTGTCATGAATGTGGAGTTCAAGAAGATATCTATTAAGACATATGTGATCAATGTTCGGAACATATGTCATCATGTATTGGCTAATCCTTTGACAAAACACACTTTACTTGTAATTGGTTAGATTTAGGATGTGTTTAATGCTTCAAGGAACAAGGTTTCAAGTTCAAGTGTTAAAACCATACAAGTCTGTCCCAGAATCAAGTAATGAATTGCTGGGTTTTCAAGCTCGACAGCTAGCTCGATAGCTAGTATCTATCGAGATTTAAAAAGTTGTCTTAGCTTGAATCTTGACAACTGCTCGACAGATAGGGTATCTATTAAGAATTATGAAAATCAAATTTTCAGCTACGATTTTATTTCAATCCGTGAGTATGTGTTTAGGCTTTCTTTTCTCACAACCCTAAACATATATAGGGATTATTTTAAGGGTCGTCACAGTGAGCACAATTTCATAAGTGTAAAGCAAAGTGTTGTACATGTAAATTGTGATCAGAGTTGCTATGTTTACCCTAGTTCATTCTTCTCTTTATGAAGCTATTGTGTTTGTACATTGTAGGGTTTTGTGACCAAGAAATTTCGTGATCTTCATCGTATGATGAACTGTAGAACTTTGTAGCCAACATTCTGTTCAAGCTGGTGATCAAGTTGCATACTGGGATTCGTACATCTATTGGTTAGTCACATACTAGGAGCAGTGCATTAAAAGGAGAGATTGTCACTACAAAACAAGTTCAATTAGGTATTGGGATAAGGGTTCAACTGTAGGTTGGTATAAGGCATTAGGATTCCTTTACTTGTAATCGCTTGTTGTGATAATAATGAATTCTCGAGAGTGGTGACCTTAAAATCACCCGATAAGGTTTTTGCCTTGGAGGTTTTCTCCATTCAAAAACAAATCACCATGTCAAATTTATTTTCCACTGCATTTTATTTTAGTTGGTGATTTGTTTGTGTTGCCTAGTACATTGCATGTTAATTTGATTAATTAATAAACTTGGCTAATTAATCAATTAATTCATTACAAGGAGTCAATACATTTTTGGCCTATCAAGTGGTATTAGAGCAGCATAGTCTAATTAGGTTTTAATCTTTGTTGTGTGATCCATTGACCCCTATTTGTCATGGATAGAAGACAGTCACTTATTAAACCTCTTCTGTTTGATGGTACAACTATGCACACTAGAAAGTACGTATGAGAGTTTTCTTGTAGTCTTTAGATGAGAAAGTGAGGCAAGCTGTGGAGATAGGCTAGACCAAGCTGAAGGAAGCGCCAGTCGATTGGGATGATGCTAAGATCAAGACAGCAAACTTCAACAGCAGGGCATTAAATGCCTTATTCAGTGCAATCACAAATGAGGAGTTCAAAAAGATGTCCTCTACCTAAACTACGAAGGAAGCATGGACCATTCTCCAGAAAACCTATGAGGGAACAAAGTTTGTCAAGGATTCGAAGCTTCAGAGGCTCACAACTAGCTTCAAAGAGATTCAAATGGAGGAGAATAAGTCATTTGATGAGTTCTACACTAACCTCAAGGACATAGTAAACTCAACTTTTAATCTTAGGAAAACTATTATCGAACCCAAGATTGTGAGAAAGGTACTCAGATCTCTACCCGAGAGATTTCACACCAAGATGACCGCTATTGAGGAATCAAAGGACATTGACAAGATTCCTTTGACTGAGCTGGTTAGCAATCTGTAGACCTATGAATTGGGTTTGACAAGGATTGGAAAATCAAGTAAGGGTAAGAGCATGGCATGGCATTGAAGGCCAAGAACAGTGACACGGATGAGTCTTTGGATGATGAAGATTCTAAAATGAAGTCCTACATTACTAGGCAGCTCAAGAAGTTCATGAAAAATGCCAATGCAAAGGGCTTGGACAAGGACCATAGGCAATTTAGTTCTTCTCAGTCTAAGAGCCAAGACAAAAGGAAGAAGGATGCTAGGGATGGCGGTTAGTACACTGTTCCCTCAGGACCTAAGTGTTCGGGTGTCAAGGCTTCGGTCACATAAAACAAGAATGTCTTATTATCTTAAGTCCATCGGGAAGAGCAAGGCACTTACGGCTACTTTAAGCGACACTGAACCAGAGGATGATTCCAAAAATGAGGATGACAGAATCCTAAATGCCTTCACGACCACTATCAATCCTATTAAGGGTATTGTAGAAGAAGTGGATGAAGAAGAAGACTTTGTGGAGTCAAAGTTTGAGAAGATGGATGAATAAGATGACATCCACATTGTCTATGAAAAGTTATACAAGGTCTTTGAAAGGCATGAGAAGTTGTATAGGTCGGCCACCAAGAAGCTCAGTGATGTGGAGCTTGAACAAGAAGAAATCCCCACAAAGTTTGATGAAGTCAATCAAACTATAAGAGCATTAAGGTTTGAAAATAATTTCTTAGCTGAAAAGGCTAAGAAGCTTGAAGTGGAGCTATTTTAAGTCAGAGCTCAGCTAGAGAGGACTTCAAGTGCAAAACTTGATGAGATGCTTAGTATACAGAAATCTGCCTCCGATCGAATCGGTTTAGGATATGATTTCTCTTCTCTTAATATTGCTTCTTCTAGTACTACTATTTTTGCTTCAACTAATAATGTTGATTCTTCTAGAACAATGATGTTAAAACTGTGATGTTAAGACAATGATGTTAAAAACAAGATGTTATAAGAAAGAAACTAAAAACCTAGTAAGAACATAGACCTGGGTAAATCTATCTTAGGAGCACACCCTAAGCTTAATAAGAAAGAAACTAAAAACCTTTGGGCTAAGAAGAGTAATGCTCAAAAGTCTAAAGAGAAGAAGCAGCATCTCTGTCATCATTGTGGAGCTGTTGGACATACTCACCCTAATTGCTATAAGTTGCTAGCCACTCAACAGAGCAACAACATGGTCTCATCGGGAAACCTGAGTTAGTTTCCATTCTCTCTTGCTCCTCATAGAGATCTTCTTAAAGCCCTCATGTTCCTTTCGAACTTGAACGGTTGCAATTCTTCCCCCTCACCTCCGGTTCAAGGATTCGCTAAAAGGAAAGGTTCTTCCAAAATGACGAAGGAAAAAGGCTCCAAGTGATTTAGTCACTTTTATCTCTCTTTCTATCTTTGTGTTTTCATTACTTGTGTGTTTTACTTTATTATTTTTGAGTCAGTCTAGTTTTTATGCATTGCTTTGCTTAACATATTTTTGTTTGTTCGTTTTCAGTTTTGCTTTATTTTTTTTTTATAAAAATAAAAAGGAATTGAAAAATCAAAAAAATACAAAACAGTGTGCGTTTGTGTACGTTGGTAATTGTGTACCTTGAATGGCCAATGAAATAAAATTTTCTAAACTTTGTATCTCTTGTAGTTTAGATGAGTATCCCTATGCATAACTAAGCAAGTGAGGTTTATAGCTCGTGTTTGTGATGAGTAAGATTAAGTAATCTCTTGTACTTAACACTCGTGTCACTCTTTTTTATGGGAATGACTAAAAAATCCTAAGAGAAAGGCATAAATAACCATCTCACCCCTGTTGTGCGCTAATCATGAAATGACATCTATATGCTTCGGCATAGCAAAAGCGCAATGTCAAAAGCTTAACATAATTGGGTATTTCTTTTCTCTCTTTTATATGCCCATGCATGATATGCTTAAAAGAAAATATGCAAAGAAAATTAAAAAAAAAAGAATCAAAATGCTTTAAAATATCATTGCAAGCGTGTACTCTAGGAGATGTGGGAGTTATAGGATGTACCTCGAAGGTGATAGTCCCTATCAAGCAGTTATAATCATGTGTGAGTTAAATTGATTTACTCATATCTCAAATTGTTATAACATGGTAGACACTTATGCAAGCTTGCAATGTTTTTCACACACAACACGCAATATTCTATGTTAGTTTTGATACATGTGCAGGTATAATGTGATTTGGCCATCACAAGGTATACTTGTGTTAGTGTATGCCGACTAAACTATCTTGACTTGTTTTTAAAAAATAAAATTGGTTAGACGTATTTTGTGTGTGTGTGTGTTTTGGATCCAAATGCATGAAATTTATTTATTTATTCAGAGATGTTTTGAGAGCTAAAATTTTTGTTTGGATCTTTGGTTGAGTAGCATGCTTGATTGCATTCGTATCTGTATTTTTCTCTTTCTTGAAAAACTGTTTTCAAGCAATCTTGATAGCTTCTTGATACCTCTCGACAGCTAGGCTATCTATGGAGCTCTTTAGCTTCTTTTTATTGCAATCTCGATAGCTTCTCGATAGCTCCTCAATCCATCAAGAAAGTTTCTGTCTCCTTGATAAACGCTTGATAGCTTCTCGATCCATTGAACCTCGTGAAGGAAAAATTCTGGTTTTGCATCTCATGCAAAACACACAGCGGAAGTAACGAACTAGGATCTATTTCATTCATGATTGATAACGTGCACTATGTAAATTTCAGAATTTAAGAACAAGATAGCGTACCTTGGTGTGGAGAAATTCAAGACAAAGATTAGAAGCACTTGGGAACACTTTTAATCTTCACTCCAATTCCACTTTACGCCCAAGATATGTGGTCTCTCAATCAATTTTCAAAGGGAGAATGAAAGTGTGTCTCACACTCTCTCACACACCGTTTCTTATTTCTTCTCACTCTTTTTAAAAAAAACTGTATGTTTCTCCCTTTATAACTAACTGATTATCTAATTGGGCTGGCCTATTGGGCCTTTCCAATTGGGCTTTAGTGTGTGGCTTAGAGTGGGACCAAAAGAGACCAATAAGACACTAGCTCCAATGGGCCTTGGGCTTTTCCGTCAACTCTTGACAAGTCCAAAGTTACCATTAATTATATTTAATACCACTATATAAATATAATTGCACTCTAGGCCTTATTAATAAATTATATCTCAAGACTTTATTATACACGCAACCCCTGCATAAAATATTCGTAGTAACACAAAGTCATAAATGTAGACTGCCACTTTGTAAATTACTACATCTTATCCTTGAGTACCCGGTTTAATCCTGGATTTCATAAATATATACTTTAGTAATTTCTTACTAAAGTGGTTAGGCCTAACTCTCTGAATAACTGAACCCATTAAGCTTATCTCAAGGGAATATTTTATATCTCCATCAAGAGACTATGAATTCCATCTTGAGAATATATGTTCCATTAACACTAAATGTGACTGCCTAACATACTGAGGTTTTGACCGTCACTTCAGATCTCACTCTTGATATATCAAAGCAACTTACACTTCATGATCAGGTCCATTATTTTCTCAAGATTAAGAGTTCATGCAAATAGAAGTCATGAGATTTATTATTCATTTGACAGTCATTAGGAGAATAATAAATCTCACAGTGGTCCTGTTCAATATGTTTTAACTCTTAAAACATATCAACATATCAACTAAAAGTCTCCACTTCCATGATCAAGACAAATCATTTTAGTTGACACGTTATAGTCTTCGCAGATGAAATGCCCAATTTCGTCACCGACTACGAACTATAAATTCTGAGTTTACAAAGAACTTGTGATTTACATCTTCTGTGACTTTTCACATTAATCACATACAATGCATCTCATGGACTATATAATAATGTCTCATATTCATGTTACCATTATTTTAGATAATAATAAAATAACTTTATCAATCACAATATTAGTCTACATCATGTCATATATAATGTCATACATAATATCATACATAGCATCATACAATAGGATTTAAGGGCATTAATCCTAACACCTCTTTGTTGTGGAAACCTCTGGACAGATCCTCGATATCTAGCTCGATAGCTATTTCTTGCCTTTTAATTCTCGACACCTCTCGACACATCGAGAATTATGAACTTCTATTTAAAGGGTCAACTAGATTTCAGTTCATTTCTCCTCGATCTCTCTCGATCCTTTTTGGCCACTCACCTTCCCAAACACCTTTCTCTCACTCTAAACTTCTTCCCCACTCATTTCTTGGTCTTAAGAGAGATTTTTTCCTCTAGTATGATCTCATTTCTCTCATCTTATCATGCATTTCATCTCTTTTGTCCTAACTTTTTTAGGGTTTTTAAAAAAATTTGGGGTTTTTTCAGAATTGATGAAGTTTTTCTAAAATTTTGAGATGGGTCCTATTTAAATGGTTTTAAATCATCATGTATTACAGCAAATTTGCATTATAACAATGTTTCATGCATTTTAGATGTGTGTTTACTTTGTTGCAAACTTGTGTGCTAGTAGTTTTAGATTAGGTTGAGCCCGTGATGCTTTTAAGTTTGCATGTCACATATTCATGCATTTTTCATGCATACATACCTTCATTTCTTTATATCGATATATTGAATTATTTTGGTGCTCTTCTATTTGTCTCTGTCTCTATCTCTCTCCTTTTCTCAGTCTGCATCATGACACCCAAGCTTAAATCTACTCTGTCTCGGAACCCTCTTTGTTTCGGGGCATCTTCCTCTGATCCTACCCCTTCTCATCTTTGGTTCCATGATGAGAAAGCCTGTAAGGACTTCTCGGAGAACTTTTTTTAACAAGGCATTCATTTGGAACGCAGAGTCATTTTATTGGATTTCTCCGAAACTAACCTACCCACTGACATGGAGGTTTCACCATTCGTAAACAAATCACCATCTCCACTTTATTTTCTGCTACATTTTATTTTAGTTGGTG
Organism: Castanea mollissima; assembly: GCA_014183005.1. NCBI lineage: Eukaryota > Viridiplantae > Streptophyta > Magnoliopsida > Fagales > Fagaceae > Castanea > Castanea mollissima. The sequence continues at coordinate 42,639,725 of JACAVU010000002.1, read as the reverse complement.
ATTTGTTTGTGCTTCCATGTATATTGCATGTTAACTTAGCTAATTAATCAATTAATTCATTACAAGGGGTCAATACATTCTTGACCTATCACAAACAAATATATATGCACCCCTTTTCAATAATTTGTTGTGGTAGTAACCATGGATCACCGGTCTTCATTAGATTTAGGTACCTAGTGGTAAACTCACCAACTCATAGCCCAAAGTCACTGGATCATTTCCTGTTAACTGTAAAGGACGAACCATGTTGTTCGGACTAACGCAATGTTCATTAGATTACAAGTTGGGAGGTGTAACATCCTAGCTATGGGAAATAATGAAACAACAAACACATCCTACAAAGTCATGACTTAGAACCCATCCCTAGGTCGGTCCCAATTAAAATTGCATTGCATGATGCATGTATTTGTTTTGGTTGATTAATGGATGTGGATGGGGTCTTAGCTTTGATTAACTTGATCAAGCCTGTCATTAAGGGAGAACTTGGTCAAGATTTGAAGGAAGGCTACAAAGAGAACCTAAGCCCCAACACTTAAGCCAGTAGCTCTAGTTCCAAGCCCGTCACTCCCATAGAAGAAATTCCACTACTGCAACATCACAACCCTATCTTCGACCTCCAAGATAGTTCAAGCCACAAGAAGTTTGAAGCTCCCCACACAATGGTAGAGGAAGGAGAACACCCAAACCCAGAAGAACTCATGAACACTCAAGAGCTACTCAACATTATGGTAGCTATCAAATTCAATTGAAGGAAGACATGAATCATGTGATGCAACATTGTTGTACGTTTTTAGACCCCTGTAAACTAGATTGTTTAACCTAATTAATTAACCAAGTGAATACTTAGGTTTATTATTCAGATCTAGGTTAAAACAATAACAATCATATCATGTAAAGCAGCGGAAATATAAAAACACAATGATATGATGACCCAAGAAAACCAAACCGGTAAAAAAACCTGGGGAGGATTTGACTTAGCTATCTTGAAGATAAAACAGCAAATCCACCGTAAAAGAATTGAAGTTTGTACAATAGCGACTTAGACCACTAACATCCTATTACTACCTTGAGTAGAAAACTTACTACCACGACCTCATGATAGCTCTGAGTCCACGGACTACTTCTTTCCTTGGCCTTTGCAGAACACAAACACCCACGTTTGTGACTTTGAAATCCCACCCAAAGGTTTAGCAACACAAACTCTCCTGTTTGTGACTCCAAGACCACCCTTAAAGGTTTAGATCATCAGCACCTTTGATGACTAGAGAAGGCAGCAACTTTTACAACTTCGGATCTTGAGATTCTTCAAGTAATAATGCCGGTAAAAGATATCAGAGAACTTTTAAGGAATAAAAACCTAAATACAAAAGAGGCACACTCTTCTCTCTCTGAAAATCCTGATAAAAACGTGCTTAGGGTTTCCTTTATATAGTCGTAGAAGTAGACTTGAAACCCTAATCCTTAATGGGCTTGAACTGCTGTTTGGGCTTAATTAAAATTTTGTAGATACTACTTTCGATCGGTTGAGCCTGTCTTTCGATCAATCGAACTAGACAGTTTCTGAAATCTTCTTTCTATAGCTTGTTTGTTCTTATGTGTTCACAATTTGCCAATTGTTCTAAAGTTTTAGAACCTAACAATCTCCCCCTTTGGCAATTCGTGACAAAACTTTCATACAAAATGAAATGTTCAAATACAAGAACAACCCAATACAATAAAATGCCCAATTACATCACAAATCCTAATCTATGACTCCTAACCTAGAAGTTGCAATAAGAAAGTAAAAGGTCTTGATCAGAATGTACCTGTCTTTCTTGAAAACACTCAAAAAACACATCACCCCATGTGTGGAAAGAAAGACATATATACAATAATATGAAACAGAATAAAAAAAGAAGAAGAAGTAAATTCTAACTCTACCCCTAAGTTAGATACATCAAAAAGTTTTTATATTCTCCCTCTTTCAAAAACAGTATTATGTCCTCCTAAACAAGATCTCACATTTCATCTATTTCTCCCCCTTTTTGTCACTTGTTGACAAAGACAACTCAAATAAAGAGTAAACAGAAAACATATGCAACAAAAGTCGAGAGAAAATAGAGAATTAAGGAAACAAATGAAGAGCAACAACTCCTCTTAGGGTTTAAAAACAGATTTCTCCCCCTATAAAAATAGTAGAAACAAAACACGTTTTTGGAAAAATAGTTTTGGGGAAAATATAGGAGGTGGGGAAAAATAAAAACACACAAACCAAACTTAAAAACTGAGTTGAGGATACACATGAAGAAAAACATTATCTCTTTCAATAAATGCAAACTTGATGACAGTATGTGACCCATAAACAGTTGCATGAGTAGAGAAAATATGTGCACATTGATTATCCATCATATCTCTTAAGAAAAATATTTTTTGCAATTCACAAAAAAAAAAAAAAAAAATAGCATATACTAAACGTACATAACTCAAAAATTAATCAATCAATTTTTAAATCAAGTTGAGTACCCAATTTAGAAAAGTGTATGCATGTTATGTGAGAAAACAAGAGATATGATTGCAAAACTGCAAGATGGATACAGAAATCAATACAATGCATGTGAATCCTAAACATAAATGATGCATGAAAAAAACAATTTGGTCAAATACTTAAAAACTGAAAAAAATTTAGTTTCGATCGGTAAAGCATTGATCGAATACCAATCGAGCCAGGCAGATTTAAACCAAAATTATATCGCAATTTCGATCAATTGAGAAACAGCTTTGATCGATCGAAAATTTGGAAAAAAGCAGATTTTTGAAAAACAGAGCATTTTAATGCAGAAACTCCTCAAAGCACATTGTTTTATGAATGAAATGCATGAGTATTAGTTTAAAAGTTTTTCAAAAACACTTGAATTCAACTCAGATCTTCCAAAACAATATTTTGTATCAACATCAAGAAACATATAATCTTGGATGGCCAAACCAAAATCACACACAATAACATGTATAAAGTTTAGCAAAGGGTAACTTGTGTAGTGCGTGTAACTAGCAAAAGCTTGAGATACATGTGAGGTGATAAGTAGATAGTAATCAATCACAATTTCTACAAAATCCATCACATAAAATTAAAAGAGACTATCCCTTAAAGAGTTACATCATGTAACTCTCACATCTCCTAGAATAAAAGCTTGCAGTCATGTAAGTTTCTTGAAATTCCCTCATAATGTACACACCAATTTTATTTGATTAGAAACTTATTAAGAATTATCCGGGATAATGTACACACCAATTTTATTTGAGTGATTTAATTATGGTCCAATAATGTACACACCAATTTTAGCATTTAAACCAAGGCTACACCTTATGTTCTTTTTGTGCATGTGCTACACTTTCTCGAGCACAAAATCTTATGATATGCACTAAGGTGTTCATAATTGGCTAGTAAACAGTAGTGAGATGATTATTTATGCCTTTCTCATTAAGTTCAAGTCCGACAATCAAAAGCATGTGACTTCAAGATCAAGATCATGTGATCAAGAACTATAAACATCTTCCCACATAACATGCACCACAAAACTCAAACTAGTAAAATGCAATAGAAGAAGCTCATCCAAGATAAACAAGGTACATAAATAAGTTATGTAAAGATAATATGGCCAACCTCAATTACAAATCCATGATATGTAATACAAAACACAAAAATCTTTATGGTAAAAAAAAAAAAAACTTTTATGACCAAAAACAAAAGGCACACGTTATGCTTAATGAATAAAATACAAAAACAATGCATAACAGTGCTAAACTAAGCTATAGAGGGTACACAAACAAAAAATATCAATTTCTTAATTAACCCATGAGTACTTGTACACACTAGTACATACCCACACAAAATTAGAAATAACTTAGCACTTATATAACACATACTATTCAAGTTTCTCCACAATGCCAAGCATGTTCTAAATCAAGAGATAGATATTGTAATTCATGTAATCTTCAAGAAAAAAACTAGACACAAAATAAAATATTTTTGTCTTTTTGAAAATTTTCAATTTTTTGGATTTTTGTATAATCAAAACAACCTAAAACTAAAAGAAAACATGTCCACAATTAATTGAAAGAATTAAATGAAGGACAAGTAAACAACACTCACCTTAGAGAATCTTTTCTCACCCATATAACACGAGTCTTCGGCTTTGTAGGTGAAAATCCATGTGAAGCAAAGTGTATTTGAGGGATTACACCATTTTTTTGAGAAAGACTGAAATCCTGCAAATTCCTTTCACAAGCCAACAAGCTTAAATTTTTCAAAAGCATATGAAACAATTTATTTGGACTTATGGTAGGAGAAATATCATCACATATCCTAGGTTGAAATACAGAATGTTTCAATTTCAATTTATGAAAATTAGGACTAATGTGACTGGAGACACCACGAAAGTGACAAACATGAACAAATTTAGAAATATCAGTATTCCTAACAGCAAATCTAGTCTCAGATTTTGGTTTCTACCTCAACAAAGAACAATTTGGTCTAATATAACCAACAACACCACAAAGATGACAGGTAGACACAAAAACAGATTTATTATGCTCTCTAACAGTAGGTTTAGACATAGGTTTAGAAACTTCAGCGTCTACATCAAAATTTTTACCTTTCTCTAACCTAGCAAAATAGGTCTTTTCTTTATTATTCCTCTTGAAAGGACGGATATAAAATTTCTCAGTTTTAGGCTTAAGAGAAACAGAAACACTTCTGTTATCAACAACAAGCTTGGTAGTAGTCAAATTTTCAATTTTAGCTTTAGATTCAACTAACTCTTGTTCCAAGTTTTTCATCTTCTCATTTTGAGAGGAAATTTGATTTCTCAAAATTCATTCTTTTTATTAGATTCATCTAATCTAACAATCAATTCCTCTTTTTCAAGATTAGCCAATTTTAACTCTTCTTTGAATTTCTTAGCAATTTTCATAGATTTCAATAATTCTTTACGGAGACTTTCACAAGCATCAATAACATCAGCAGAAACAACAGTGTCCTTTTTATTCAAATCATCACAATAAAAAACATGAAGACACTTAAAATTATCCATGATAACAGGGATCAAGAATCAGCTCAAAGATCAAAAGATCTACAACAAAAGAGCTACCTGCTCTGATACCACTTGTACGTTTTTAGACCCCTGTAAACTAGATTGTTTAACCTAATTAATTAAACAAGTGAATATTTAGGTTTATTATTCAGACCTAGGTTAAAACAATAACAACCATATCATGTAAAGAATTGAAGTTTGTTATTGTTTTAACCTATGGGGAGGATTTGACCTGGCTATCCTCAAGGTAAAATAACAAATCCACTATGAAAGAATTGAAGTTTGTACAATAGTGACTTAGACCACTAACATCCTATTACTATCTCGAGTAGAAAACTTACTATTATGACCCCATGGTAGCTCTGAGTCCACAGATTACTTTTTTCCTTGGCCTTTGCAAAACACAAACACCCACGTTTGTGACTTTGAGATCCCACTCGAAGGTTTAGCAACACAAACTCTCCTGTTTGTGACTCCAAGATCACCCTTAAAGGTTTAAATCATCAGCACCTTTGATGACTTGAGAAGGCAGCAACTTCTACAACTCCGGATCTTGAGATTCTTCAAGTAATAATGCCAGTAAAAGATATGAGAGAGCTTTTTAGTAATAAAACCCTGAATACAAAAGAGCCATACTCTTCTCTCTTGAAAAGCCATATAAAAACATGCTTAGAGTTTCTTTTATATAGTCGAAGAAGTAGACCTAAAATCCTAATCCCTAATGGGCTTAAACTACTATTTGGGCTTAATTAAAATTCTATAGATATGACTTTCGATCAGTTGAACCTGTCTTTCGATCGATCGAACCAGACAGTTTCTGAAATCTTCTTTCTGTAGCTTGTATGTTCTTGTGTGTTCACGATTTGCCGATTGTTCTAAACTTTTAGAACCTAACAAGTTTCACAATTTGAAGAGTAATCAAGAGGAGGACAAGACTGATCATGATCCACCAACCATAGAGATTGAGAAGAAGATTAATGAAAGGATGAATAAAATGGAGGAGATGATTAAAAGAGCCCGTAAGATGGAGGAACTTATAGACTATAGTTCTCTCTCACTATTCCCTAATGCCAGGTTGCCACCCAAGTTGAAGATGCCAATCTTGGACAAGTTTGATGGGACTGGCTGCCCAAAGTCCCATTTGAAGATGTATATGAGTATTATGTAGCCCTTAGGTGTGACCGAGGAAGTACTTGCTCAAATTTTCGAAAGCACACTGACCAGAGCCACTCTTAGGTGGTTCCTTAACCTGGATGGTGCAAGAGCAAGAAGCTGGGAGGACATCTACCTAGAGTTTCACAAGTAATACAAGTACAATATGGAAGTGGACGTTATAAGAAGAGATCTCGAGACTACCAAGCAAGAGTCGAAGGAATCCTTCTCCACTTTTATTACCAATTGGAGAGCTAAGGCCACACAAATGATGAGTAGGCCAAGTGAGGAAGAATAGTTAGCCCTGGTTGTAAAGAATTTATTACTTGTGTATCATAAATATTTGTTTACACAATACTTTCCCAACTTTAAGGCTCTAATTGCTGCTGGAATCCAAATTGAGGATGATATAAATAATGGAACCATAAAGACTAATAACCCACCAAGGTTTAAAAAGGATGTAGGATCTAAGGCTACAGAAATTTCCAACATCCATAAAAATGATCCTTATCAATTAATTGTGCTTATTGCACCTGTGCAAGTACCCCAAGGGCCTAGACCTAGACGGAATTTCATGAGTTATACATGCCCATAAGCCAAGTGTATGACAAGCTAAAAGCAAAAGGGTTACTAAAACCCTTAGACCCTAGACCAATTCGAAAGCCCTTGCCCTCAAAGTTTGATGTGAGTAAAAGATGTGTTTACCACCAAGGCCCTAGTCATGACACTGACCACTATTTTTCCCTTCATCATGCAATTCCGGACTTAATAGACAACAAGGTGATTGCACCGCCTACAAGGCCTTCCATCACTAATAATCTCTTTCCTAATCATGATTTTGGGAAAGGACCAAGGATTAATTGCTTGATGACTGAAGAGAAAAATGAGACAGATCCATTTGACCTAATCTATGACCTACTCGAATGCTTCATGATGACATGGGAAGAATTAATGAATAGGACATCTACCACCACCATAGGATATGACATATGGAATGAAGTATTAGAACTTAAGGATTACCAAACACCCATAAATGGGGGGAAACACTTCAAGTCGCAAATGAATAACCAAACACCCATAAACGGGGGGAGACACTTCAAACCCCAAATAAGTAACCAAACATCCATAAACGAAGGGAGAAATTTCAAACCCCAAATAAATAACTAAACACCCACAAATGAGGGGGAGACATTTCAAACCCCAAGACACCGACCTCAATAATCCAACAGGAATTGCCCATATCATAAGGGGGAAGATAGTTTAAACCCCCACATTTAAAGACCGACAACCCAGTGAAAGCCTTGAATAGATCTACCCAACAAACACCTGCTGAGGAAGATGAAGTCCTCAAGCAACTACAGAAGACACAAGCCAACATATCCCTATGGCATTTACTCATGGCCTCATACAAACACCATCAAAACCTAGTAGACTTGCTCAGCCAAATCCAAGTCCCTACAACCACAACCTCCCAGGATCTGAATGCCATGATTGGGTCCATAAATAAGGAACTTACCATCCCCTATTCTAACAAGGATCTGACCAAGAAAGGGAAGCACCACAATGACCCTTTGCATATCACTGTAGATTCCATGGGGAAGAGGATACCGATGGTTCTGATAGATGATGAAAACACTTTGAATGTATGTCCTTTGAAGACTGCAAGCTACCTAGGCCACAACATTGAAGACTTTGTACCTACTGATCAACATGTGAGGGCATATGACAACAGTAGAAGTCTTGGGGACCATAACATTGGAGCTTATCATAGGACCAATGGTCAAGAAGGTGGATTGTCAAGTCCACAATATAGCCTCATGCTTCAATATGCTCCTTGGGCGACCCTAGATTCATGTCATAGAGGCCATACCTTCTTCCCTATATCAAAAGGTTCGGTTTCCACATGAAGGAGCTATTGCGACTATCTATAGGGATACTCTAACTGTGCCTATGCCTATTTTTGGCACTGATTTTGAGAAAGAGCCATTAACCTTGGATGGCTTTGTGATGAAAGGCCTGGTTTTGAAAAGAGAGAAGAAGAAGTTGAAAAGATCCCAATGGACTTTGTTCTTTATGGTAACAATAATGTGGTAGCAATGATGAGAAGAATGAACTACCTTCCGGGGATGAATTTGGGGAGAATTGTGAAGAATGAGCTACCTTGCCAGCATGCATTAAAGAGCCCATATGAACTAAGAGCAAATGATGGAGGCAAGTGGTGTGTTGTCGCAGGCAACGAAAATTAAAACCTATACTCCTAAAAATATTTGTAGTAGTGCGAGTAAGGATCTTTCCCACGAAGAGTATCTAGCCTAGTTTTATGCTACGTGAACAAGGAGGGGGGGATTTGAGTATAATGAAAACAATTTTAAGAAAAAACAACTAAGGAACTAGTTAAATCAAAGTATCGAATTCAATCAAAAGAACAAACCTTGGTCTAAGTCAACATCCACCATCGGAATTTTACAACTAATCATTGATGTAAGTATATATCAATACACACTTTGAATATTCACCGTTGGAACTATTTTTCGATTTCTCCTTAGACCAGTTAATTAGAAAATAAGCGATCTAATTAACCCTAAATACTAAACAACCCAAGACAAGCGCTAAAGGTTAATTTAGTAGCAGCCTTAAGAACTAGAGAGATCGATGAAGCTAAACAACACAAACAAAAGTAGTTGCATTTAATTTCGTTGAGCATTCTTCCTAAGATCTAATAATTTCTGGCGCAGAAAATCATTAAATTTTGGTTTCTTCACAAATTAGAGGGATCAAATAATTACGGATTTGATTACTAACCTAGCAATAGATTGCAACGATTAATGAACTAGTAGGCCTCCTAGTAATTAAACTAGACAATCATGAAAATAGGCACAAAAGAACATATGATATTTTAAGCATAAATTGAACAATAAAAACAAATTACATCTCACAGTTTTATTGACTCTGAGGCTTCCATTTCCCTCGACCAAGTATAAAAGTTTAGCCAAGTTGACCCATGATGAAAAGTCGAAGGATAAAATTAGAAAAGAGGGGAGAGAGAGGCGTGTGTGTCCAATCTGATTTCCCCCCCCCCCCTCTTTTACACATTAATTCCCCCTTTCCCAAGCCTACAAAATCTCCTAAAAATATTATAAATAGTAATATCCAAATCTGACTAATTAAGGAAAAACATTAAAAAAAAAAAAAACAAAGTTCTAATATAACTAGGAAAATGGTGTTTTTCAGCTAGAATTCAAATGCATCAGATTTGGAAGGTTCCGAAAATAAACCGCATCAGATTCATGTATTAGAATTGCAAGCTAAGCAATGCTCCAAAACGTTAGCAGTGCAAGTGTAGCAACTTCAAGCCTGATTTCGACCTTGATGCAGCCTCTATCTCTCAAAAACTCAAAACATAAAAGTTATAGAACCCTGTCTTGGAATTCCATAACATCTTGAATCATCTCAATCAGAGCTTGGATGAAAGAGTTATATCCACATTATGAAGCGATGTCAAAGCTGTCCAGAATCGCCCAATTAGCTTTGTATTGCACTTAACGCCTCCATTTGCACCCTAAATCAAAATATAAGAATAATGAGTAAATTTAGGCACCAAATGAGTGTATAAGACTAAACATTATGGGAGAAAAATATGACATTTTACATTCTCATCAAATTCCTCCACACTTAACTTTTGCTCATCCTTGGGAAAAACTCAATTTCACTTTCCAAAAACACCAAGGTTGCTATGCCATCAGCAAAGAACAACCAAGCTCTTAAAAACTCATAAAATATCATGAACAACATTCTTAAACAACTTACAATTACTTAGTAAGCATTTTTACTCGAAGATGGAGTAAAATAAATACGTAGATCCTCATGGAAATAAATGCTCGAGTCTTATGTGTTTGAAGGGTATGTGTTTCGCTCAAATTCATTCCAATGGAAATGATCTACCATAGGCTTGCATATCCTCTCATTCTCCACCACTGGGATCACATGCATAACACGAATCATAAGTGCTTTTCAAGGGTTGTAACGGGGTTTAGGATCAAGGTGCAAAATATTTGGGAATGTAGCTCAAAAGCAATCTTAACTAGTGGAGCAAAAATGAATCAATCAAGCTCGAATATATAAGACATGTAAAACCAATCACTCCATTCAGCAGCTTCCACTTTTCTATATATCATGTATAAACAGACCCCTTTCTTGGAATTTTAGGAGGAATTATGAACATGGACAGTCTGTAATATTAAAAGCAATTTCCTCTATCACTTTTTTTTTTCTAGAATTACATCAACAATGAAGACATGTACCATTTCACCAGTAATAGCCATACCACAAATCCAGACACCCCCATACTTATTTCTTACACACCCATACATATCATAAGGATGAACAATGCTCCACTTGCCCTACGGCTTAGGTAAAGGCATTGTTTTTTGGGTTTAAATCTTGTAACGTGGGTTCACAATAAACGACAAGGTAGGCTATTTGGCTTATGTAGCTTATAACAAAGAGGGCCTTAGTCATGTTCATGCATGCATGTGTCAATATGACCTCAAAGAGAATCAAGGCAAGTTCTAGAGAAACAAATCCATGGAAGAATCTCACATGAAAAAATAATGAGACTGATATGGATGTGTCTGTCTAAAGGTTCAAAATCTCACTAGCTTTTATCTACTAAATTTAGTCACTACCATTCTCAAGGAAAATAACTAGACCTAGTAATTCTAAGCTAGAAGATCACTTATTCAATCATGTTATGAATTTTTCAAGCTTAATTGAATTTCGCTCATGACATACACAACAAAAAATCTTTGAAAACCACATAAACAAAGAGCAATTTTGTTTTTCAAATATAAAAAATTAAAACACAACCTAAATCCCCTCCCCCGCCCTTAAAACTTACATTTTTCCAATGTAAGGTGAAATGCAAAGAAAAGGCAAAAATAACCAAAATATAATTGTGAAAATAAAAAGATAGGAAAAAGAACTCCCCTTGGGTTGCCTCCCAAGTAGCACCTTTTTTTATTTTAGTTGGCTCAACTCAATGCTTCCTTCTTCAATCAGTATGAACCAGATCTGAAGGTCCAATTTTGCCACATTCTCAACTTGGAAACCTTAATAGAAAGGCTTAAGTCTAGGGCCATTCACCTTGAACACTTTGGAAGTTGTTAAACTTTGAATTTCAACTGCACCATGGGGAAAAACATTAGTAACAACAAAAGATCCAATCCAACGAGAACGAAACTTACCTGGAAACAAATGAAGCCATGAATGGTATAGAAGGAATTTTTGACCAACTTAAAACTCCTTCCTAGAGATCATCTTGTCATGAAAAACCTTTGTCTTTTCCTTGTAAATCCTTGCACTCTCATAGGCATCATTGCAAATTTCCTCTAACTCTTGTAGTTGCAACTTCCTATGTTCTCCACTTTCATCCATCTTCATGTTAAAACTCTTGATAGCCCAATAAGCCTGTGTTCTAACTCAACTGGAAGGTGGCATGGTTTCCCAAACACCAACCGATAAGGTGACATACCAATGGGCGTCTTATATGCAGTCCTATACACCCACAAGGCATCATCCAAGCACAAACTCCAATCTTATCTACTTGGATTGACCATCTTTTCAAGGATGGACTTGATCTCTCGATTTGACACTTTCGCTTGTCCACTAATTTGCGGATGATAGGTAGTTGACACCTTGTCAGTCACCTGGTACTTTCTCATCAAAGTCTCCATAGTTCAATTGCAAAAGTGAGTGCCTTGATCACTTATTAGAGCTTTTGGAATTCCAAACTTGGAGAATATTGCTAGACTTGATAAAATCTATAACAACTTTAGAATCATCAATCTTAGTAGCTTTATCTTCCACCCATTTCGAGAAATAATCAACAACAAGCAAAATATAAACATAACTGAAAGATACAAGGAACAGTCCCATGAAATCAATGCCCTAAACATAAAAAATTTCGCAAAATAGTATGGGGATTTGTAGAATCTCATTCCTTTGGGATATATTACCTTTTTTTGACAATATTCACACAACTTAAAAAAAGAATATGAGTCTCAGAATAAAGATGGCCAATAGAAACCACATTCTAGCACTCTTCTCGCTGTCCTCTTGTTAGGATTTATGCCCTTAAATCTTATTGTATGATACTATGTATGATATTATATGACATTGTGTATGACTTAATATTGTGATTAATAAAGTTGTTTTATTATTATCTAAAATAATGGTCACATGAATATTTGGACATTATCATGTAGTCCATGAGATGCATAGTATGTGATTTAGTCACGGAAGATATAAATCACAAGTTCTTTGTAAACTTAAAATTTATAGTTTGTAGTCGGTGATGAAATTGGGCATTTCATCTGCGAAGACTATAACGTATCAACTAAGGTGATTTGTCTTGATCATGAAAGTGGGAACTTCTATTTGATATATTGATATGTTTTAAGAGTTAGGACATAATGAACTCGACAGCTGTGAGATTTACTATTCTTCTAACGACCATCAAATGAATAATAAATCTCACGACTTCTATTTACATGAACTCTTAATCCTGAGAGGATAATGGACCTGATCATTACATATAGGTTGCTGTGATATATCAGGAGTGAGATCGAAAGTAATGGTCAAATCCTCAGTATGTTGGGCAACCACATTTGGTGTTGACGGAACATATATTCTCAAGATGAAATTTATAGTCTTTTGATGGAGATATAAAATATCCCTTTGAGATAAGTTTAATGGGTTCAGTTATTCAGAGAGTTAGGCCTAACCACTTTGGTAAGAAATTAATAAAGTATATATTTATGAAATTGGATTTTATAAATATATAATGGATAACTTTAAAGGATTAAACCGGGTACTCAAGGATAAGATGTAGTAATTTACAAAGTGGCAGCCTACATTCATAACTTTGTATTACTACAAATATTTTATGAAAGGGTTGCATGTATAATTAAGTCTTGGGATATAATTTATTAATAAGGCCTAGAGTGCAATTATATTTATATAGTGATATTAAATATAATTAATAGTAACTTTGGACTTGTCAAGAGTTGACAGAAAAGCCCAAGGCCCATTGGAGCTAGTGTCTTATTAGTCCCTTTTGATCCCACTCTAAACTACACACTAAAGCCCAATTGGAAAGGCCCAATAGGCTAACTCAATTAGATAATCAGTTAGTTATAAAGGGAGAAACATACTGAATTTGTTTTATTAAGAAAAAGGATTAGCGTGAGATGCTCTATCATTCTTCCTTGAAAATTGATTGAGAGACCACACATCTTGGGCGTAAAATGGAATTGGAGTGAAGATTAAAAGTGTTACTAAATGCTTCTAATCTTTGTTTTGAATTTCTCCACACCAAGGTACGCTATATTGTTCTTAAATTCTGAAATTTACATAGTGCATGTTGTCAATCATGAATGAAATAGATCCTTATTTGTTGCTTCCGCTATGTGTTTTGTATGAGATACAAAACCAGTTTTTCTAACGCCTCTTAGCGCCAAAGTGACCTCCACAAGCATTAGAATGACAAAATGTGAGAATAGAAATTATTTCATTTTTAGGAACACACCTTCTAATCACTTGATCTGCACAATGCTTCCATAAGATAGGTTATCCCACACAAAGTATTTGGCATCACTCTTGATCTTATCTCTTTGAGCCTTAGACAAACTAGGAGGTAACATATTAGTAACCAAATAATTTATAATATTTTCATACCAAGGTAATGTCACACTCACGGAGAATAATTTCTCGTCAGGGAACGTTTCCTACAGACGAAGTTCATCCTCCACATGAACCAAATGACTCAAATGATCTGCGGCACGATTTTCTGTCCCCCTTTTGTCTTTGACCTCCAAATCAAATTCACTCAAGAGAAGTATCCATCTTATTAATATGGTTTTGCCTCTTTCTTTGTCATCAAATAATGAATGCATGATCAGAGTAAACAATGACTTTAGTACCAAGAAAATAAGATTGAAACTTTTCTAAAGCAAAAAGAAAAATAGCTAAAAATTCTTTTTCAGTAGTAGAATAATTTCTCTGGCCATCATTCAAAGTCCTTGACGCATAAAAAATGGCATGAGATGCTTTTCCAATTCTTTGATTTAAAATAGCGCCTACTGCATAATCACTTGCGTCGCACATTATCTCAAAAGGAACATTCTAGTCAAAGGGCTAAATAACTGGGGTAGAAGTCAATAGTTCCTTCAGCTTATCAAATGCCTTTTTACACACCTCATCAAACTCAAAAGCCACATCCTTTTGTATCAACCTGCATAGGGGTAGTGCTATTTTGGAGAAGTCCTTGGTGAATCTTTGGTAAAAACTTGCATGTCCAAGAAAAGAACGAACTTCCCGCACACTAGTGGGATAAGGTAAAGATTGAATAATATCAACTATAGCTTTATTAACCTCAATTCACCTAGATGAAACAACATGACCCAAAACTATACCTTGTTCAACCATAAAATGACATTTTTTTTTTTAATTTAACAAAAGGTTAGTTTCTATGCATCTTTGAAGAACAAGTGTAAGGTTATGCAAACAATTATCAAAGGAGTCTCCATAAATTGTGAAATCATCCATAAAGTCTTCTATGATATGCTTAATAAAATCTAAAAAAATGTTAACCATACACCTTTGGAAAGTGGCTAGGGCATTGCAAAGGCCAAAAGGCATGCGTCGATATGCAAAAGTACCGAATGGGCATGTAAAAACCGTCTTTTCTTGATCCTCTGGAGCAATTGCAATTTGAAAATAACCTAAATAACCATCAAGGAAACAATAATAAGAACGACTAGCTAACCTTTCAAGCATTTGATCAATAAAAGGTAAAGGGAAATGGTCCTTGTAGGTTACAACATTTAATTTTCTATAATCTATACAAGCCCCCCACCCATTTTGAAAACAGGTAGGAAGTAACTCATCATTTTGATTTTTCACAATAGTTATTCTAGTCTTTTTAGGAACCACTTGAACTAGGCTAACCTAATTGCTATTTGAAATAGGATAAATTACTCAAACTTCAAGAAGTTTGAGAATCTCCTTCTTCACTACATCCATCATGGGTGAGTTCAATCTTCTTTGCGATTGACGGGAAGGTTTTGCTCCCTTTTCAAGTAAGATAAGATGCATGCATGTAGACGGGCTAATTCCTTTAATATCTCCAATTGTCCAACTAATAGCCGTTTTATGCTCCTTAAGGACTTGCATAAGCTTTTCTTCTTGTGGTGCACTAAGTTTACTGGGGAGAGGCTTCAAATCTGGAATGGGGGCCTGCAAAACAGAGGGTAAAAGCCTCTCATTAGAAACTGGTAACGTAATATGAAGAGCATTACTTGACTGTTGTAGCTTCGAAAGTCATTCAATGCTGCAACAGTTCCTGCAAATCAGTACTAAAGGCTAACTCCTCATTCTCTTTCTTAAGATGCTTACTAATGGCAACTTCCAACCCATATTTTCCATCAAGTTCAAGAACTTCCTATGCTAGAGAATCAATCACATTAATAGAATAAATAGGATTATCATTATTAGGATATTTCATGGCATCATAAATATTAAACTTAACAATTTCACCATCAAATTCCATGGTAAGTGTGCCACTATGAACATCTATCTTAGTCTTGGATGTCTTTAAGAATGTTTTAAGGACATATTTTATGCAGTTGGCTAATCCTTTGACAAAAAACACTTTACTTGTATTTGGATAGAGCTGGGATGTGTTTAATACTCAAAGAACATGTTGTTCAAGTTTAGTATTAAAGCCATGAAGATTGGACCAAGAAACAAGTGAAGAAAAGGTGTTTACTAAAGCTGGACACCTACAGATAGCTGCTGGACACCTACTAGACACCTGGTGGACAGCTGCTCGACAGCTACTCAACAGATAGCTATCTATCAAGGTTTAGAGAGGCTTGACAGATGCTATCTATCGAGGCTATCTATCAAGGTTACGAAAATCAGAATTTTTTATATTTGATTTTTGGGCCAGGCTTTTGTATTTGTGTAGGGTTTCTTTTCTCACAACCTTAGACCTATATATGGCATATTTTAGAGGTCATCACATAAGAGAATACAAGGAGAACATATACAAAAGGTGACTGAAGCCTTATTCTCTCAGAAAGAAGCTACTGTGTCTTTGTGCCTTAGGGTTTTGTAACCAAGTGCTTCTTGATCTTCATTGTTGATGAAGTGAAGAACTTTGCAACCAACATCTTCTTCTCTAGTTGGTGATTGAAGTCGTGTACTGGGAACCGTGCAATTAGTTAGTCACGTATTGAGATTCGTGCAAAGGAGTGAGTCACGTACTGAGATCCATGCATCAAAGGGTGGTGTTCATATATTGAAGAGTTCAGAGGTTCTGAAGCGGTAGAAGGTTTCTGCTATGAGTTCATCTATGGAGATTGTAGAGTCTAGGGACAAAGGTTTTGTACTAGATCTGAAACTTCTCTTTACTATAGTGAATTGCTTTTCGGGAAGGCTTCCCCTCAGGTTTTTTACTATGAAACTGGTTGGTTTCATTGGTTTTTCTAGGTCATCATATCTTGTCTTATTTATTTTTTCACTGCACTTAGTTTTGACATGATATTGATGTTTGTTTGTTTAACAAGTTTTATGCATAATAAATCTAATTAACAACTTGGATTTAAAACTTGTTAATTCTATCAACCGGGGTCTAAATTTCCCAACAGAATGGTTTTCCTAACATAATAGGAGTAGTTTGATCACCATTCTCCATATCATGCACATAGAAATCACCAGGGAAAACCAAATCATTAACTTGCACAAGAACATCCTCAACTACACCCTTAGGATAGGCAATAGATCTATTAGCCAATTGAATCACAACACTAGTTTTATTCAAAGGTCCAAGTTTCAAAGAAACATATATAAAATATGGAATGACATTAATAGTAGCTCCTAAATCTAGCGTGGCCTTCTCAAGTTAAGTTTTACCTATTGTACAAGGGACAGTAAATATGCCTGGATCTTTGCACTTTGTAGGGAGTTTTCTTTGAATAACTACAAAAAATTCTCCCCTACCCTCACCTTCTCACATCCTTTAAGTTTTTGTTTCCTCTTAATTGTACACAGTTCTTTCAGGAATTTAGCATAGCGAGGTACTTATTTAATAGCATCTAAAAGTGGAATATTACTAAGTTTATTGTCAACCTCCCTATGGAGCTATGTCATTATTACTTAGAGGCTAAAGGAAAAATGGCATATTATTAGTATTTGATAAGAGTTATCATGATAGCACTAATATTGAGAGTAGTTCTCAATCAATCATAGTGTTTATAATTTACTTGCTTCCAAGGAATTTTAAACATGGGATTGAGTTGTCGTTGCATATATTATTTTATAGTTTTATTAAGGTTCCATATTATATGCTTATATGCTAAATTGATAATGTCCAGTTTACTTATTATATTCATGTTTATTATTTTCAGATTTGAACATGGCATCATTTAGCCCACTTGTTTCTATTCTTAATCAAAACAAACGACTGGATCCAACTATGTTGATTGGAAAAGAAATTTGGAAATTGTTTTAATAGCTGAAGAGCAGAAATGTGTGCTTACTCAACCATGTCCTAGCTTTCTTTCATTAGATGCTCCTCTTGAGGAAAAACAACGATATGATCATTGGCAGAAATCTAATGAAATGGCCAAGTGTTATATCCTAGCATTTATCTCAAATGTTCTACAGCATCAAATGCACGATGTAGAACTAGCTTCGGACATTATGCATAGTCTGAAAGAGATTGTTGGTGAGCAAGGTCATTTAGCAAGGCAAGAAACCATGAGGCAAGTTTATAATACCAAAATGGCTGAAGGTAGTTCAGTGAGAGAGCATTGTCTTACAATGATCTCTAATCTGAATACATTAGAGGTTTTAGGTGCCGACATTGATGGAGAATCCCAAGTGGATATGATACTCTAGTCACTACCGAAATTATTCAAGGAATTCAGACTTAATTACAATATGAACAAAAAGATTTATTCTTTGTCTTAATTAATGAATGAATTAGTGGTGGTGGAAGGTATCCTTGGTACTTCTAGTGTTGAAGCCAATGTAGGTGAAGCTTCTACTTCTCAACCTAAGTCGAAAGGCAAGGGTAAGAAGATGAAGAAGAAGAAGGACTTCACTAAGCAAGAAGGTAAGCAAATTGCCTTAGGGGTTGCTGACAAAGGAAAGAAGCTCAAAGGAAAGTGTTTCCATTGTGGTGAGAAAGGACATTGGAAGAGAAATTATCAACGCTACCAAGAACAACGGTATGAAAAGTTCTTTTCTTCTTGAAATATGTTTGGTACAGAATCCCACGGATTCCTGGTGTGTGGATTCAGGTTGTACTAATCATATCTGCAATTCGTTGCAAGGGTTCTAGGAGACCAAAAGGCTGAATGAAGGAGAGTTGTTTCTTACCTTAGTGGATGGGAGTAGAGTTCCAGTTGATCTGTTGGAGTGCTTAATTTATGTTTCAGTTCTAGGGTTTTAATATTGGAAGACTGTCTATTTGTACCTAATGTTTGTAAGAATTTAATTTCTACAACTTATTTAGGTAAACATGGGTATTGTATTATCCTAAAAGATAATGTTGTAATAAAGAAGGATAAAATGTTTATCTGTTCTGACAATATTGTAGATGGTCTTTATATTTTAACTCCTAATAAGCATGAATTATAAAATTCTGAATTAGATAGTAACTCTCATGTAAAATCATTAAAGAGAAAGTTTCCTTCTAGTGATGCATATCTTTGGCACTTGCGTTTAGATCAAATAAGATTCAAAGATTAATCGAATATGGACTTTTACAGCCCATGGAATTTGATGAATTTCCTGTTTGCGAATCTGTTTAGAAGATAAAATTACCAAACGACCTTTTAATGTAAAAGGTATAAAAGCCCAAGAGTTGCTTGAATTAGTTCACATAGATGTATGTGGTCCTATGTCAACCCAAGCAAAAGGAGGTTATGAGTACTTTATCACCTTCACAAATGATTACTCAAGATATGGTTATGTGTACCTAATGAGACGGAAGTCTGAAGCCTTTGAAAAGTTCAAAGAGTTTAGGGCTGAAGTTAAGAATCAATTAGGCAAATGCATAAAGGCCATTCGATCTAATCGAGGTGGCGAATACCTTCTTGGGGATTTCAAGGATTACCTAATTCAAAATGTGATTATATCCCAATTGACTGCACATGGAACTCCTCAACAAAATGGTGTAGCGGAGAGAAGGAATAGGACTCTTTTGGAAATGGTTAGGTCCATAATGAGTTATTCAAATTTACCAATTTCTTTTTGGCGCAAGCCTAGTATGAGGTATCTCCACATTTGGGGTTGTCTAGCACATATGCTAAAGCGGAAGTCTGATAAGTTGGAACCAAAATCAGAAGTATGTTTGCTTGTGGGTTATTCAAAAGAAACTAGGGGTTATTTATTCTATAGTCGAAATGATAACAAAGTTTTTGTCAGTACAAATGCTAGATTTTTGGAAAATGACGATATGAATAATTTTACTCCTAGAAGTAGAGTTGTATTGCTTGAAATGAATGAATCTATAAATCAACAACCTTTGGATGAAACTAGAGATGATGTGGTTGTATTAGATACACCACAAGATACTATTCATGAGATGTCTAGTACACAAGTGCCTTGTCGTAGTGGGAGAATTGTTCGGCCTCTTGTGAGATTTATAGGTTTGGGAGAAACTTATGAAGCTAGCTCAGAAGAGGCTGAATCGGATCCTTACACTTATGATGAAGCAATAAATGATATAGATGCACATCATTGGGTCCAAGCTATGAAATCTGAATTAGATTCGATGTATTCCAATCAAGTTTGGGATTTTGTAGAAGCGCCTAGTGACATTAAATTTGTTGGTTGCAAATGGGTTTACAAGAGGAAGAGAGGGATAGATGGAAAGGTTAAAACCTTTAAAGCAAGACTAGTGGTGAAAGGGTATACATAAAAAGAAGGCATTGACTATGATGAAACTTTTTTGCCAGTAGCCATGCTTTAATTTATCAAAATTCTTTTATCCATTACTGGTCATTATGATTATGAGATTTGACAAATGGATGTTAAGACTGCATTTCTTAATGGTAATCTTGAAGAAGAAATCTACATGTTGCAATCGGAAGGTTTCATAGCAAAGAACCAAGAGCGTATAGTATGCAAGTTGAAAAGGTCCATTTATGGACTTAAACAACATCTAGGTCATGGAACATCAAATTTGATTAAGTAGTCAAGTCATTTGATTTTGAACAAAATTTTGATGAACCATGTATGTACAAAAAACATCAAGGTAAAGTAGTAATGTTCCTAGTGCTTTATGTTGATGATATTCTACTCATTGGAAATGATGTAGGAGTAATGTCATCAGTTAAAGTATGGTTGTCAAGCCAATTTGATATGAAGGACTTAGGCGAAGCTAACTATATTCTAGGGATCAAGTTTTGGCGATATCGAAAGAATAAGATGTTAGGTTTGTCACAAGCAGGATATATAGATAAGGTTCTAGAACGGTTTAGCATGCAGAACTCCAAGAAAGGATTACTTCCTTTTAGACATGGAGTTCCTCTGTCTGATGACCAAAGGCCTAAGACTCAAGAGGAAGAAAATTTTATGAGACAAGTTCCCTATGCTTCTGCTGTGGAAAGTCTTATGTATGCCATGCTTTGTACTAGACCGGATATTTGTTATTTAGTTGGCATGGTTAGGCGATATCAATCAAATCTAGGACCTAAACATTGGCAAGTTGTAAAGAATATTCTCAAGTATCTAAGGAGAACGAGGGATTATATGCTTGTTTACCGATGTGAAGATTTAATTCCCATTGTCTATACAGATTCAGATTTTCAGTCGGATTTAGATTTCAGAAAAATCCACGTTGGGTTATGTTTTCACCTTAGGAGGTGGAGCCCTAAGTTGCAAGAATGTTAAGAAATCTTGCATTGCAGACTCCACCATGGAAGCCGAATATGTTACTACTTGTGAGGCAGCAAAGGAGGCTGTTTTGCTCCAGAAATTCCTTTCTGATCTTGGTGTTATAAGGATTGAGCAAGTTCCTATTACATTGTTTTGTGACAATAGTGGAGCGGTTGCACAATCTAAAAATCCAGCAAATCACAAGAAAGGAAAGCACATTGAAAGAAAGTATCATATCATTCGATATATTGTTGCTTGTGGATATTTGGTAGTAGTAAAGATTGATGGTGCAAAGAATCTAGTGGATCCCTTTACCAAAACCTTGCCTCAAATGACTTTCGAGTCACATTTGGAGGAGATGGGAGTTAGATTAGTGCACAATAGTCTTTAGGGCTAATAGGAGATTGTTAGGATTAGTGCCAATAGGAGATTGTTAGGATTAGTGCCCTTAAATCCTATTGCATGATGCTATGTATGTTATTTTGTATGACATTATGTATGACTTAATGTTGTGTTTAAAAATTTGTTTTATTATTATCTAAAAATAATGGTAACATGAATATTAGGATATTATCATATAGTCCATAAGATGCATTGTATGTGATTTAGTCACAGAAGATGTAAATTACAAGTTCCTTGTAAACTCAAAATATAGTTCGTAGTCGGTGATGAAATTTGACATTTCATCTACGAAGACTATAACATATCAACAAAGATGATTTGTCTTAATCATGGAAATTGAGATATTTAGTTGATATGTTGATATGTTTTAAGAGTTAAAACATATTGAACTAGACCGCTTTGAGATTTATTATTCTTCTAACGACTATCAAATGAATAATAAACTCACAACTTATATTCGCATGAACTCTTAATCTTGAGAGAATAAGGCCTTGTTTGGATTTTTTTTCATCCCTCATTACTCTTCACTCAATTTTCGTCACTCATCACTCATGACATAAAATACCCCAATTTCCTAATACCCACCATTTGGCACACTTCACACAACTTCTCATCACTCAATTTTTCTATTTTTTTGTGGGACCCATTCTTGTAAATCGGTCAGAAGGTCTGTTAAGCCTACCTGCGAAACCCACCATTTCCTCTTTTCTCATTTCTCCTTCACCCCTGTTACTCTCCCAAAACACAAACCCATTACCCAGCTAATCAAACCTTTCCTAGTCCTTATTAATCACCCAAGCCCAATCCCACCTCATCTTCCTCAACCAACAACAACAATAACAACAACAACAACCCGGAGTTCCAGCGCAAGAACTCGTGCTCTCTCATCAGAAAAATTGAAGTGTTTTCTATACCTAGTGGCGCCAACCCAGTCGGCTTCAGCTTCATCGACTTTGCCTTCTCAACCCAGCGGTGCCAATCTCCTATCTTTTCAACCCAGCGGCGCCGATCCATCGTTTTCCCTGTCGTGCCGAGCTGGACATGGCTGACGTTCCTCATTCCACTGCCATGCCGTGCCAAGATCCCTTTTGTTTTCTTTTCTTTTTTTTGGGTTTTTGGTTTGGTTTGATTTGAGATCAAAGTCAGTGACTTTGATGTTTGAATCTTCATTCTTCTACTTCTTATATCTAAGAAGGCTCCGATTTGGATTTTGTTTTTTTCTTTTCTTTTCATTCCAACAAATTTTTTTTTTTTTTTGGAGATTGTTTGAATTGAAAAGTTTATGGGTATTGTTTGTGGGTCTCACCGGAAACAAAATCGGTTCATGGAGCTGTGCTGAAGGTGCTGACCGGTGGAGAGATGCGCTTTAGTTGTTGCTGGGCTATGGGTTTGCGAGAAGGAAAAGGGAAAGTGATGAATGAAGTAGTGAAGTGCTGGGTAGTTGGGAAAGTAAATATAAAAGTGTCGTTCAGCGTCTGTACTCATTTAACGTAACGCTACTGTGGGACCCAAAACTTGATGAAAATTACACATATTGCCATTGAGTAACGTAACTCAAAACTTGAAAACAACCCAAAGTAGTTTCCAAGTTTGTTAACTCAAAAGCAAAAAAACCCACTTTTGTTAACTGAGTTATCATCCGGAAAAATCAGCCAAACATACTTATACCATGTGGGGCCTAAGGTTTTTGGATGATGAGTTAACAAAACTCAGTTTTGTTAACTGAGTTTGTCAAAATCCAAACAGGGCCTAATGGACTTGATCATAAGGTGTAGGCTGCTTTGATATATCAAGAGTGAGATCTAAAGCAACGGTCAAAACCTCAGTATGTTGGGCAACAACATTTAGTGTTGATGGAACATATATTCTCAAGATAGAATTCATAGTCTCTTAATGGAGATTCAAAATAATCCCTTGAGATAAGTTTAATGGGTTTGTTATTTAGAGAGTTAGGCCTAACCACTTTGGCAAGAAGTTACTAAAGTATATATTTATGAAATTGGATTTCATAAATATATGATGAATAACTTAAAGGATTAAACCGAGTACTCAAGGATAAGATGTAGTAATTTACAAAGTGACAGTCTACATTTATGAAGTGGTTGCGTGTATAATAACTTCTTGAGATATAATTTATTAATAAGGCCTAGAGTGTAATTATATTTATATAGTGGTATTAAATATAATTAATGGTAACTTTGGACTTGTCAAGAGTTGACAGAAAAGCTCAAGGCCCATTGGAGCTAGTGTCTTATTCGTCCCTTTTGGTCCCACTCCAAATTACACACTAAAGTCCAATTGAAAATGCCCAATAGTCCAGCCCAATTAGATAACCAGTTAAATATAAAGGGAGAAATATATATAATTTTTTATTAGAGAGAAAGAGAAAGAGAGACAGCATTGTGAAATGGTGTGCATGTGTGAGTGAAGCCACTTAATTATTCTCCCTTGGAAACTGATTAAGAGACCACACTTCTTGGGTGTAACATGGAATTGGAGTGAAGATTAAAAGTTTTCCCAAGTACTTCTAATCTTTTGTTTTGAATTTCACCAAGGTACGCTATCTTGTTCTTAAATTTTGAAATTTACATAGTGCATATTATCAATCATGAATGAAATAGATCTATGTTTGTTGCTTCTGCTGTGTGTTTTGTATGAGATACAAAACCAAACTTTCCAACAATTTTAATACCCCCAGAGGGTTGATAATAGAGCCAATCCTTAGCCAAATCCTTCAAAGAAAACAACAAGGCTCTTAATTTAATTTGATCTTCAGTCACCCTCGTGGGCTTCATACTCATGCATACCACATGAAGCTCCTTTAGATGCTTGTGAGGATCTTCACCTGCAAGGCTATAAAAAGTGGGCAAGAGATGTATTAGTCCAGATTTTAGTTCAAAAGTAGTAGTAGCATCTAAAGTAGGGAATGATATGCATAAGGGTTGTTGATTCAAATTAGGGGTAGCAATCTCTTTCAAAGTTTGATTTCCAGCCATGACTTCCGCCTCTTCTAAATCAAAATTGCTAGCAAACAAGGAATCAAGAGCTAGATTATGCTCTTCAAAAAATTTCCTAGCTTCCCTCCTTAACCTACGCAAAGTTCTCTCTATTTCTGGATCGTACTACAAATCACCTTGATTAGAAGATCGAGTTACAGTCATAAACAATCAAGGAAACTTGAATAAACCATGAAAAAAAAAAAGGAAAAATCTAAAGTAATGAAAGTAAATAAAAATTCTACGCTGAAACATATAAAAAAAAAAGCCTAAAACCCTAGAAAACAATGGAATCTGGTCTCGAGAGGGTTGGGCTAGTATTCATAAGGATTGACTAGTCTTGCTCAGAACGTCGTTTACCTTCAGAAAACTATACTATCAAGGCCTAGTTCTACCACAATCAAAATTCTGCTGAAATCGTAACTATTGAAAACTAACAATTTTTTTTTGTTGAAAATTTCAAGAATGAAATAAGGATCATAAGAAGCACAAAAATTAACTAGAATCACTCCGTGGCAACAACGCCAAAATTTGGTGTACTGTCATAGGCAACCAAAAATAAAACCTATACTCTTAAAAATATATGTAGTAGTTCAAGTAAGGATTATTCCCACAAAGAGTATCTAGCCTAGTTTTATGCTACGTGAGCAAGGAGGGGGGGGGTTTGAGTATAATGAAAACAATTTAAAAAAAAAAAAACTAAGGAACAATTCAAATTAAAGTATTGAATTCAATCAAAAGAACAAACCTTAGTCTAAGTCAACATCCACTATCAGAATTTTACAACTGATCAATGATATAAGTATATATCAATACACACTTTGAATATTCACTATTAGAACTATTTTCAAATTTCTCCTTAGTTGCAGTTAATTAGAAAACAAGCAATCTAATTAACCCTAACTACCAAACAACCCAAGACAGGTGCTAAAGGTTTAATTTAGTAGCAACCTTAAGAACTAGAGAGATCGATGAAGCTAAAAAACACAAACACAAGTAGTTGCATTTAATTTAGTTGAGTGTTCTTCCTAAGATCTAATAATTTCTGACGCAGTAAATCATTAAATCTTGGTTGCTTCACAAATTAGAGGGATCAAACAATTATGAATTTGATATCTAAACTAGCAGTAGATTGCTACAAATAATAAACTAGTAGGCCTCCTAGTAAGTAAATGAGAAAATCATGAAAATAGGCACAGAAGAACATCTGATATTCAAAGCATAAATTGAACAATAAAAACAAATTAGACGTCACAGTTTTATTGATTCCAAGGCTTCCATTTCCTTCGACCATGTATAAAAGTTTAGCCAAGTCAGGCCATGATGAAAACTCGAAGGAGAAAATTAGAGAAGAGGGGAGAGAGTGGTGTGTGTTTTCAGTCTGATTTCTCCTCCCCTCTTTTACATGCTAATTCCCCCTTTGCCAAGCCTCCAAAATTTCCTAAAAAATATTCTAAATAGTAATATCCAAATCTGACTAATTAAGGAAAAATATTAAAAAATAAAACAAAGTCCAAATATAACTAGGAAAGTGGTGTTTTTCAGCTGGAATTTTCGTGCATCAGATTTGGAAGCTTCCAAAAATAAACTGCATCAGATCAAAGTATTAGAACTGCAAGCTAAGGAATGCTCCAAAACGTCAGCAGTGCAGGTGTAGCAACTTCAAGCCCGATTTTGACCTTGATTCAGCCTGCATCTCTCAAAACGCAAAACATGAAAGTTGTAGAGCTTTGTTTTGGCATTCCATTTCATCTTGAATTATCTTAATTGGAGCTCAGATGAGTGAGTTATGACTAGATTACAAGGTGATGTCAAAGCTGTCTAGAATCACCCAATTAGCTTCGTTTTGCACTTAACGCCTCCATTTGCATCCTAAATCAAAATATAAGAATAATAAGTAAATTTAGGTACTGAATGAGTGTAGAAGACTAAAAATTAAGGGAGAAAAATAAGAAATTTTGCATTCTCATCAGTGAGGAAGGGGGAGCAGCGCCTAGTGATGATTAGGATGAAAGCAATGACAAGAGTGATAATAGTAGTGATAGCAGTAGCAATGATAGTGGACATCATGATGATGACAGTAGCATCGATAGTAATGACAACAATAGTAGAAGTTATGATATCCCGTACAATGGTGATGATTGGGGTGAACCCCTTACTGATAGACAAGATGAAGATGCAGACTTATTCTATGAGGAATGATAGTGATGTGGACTGTTATGATCAAGTCATTGAAGACGACGCTGAAGCTAACAGGTGGGGCGATACTGATAGTGTTCAATATAGATTGGTAAATGTTTTAAAGAATGCAAGAGAGAAGAATGCACAAACTAATCAAATGTACCATGATGAATATCCCTATGGGCACCTTTTAGATTTGAGTAATATCACTAATGTTAGCTCAAGGTCTAGCCCAAGGTATGATAAGCATGGAAAAGAAGTTCTAGAATTGGGATCGAATTATAATTCAGAACTAAGTTCACCAACCCTACATACTAAGGAGGAAGATGACATAGATGCCAAGCTGGCCGTACTAGACCAAAAGCTGATGGTCCACAATCTCAGAATCTTGACACTAGAGAGTGTTAAACGTAGTGATGAGAGGGAAGAAGGAGGAGAGTCAAGGCATCTCCCTCAACCCACTGATTTGGACAACAGAAGCAAGCACGACCTGTTTAATGAATGGATAGATAGCCTAGAGCACCTGGATGCTTTTGTGTCTAACAAGCCTACAGACATGGAGATTGAAGAAGAAGCTACGAATTATATGGATATAGATCTTAAAGTGCTGATGATGAGGGAAGAAGGAGCTTACTAGGAGCCACTTTCCACGCTTGAGTTGATGAACTGGCCATGGGATGGCTCCGCCCACCCCATGGAGGATTCCGTAAGGAAGATCAAGACCGTTAACTCAGTCACCTTTGTTAAGAAGATGAAACCGCTGAGCCAGTTACCCATGCCAAGAACATTGTTTCTATTACTATTGAGTCTATCTCTGCTAGTATTTCTATTCATGTTAAGACTGTTTGTGATAGTTTTGAGTTGAGTCTGATCTAGTTAAGTCTATTGAGTTTGTCAAGTCTCTTGAGTTTGTGAGAACTATTTTCCTTTCAATAAGATTTCTAATTCTGCATATTTGCTGGCTTTGAATGTTTTTATTTCTAAAATTGGTAAAGAAACTTTTAATAAAAAGGAATTAAAACATGGATACCTAGAACCTATAAAAGAAGAAACCCAACCCATTAACCTGGGAACTGAGGATGAGCCCAAAATAATCCAAGTGGGCAATACCTTAACCACTTTAGAGAAAGATGCATTAGTGGCACTACTGACATAGTACAACATTGCATTCTGACAGATCCAATCATGAAGCTCATCAAGCAGAAGTTAAGAAGAATGAAGCCAAAGTGGACTCTCAAGATCAAGAAAGAAGTAGAGAAACAACACAATGTTGGATTCCTAAGAGCAGTCAACTATCTAGAGTGGTTAGCTAATGTGATTCTGGTACCAAAGAAAGATAGGAAGGTCAAGTTGTGTGTAGATTTTGGAGATCTGAACAAGGCCAGCCCAAAAGATGATTTCCTTTTGCCTCACATTGATGTTCTAGTTGACAACACAGTGGGTCATACTTTGCTCTCATTTATGGATGGATTTTTAGGATACAACCAGATCAAGATGGCTCTAGAAGATATGGAGAAAACCTCCTTTATTACACCGTAGGGATATATTGCTACAAGGTCATGTCATTTGGCCTTAAAAATGTAGGTGCTACTTACCAACGTGCAGCCACCACTTTGCTACATGATTTAATCCACAATGAAGTAGAAGTTTATGTTGATGACATGATAGTGAAATCCAATATCCATAAAGGGCACATACTAGCTTTGAGAAAGTTCTTTGAAAGAATCCAGTTCTATAAATTACGATTGAATCTCAAGAAATTCACTATTAGAGTCACATCCAGAAAACTGTTAGGGTTATTAGTAAGCCAAAGAGGAATAGAAGTTGATCCTGACAAAATCAAGGCAATTGTATAGATGAAACCTTTAAGAACTGAAAAGAAGATCCAAGGATTTCTAGGGAGAATACAGTACACCAGCAAGTTCATAACTTTGGGCTAGTCTTTTGGGCCAATCCAATTGGGCTCTTGTGTGTGGCTTGGAGTGGGACAAAAAGGGACCAATAAGACACTAGCTCCAATGAGCCTTGAGCTTTTTTGTTAACTCTTGACAAGTTCAAAGTTACCATTAATTATATTCAATACCACTATATGAATATAATTGCACTCTAGGCCTATCTATATATTATATCCCAAGGCTTTATTGTACATGCAACCCCTTCATAAAATATTCATAGTAATACAAAGTCAGTAATGTAGACTACTACTTTAAAGATTACTACATCTTAATCCTTGAGCACCCGGTTTAATCATTTAAGCTATTCATCATATATTTATGAAATCCAATTCCATAAATACATACTTTAGTAACTCCTTACTAAAGTGGTTAGGCCCAACTCTTTGAATAACCAAACCCATCAAACTTATCTCAAGGGAATATTTTGTATTTCCATTAAGAGACTATGAATTCCATCTTAAGAATACATGTTCCATCAACATTAAATGCGGCTGCCCAACATACTGAGGTTTTGACCGTAACTAATAGATCTCACTCCTGATATATCAAAGCAACCTACATCTCATGATCATGTCCATTATTCTCTCAAAATTAAGAGTTCTTGTAAATAGAAGTCGTGAGATTTATTATTCATTTGACAGTTGTTATGAGAATAATAAATCTCACAACAGTCCGATTCAATATGTCTTAACTCTTAAAACATATCAACATACCAACTAGAAATCTTCATTTCCATGATCAAGACAAATCATCTTAGTTGATATGTTTTAGTCTTTGTAGATGAAACGCCCAATTTTATCACCGACTATGAACAACATTTTGAGTTTACAAGGAACTTGTGATTTACCTCTTCTGTGACTAAATCACATACAATGCATCTCATGGACTAAGATAATGTCCCATTAGTTCATTTATAAATAGTCTCATATAATTAAACAATTTAATTATTTATGACATGCCAATAAATTGGATTTTAGGGCATTATTTATTTGTCATCTCATAATCTTGGTATTTTGGGTGCTTTGTAGGATTGTCTATGTGTAGGCTGTGTCAATGTTTACATTACCTATTTAAAAGGGATGGATTCACAAGATAACTTATCCCTATATGCTAATATCTTACAATCCAATTCCAACTTTAAGGAACAATTTTTTCAAAAATCTCAAAATACTCCAATGTCTTTTCAGGATTCTTCCCCAAAATTGAAATTGTCACCCCTAAGACAGCAAAACTGGGTGGCAACTTTAGGGTGGAGGAGGATATCCTCCTTGTCTTGGCCTGGCTTAACACTAGCGTGGATCCCATGCATGATAATGAGCCAAAGCAAGAAACATTTACTACCAAAGTTTGGCAATACTTTTGCATGCACAATACCTATGGAACAAAGCATTCTTCTTCCTCCCTAAAAAGTCGATGGTCTATAAGTAATAGGGAGACAAGTAAATTTTGTGGGGTTATGGCTAAAATTGAAGCAAAAAATCAAAGTGGTGTGACTGACAAAGACAAGGTATAAATTATATTGCAATGTCAAAATATTAACTTTTAGCAATAGTTTGAAGATACTAATTATGTTAAATTTTTTTTTTTCTTGGTAATTTATCTTGATCAAGCAAAGGTTTGTGTAGAGCTATATCTCCTAACAATACATGTTTCCAATTTGAACATTGTTGGCTTTTGTTGAAAAACCAACCTGTCACAACCCAAATCCATGGAACATGAATTTAGACGCATAACTAACTTGCTAAACTTATATAAATCAATAAATATAATTAATCCAAAATAAAATAAAACTCCAAAGAAACAATACTCTTAAAAACCTCTTACAAAAATCTAAACTCCACAAATTAAAAATAATTTCCACTATATAAAACATGAATTACAAAATAAAGGTAACTAAAATTCTATTAGTTTTTAAGTAATATTGAAGTCGCCTACAACTTCCACGCTCTACCTTGCATGTTACAAAGCGATCCAAATGTTCTATATTCCCAACTACACTTTAATCAGAAAACAGTAATTGATGGGGTGAGCCACACATCTAGTAAGTAATTATACAGAATACACAACCGAATAGAGTCAAGCAAAGCATGAGTTTTATTTCACAATTTCTTTCAAAATATCAAATATAGTTTTCCAAACATATAAAGAACTACTTAATACATATATAATCAAATCTTAAAGTCATTTGAAAACACATACAGATAATTGATCAGAGCACAGTGTCACATATACACATCATCACATATTCTCACATACAATCCTGTGAACGGATACCAACATCTAACCCCTGCTGGTGAGGGATCAACACATATTCTCACATACAATCCTATGAGCAGATTTACACATATATATGAACAATTCTAAAAGCACTCATTTTGGGTCACATATCACAAAGCAAAATATATACAAAATAGAAAAATTTTCTTAATATTAACAATTATTCCAGGTGTAGAGACATATCGAATATCACAATATTGAATTGAAATAGAATTGAAGGATGCTTGACTTTCTTAGGGAACGAATAGGTACTGAGGAGTTTTTATAAATATTTTACAATTCTTGAGTAAATCTGAAAATTCAATTTGCAAAAAGAAACAATTTAAATACCATTTGGAGAATAGGAATATGGCTTTGAAATCACTTGGTTTTACACAAATTTAAAGAACAAGAACCCTTTTAGAAAACTTACATCGAAACTCAATTATTTTCTAAAAAGAGTTTAGTTTAGAAATCATCTTCTAAATGAGATTTGGACGTTCAAAATATTATTTAGAATTCAAAATTTCTCTTTAAAAAATTATTTAATAGTCCAAATTTCTCTTTCAATGATGTAAAAATAATTTTTATAAACTTTAGAAAATATAAGTTTGAAATACAAAACTTTTGAAAACTTTTAACTTCTAAGAACCTAATGGACAAAACTTGTGCATATTATGCATAATTACTTACACCACTTGAATCACTCTGAAAGTCCAGCCGAAACAACCTCCAAAAAGCCTCGAAACACTCTTAAATAAGACCTATAATCAATCATGGAAATTACTTAATATCCTCCACAAAATATAAAGCTTATTGAACTATACAAATTGACTCACTAGTAAAATACTTTGCTAAACTAAATGATAGCACTAATGCAAAGTATCTCTACCCCAAATGTGCTTCCTTGAATTTATCAAAACTCAAAGGCAGCAGCTAATACTTTAGGATTCAAGTTAATATACATAACCCTAAAAACGTTAAAGCCACCTTATATATATAAATAAAAACCAATGAAGACGTAAAGCTATATAAATGAATTGAGTTTCGTAATCTATGGATTTTTTCTAAAATACTCATAGTGACTACCTACGATTTAATATACATATAACCAAAAGGAGATGTAAAGCTATATACATAACCTTTCTCAATTCACGGCTTGTACTAGAATGCACACTGTGGGAACTAACGTAAAGTGTAAACCAAATTCTAGGAAAAGATATCTCTTTGAAGCAAATCTACATATCACAAATGTTTCCAAGATAAAATTCTAACCCTATATTCTTTGTTTGTAACGGTGAGAAATCATATCTTGAACAATTTGATTGCTTCATCAATTGTATGTGCTCTAAACTGTTAGGACATATGTGAATCATGTTAGGAACATATGTCAATTTTATGTAATTAACTAATCCTTTGACGAAACGTACTTTACTTATATTGTTAGGATTAGTGCCTTTAAATCCCATCGTACAATGCTATGTATGATATTACGTATGACATTATGTATGACATGATATATGACTTAATATTGTGATTGATAAATTTGTTTTATTATTATCTAAAATAATGGTAACATGAATATTGGGACATTATCATATAGTCCATGAGATGCATAGTATGTGATTTATGTGAAAAATCACAGAAGATATAAATCACAGGTTCTTTGTAAACTCAGAATTGTAGTTCCTAGTCGGTGATGAAATTGGGCATTTCATTTGAAAAGACTATAACATATCAAGTAAGATGATTTGTCTTGATCATGGAAATGGAGATTTCTTGTTGGTGTGTTGATCTGTTTTAAGAGTTAATACATATTGAACTAGACCGCTGTGAGTTTTATTATTCTTCTAACCACTATCAAATGAATAATAAACTCACGACTTATATTTACATGAACTTTTAATCCTAAGAGGATAATGGACCTGATCATGTAGTGTAGGTTACTTTGATATATCAAGAGTGAGATCTATAGTTACAGTCAAAACCTCTGTATGTTGGGCAACCACATTTAGTGTTGATGGAACATAAATTCTCAAGATGAAATTCATAGTCTCTTATGTAGATATAAAATATTCCCTTGAGATAAGTTTAATGGGTTCAGTTATTCAGAGAGTTAGGCCTAACCACTTTAGTAAGGAGTTACTAAAGTATATATTTATGGAATTGGATTTCATAAATATATGATGATTAATATTAAAGGATTAAATCGAGTACTCAAGAAATAAAGATGTAGTAATTTACAAAGTGTCAATCTACATTCATGACTTTGTATTACTGCGAATATTTTATGAAGGGGTTGTATGTACAATAAAGTCTTGGGATATAATTTATAAATAAGTCCTAGAGTGCAATTATATTTATATAGTGATATTAAATATAATTAATGGTAACTTTGGACTTGTCAAGACTTGACAATAAAGCCCAAGGCCCATTAGAGCTAGTATCTTATTGGTCCCTTTTGGTCCCACTCCAAGCCACACACTTAAGCTCAATTGGAAAGGCTCAATAGATCAGCCCAATTAGATAATTAGTTAGATACAAAGGAGAAACATACAGAATTTTTAGAAGTGAACATTAAGAACACTATTATGAAGTGGTGTATGTGAGTGTTAGACACTTTGACATTCTCTCTTTGTAAACTGATTGAGAGACCACACATCTTGGGCGTTAGTAGAATTGGAGTGAAGATTGAAAGTGTTCCCAAGTGCTTTTGATCTTCGGCTTTAAAATTCACCGCTCCAAGGTATATTCTCTTGTTCTCAAACTCTGAAACTTATATAGTACATCTTAACTTTTATGAATTAAATAGATCCATTATTTTTTCAGCTACGTATGTTTTGTATGCGATACAAACATGTTATTGTCCATAAAATGGTATTAGAGCGGTATTTATTTCATATCTGTTTAACATGTTTAGAGTTTTGGAATTATAGACAATAGTTTCATGTTGTTAGAAATTAGTTTTATGCATAGTTGTTGAAATTATTGTTTGATCAAAACTGATTTTGATGTTATGATGTTGTTTAATTCTTTAGTTTATGTATGTAAAACTGAACTTTAAGGCTATAGCATCAATGTAATTTAGTTTTGATATCAATTTATGTTCATTATGATCGTATGATGGTTGTTTTGTTCATGAAAAAGATAAAAAACTATCTTAGAATATTTTTGGAAAAATTGAAATTTGCAACGCTTGATTATCGAGCATCAATCGAGTTGGCAAAATTTTTCTCGATCGATCGAGCTTACGAACTATTTCTCGATCAATCGAGAATTTGTCTAGGATCAATCGAGCATCCATAACTTTTCTCAATTGATCGAGCATCTGTTGAGGATCGACCAAGGACTATGGATCCATAATTTTCTCTAAGTGTTTTTACATATATAAAAGAGCAAGGCTGTGTGTAATTAGATTATGCATGTTTTATATTTAAAAAACTTTATTTTAAAACATCTAGTGGGAGAGAGATACAAGGGTTGGATCTCACGGCCTCCATTGTTGGTACATAGTAGTGTAAAATATGTACTTTGTCTTTACCTCGAGCTTAGCATTCCATGCAGAGAGTATTTATTTCATGGTCCTACAAGATTGAATTTCCTAGTTTATAGTATTTGATCAAACACCTTATCTTAGCTTCAAACTTCACATTCCATGCAGAGAGTGTTTCTATCATGGTACGACAAAATAAACCTGTTAAAGGAATGAAATGTGGCTACACATGATTTCTAGACAATGGTATACATTAAACTAAGTATTATAGTATCCTCTATGCTGAGTTCTTACTATTATTACTAAGAGACTAAAGGTAATACGACATATTATTAGTGTTTGGTAAGAGTTATCATGATGACACTAATAATAGTGAGAATAGCTCTCAATCAATCATAGTATTTAATGTTCACTCTATGCTGAGGGATATTAGATATCGGATTAGGTTGTCGTTGCATATATTATGTTATAGTTTTATTAAGGTTCCCTACTATATGTTTATATGCTAAATTGATAATGTTCAGTTTACTTATCATATTCATGTTTATTTTTTTCACATTTGAACATGGCATCATTTAGCTCACTTGTTTCTAATTTTTAATCAAAACAAACTGATTAGATCCAGCTATGTTAACTGGAAAAGAAATTTGAACATTGTTTTGACTGCTGAAGAGCATAAATATGTGCTTACTCAACCATGTCCTAGCTTTCCTTCATTAGATGCTCCTCTTGAGGAAAAACAACAATATTATTGTTCGCTAAAATCTAATGAGATGGCCAAGTGCTACATCCTAGCATCTATTTCAAATGTTCTACAACATCAAATGTAGGATGTAGAACTAGCTTTGGACATTATTTTAAGTCTGAAGGAGATGTTTGGTGAGCATGTTCAGAAAGGCAAGAAACCATGAGGCAAATTTATAATACCAAAATGGCTGAAGGTAATTCAGTTAGGGAGCATTGTCTTACAATGATCTCTAATCTGAACACTTTGAAAGTTTTAGATGCCGACATTGATAGAGAATCTCAAGTGGATATGATACTTCAGTCACTACCTTAATCATTCAAGGAAGTCAAACTAAATTATAATATGAACAAAAAAATTTATTCTTTGTCTAAATTAATGAATGAGTTAGTGGCGGTGGAAAGCACCCTTAGTACTTCTAGTGTTGAAGCTAATGTGGGTGAAGCTTCTACTTCTCAACCTAAATCGAAAGCCAAGGGTAAGAAGAAGAAGAAGAAGAAGAAGGACTTCACTAAGCAAGAGGGTAGGCAAATTGCCTTAGGGGTTGCTGACAAAGGAAAGAAGTGCAAAGGAAAGTGTTTCCATTGTGGTAAGAAAGGACATTGAAAGAGGAATTGTCCAAAGTTCAAGGCTGCCAATAATAAGGGTATGAAAAGTTCATTTTTCCTTCAAATATATTTAGTACAAAATCCCACAAATTCCTGGTGTGTGATTTAGGGGTTCCAGGAGACCAAAATCCTGCAATTCTTTGTAGGGGTTCTAGGAGACCAAAAAGCTTCATGAAGGGGAATTGTTTCTTACTTTGGCTGATAGGAGTATGATTCCGGTTGTAGTTGTTGGTGTTGTTAATTTGTGCTTTGAGTCTAGAGTTTTAATGTTGGAAGACTGTCTGTTTGTACCTAATGTTTGTAGGAATTTAATTTCTGCAACTTATTTAGGTAAAGATGGATATTGTGTTATCCTTAAAGACAATGTTGTAATAAAGAAGAGTAAAGTGTTTATTTATTCTGGCAATATTGTGGATAGTCATTATATTTTAACTCCTGATAAGCATGAATTATATAATTTTAAATTAAATAATAACTCTCATGTAAAATCATTAGAGAAAAAGTTTCCTTCTACTAGTGAAGCATATCTTTGGCACTTGCGTTTGGGTCATATTAATTCAAACAGAATTCAAAGACTTATCAAAGATGAACTCTTAGGGCCCATGGACTTTGATGGTTTCCTAGTTTGCAAATCTTGTTTGGAAGGTAAAATGACCAAACAACCTTTTAATGCAAAAGGTAGAAGGGCCCAAGATTTGCTAGAACTAGTACATTCAGATGTATGTGGTCCTATGTCAATCCAAGCAAGAGGTGGTTATGAGTATTTCATTACTTTCGTTGATGATTACTTTAGATTTGGTTATGTATACCTAATGAAACGGAAGTCTAAAGCCCTTGAAAAGTTCAAAGAGTTTAGGACTGAAGTTAAAATCAATTAGGTAAACACATAAAGGCCATTCGATCTGATCGAGGTGGCGAATACCTTCTTAGAAATTTCAAGGATTACTTGACTGAAAATGGGATTATATCCCAGTTGATTGCACCTAGAACTCCACAACAAAATGGTGTAGCAAAAAGAAGGAATAAGACTCTTTTAGATATGGTTAGATCCATGATGAGTTATTCAAATTTACCAATTTCCTTTTGGGAATATGCCATAAATACTGCAATGTATCTTCTGAATTCGGTACCTTTGAAGTCTGTTCCTAAAACACCTATAGAGTTGTGGAATGGGCGTAAGCCTGGTGTGAGACATCTCCATATTTGGGGTAGTCCAGCACATGTGTTGAAAGGAAAGTCTGACAAGTTACAGTCTAAAACAGAATGGTTTTCTTTATAGGGTATCCAAAAGGAACTGTTGGAGGTTTATTCTATAGTCATAAAGATAATAAAGTGTTTATTAGCGCAAATGCCAAATTCTTAGAAATGACTATGTGAATAATTTTACTCCTAGAAGTAGAGTTGTCTTAGCTGAAATGAATGAACCTATAGTTAAACAACCAATGTATGAAGCTAGGGATGATGTGACTGTATTAGACACACTGCAAGATACTACTCATAAGATGTTTAGTACACATGTGCCTCGTCGTAGTGGGAGAATTTTTTGTCCTCCTATGAGATTTATAGGTTTGGGAGAAATTTATGAAGCTATCTTAGAAGAGACTGAATCAGATCCTTACACTTATGAGGAGGCAATAAATGATATATATACACATCATTGGGTCCAAGCTATGAAATCTGAATTAAATTCGATGTATTCCAATCAAGTTTGGGATCTTGTAGAGGCACTTAACGGCATTAAACCTATTAGTTGCAAATGGGTTTACAAGAGGAAGAGAGGGATAGATGGAAATGTTGAAACTTTTAAAGCAAGACTAGTGGAAAAAGGGTATATATAAAAAGAATGTATTGATTATGAAGAACTTTTTCAGTAGTAGCCATGTTTAAATCTATAAGAATTCTCTTATCCATTGCTGCTTATTATAATTATGAGATTTGACAAATGGATGTCAAGACTGCATTTCTTAATGGCAATCTTGAAGAACAAATCTATATGTTGCAATCGGAAGGTTTCATAGCAAAGAACCAAGAACATATGGTATGCAAGTTGAAAAGGTCCATTTATGGACTTAAGTAAGCATCTAGGTCATGGCACATCAGATTTAATCAAGCAATCAAGTCATTTGGTTTTGAACAAAATATTGATGAATCATATGTGTACAAAAGACATCGAGATAAAGTAGTAATGTTCCTAATGCTTTATGCTGATGATATTCTACTCATTGGAAATGATGTAGGAGCAATGTCATCGGTTAAAGTTTCATTGTCAAGCCAATTTGATAGAAAGACTTGGGTGAAGTTAACTATATTTTAGAGATCAAGCTTTGGCGAGATCGAAAGAATAGGATATTAGGTTTATCATAAGCTAAATATATAGATAAGGTTCTAGAATGGTTTAGCATGCAAAACTCCTAGAAAGGATTACTTCCTTTCAGACATGGAGTTCCTTTGTCTAATGACCAAAGCCCTAAGACTCTTGAGGAATAAAACATGATGAGACAAGTTCCTTATGCATTTGCGGTAGGAAGTCTAATGTATGCCATGCTTTATACTAGACCGAATATTTTTTATTCAGTTGGCATGGTCAGTCGATATCAATCAAATCCAGGACCTAAATATTGGCAAGATGTAAAGCATATTCTCAAGTATCTACGGAGAATGAGAGATTATATGCTTGTTTAACGATGTGAGGATTTGATTTCTATTGGCTATACAGATTCAGATTTTCAATCAGATTTAGGTTTTAAAAAATCCACATCGGGATGTGTTTTCACCTTAGGGGTTAGAGCCATAAGTTGGAGGAATGTTAAGCAATCTTGTATTGCTAACTCCACCATGGAAGCCAAATATGTTGCTACTTGTGAGGAGGCAAAAGAGGCAGTTTGGCTCAAGAAATTCCTTTTTGATCTTGGTGTTGTGAGAATTGAGCAAGTTCCTATTACATTGTTTTGAGACAATAGTGCAGCGGTTGCACAATCCAAGGAATCACAAGAAAGGAAAGAACATAGAAAGAAAGTACCACATCATTCAAGACATTGATGCTCGAGGAGATGTGGTTGTAGTAAAGATTGAAGGTACAAAGAATATAGCGGATCCCTTTACTAAAACCTTGCCCCAAAAGACTTTCAAGTCACATTTGGGGCAGATAGGAGTTAGATTAGTTCACAATAGTCTTAAGGGCAAGTGGGAGATTGTTAGGATTAGTGCCCTTAAAACCTTTTCTACGATGCTATGTATGATATTATCTATGATATGATGTATGACTTAATATTGTGATTAATAAATTTGTTTTATTATTATCTAAAATAATGGTAACATGATATTGGAACATTATCATATAGTCCATGAGATGCATAGTATGTGATTTATGTAAAAAATCACAGAAGATATAAATCATAAGTTCTTTGTAAACTCCAAATTATAGTTCGTAGTTGGTCAGAAAATTGGACATTTCATCTGCGAAAACTATAACATATCAACTAAGATAATTTGTCTTGATCATGGAAATGGAGATTTCTAGTTGGTGTGTTGATATGTTTTAAGAGTTAATACATATTGAACTGGACCGCTGTGAGTTTTATTATTCTCCTAACCACTGTCAAATGAATAATAAACTCACGACTAATATTTACATGAACTCTTAATCCTGAGAGGATCATAGACTTGATCATGAAGTGTAGGTTACTTTGATATATTAGAAGTGAGATCTAAAATTACGATCAAAACCTCAGTATGTTGGGCAACCACATTTAGTGTTGATGGAACATATATTCTCAAGATGAAATTCATCGTCTCTTAACGTAGATATAAAATATTCCCTTAAGATAAGTTTAATGGGTTCAGTTATTTAGAGAGTTAGGCCTAACCACTTTAGTAAGGAGTTACTAAAGTATATATTTATGGAATTGGATTTTATAAATATATGACGAATAATCTTAAAGGATTAAACCGAGTACTTAAGGAATAAAGATGTAGTAATTTACAAAGTGGCAGTTTACATTCATGACTTTGTATTACTGTGAATATTTTGTGAAGGGTTGCATGTAAAATAAAGTTTTGGGATATAATTTATAAATAAGGCCTAGAGTGTAATTATATTTATATAGTGGTATTACATATAATTAATGGTAACTTTGGGCTTGTCAAGAGTTGACAGAAAAGCTCAAAGTCCATTGAAGCTAGTGTCTTATTGGTCCCTTTTGGTCCTACTCCAAGCCATACACTGAAGCCCAATTAGAAAGGTCCAAAAGACCAGCCCAATTAGATAATCAGTTAGATATAACGGGAAAAACATACATAATTTTCGGAAGTGAACATTAAGAACACTATTGTGAAGTGGTGTATGTGAGTGTTAGACACTTTGACATTCTCTCTTTGTAAACTGATTGAGAGACCACACATCTTAGGCGTTAGTAGAATTGGAGTGAATATTGAAAATGTTCCCAAGTACTTCTGATCTTCGGTTTTGAAATTTACCGCTACAAGGTACATTCTCTTGTTCTCAAACTTTGAAACTTATATAGTACATGTTAACTTTTATGAATGAAGTAGATCCGTTATTTTTTCTGCTGCGTAGGTTTTGTATGCGATACAAACATGTTATTTTTCATCATATATTTGGGTAGATCTAGGATGTGTTTAATACTTTAAGAAAGAAGGTTTCAAGTTCAAGTGTTAAAGCCATACAAGTCTGTCTAAGAAACAAGTGAAGAAGTGCTGATTCATTAAATCTCGATAGCTCCTCGATAGCTCTCGACAACTCCTCGATAGCTCTCGACATCTAGGCTATCTATCAAG
This sequence comes from Castanea mollissima, assembly GCA_014183005.1. Classification (NCBI taxonomy): domain Eukaryota; kingdom Viridiplantae; phylum Streptophyta; class Magnoliopsida; order Fagales; family Fagaceae; genus Castanea; species Castanea mollissima. Next base: position 42,599,122 of record JACAVU010000002.1, on the reverse strand, counting down.
ACTTTTCAGCTTTTCTTTATCGCAATCTCAATAGCTACTTCGATTGATTGAGGAACATTCTAGATGCTCAATAGCTTCTCGATAGCTCGCAACAGATAGCTTGATAGCTTTTCGATAGCTCTCGACAGGTCTCAATAGATAGCTATTTCTTTAGTTATCTATCGAGAATTACGAAAATCAATTTTTCAGATATGATTTTCAGCCCATGCTTATGTATTTGTGTAGGATTTCTTTTCTCACAATCCTAGATATATATAAAGCTTATTTTAGAGGCCTTCACATAAGAGAATACAAGGAGAACATATGAAAAATGTGACCAATGCCTTATTTTCTTTGAAAGAAGCTACTGCATCTTTGCGCCTTAGGGTTTTGTAACCAAGTGCTTCTTGATCTTCATTATTGATAAAGTGAAGAATTTTGTAGCCAACATTCTTTTTCCTTAAGTTGGTGAGTGAGTCACGTATTGGGATTTGTGTAAAGGAGTTAGTCACGTACTGGGATCCATTCATCAAAAGGATGGTATTCATATATTGAAGAATTCAGAGGTTTTGAAACGGTAGAAAGTTTTTGCTGTAAGTTCATTTACAAGGATTGTAGAGTCTTGAGACAAAGATTTTGTACTAGATTTGAAACTTCTCTTTACTATAGTGGATTGCTTTTTGGAAGGTTTCCCCCCGAGTTTTATATTGTGAAACTAGTTTGTTTTATTGGTTTTCCTGTGTCATTATATCTTGTCTTATTTATTTTTCTGCTGCATAAGATTTTCACATGATATTTGATGATGCGAAGAAAATCAATAGACTGGATGCTTCAGATTTGACAGGACTACTGGTTGTCTTAATGGCCTAGAAAAGAAAGAACAATCATCAAAGGTGACCGAGGTTGCCAGCCAAGAACCCTTTAATGACAAAGTTAGTTTTCTCTCTATAATTTTGGAGTTCTAACTTTTTAGGAAATGAAAAAACCTACATTTTTCTGGTTTAAATGAGTGTTTATATAATGTCCTAAGAATGGTTATTAGACTTGTAACCTCTCCTAAATTTGAGGAGGTGAGAGAGTTCAAGAATAACTTTCACAACTGTTTAGGAGTTACATTTTTCTCACATAACGGTCACTGGAAGTTATTTGATAAGGAGTTTTTGTACACACTCAGGAATTTTCCTAAGTGTCTAGGGCTCTTCCAAAAGTTCTCTTGTCGAATGTATCTCACTTCCAAGGGAGGTCGTTCCTCTATGGACAACCTCCTTACAGACGAGGTTGAAGGCTCCCTTGGACGACACGGTGTGGTTTTGTCAAACTTGACCATGCGAAGCTCGTCCAAGCACCATCCTGCATGGACGAGCTTTTATGGACAAGGTTCTTACAACCTTTGCTTTCCTGGTCTTGTCCTAGACGACTGCAATGGACAATACTGGAGTTGGTATTTTATCATACCCCATCAGTTGCCCCTTGTCTATGGGTCGTTTAGGAAGTACATAAACTAACGTTATCTTTTGGACCTATCATTATGTCATCTGTTATGTGTTCCACGTGTCATGATCTAATTGGTGACTGGTCATATTAGCTCATTTTTCGAGGGACGTGCCATTTGTCACATTTTGGCTGGTTGCGTCACTTTGGGTACTAGGGCTTATTGCCTATAAATAGTGGAATTCCTCCACTACCCTCCTTATTTCTGAAATTTTCTTCTTTGATATCCCTCGTCTTAGCGCCTCATCTAGAAGTTTCCTACATCTGTAGTCTCTCTTTGTCTATATCCAGGTATTTTCTCCATCCTGGTCCTCAAGTTTTAAGCTTTCTTAAAAAATGTCTGAGGTAGTCCTTTCTTCATCTAGCAATAATGTTGACAAAGCCATAAACGAGTATCATAACCTTAGTAGTTTTAGTGGGTCTAGTGATATTAGTTGATGGGCTATGATAAAATAACAACTCCAATATCGTCCATTGAGGTCATCCAGGACAAGACCAAGAGAGCAAAGGTTGTAAGAACCTCGCCATAAAAGCTCTTCCTTGCAGGATGGTGCTTGGGCGAGCTTCGCATGGTCAGGTTTGATAAAACCACACTGTCTCATCCAAGGGAACATTTAACCTCATCCGTAAGAAGGTCGTCCATAAAGGAAGGACCTCCCTTGGAAGCGAGATATGCTCAACAAGAGAACTCTTGGAAGAGGCTTAGACACTTAGGAAAATTTCTAAGTGTGTACAACAACTCCTTATCAAATACCTTCCAGTGACCATTATGTGGAAAAAATGTAACTCTTAAACAATTGTGGAAGTTATTCCTGAACCCCCACACCTCCTCAAATTTAGGAAGGTTACAAGTCTAATAATCGTTCTTAGGACACTATATAAACGCTTATTCAAACCAGAAAAAGGTAGGTTTTTACATTTCCTAAAAAGTTGGAACTCTAAAATTATAGAGAGAAAACTAACTTTGTCATCGGAGGGTTCTTGGACGGCAACCCCGGTCACCTTTGATCATTGTTCTTTCTTTTCCAGGCCATCAAGACAACTAGTAGTCCTATCAAATCCGAAGCATCCAATCTACTGATTTTCTTCGCATCATCAATTAGCGCCATCTGTGGGAAATCAGTGTTCTTTTTGCTTGACTATTTCAGCGATTTGCCTTTCCTAGACAAAAGACTGAATGGTTCGGACAAGATCAAGGGCTACTAGCCCAAGCCACCAGGAGAGTAGGGATGCTTCTAGTAATCCCCACCGTGACCGTCAGTCAGCGCCTGTCATGCAACCGCCTTTCGTTCAACATATATAGTCCATGGCTGCCGCTATGGCGAAATTGACCCATTAGAATCAAGAGTTGAATAGAGAGATTAATTTAAGGAGGCGGCACCATGAAGGACACACGGAAGGATGAGCCTAGAGTTAGGAGGGTAGAGGAGAAAACGTTGAGTTCGAGAATTAGTCAAGGGGTACTGCTTTCAAGAAGAGTGCCACACTTGGAGAGGGAGATGGATTAGATGAGAAAACCTATGGATGAAATGAAGGAGAATATCAGATGGGCTAACCCCGTAGATGACTTAGTTCACCGAACGGACTCCCCTTTCACGGCTTTCATCAATAGTCATCCCCTACCCCCAAAATTCAAAATGCCTTCCTTGAATTCATTTGATGGAAATGGAGACCCGTGTGATCACATCGCTACCTTCAAGACCACTGTGCACCTTCAAGGGGTTCCAGACGAGATTATGTGCAGAGCATTCCCTACCACTCTTAAGGGACCAGCGCGGGTGTGGTTCAGCAAAATACCCCTAAACTCAGTGGACTCATTTGAGGAGTTGAGTAAGTTGTTCATCAATAATTTCATTGGAGGGAAATGCCACAAGCGTTCCTCTTCTAGTTTGCTAACTATTGAGCTAGGGAGAATGAGAGTGTTAGGATTAGTACCTTTAAATCCTATTGTATGATGCTATGTATGATATTATGTATGACATTGTGTATAACTTAATATTGTGTTTAATAAAGTTATTTTATTATTATCTAAAATAATGGTAACATGAATATTTGGACGTTATTATATAGTCCATGAGATGCATAGTATGTGATTTAGTCATAGAAGATATAAGTCACAAGTTTTTTGTAAACTCAGAATTTATAGTTCATAGTCGGTGATGAAATTGGACATTTCATCTGAGAAGACTATAACATATCAACTAAGATGATTTGTCTTGATCATGGAAGTGGAGACTTCTAGTTGATATATTTTAAGAGTTAAGACATATTGAGCTGGACCGCTATGAGATTTATTATTCTCTTAATGATTGTCAAATAAATAATAAATCTCACGACTTCTATTTGCATGAACTCTTAATCTTGAGAGAATAATGGACTTAATCATGGAGTGTATTGATGGAACATATATTTTTAAGATGGAATTTATAGTCTCTTGATGGAGATATAAAATATTCCCTTAAGATAAGTTTAATGGGTTCATTTATTCAGAGAGTTAGGCCTAACCACTTTGGTAAAAAATTACTAAAATTATTTATGAAATTGGATTTCATAAATATATAATGAATAACTTTAAAGGATTAAATCGGGTACTCAAGGATAAGATGTAGTAATTTACAAAGTGGCAGTCTACATTCATGACTTTGCGTTATTACGAATATTTTATGAAAAGGTCGCATGTATAATAAAGTCTTGGAATATAATTTATTAATAAGGCATAGAGTGCAATTATATTTATATAGTGGTATTTAATATAATTAATGGTAACTTTGGACTTGTCAAGAGTTGACGGAAAAGCCTAAGGCCCATTGGAGCTATTGTCTTATTGGTCCATTTTAGTCCCACTCCAAGCCACACACTAAAGCCTAATTAGAAAGGTCCAATAGCCCAGCCCAATTAGATAATCAGTTAGTTATAAAGGGATAAACATACAGAATTTTTATTAGGGATATAAGAAACGGTGTGTATGTGAGAGTGAGACACACTTTCATTCTCCCTTTGAAAACTAATTGAGAGACCACACATCTTGGGCGTAAAGTGGAATTGGAGTGAAGATTAAAAGTGTTCCCAAGTGCTTCTAATCATTGTTTTGAATTTCTCCATACCAAGGTACGCTATCTTGTTCTTAAATTCTGAAATTTACATAGTACATGTTGTCAATCATGAATGAAATAGATCCTTATTTGTTGCTTCTGCTGTGTATTCTGTATTGAAGGAAAAATTCTGGTTTTGTATCTCATACAAAACACATAGTGGAAGCAACGAACAAGGATCTATTTCATTCATGATTGATAACGTGCACAATGTAAATTTCAGAATTTAAGAACAAGATAGCGTACCTTGGTGTGGAGAAATTCAAAACAAAGATTAGAAGCACTTGGGAACACTTTTAATCTTCACTCCAATTTCACTTTACGTCCAAGATGTGTGATCTCTCAATCAGTTTTTCAAAGGAAGAATGAAAGTGTGTCTCACACTCTCTCACACACCGTTTCTTTTCCTTTTCTAATCACTTAAAAAAAATTTGTATGTTTCTCCCTTTATAACTAACTGATTATCTAATTGGGTTGGCCTATTGGGCCTTTCCAATTGGGCTTTAGTGAGTGGCTTGGAGTGGGACCAAAAAGGACCAATAAGACACTAGCTCCAATGGGCCTTGGGCTTTTCCATCAACTCTTGACAAGTCCAAGGTTACCATTAATTATATTTAATACCACTACATAAATATAATTGCACTCTAGGCCTTATTAATAAATTATATCCCAAGACTTTATTATACACGTAACCCCTTCATAAAATATTCGTGGTAACACAAAGTCATAAATGTAGACTGCCACTTTGTAAATTACTACATCTTATCCTTGAGTACCCAGTTTAATTCTTTAAAGTTATTCATTATATATTTATGAAATCCAATTTCATAAATATATACTTTAGCAATTTCTTACTAAAGTGGTTAGGCCTAACTCTCTGAATAACTGAACCCATTAAACTTATCTCAAAGGAATATTTTATATCTCCATCAAGAGACTATGAATTCCATCTTGAAAATATATGTTCCATCAACACTAAATGTGGCTGCCCAACATACTGAGATTTTGACCGTCACTTCAGATCTCACTCCTGATATATCAAAGCAACCTACACTTCATGATCAGGTCCATTATTCTCTCAGGATTAAGAGTTCATGCAAATAGAAGTCGTGAGATTTATTATTCATTTGACAGTCGTTATGAAAATAATAAATCTCACAGCGGTCCTGTTCAATATATTTTAATTCTTAAAACATATCAACATATCAACTAGAAGTTTCCACTTCCATGATCAAGACAAATTATCTTAGTTGACACGTTATAGTCTTCGCAGATGAAATGCCCAATTTCATCACCGACTACGAACTATAAATTCTGAGTTTACAAAGAACTTGTGATTTACATCTTTTGTGACTTTTCACATAAATCATATACAATGCATCTCATGGACTATATGATAATGTCCCATATTTATGTTACCATTATTTTAGATAATAATAAAATAACTTTATCAATCACAATATAATGTCATACATTATGTCATACATAATATCATACATAGCATCATACAATAGGATTTAAGGGCACAAATCCTAACAATCTCTCACTTGCCCTAAAGACTATTGTGCACTAATCTAACTCCCATTACTTTTAAATGTGACTCGAAAGTCCTTTGAGGCAAGGCTTTGGTAAAAGGATCTGCTAGATTATTTGCACTTTCAATCTTTGCTACCACAACATCTCCACGAGCAACAATGTCTCGAATGATGTGGTACTTCCTCTCAATGTGCTTTCCTTTCTTGTGATTCCTTAGATCTTTGGATTGTGCAACCGCTCCACTATTGTCACAAAACAATGTGATGGGAACTTGCTCCATTCTCACAACACCAAGATCAGAAAGGAATTTCTTGAGCCAAATAGCCTCCTTTGCTGCTTCACAAGCAGCAACGTACTCGGCTTCCATAGTGGAGTCCGCAATACAAGATTACTTAACGCTCCTCCAACTTATGGCTCTACCTCCCAAGGTGAAAACACATCCTGAAGTGGATTTTCTGAAATCTAGATCTGATTGAAAATCCGAATCTGTATAGCCAATGGGAATCAAATCCTCACTGTGGTAAACAAGCATATAATTTCTCGTTCTCCTAAGATACTTGAGAATATGCTTTACAGCTTGCCAATGTTTTGGTCCTGAATTTGATTGATATCGGCTGACCATGCCAACTAAATAACAAATATCTGGTCTAGTACAAAGCATGGCATACTTGAGACTTACCACTGCAGAAGCATAAGGAACTTGTCTCATCATATTTTCTTCCTTTTGAGTCTTAGGCCTTTGGTCATCAGACAGAGGAACTCCATGTCTAAAACGAAGCAATCTTTTCTTGGAGTCTTGCATGCTAAACCGTTCTAGAACCTTATCTATATATCCAGCTTGTGATAAGCCTAACATCTTATTCTTGCGATCTCGCCAAAGCTTGATCCCTAGAATAAAATTAGCCTCACCTAAGTCCTTCATATCAAATTAGCTTGACAACCAAACTTTAACCGATGATATTACCCCTACATCATTCCCAATGAGTAGAATATCATCAACATAAAGCACCAGGAACATTACTACTTTATCTCGATGCCTTTTGTACACACATGATTCATCAAGATTTTGTTCAAAACCAAATGACTTGATTGCTTGATCAAATCTGATGTTCCATGACCTAGATGCTTGTTTAAGTCCATAAATGGACCTATTCAACTTGCATACCATATGCTCTTGGTTCTTTGCTATGAAACCTTTTGGTTGCAATATGTATATTCTTCTTTAAGATTGCCATTAAGAAATGCAGTCTTGACATCCATCTGCCAAATCTCATAATCATAATGACCAGCAATGGATAAGAGAATTCTAATAGATTTAAGCATGGCTACTGGCGAAAAAGTTTCATCGTAATCAATACCTTCTTTTTGTGTATACCCTTTCACCACTAGTCTTGCTCTAAAGGTTTCAACCTTTCCATCTATCCTTCTCTTCTCTTGTAAACCCATTTGCAACCAACAGGTTTAATGCCGTTAGGCGCTTTTACAAGATCCCATACATGATTGGAATCCATAGAATCCAATTCAGATTTCATAGCTTGGACCCAATGATGTGCATCTATATCATTTATTGCTTCATCATAAGTGTAAGGATCCGATTCAACCTCTTCTGAGATAGCCTCATAAGTTTCTCCCAAACTTATGAATCTTATAGGAGGCCGAACAATTCTCCCACTACGACGAGACACCTGTGTACTAGACATCTCATGAGTAGTATCTTGTGGTGTATCTAATACAACCACATCATCCCTAGTTTCATCCATTGGTTGTTCAACTACAGGCTCATTCATTTCAGCCAAGACAACTCTACTTCTAAGAGTAAAATTATTCATATAGTCATTTTCCAAGAATTTGGCATTTGTACTAACAAACACTTTATTATCCTTATGACTATAGAATAAACCTCCAACTGTTCCTTTTGAATACCCTACAAAAAATACTACTTCTATTTGAGACTGTAACTTGTCAGACTTTCCTTTCAACACATGTGCTGGACAACCCCAAATGTGGAGATGTCTCATACTAGGCTTACGCCCATTCCACAACTCTACAGGTGTTTTAGGAATAGACTTCGAAGGCATTAAATTCAGAAGATACATTGCAGTATTTAAGGCATATCCCCAAAAGGAAATTGGTAGAGTCGAATAACTCAACATGGACCTAACCATATCTAAAAGAGTCCTATTCCTTCTTTCTGCTACACCATTTTGTTGTGGAGTTCCAGGTGCAGTCAACTGGAATATAATCCCATTTTCAGTCAAGTAATCCTTAAAATCACCAAGAAAGTATTCGCCACCTTGATCAGATTGAATGGCCTTTATGTGTTTACCCAATTGATTTTCAACTTCAGCCCTAAACTCTTTGAACTTTTCAAAGGTTTCGGACTTCCGTTTCATTAGGTACACATAACCAAATCTAGAGTAATCATCAGTGAAAGTAATGAAATACTCATAGCCACCTCTTGCTTGGATTGACATAGGTCCACATACAGCTGAATGTACTAGTTCTAGCAAATCTTGCGCTCTTCTACCTTTTGCATTAAAAGGTCGTTTGGTCATCTTACCTTCCAAACAAGATTCGCAAACTGGAAAAACATCAAAGTCCATGGGCTGTAAAAGTCCATCTTTGATTAGTCTTTGAATTCTACTTGAATTAATATGACCTAAACGCAAGTGCCAAAGATATGCATCACTAGTAGAAAAAAACTTTCTCTTTAATGATTTCACATGAGAGTTACTATCTAATTCAGAATTGTATAATTCATGCTTATCAGGAGTTAAAATATAAAGACCATCCACAATATTACCAGAACAGATAAACACTTTATCCTTCTTTATTACAACATTGTCTTTCAGGATAACACAATATCCATGTTTGCCTAAGTAAGTTGCAGAAATTAAATCCCTACGAACATTAGGTACATACAAACAGTCTTCCAATATTAAAACTCTAGACTTAAAACACAAATTAAACACTCCAACAGCTTCAACCGGAATCTTGCTCCCATCAGCCAAAGTAAGAAATAGTTCTCCCTCATTCAACTTTCTGGTCTCTTGGAACCCCTACAAAGAATTGCAGATATGATTAGTACAACCTGAATCTACACACCAGGAATCTGTTGGATTCTGTACCAAACATATTTCAAGAAGAAATGAATTTTTCATACCTTTATTCTTGGCAGCCTTGTATGTTGGACAATTCCTCTTCCAATGTCCTTTCTCACCACAATGGAAACACTTTCCTTTAGTTTTCTTTCCTTTGTTGGCAACCCCTAAGGCAATTTGTTTACCACCATTCTTAGTGAAGTCCTTCTTTTTCTTCTTCTTACCATTGCCTTTCGACTTAGGTTGAGAAGTAGAAGCTTCACCCACATTGGCTTCAACACTAGAAGTACCAAGAATGCCTTCCGCTGCCACTAACTCATTCATTAATTCAGACAAAGAAATAATCTTTTTGTTCATATTATAATTGAGTCTGAATTCCTTGAATGATTCTGGTAGTGATTGGAGTATCATATCTACTTGGGATTCTCCATCAATGTCGGCACCTAAAACTTCTAATGTGTTCAGATTAGCAATCATCTTAAGACAATGCTCCCTCACTGAACTTCCTGCAGCCATTTTGGTATTATAAATTTGCCTCATGGTTTCTTGCCTTGCAGAACGGCCTTGCTCACCAAACATCTCCTTTAGACTATGCATTATGTCCGAAGCAAGTTTTACATCCTGCATTTGATGCTGTAGAACATTTGAGATAGATACTAGGATGTAGCACTTGGTCATCTCATTAGATTTCTGCCAACGATCATATCGCTGTTTTTCCTCAAGAGGAGCATTTAATGAAGGAAAGGTGGGACATGGTTGAGTAAGCACATGTTTGTGCTCTTCAGCAGTAAGAACAATGTCCAAATTTCTTTTCCAATCAACATAGTTGGATCCAGTCAGTTTGTTTTGGTTAAGAATAGAAACAAGTAGGCTAAAAGATGCCATGACAAAATCTGAAAATAATAAACATGAATATAATAAGTAATAATAAGTAAATTAGACATTATCAATTTAGCATAAAAGCATATAATATGGAACCTTAATAAAACCATAAAATAATATATGCAATGACAACCCAATTTCATATTCAATATCCCTCAGCATAGAGTGAACATAAAATACTATGATTGATTGAGAACTATTCTCATTATTAGTGCTATCATGATAACTCTTATCAAACACTAATAATATGTCGTTTTACATTTAGCCTCTAAGTAATAATAGTAAGAACTCAGCATAGAGGATACTATAATACTTAGTCTAGTGTATATCATTGTCTAGAATTATGTGTAACCACATTTCATCCCTTTAACAGGCTTATTTTGTAGTACCATGATAAAACGCCCTCCGCATGGAATGCAAAGCTCGAAGCTAAGACAAGGTGTTTATCAAACCATTATAAACCAAGAAATTCAATCTTGTAGGACTATGAAATAAATACTCTCCGCATGAAATGCTAAGCTCGAGGCAAAGACAAAGTATATATTTCACACTACTATGAACCAACAATGGAGGCCGTGAGATCCAACCCTTGAATCTCTCTCCCACTAGATATTTTAAAATAAAGTTTTTAAGATCAAGAATGATAATAATGCTAGACACGTGAAAAATAATCCTAATCTAATTAGGAATAAATTTCATTAAACTAGCATTAACATATATAAATATATATAACGTAATATAAACTCATATATTACAAAACTATATTATATATATATATATATATATAATATATGATCTTTATATTATATTATATTATATATATATATAACAATGGTACTTCCAGATGGTTGAAGTCTATATACGGATCCTATATATATATTTTTCATGGCCATAAAGGACAAAAATTGCATATGATAGTGAAGCAATGCATTGAATGCCAAAAGACACAATAACAAAGTCTTTAACCATGCATTTAGGCAAAAAACAATTCCACCGTGGGCCATCAAATATATATAGGCAAGACAAAAGAAACTTTGAAAAAGTCAAGTCATGTAATAATGAAGCCATGCAATCCATGCATTAAGTCCAAAACCAAGCCATGTAACCATATTCAACCATGCAATCCATGCATTAAGTCCAATCCGTGCATCTAAGAATTCAAGCAGTACAAAAACTGAAGCAGTTATATCCAAGCATAAATAACTACCAAAAGGCATTGCAATCCGTGGGCCATGAAACAAAAAAAAAAAACTTCCAACCCAAAACAGTGACATTACAAACAATTGCTTTATAATTTCCATTCAATCCCACTTGCAATCCGTGCAATCTTGGTGTCATGCATAATAATATATCACATATATTAATCAATGCACATAAGGTTTATGGAATAATATCTTTATGCAGAAATTTAAAAACACAAAGATAACGGTTTTTTATTAAATTCTAAAATTCAATCACACGCTATACAATCATGATATGAAAACCTGGCTCTGATACCAATTGAAGGAAAAATTTTGGTTTTGTATCTCATACAAAACACATAGCAGAAGCAACGAACAAGGATCTATTTCATTCATGATTGATAACGTGCACAATGTAAATTTCAGAATTTAAGAACAAGATAGCGTACCTTGGTGTGGAGAAATTCACAACAAAGATTAGAAGCACTTGGGAACACTTTTAATCTTCACTTTAATTCCACTTTACGCCCAAGATGTGTGGTCTCTCAATCAGTTTTTCAAAGGGAGAATGAAAGTGTGTCTCACACTCTCTCACACACCGTTTCTTTTCCTTTTCTAATCACTTAAAAAAAAATTCTGTATATTTCTTCCTTTATAACTAACTGATTATCTAATTGGGTTGGCCTATTGAGCCTTTCCAATTGGGCTTTAGTGAGTGGCTTGGAGTAGGACCAAAAAGAACCAATAAGACACTAGCTCCAATGGGCCTCGGGCTTTTCCATCAACTCTTGACAAGTCCAAGGTTACCATTAATTATATTTAATACCACTATATAAATATAATCGCACTCTAGGCCTTATTAATAAATTATATCCCAAGACTTTATTATACACGTAACCCCTTCATAAAATATTCGTAGTAACACAAAGTCATAAATGTAGACTGCCACTTTGTAAATTACTACATTTTATTCTTGAGTATCCAGTTTAATTCTTTAAAGTTATTCATTATATATTTATGAAATCCAATTTCATAAATATATACTTTAGCAATTTCTTACTAAAGTGGTCAGGCCTAACTCTCTGAATAATTGAATCCATTAAACTTATCTCAAGGGAATATTTTATATCTCCATCAAGAGACTATGAATTTCATCTTGAGAATATATGTTCCATCAATACTAAATGTGGCTGCCCAACATACTAAGGTTTTGACCGTCACTTCAGATCTCACTCCTGATATATCAAAGCAACCTACACTTCATGATCAGGTCCATTATTCTCTCAGGATTAAGAGTTCATGCAAATAGAAGTCGTGAGATTTATTATTCATTTGACAGTCGTTAGGAAAATAATAATTCTCACAGCGGTCCTGTTCAATATATTTTAATTCTTAAAACATATCAACATATCAACTAGAAGTTTCTACTTCCATGATCAAGACAAATTATCTTAGTTGACATGTTATAGTCTTCGCAGATGAAATGCCCAATTTCATCATCGACTACAAATTATATATTCTGAGTTTACAAAGAACTTGTGATTTACCTCTTCTGTGATTTTTCACATAAATCACATACAATGCTATATGATAATGTCCCATATTCATGTTACCATTATTTTAGATAATAATAAAATAACTTTATCAATCACAATATAAAGTCATACATCATGTCATACATAATGTCATACATAATATCATACATAGCATCATACAATAGGATTTAAGGACACAAATCCTAACATGTATGAGATACAAAACCAGATTTTTTCAACAGAGAGTTTACGGTCCTTCATTACTCAATTCAACAGAAAAGCCTTGACGATGGATGAAATAGATGACAAGTTCTTATTGGCCGCCTTCCATAATGGGGTCAACTCTAACTTGTTCATTTATAATCTCTACAAGCAAGAACCACAAACTATGGGTGAACTCGTTCATTCGGCCCAAAATTTCAAGAATGCTGAGGACGCGATCATAGCCAAGAAGAGGAAGAGAGCAGAGCGTTCAGAATTGGATCACCCGCGTTATCCATACTAGGGTCCTCATCCAAAAAAGGCTCGAGCAGAAGAGAAAAAAGATAAAGATAGTAAGTAGGCGAGCTCTTCAGTGAGAAATCAACAATACACTCCCTTGAATACGCCACTAGAGCAAGTACTTATGCAAAGGAAATCCCAACAAACGTAATAGGAACAAGTATTGTCGCTTTCACAGAGACCAGGGGCACAACACGGACTAGTGTTTTGATTTGAAGCAGCAGATAGAAAATCTTATTAGACAAGGAAAGTTGAGGAATTTTCTTAGACGAGACCACAGGGACGAGAAGCTAAAGGCCAAGGTGGAAGTGCCATCACGACCCCCACTAGGAGAAATAAGCATCATTATAGGAGGAACCTCAACAACTCAGTTATCCAAATCAAGGAAGACATACTTGAAGGTGGTGCAAATCGTCCAGTTATCTGGATGACCTCCTAGGATGAGGGAAGCAGACGAGCAAGCCATCACGTTTACAGACGAGGATGCTGAAAGAGTTCACCAACCCCATGATGACACAATTGTCATTACCCTGTCATTGTCGATTATATGACCAGAAGGGTGTTAGTAGACAATGGCAGCTTAGTGGACATTCTGTATTACCCCACCTTCTAATAAATGAGGCTAGAACAAGATCAACTCCACTAGTAAATTCGCCATTGGTGGGATTTGGAGGAATAAAGGTTGTGGGCACCATTACATTACCGGTGGTGGTTGGAGCATATCCGCAACAAGTAACCAAAGAGGTAAACTTCCTTGTTGTTGATTGTTCGTCGTCATATAATGCTATTGTAGGAAGGCCAACTTTAAATAGTTGGAAGGCGGTAACCTCTACCTATTATTTGTTCATCTAATTCCTGACTAAACGTGGCGTGGGTCAAGTACAAGGAGATCAGTTAGCCGCCAGAGAGTGTTATTTGACCATGTTGGCAATGGACGAGCATGTGTAGACAATGAGCATAGACGAAAGGAGGATTACAGCGAAACCTACTAAGGCGTTAGAAGACGTCCCTCTGGACGAGAGCAGCCCCAAGAAGTTCACTAGAGTTGGGGGAAGCATGGAAAAAGAGGCAAAGCATACTCTAGTCCAATTTTTGAAGAAAAGCTTTGATGTCTTTACATGGAGTCATGAGGACATGTTGGGTATTAATCCAAGTGTCATTACTCATCGCCTAAATGTATGCCCCTACTCTAAACCAGTGCGTCAAAAGAAGAGGGTTCTTGCTCTTGAACGAGACAATGCCATCAAAGATAAAGTCCAGAAGTTGATGACTGCAGAATTCATCTTAGAAGTTTATTATTTGGACTAGTGAGCAAATGTAGTCATGGTAAAGAAAGCCAACGGCAAATGGCAGACGTGCGTGGCTTTACTAACTTAAACAAGGCTTGCCCCAAGGACAATTATCCATTGCCATGCATTGACCAGTTGGTAGACTCGACGGCAGGTCACAGACTGCTGAGCTTCATGGACGCCTTCTCAAGGTACAACCAAATAAAGATGGACGAGACAGATCAAAAGAAGACTTCAATTATTACTATCCAAGGGTTATTTTGCTACAAGGTAATACCTTTTGGTTTGAAAAAAAAAAGGGTGACTTACCAAAGACTAGTTAACCATATGTTCCGTCCTCAAATTAGGCGAAATGTGGAGGTTTATGTAGATGATATGCTAGTAAAGAGTTTGGACAAGGAGAAGCATCTAGACGACCTTCAAAAACTTTTGACACGCTTCAGCGGTATAAAATGAAATTAAATCCAAGCAAATGCGTTTTTGGAGTCTCGTTAAGGAAGTTTTTGGGGTTCATGGTTTCACATAGAGGAATTGAGGCGAACCCAGACAAAATCCAGGTGATACTAAATATGGAACCACCGAAGAACATCAAAGAAGTCCAGTCTCTTACTGGACAAATTACCGCCCTTAACAGGTTTGTTTTGAAAGCTACTGACAAGTGTTGGCCATTCTTTAAAGTCCTCAGGAAGGCATTTGAGTGGACGGACGAGTGTTAGAAAGCCTTCCAAGACCTGAAGGCTTACCTCACGACAGCACCGTTGTTGAGCCCGTCTATACTTAGAGAGGAATCATACTTGTATTTGGTAGTGTCCCCGCATGCTATGAGTTTGGCACTAGTTAGAAAAGAAGGACAGGTTCAGAAACCAGTTTACTATACCAGCTGAGCACTAAAAGGAGCGGAAGGATGATATCCAATGATGGAGAAGCTAGCCTTTACTTTGATCACGACTTCTAGAAAGCTAAGACATTATTTTCAAGCTCATGTTATCAACGTCCTAACAGATCATCCCCTAAAGAAGGCAATGAAGAAGTTGGAAGCTGCAGGATGACTAATCCAATGGGTGGTGGAACTTAGTGAGTTTGATGTCAAATACAAGCCAAGGAGAATGATAAAGGCACAGGTGTTGGCGGATTTCATTGCGGAGTTCACCCCTAGACAAGACGAGCTGAACAAAGACGAAGGAGTTAAGAGGAAGGTTATCAATGTAGATGGATCATTCACACTATACGCAGGGGGGATTGGAGTCATACTTAAGTCCCAAAAGGTGACAAGCTGGAGTACGCAACCCGTTTACAGTATCAAACCATCAACAATGAAGCTGAGTATGAAGCTTTACTCAAAGGACTAGAATTGGCTAAGTCCCTAGGGGCAGAATCAATAATAGTCAAAGGAGATTCTCAGCTAGTCATCAATCAAGTATATGGAATTTGTGATGCTAAGGAAGATCGAATGAAGAAATACCTCAGCAAAGTGAAGTCACTTGTTCAAAAGTTTATAGAAGTGAGTTTTATTCAACTACCAAGGGAGGAAAATATAGAAGCGGATGCCTTGGCAAAATCAGCTTCGACAGGAGGAGTTATGGA
Organism: Castanea mollissima; assembly: GCA_014183005.1. Taxonomy (NCBI): domain Eukaryota; kingdom Viridiplantae; phylum Streptophyta; class Magnoliopsida; order Fagales; family Fagaceae; genus Castanea; species Castanea mollissima. The sequence goes on along the minus strand of JACAVU010000002.1, from coordinate 42,582,951 downwards.
TGAGTATGAAAAAATTCAATACATGCCGACCATAGACCTCCTTGATATACAGCAACTAGGGGAGGGAGAAAATTGGATGAGTCCAATAGTAATCTATCTTAAGGATTGAAGGCTTCTAGAAGACAAGGACGAGGCTAGGAAGCTAAGAGTCAGGGCTACCAAGTACGTCCTCATAGACGAAGTGCTATACAAGTGAGGCTTTTCTCAGCCCTACCTAAGGTGCCTAGCTTCAGACAAGTCAAACTATGTGTTAAGGGAGGTTCATGAAGGAGCATGTAGGAATCATTTAGGAGCAAGATCACTAGTCCATAAGTTCGTCTGTGCAGGCTACTACTGGCCTACAATTCAAGCAGATGCTAAGGCTTATGTCAAGGTGTGTGACCAATGTCAGAGCTATAGCAACATCCCTAGACAGCCGTCGGAGTACTAGACCCCAATGATGGCCCCATGGCCCTTTACATAGTGGGGACTAGATATCCTAGGTCCTTTCCTCCTAGGAACCAGAAAAATGAAATGTTTGGTAGTAGGAATTGACTACTTTACCAAATGGGTGGAGGCCAAACCTCTTGCAAAAATCATTCAACAAAATGTTAAGAACTTTGTTTAGAAGAACATTCAGTGTATGTTCGATGTACCTAGGGTACTGGTATCTGATAACGGACGACAGTTTGAAATCAAGAACCATTATTCCTCATCCTCTCACCCACAGGTGAACGGATAAGCAGAAGTAGCAAACCAATCCCTGTTGAAAATTATCAAAACTTGGCTAGAGGGGGCAAAGGGGATATGGCCAGATGAATTGCCAGGTGTTCTTTGGGCCTACAAGACGACTATAAAGACACCAACAGGAGAAACCCCCTTCAAGCTAGCCTATGGAAGTGAAGCAGTCATACCTGTAGAAGTTCATATGGCTAACCATCGAGTGATGAAGTATCATGAGAAAGAAAATGAAGGGCAACTTCGTCTTGACCTAGATCTCATTGATGAGGTAAGGATGGATGTAGAGCAAAGAATAGCAAGATACAAGAATCTTATAGCTAGACAGCATGATGCCACGATAAAACCTAGGCACTTCAATGTTGTGGACCTCATTCTCAAAAGAGTCTCTTTGTCAACTAGGAATCCAGCTCATGAAAAATTGGGACCCAATTGGGAAGGACCCTATAGGGTAATTAACTGCAAGAGGCAAGGGTCATACTACTTGGAAGCTTTGGATGGACGAAAGTTGGAGCATCCATGGAACGTGGAGCACCTGAAGAGGTATTATCAGTAATGAGCCTAGACAAAGTTTACCAAGGACGAGGTTACAGCTATGGACAGAGCTATAGCTATGGTCTACATGTTTACTTATATTTACTGTTGTGTTCGTATTACTACTATGGTCTGTTTTAAGAATAAAAAGTGCACTAGTTCTTAAACTTTTGCATTGTTTACAGACACGTTTATGAAAAACGAGGTTATGTATTTTCCAATGTATTTTCCTAAGGCACTAGCTTCTAAGCAAGTGCCATATTTTTGAATAATGTTTGTATAATAATACGGTTTGATTTCCAATGTATCTCATGCATAAATCTAATTTCCATAACAATACCCACAAGAGGGGCAAAAGCTTAAGACGAATGAAAATCTCTAGATGCAGGGATGTAACGTTCATAAGCTTTCATCAAAATGAGGATAAAGCAAAGAAAGATAAGCTAAGGCATACTCGTCTAAAAAACAGATGGACGAGAAAATGGCATACATTAAAGTATAAAGGTCCATGGACGAGCATCTAGCCAAGACACTTTAGTGTTCTAGGATAAGTCAGACACTAGAAACATCTTGGCGAAAGACGAATGCCAACTGCCCAGCAGATGAGAAAAAGGTCTGGCAAAATCATCATTGCCACTTCTGGGATAAGTCATACTTAGAAAAATTTAAAAGGCTAACAAAGATGTCCATGCATAAGTAAGTCGCCCATAAGAAAAACATATGGACGACCCTCCAACACAGAATGGGCACTGTTTAAAAGCCAATAACATCAATGATGAAAACAGAGAATAAACTCGTCCATACAATAAATAATGGATAAAAGTAAACATTCATCAAAGTTTAAAAAGGGTAGACGATCACCGTCCAAAAACCCTTACAAAATAAGCCTTAACAGGAAATTATTAATAAACTCGTCTAAAGCACTTTGGACGAGAGAACTATATCCAAATACATCTTAATAAGGGTCCTAAAAAAATGGATGAAACTAAAAGAAAAACAAACAATAACACTGGAATAAATTAAAAATCTCTTCTTCAAACAAGAGGGGCGTCAACATTGGGGTCGTCTTGATGTGGCTTCGTAGTGGCATCGTCCTTTATATTGATGTTTTCTGAACTTGACTAAACGAGGGAGCTTGACGTAGCCCCACTAAGGTTAAGTATGATAGAGCTGAAGTCAATGTTAGGGAATTTCTCCATGGCATCCATCCTGAAATCTTCAAACCCAGCTGCATAGTTGGTGTCTAGTAGATCGGTGAATTGCTTGGACGCCTTAAACTTTGCAACTGCGTCTCTTTTAGCCTTTTCAAGAAGGGCACTTAACTTGTCGTTCTTCTTCGAGAGGAGATCAAGACGAGCGTCCTTCTCTTTGACGTCAGCCTTTAACTCCTCGACGTTACTTTTCAGCTTCTTTGCATATTCCTTGGCCTTGGCAGCCACCTCAGCCCACCTCTTAGACTGGTCCTTCCCCTTTTGGACCGTATTCTCCAGTAGAATCCTCGTCTTGTCTAATTCAGATGCTTTCCTGGACGCGGTGATAAACTTGGACATTGCCTACAGACATTCAAATCTTATCACAATATATACAAGTATTACTGGCAAGACGAGGAATACATATATAAAGAGGACATACCTTAAAAAGGTCATGAACTCCGAGTACTCAAAGTCCTTTAAAGACATGTCATAACATGCCGTTATGTCCTCATCCGTCACAACCAAACCTTTCCCAAGCCAAGTCCTCATTGGAAAGAAGGTTTTGAGGCACTTGTTAAGAAGGCTAAGACGAGGCAGGAGGAGCAACCTTGGACTGGATTTTCATAGACGGGGGGGTCCTTAGGTTCAGAATCAACATCCAGAATCTGGATGGAATGACCCTGGGGGACGAGGAAAGGATTGGGCTAGTCGTCTTGATTTTGGGTGTCCTGAAGCTTAGACGACCTACGCTTGGCTTTTTTCTCCTTGCGCCTGCTTGGAAGATTCTCCAAATCAACTCCAAGTGACAGGCTCTTCCTTTTATCACTAGTGGATAGACGAGCCTAGGATTCCACCCCCTACCCAGCTACCTCGTCTATCACATTCTTGCCCTTGTTCTCCTTCATCGTCGTTATTCCTGAAAAGAAAGATGTTAGTCACCAAAAAAAAAAGAAAAAAAGAAAGAGATAGAAAAGAACTTACGTCTACGAACAGTGAGTTTGTGGGTAATATCTTCAGCGGACAGCTCTGGACCTAACCCCTAAGTGGCAAGACGTTGAAGGCTCACTGAGGAATGAAATGTACTATCAGTGTATAGACGTGCTTTCTGAACTCGTTTAAGATAAAACATGCTCAAACGAGACCGTCTAGCACCTATAAAAAAAAGAGAGAAGGGTGATTAGATGACTACAATCAAAAGTGTAACAAAAAGTATAGGGATAGGTAGACATACCTTCAGGGTGAGGGTTCCCTAAATCTCCTGTGTAGGGAGGGAATGGATGCCTGTCAACCTTAATAAGGTGTCCAGCCCAAAAGCTAGGGAATGGATCTCTAATGAGTTGAGTGATTTATGACTTCTCTCATATGTTTATTTGTTTGTTGTGATTTTGTCACGGATTGCCAAAGGGAGAGATTGTTAGGACATATGTGTTTCATGTAAGGAAAATATGTTATCATGTATTGGCTAATCTTTAAACAAAAAGCACTTTACTTGTAATTGGGTAGATCTAGGATGTGTTTAATACTTCAAGGAACAAGGTTTCAAGATCGTGTTAAAGCCATGCAATTCTATCCAAGAAACAAGTGATGAAGTGCTGTTTTTTTTAATCTCGACAACTAGTATTTATCGAGATTTAAGAAAAGCTGTTTTAGCCCGATACTCGACAACTGCTTGATAGATAGGGTATCTATCAAGATTTATGAAAACTGATTTTCATCCAATCTGTGAATAGATGTTTGGGCTTTCTTTTCTCACAACCCTAAACATATATAAGGATTATTTTAAGGGCTGTCATAAGTTGCACAGTTGCACAAGTCTGTAGCAAAGAGTTGTTCATGCAAATTGTGACCAGAATCCTAATTTGCCCTAGTTCTTCTTTCGCTTGAAGAAGCTATTGCCTTTGTATGCTGTTGGGTTTTGTGACCAAGCAACTTTTTGATCTTTATTGTGTTGATGAACTGAAGAACTTTGTAGGCAACATTTTTCTCAAGTTGGTGACTAAGTCACATACTAGATCCATTCATCTATTGGTTAGTCATGTACTGGGAGCCATGCATTAGAATGAGAGATTGTCACTATAGAACAAGTCCAATTGGGTATTGGGGTAAGGGTTCAATTGTAGGTTGGTATAAGGTACTAAGATTCCTTTACTTATAACCACTTGTTGTGATAATAGTGAATTCTCGGGAGTGGTGACCTTAAAATCACCCGGTGGGATTTTTGCATTGGAGATTTTTCCCATTCGTAAACAAATCATCGTATCAACTTTATTTTCCACTGCATTTTATTTTAGTTCGTGATTTTTTTGTGTTGCCACGCATATTATATGTTAATCTGATTAATTAATCAACTTGGCGAATAAATTGGTTAATTCATCACAAGGGATCAATACATTCTTGGCCTATCACAAGTTTCATCCTTTTGAGTCTTATCTTCTTAGGTCTTGTCCAAATTTTGTATTCTCATTCTAGCAACATGGTTAATTGGGAATTGAATATAAGTTTATTGTTGGTAATCTTCATGAAATGTTTCTCATAAGGATAAATCTCTTGTAGGTAACCCACCATTGTTTCTAAAAAGGATTTTATACACCTACTTGGTCTCGAACCATTGATAATCGACTCATAAGAATTAGGTTTATTTCGATGGTGGTGGTAGATTATGGTTCGGGGGTTGGTTCGGTTGGGTGGTTTTTTTGTTTTTCTAGTTTGGTGGTGTTTCAATGGTGGTGGTGATAGCTGGCTTTTGGTAGTTGGATTGAGTTTTGGTGGTAGGCAGTGGTTGGGAGTGGTGGGATTGTTAGATGTGGTGGTGATTGCAGGCTATGTTGGTCTAATGGAAAGAGAGAGAGGACGAGAGGAAGAAAGGAAGAGAGATGGGAGAGAAGAGAGAGAAGTGAGTTGTTTATTTTATTTGATGGTGTATGATAGGCCAAAAATGTATTAACCCCTTGTGATGAATTAATTGATTAATTAGCCAAATTTATTAATTAATCAAATTAACATGTAATATACATGGCAGCATAAACAAATCACCAACTAAAATAAAATGCAGCGAAAAATAAATTTGACAAGGTGATTTGCTTTTGAATGGGGAAAACCTCTAAGGAAAAAACTCCATCGAATGATTTTAAAGTCACCACTCTTGAGAATTCACTATTATCACAACAAGCAGTTACAAGTAAAGGAATCCTAGTACCTTATACCAACCTACAATTGAGCCCTTACCTTTATACCCAGTTGGACTTGTTCTATAGTGACAATCTCTCCTTTTAATGCATGGCTCCCAATACGTGACTAACCAATAAATGCGCGGATCCTAGTACGTGACTTGATCACCAACTTGAGAAGAATGTTGGCTGCAAAGTTCTTTAGTTTATCACATGATGAAGATCACGAAGTTGCTTAGTCACAAAACTCTACGATGTACAAACACAACAGCTTCGTCAAGAGAAGGAAAAACTAGGGAAAGCTAGGTTTTCGGTTATAATTAGCATGAACAATACTTTGCTCTACACTTGTGCAATTGTGCTCACTGTGACGACCCTTAAAATTATTATTATATATGTTTAGGGTTGTGAGAAAAGAAACATACTCATGGATTTGAATGAAATTAGAGCTAAAAATTTGAGTTTCATAATTCTCGATAGACACCTTATCTATCAAGCAGCTGTCGAGATTCGGGCTTAGACAACTTTTTAAATCTCGATAGATACTAACTGTTGAGCTTTAAAAACCAGCACTTCATTACTTGATTCTTGGACAGACTTGCATGACTTTAGCACTTGAACTTGAAATCTTGTTCTTTGAAGCATTAAACACATCCTAGATATACCTAAATACAAGTAAAGTTTGTTTTGTCAAAGGATTAGCCAATACATGATGACATATGTTCCTAACATGAATCACATATGTCCTAACAATGTAGTTTATTTTATTTTAATGAGTTTTATGTAAAAAGAGAAACTGAGCTGTTAGATGAGTTGTAAAATGGGATGGTAAAACAGATAAAGTAGGTTTTGGGAGTGTAAAAAATATATTTTTTTTAAATCCCCATGCGAATGCTCTTAGTTCATGATGAATGCTTAGGTTTAGGATTATGACTCTTTTAATAACTTCTTTATTTAAATATGACCTATCAACACAAAATAGAGGCCGGTCCACAAGCTGAGATGTCTTGGCTACCAATCACCATCCTAAGCCATATCCTAACTCTGAACCCAAAATCTGATATGTAAATCTATGCATGTAAGTGGCCTAAAAGACTCAATTTTTTTTCTAAACCAAAACCAAATGACGACTCTAAAATCTCCACCTTCGGTCCATTTGATTGAGGCATACATAATAAAGGAGACAAGAACCACGTTAGTGCAAGATAGTACACTCACAGTGAGCTATCATTTAATTATTAACATGTTGCCTGTAAAACAAAGCCAAGGTGCCATTTTATCATACTTTGAGGGGCCACATTAGCACCGTACTCATCAAAGATCGTGTATTTGTACATGAAATCATAAAATGAGATTTTCGTTCTACAATATGGATTAAGTTATTAATTTGGACCCTCAACTATTTGTTATAATTCAATTTGGCCTCTTAACTATTTATTTTGTCAATTTAGTCCCTTAACTTTCAAATTCAAATCAATTTCATCCTTTAACTCCCCTTTCCATTTAAATTTTAACAAGAATATGTTGTTGGAATTATTTGATTTTAAAATTTTTACATTTTCCATAATAACCTTTTTAAGATCTCTTCCATTTGTCACTGTAGCTAATTTCATTAAAGTTTAAATGAGGAGAAGATTGAAATGCAAAATTGACTTGACTCTAAAAGTGTGAGGGATAAAATTAACACAGTAAATTGTTCAGAAATTTTTTGTTTTAGAACAAATTGTTTGGGATTTTTTTTTTTTTTTTTTACTTCCTTTATTTAGCTTGAAGCCTTAGAGTGGGATAGGGTTCTTTTCCACAATACAAGATAGAGTTTTTTAGAAGTTGAAAACAACTCTATGTACGTTTGACTTCCCTTATATAGCTTGGCGTGAGATAGAGTTGTTTTCCATGATGTAAGATAAAATTTTTCAAAAATGGAAAAGAACTCTATCTCATGAAAAGCTAAATAAGGGAAGTCAAGAGACAATTTTGCTTTAAGCCTTTTTTTTATGCTACCAAATATAAAAAATAAAATAAAAAGGCAAAAAAATGTAGGGAAACAACTTTATCTCACCCTAAACTAAGGATCTATTTGGATATAGGGCTGGAAAAGTGAGAGGATAGAAAATGGTTAGAAGATAGAAAAATGAGAGTATAGAAAATATTTTAATTTCCCTCCTTTTCGTTTGGTTGGGAGAGAAAAAGTAGAGGGATTGAAAAAGTGAATTTATACAAATTTACTCATATACCCTTATTAAAAAATGATGTCCAATTAAAACAAAAGGATGACAAACAACCAAAAAAATACAATCACCCAAATTTATTAAAAAATAAAAATTCATATCATGAAAAAAAAATCACATCTAAACAAAAAAAAATTAAAAAAATGAAAAGAATTGAAAAGAAGAAGAAGGAAGAGGTAACATTTAGTCAAAAACAAAAGAGAAAAAAAAATGATAATAAAAAAACAAACATTTATTCCAACTGGAATTGAAAAATAAAATAAATAAAAAGAGCAACATACAAGCCCATGTGCAACTTGCACATGAACATTTTTGTCATTAGCAATTAGATTTTCCCCATCATGTTTTTTGCACATTCAAGGGAGAAAACTTTTTGGTGGGGCCTAGGTGCTGGGAAGAAAACATTTAGACCCTACTATCATTTTCTCCTCTCCCCTTCTCAACCAAACGCCCTTCAAAAAGTATTCCCTCCTCATTTTCTCTCTTTTTTTTTTTTTTTCATCCTTCCAATAATCCACTCTACCAAACACAACCTAAATAAGGGAAGTCAAGAGATAGATTTCCTCTGAATTGTTTTCCACTAATACTACCAAAAACAAAACAAAAAAACAAAAAAAAAAACTATAAAAATGAATCATCATCTTCAGTACTTCACCATCAAGAAATAAACATCATGGAATTGTTCTTTCTTTCCTCACAATGGCTTCCAACGATCTTTCTTGTACTCTTTCCCATCCTTTCTTTGTCACTGCTTCTAAAACAAAGAAAAGTCAAGAAAGCAACCAACCTTCCCCCAGGCCCTCCAAAGCTTCCCATCATTGGCAACCTCCATCAAGTTGGGAAGCTCAACCATAAATCCCTATGGAAACTGTCTCAAAAATATGGCCCTGCCATGTTCCTACAACTCGGCCAAATCCCAACTCTTGTCATCTCATCTTCACAAATGGCCAAAGAGTTGTTAAAAACCCATGACACTGAATGTTGCACCAGGCCTCTCTCAGTTGCCCAAGAGAAGCTCACTTACAATTACTTAACCCTAGCATTTTGTCCCTACAATGATTCTTGGAGAAACATGCAAAAGATTTTTAGGATGGAGCTTCTCTCTAAAACTAGGGTGCAATCCTTTGAGTACAAAAGGAAAGCCAAGATTACTGAATTGATTAACTATATCACTCAGGCTTCGCCAAATCCAATTGAGCTCAGCGAGAAGGCACTCTCTTTGACATACTCAGTTATTTGTCAAATTGCATTCAATAAAAACTACGATGAAATTGAGGGAAGTAAATTTAAAGCCTTCGTTCAAGAATCGATGGAACTATTTGGCACGGTTGCGACCTCAGACATTATTCCATGGTTTGGGGGGATTGTGGATGCATTAACTGGGCTTCCACAACGAATTGAGTATTGCCATCGTAGATTTGATTCTTTTTTTGAAAAGTTGATTGAGGAACATCTAGATCCAACCAAGCAAAAGTCAGAGCAGGACGTTATTGATGTTATGCTAAGCTTGTCAAATGATGAAAAAGCTCAATTTAATCCCACAAAAGAACACATCAAAGCAGTTCTCATGGTAAGCCGTGGCTCTTGTTTCCCACTTTTTCTTCCTTTTATGGAATGCTATCATCAACCAAACATTTAATAGGATTTAGGCCACTTAAAAGGGTTTTTTAAATTTTCATAAATCTTCTTTAGAGAATTACGATACACTTTTTTTTTTGTGTCATACCTATCTAATCTAAATTGTTAACATAGAGTATTATGTTATTTGATAAATATTCAATAGTAATATATTAATAATTAAAATTAGGTACTATAGTACACTAAAAAAAAAGTGTACCACAATGAACATTCGAGTTGTATTTTAAACATGACCTCTGTAGGGGCATTGGGCCCAATAATTTACCAAGGATGGCCCAACGAGGTCTTTTGGGCTAGAAACCCTAAAACCGAAGACATCAGAATTATCTTGGAGTATCTGAAGGGATCTCATAAAGAAGTGTCAAGTAAAGATATGATAAACAAATGACCAATTATGTCCGAGGAGTATATTTGTCCTCGGATTGTCAAGCCGAGGACATAGGAAGAGATGTTTTAGTGTCCCTGAGATATGTTATAAAGAATCCTACGGCTACGGGAATACGCAGTACACGTGGAGGACAATAAAAAGGGCGGTGGAATATCTAAGGTAAAGCTGCTACCACCACCCATACATTAAAAGCTATGTACTTGATATATTGACTACATGGATGGAAGGATGGGACCCGAGCATGAAGTTTGGAACTTGGTCCTTGGCCCCAGCGGGTTTTAAGGAAGGATTGATGGGACAAGTATCCAAAACCAGCATTACAACCATGAGGTGGAAGATGATGAAAAGGAGAAAAAGAAGTATAAATGAAGGGGAAGTCCTAGGAAGAAAAGGAGGCTTTTTCAGGAAGAAAAAGGGCAATAGTGTATGATAATCAATATTTGTATCCAAACTTGAGAAATACTATTATAAACTATCCTCGGAAATAATCCGAGGAGGAATTCTCAGTCTTACTTTTTGCAAACAACTCTCTATTTTGTTCCACTGGGCCCAAAGCCCGTTCTTTTCCTGATTGTCTAAACCATCCTTGAAATCTAGATTACAAACCCATCCTCTACAAATTCATTGTGAAGAAAGGCCTTTCAAAGCCCATCTCCTTCCAGTCGTGGTTTGGGAATTTGAATTGTGTCCTTACAACCTCTTTCCAAAGGTTAAGACATGAAATTCAATCCCTCAAAGTGTGAGTGAGATTTATATGGTTAGAGTTTATTTCACATTTCAAAATGTATGTCTGTCAAGATCCAAATTTGATTGTTGACTTAGCATTAGATTGGCATTCTAATACTAACATGAACCACAAAATTAACTTGTATAAATTTTTATTTTTAACAATAATACAAGAAAATATAAGTGGCTACACTAATTATGTTAGTACATTCCAAAATTCCCATAATTTTTTTTATAGGGATTTATAGAAATGAGAAATTATACACAGGAATCTAATAATCAAAAAGCTAAAACAACTTAAAAGTTAAAATAATAATTATTAGTATTATATAATCTCCTTAAATTAATTATATAATTTGGTTAAGTGAAAAATATGTGACAAATCTTGTTGTTATGTTTGCATTAATGGAATTCCATATAGGAAAAGGTTTTTCTCCAAAAAAGGTTAGAGATGAACCCTTCAAACTTCTTTTACATCTTTTCAATATATATGAATTTTGAAAATCTAACTGTTGGATTGCACGTTTTATATGTTCTTAACACACATTCCAATTTTTTTTTTAAATAAGATATTATTTACTATTCGATGAATAAATTTATATTTTATGCATAATTTTAAATCATACTTTGAAATTTAAACATTTTGTTGATGAGATAACTATTAGTCTTTGATTTTCTTGAAAGTTTGCAAGCATGAAGGATATAATAAGAACATGCAATCCAACAATTAGATTCTTAAATTCACATCTAATAAAAGAAAAAATAGAAACAGTTTGAAAAGTTTCCCACCAAAACTTGTTTGGAGAGAAACATTTTCTCTCAAAACTAGTTTGGTGCTAGTTTGTTCCAAATTTTTTCTTTTGAGTAGACACCTATCAATGCATGTAAACTTACAAGAGTTAAACCCTTTTGTAGTGGTACTTTGGGTTAAGTAATGTGTGTGTTTAATAGTTAGTTTGTTTCTATAAAAAAAAAAAAACATATTGAATATAAGCATAATTGGGGGGAAAAAACACAAAAAAAAAAAAAAAAATACACAGTTTGTCTGTATCACCTACGATTCCAAATGCTTAGTAACTTTCTAGCTTATTCTTTTCATTTCCCAAAGTGTACACACAAGTTGCATGTTCCAAGCAAAGATAATTTAGAATTTTCTATTTTCATGTGTGTATATGTAGGACATTGTTCTCGGTGGAGTAGACACAAGTGCTATTACAATTACGTGGGTGATGACAGAGCTTGTTAGGAATCCAAGAGTAATGAAAAAGGTCCAGGCAGAAATCAGAAGCTATATTGGAACAAAACCGTATGTGGATGAAAGTGAGTTAGAAAATCTTCAATACCTAAAAATGGTGCTAAAGGAGACTTTTAGGTTGCACCCTCCACTGGCACTTTTGATTCCTCTTGAGGCAATTTCACATTTTAAGATCGGTGGTTATGATATTAACCCAAACACAAGAATTATGATTAATGTTTATGCTATTGGGAGAGATCCAGACACTTGGAAGAATCCAAATGAGTTTTATCCTGAGAGGTTTGAGGACAATGCCATTGATTTTAGGGGTCAAAATTTTGAACTCCTACCATTTGGGTCTGGCAGGAGGATGTGTCCAGGCATTAATATGGCATCCACTGTAGTTATGGTTACATTGGCAAACCTATTGTACCGTTTTGATTGGAAACTGCCTAACGGGATGAAGAGAGAAGATGTAAGCGTGGAAGAGGGTATTGGCCTTACCATTTATAAGAGGTTACCTCTTTACCTTGTGCCTGTTATTTATGATTTTGAACAGACACTGGACCAATGAAGTTCTATGATTAAGATTAAATTCATTTTTATTTTTCGGACACCTTATATGTAACGTCATATATTCAATCATAAAATATATGATGGAACCTGGCACCCCCATTTCTAGAATAACATTGTTAGCAATAAAAGAATTTTGGCAATAATAAAAGATTTATAAATTCTTTGTTACAATATTAACGTTTTCTGGAAAATGGTTAATTTTCCAAATAGCAAATTTTAGAAAATTGTCTCATTTTTCAGTGTTTGATAACAACCTTAAAAATGAGCTCGAGAATGTTTTTTGGTGTGTGGTATGCAATTTATATATATATATATATATATATATATAATATATATATATATATATATATCTTGTATAATTTAAAATATGTGTATTATGTAAACCAACTAATGTATTTAATATAAATATAAATAAATAAACCAAGAATGAATTTGGTTTCAATGCTAAAATTTTGAAAATAGATATAATCAAAATTAGTTGTCAAATTTTCATGATCTCTACTTCTTATCTTGCTCAAATATATGGACAGTAACGTAAGTACATACATACATACATACATACATACATATATATATATATATATTAACTATTTGTTTGTATATATAAAATTGATAGGGAGAATACATCTTCAATAATTACAAATAACAATAATTTTAATATCTACTCTTTTTGCTGGTTCAGTAATTGTCTACTATGGTCAATCAAAAGTCTTCAATATTACTCTAAATTATGTATTTACAAAATGTATCTACCAACAAATGCAATTCCCCTAAATAATTATTATTCAATATATAACTATATTATTAATTTAATGTAAAAATTGTCCTATGTAAAAGCAATTTAGAGCCATATAGGCACTATGTTTAAAATTTATGTCTTTTACTTCATTCATTCTTTCTTCTTCTTATTTATTTATTTGTTTTTGTTTTTTGCACTTTTATGTGCGAAAATGAAGTAATTTCTGCATGGAATCCATCAAACTGAAAATTTCTTAGAGAAAAAAGAAAAACAATCTTGAAATTCAAAGCAATGAATTGAGATTTTGGTAGAGAGGAATGAAGTAATTACCGCTGCAAATTTATTTTCCTTTGCAAGTTGTAGCAATTGGCCGATCAAAGAGGGGGAAAACATCTAATCAGAGAACTATGTTATAGAGGGAAGAGAAACATGGAGGGGAGAGAGAGAGAGAGATCTATGGGAATAGGAGAAACCGGAGTTAGTGACAGTAAGGGTGTGAGGAGAGAAAAAGTAAATGGAAGAGAGAAGAAGTGAGAGAGTTTACGGTGAAAGAGAGAAAGCGCCAAAAAATTTTGTTTCTAACAGCTACAGACAAAGATAATATTTATAAGAGATGCAATGCATGAGAGAGAGATTGTTTTCCAAAAAATAAATTTTGGAAAACAACCTATAGAAAATAAGCCTTATCTTTATTAGGGTTTTCCATTGACCAATTTTTTTTTTTTTTGTGCTACCAAATACTAGAAAATGTGGAAAACTATCTTTACATAAGGTTTTCCAGCGAAACAAGTCAAAGTTTATATACCCAAGATTTTGAGGCACAAACAATAGCATAACTCACACAATTTGGATTACAATAATTTAAAACAAATATGTAAGTAACAACTAAATATTCTTTCTCTCTTTCTTTTTAAATTCATTTAAAAGTAATAAAATAATCCACTTGACAGATCTTGATTACGACATGCATTCATTAATAGAATTATTATAGGGATTTTCTATGTAACTCTAGTCCCATATTTGAAATTTAAAATTTGGCATGGCATTTGACTTCTTGGATAGTATCCAAGAGCTTATATACACATGATTAAGCTAACACTTTATCTACGTGGGCACTAGGATCATAACATTTTAATAGTTTAATAATTGTTTTTAAACTTAGACTGGATCGACCAATTTGACCAAGTTAGCCGGTCCTTAGACCGTTTCTATAAAAACCGGTTCATCCATGTCATTATTTTGGTAAAAATTGATGAAAATATGCTACTGGCAGGAAGACATGGTAAAACAGGCGGGTTGAGTAGGGTTCAGGTCAGGTTGGGGGTAAAAAACAGGTCATTTTAAGTTGGTTAAAAGCGAGTTTAGGTCAATTGGGTTACGGGTCAGGTTGACCCGTATTCTCACATGAATTTTTTTTTAATAAAGAAAACAACTTGTATTTGCCAATTGGAAAGTCATGCAACAAATTACTTGATGTAAAATGCATTACTTTGAATTCACCACTTATATCAAGAATGAACTCAATTAAACTTACTAATACTTATTCAATAATTTTAAAATTATACAAATCCCAACATTGCTAACTAAAACAAAATAACACAAAGATAAGTAAACAAATACAAAATTTTTGTTTCTACACAATATTAACATCCCAAAGTATAAAAAAATAAAAATAAAAAAAAAATAAAAATTACAAATGACTTATTGGATAACTCATTTGACAAAGAATAAAAACATATAAGAAATTTACAATCTTGAAAATTAATTTTATAATCTATTATCAATTATGGTTGGCACTCTACTTCAATTTGAGAATATAGATCAAAGTTTGATTGTTTACTTATTTATGCATGGTCTCTTTTATGAATATCATATCATTGTTAAGTAGCACACACTTTAGGAAATCTCATATTTATTTTGAAAAGCTGTTTAGTTTGGACATAGATTGTTAATAAAAATATTTTTAAAAAAAGATCTAAGCATTTATAATTTATGCTAATTTGATACTTTGGTTTTACTAATTTCACACTTATGAATGTTTCTCACACATATCTACAATTTTAAATCTATATTTTTTACTCTATTGTAACCAGATTATCTTGGCATGTACTTTGCTATTCGATATTTAAAAATCTTTACTCATTATAGAATGCTTAACCATTCATCTTTCAATTCATTTGCATGCAGTTATGTAAATATCTCAATTGTTTCCTTAAAGCTCACAACAAACACTTAAACCAATATTGTCTTAATTTATTTTTTTACCAAATTTTTTTAAAAAAAATGGTTGAGGTCATAGGTCGAGTTGGATTGATCTACAAAAACACGAGTCGGGTCATGAGTCAACTTGTTTTTGCTCTGGGTAAAAAAAAATTGGGTTTAGTTCGGGTACTTTTCGAGTCAAGTCGGGTCGGGTCAGAAAATTCGGATATGTTTTGCCATGTCTACTGGTAGGACTTGAACTTGCTCTCAGCAAGTGAAATAACATGTCCAACATGCAAACCATTGGGTCACACACATCTTGTTGGTCAAGAATGAAAAATTAATAAATATAAACCAATTTAAGTATCAAATATATTAAAAAAATTAAATGACACATCATGGTTTGAGCTCAATTGAACCTCAATTCGACCTCAAAAATCTTGAATCTCTCCCTTTTCCAGTTTATTAAATGGTTTAGGTTTCAAAACCATGACTTTAATATGAATGTTTTGACATAGAACTAAGGTTTAACTAGCTTACTAGAAATTTTTTAGTGAATCTCATCTGTGCCTACCACTAACATCACTTTTTTACTTACCATTAACAACTTAACACATCCACAGTTTATAAAAACATTTGCAGCTATAGCATTTTCATTGTTGTGAATGGTGTGCTATCATCTAATTATTACCAAGCTGCTAGCTAAACAAAGCCAAGGTGTCATGTCAGCACTGTTGGAAAAATGCATGGAAAATATAGAAAATACGAATTTTTATCTCATGCAAACATGCTCAGCAGAAAATTAAAGGATCTACTTCACTTGCAATTGATAACATGTACTATGTAAGTTTCAGAATTAGAGAACAAGAAAGCGTACCTTGAAGCAGTGAAATTCAAAACCGAAGATCAGAAGCACTTGGGAAGACTTTAATCTTCACTCTAATTCCACTTAATGCCCAAGGTGTGTGGTCTCTCAATCAGTTTTCAAGGAGAGAATAAAAGAGTGTCCAACACTCACATACTCACCATTTCAGAATGATGTCTCACACCACACACAAAATTCTGTATGTTTCTCTTCTTATATATATATATCTCTGATTATCTAATTGGGCTAGCCTTTTGAGCCATTCTAATTGGGCTCTTGTGTGTGGCTTGGAGTGGGACCAAAATGGACCAATAAGACACTAGCTCCAATGGGCCTTGGGTTTTTCTGTCAACTCTTGACAAGTCCAAAGTTACCATTAACTATATTTAATACCACTATATAAATATAGTTGCACTCTAGTCCTTATTTATAAACTATATCCCAAGACTTTATTGTACATACAACCCCTTCATAAAATATTCGTAATAATACAAAGTCATGAATATAGACTACCACTTTGAAGATTACTACATGTTAATCCTTGAATACCCGGTTTAATCCTTTATGTTATTCATTATATATTTATGAAATTTAATTCCATAAATATATACTTTAGTAACTTCTTACTAAAGTGGTTGGGCCCAACTCTCTGAATAACCAAACCGATTAAACTTATCTCAAGGGAATATTTTTTATCTCCGTTAAGAGACTATGAATTCCATCTCGAGAATACATGTTCCATCAACACTAAATGTGGCTACCCAACATACTGAAGTTTTGACCGTAACTAATAGATCTTACTCCTGATATATCAAAGCAACCTACATCTCATGATCAGGTCCATTATTCTCTCAGGATTAAGAATTCATATAAATAGAAGTCATGAGATTTATTATTCATTTGACAGTCGTTAGAAGAATAATAAATCTCACAGCGGTCCATTTCTATGTCTTAACTCTTAAAACATATCAACATATCAACTAGAAATCTCCATTTTCATGATCAAGATATATCATCTTAGTTGATATGTTATAGTCTTCGCAAATGAAACTCCCAATTTCATCATCGACTACGAACTAAACTTCTGAGTTTACAAATAACTTGTGATTTACATCTTCTGTGACTAAATCACATACAATGCAACTCATGGACTAAGATAACGTCCCATTAGTTCATTTATAAATAGTATCATATAATTGAACAATTTAACTATTTATTACATGCCAATAAATTGGATTTTAGGGCATAAACCCCAACAATCTCCCACTTGCCCTTAAAGACAATTTATAATATATCCAATACTTATTTCCCTTTAGAGTAATTCATAATCACTCTAAGGCAAGGCTTGGAAGCAAGTTTTAGTTAGGATTTATTATATAAATTATCTTTTCTACTACTACTTCTCACGTACTTATATCTCTCTAATGAGATGATACTTACGCTTTAATGTGTATCTTCACCACCTAGGATGAACACATATCTTGAAGTTCTACTTCATGAATCACAATCAAACTACAAGTTAGTATTTGTATATCCAGTAACTATCAAAACTTCACTTCTGTGGACAAGCATATAATCCCTCATTCTCCCAAGATATTTGAGTATATGCTTTACTCCCACTAAATTAAATGATCTTTGATTAATTGATATTTGCTTACCATGCCCACCACAACATAGATATTTAGCCTAGTATATAGCATAGCATAAAGACTTCCTATCGATTAGTATAAGGAACCGTCTTAATATGCTTTTCCTTTTATATGTCTTAAGACCATAATCCTATATAAAGAAACATCAAACTTAAAAGGAAAGAATCATTTCTTGAAGTATTACATGCTATACATGGCTAGAATCTAATCTATTTAAGCAGTTTGAGATAGATCAAACATCCTACATTCTGAATTTTAACTAAGTTTAATTCTTAGGATGTGACTAGTCTTTCCCTACTACTTTATATCAAACTGGACTAGATAACCAAAAACTTCATTGATGACAATAACTCTACATCATGCTAAATGATTAGAATGTCATCAACATACATTAAGAAAATTATTATTCTATATAGTTTTTACACACAAAAGGCTTTTAAATACTTGATCAAAATCAAACAATTTGATTTCTTGATCAAAGATGATATTTTATGATTCATATGCTTGCTTTAGTCCATTAATGGAATTTAAGCAACTTGCATACTTAACACTACTGGTTCTTTGTTATGTACAAGTCTAGTTACATCATATAGATGCCTTTCTCAAGATTACTACTAAAAGAAGCTTTCTTGACATCCATTGCCATATTTCATCCAAATGAAATATAATGGATAATGGATAAGAGAATCTAGATAGTGTCAAACTTGACTATTGGTGAAAAAATCTTTTCATAGTCGAACTATTTCTTTTTGAATAAATCTTTTCGCCATTAATCTTGACTTTGAAGGTTTGCACCTTCAATTCTATCAATCTCATTTTTCTTGTAGACCTATTTGAGAACAATAGGCTTAATGCCACTAGGCACCTCTACAAGTTCTAGACTTTAAATAGAATCTAATTCTATTTACATAACTTTGATCCAATAATCCATATTCGTATCATCTATTGCCTCTACGTAGGACCAAGGATCAAATTCATATCCTTTTTGGAATTACTTCAAAAGTCTATCCTAAAGTATGAATTAATAATCCTTGCACTACGATATTGTACTTGTGTACTAGCTATATTTAGAATATTCCTTTGTGGTGTATCTAATACAACCATGTCATTTCTAAATGTATTTCATAGTTGTCTTACAACAAATTCTAACAATTTCTCTTCTAGAATGATTCTATGATTTGCTTCAAGGTTATTCACATAGTCATTGTCAAGAAACTTTGTACTTGTACTCTACAAACACCTTTTCTTCTTTAAGGCTTACTAAATAATCTTCTGCATTTCCTTTTGGATACCCAACATAAACACACATTTTTTCTATCTTTTGATTTCAATTTGTTAGACTTCCTTTCTAGCACAAGTGCTGGACATCTCCAAAAGTGGAACTATCATATACTAACTTTTCACCCAATCCACAATTTGACTAATGTCATAGGAACAAACTTTTGAAATGAAGTTTAGAAAATGTATAGTAATAATTGTAATATATCTCCAAAAGAAATAAGCAAATGGAAATATTAATCATGTACTTTATTATTTCTAAAAGAGTCTTATTCCTCCTTCATGTATGTACTGACTTAAAGAAATCATTGAAACTACATTCCTTTACAAAAGGAGTCCTAGATCATATTATCCTCTAAATAGAATTCATAGATTGAGAATATAACAAATAATGATTCTAAAAGCCCATCTTTCACCAATCTTGAATATTATTTAGATTAATAAGATCTAGAAATAAGTGCCAAAACATACATTACTAAAAGGACAAAAACTTTTCTTTAAAAGTAAAACATGTAAATTTCCATCTAGAAAATAATCATAGACAATGCTTAGCTTTACCAAAACCAGAAACACTTTCCTTTTGGTCATGCTTTTGAGTCTACTTTCCTTTTGGCAACTACTAGGACAACTCACTTGTCCAACTATTTGATATTATGATTCCTTTTCTTACCACCCTTACCTTTCGGTCTAGGCTAAGAATTTGAATTAAATCATATTGATCCTAACCTTAGCTTTTAGGATGTCTTCCTTTGCGTAGAATTCACTCATCAATTAAGATAATATAAAAGAAATTCATTTTTAAAACAATTTGAATTGGTCAAATGATTCTAACAAGGACTTGTGGATCATATCCGTATGAGATTAACATTTAATCTCTACATCCAAGAATTCCAATTCATTTTAAAAATAAAATGTTTTCATAAAATGATATAGAATTGGAACTCCTTAAGCTTTTCTTGTCACTCAATATGACTTATATTGAATATCGTCTAGTAGCACGATATTTCATACCAAAACATCTCATTTAGACTTAATATAAAGTCTAAATCTAGTACTAACTCTTGCATTTCATGCTGTAGTATATTTGAGATAAAAGCCAATGTAACATATTAGCATTTCAATGGAGATTATGATCATATCATAAGCCATTTTCCATCAATGTATCATGCATAGGAAATTGTGATGATGCTTAATCGAAACATATTTATGTACTTCAGCTTCTTTAAGCACCATGTCCAAAATTATATCTTAGTTAATGTGATTCAATAAAAATAGTAGTTAGAGAACAAAATTATGACAACTTTATTTTGAGACTATGAACATAATTACAGGGACATTATATTTTGCATCCATAACCATATAGTATAAAACCCGAAAAACATACTATACTAGGTGCAACGACAACCCTATCCATGTCTATAATTCCTTAGTAGCAAGTTTATTATAAACATATTAATTGGTTGAGAACTATTCTCATTATTAGTGTTATCATGATAACTCTTATCATACACCAATAATATGTCGTATTGCCTTCAACCTCTAAGTAATAATGACATAGCTCCTTTCGGAGATTAACATTACACTTAGTCTAGTGTACACTATTATCTAGAATCATGTTTAGCAAATTTCATCTCCCTTTATAATGTTTAAACTTGTAGTACCATGAAACAAAACACCCTCCTTTGGGATCGTGAGGCATATACGGCAAGACGAGGTGCTTGTTCACACTACTTTAAATGGGTAAGTTCAATCTTGCAGTACTATGAAGTAAACACCCTCCTTTGGGATCGTGAGGCATATATGCCAAGACGAGGTGCTTACCCCATGCTACTATGAACTGATAATGGAGGCCATGAGATCCAACCCTTGTATCTCTCTCCCACTAGAAATTTTAAAACAAGTGAATTGTCCTAAAAACATTGTGATCTAATCACAATTTTAACCCTACACATCAAATGTGTTTAATTGTTTAAATTCAATATGATGTTACTAAGTCACGTCACTATAGTGTAACGAACATTTGCACAATCACAAAGAAGTGTAACCTTGTAATCTGTGAAGTAAATACCCTTCGCATGGAATGCAAGACTCGAAGTCAAGACAAGGTATCTATTCACATTACAATAAACTTAACAAAAAGGGTTATTTAAGCACTCCTACTCGTTATTTGGGTTTTTCTCAAATAATTGTGATCCCATCACAACTAATAACCTTGCACTTGTTCAAGACTCTAATCTCATTAGAATCACTAACTAAAATGGAAGTCCTAAAATATTTAAGATTCCTTAAACACTAATGAATCAAAAATTAGTTATATAGAACTCTATCCTTAATTTCCTAAATGATAAGTTCTAATCTCATTAAAACTTCTAATTAAAATAAATGAAGGACTTTTAAACATACAACAATTCCAATCTCATTAGAATGTTTGTTAAAAGACAAGTCCCAAACTATTTAGGACTAAGAGTTCTATTTAACTATTACCATTGATCTCAATAGGTCTTTTAGTTAGAACCATGTGTAATCTCATCACACACAGCTTTGTTCATTATACATTTGAAAACACTTAGAAAAATTCAAAACATTCCCAAGCTCAACAGCTTCCTGATAGCTTGTCGATCGATCGAGCCTCTGAATTTCTAGTCTCGATCGATTCTGGACGGATCCTCGATCGATCGAGAAAACTTCCATGAAGCTCAATCGATTCTGGATAGATCTCGATCAATCGAGAAAACTTCTGCCAGCTCGATCAATGCTCGACAGATTCTCGATCGATTGAGCGTCGTGAATTTTGAATTTCCCAGAATTTTTCTAAGACAGTTTTTAATGTTTTTCATGAACAAACAACCATCATATGAACATGATAGACACAGATTGATATCTAAACTAAATATCATTGATGCTATAGCCTTAAAATTCAGTTTAACATACTTAAACTTAGAAATTAAACAACATTATAACATCAAAATCAGTTTTCATCAATTCATAGTTTCAACAACCATGCAGAAAATTAAATTTCTTTCAACATGAAACTATTATCTCTAATTCCAAAACTCACAAAACATGTTATACAATTCAAATTGAAGACTGCTCTAATACCATTTGTTGGAAAAATGCATGGAAAATACAAAAAATTTGAATTTGTATCTCATGCAAGCATGCGCAGCAGAAAATTAACGGATCTACTTTACTTGCAATTGATAACATGTACTATTTAAGTTTCAGAATTAGAGAACAAGAACGCATACCTTGAAGCAGTGAAATTCAAAACCGAAAATCAGAAGCACTTGGGAAGAATTTTAATCTTCACTCCAGTTCCGCTTAACGCCCAAGGTGTGTAATCTCTCAATCAGTTTCCAAGGAGAGAATAGAAGAGTGTCCAACACTCACATACTCGCCATTTCAGAATGATATCTCACACCACACACAAAATTCTGTATATTTCTCTTCTTATATATATATATATATATATATATATATATATATTATATATATATATATATATCTCTGATTATCTAATTGGGCTAGCCTTTTGGGCCATTCCAACTGGGCTCTTATGTGTGGCTTGGAGTGGGACCAAAAGGGACCAATAAGACACTAGTTCGAATGGGCCTTGGGCTTTTCTGTCAACTCTTGACAAGTCTAAAGTTACCATTAACTATATTTAATACCACTATATAAATATAGTTGCGCTCTAGTCCTTATCTATAAATTATATCCCAAGACTTTATTGTACATGCGACCCCTTCATAAAATATTTGTAGTAATATAAAGTCATGAATATAGACTACCACTTTGAAGATTACTACATCTTAATCATTGAGTACCGGTTTAATCATTTATGTTATTCATTATATATTTATGAAATCCAATTCCATAAATATATACACTACAAGAAAAATGTCTATTAGCGACTAATAATTTTCGACGGACCCAAAAAGCCCTCTAAAAAAATTTATTTGCAATGGCAAAATAAAGCCCTTGCAAATACTTGGTAAAATGTGAAATATTTTTTACGAACAAGAAAAGCTGTTGCAATTATGTGTTATAGCCGTCACAAATACTAATATTTTGGAGGGAAATTTTCCCTCCATATTATTTGTGAGGAACAATTAAAAATCTCTTGCAAAAAGTTTATTATTTGTGATGGTAAAAAAAAGCTGTCACTATTAATACTAAATTATTTGCAAGGGTTAGGATCGATCTTCACAAAAAATTATTAAAATGTCAAAAAATTTGGAGGGAAATGTTCCCACCAAATTATTTTCGAGGGACAATAAAAATCCCTTGCAAAAAAGTTTATTTTTTGTGTGGGTTAAAAATATGCCCTTACTAACACTAAATTATTTGCAAGGGCTACAATTGACCTTCGTGAAAAATCATTAAAATATTAAATTTTTTTGGAGATAAAAGTTATTCTAAAATTCAAAGAAAAAAAAAACGTATTAACATATAGCACTTTGTATTCTTTAGATAAACCTTTTGTTTACAGTCTAAAAAAAAAACTTTTTATATACATCCTATAAAAGAAAGGTTTGTCCTTATTTTCTAAACAATTATATCCATAAAAAAATGATAGCACTTTCAATTTCAAAATGGTAGCCTAAAATTCAAGAATTTCAGCCTTTTGTACTCTCTCTCTCTCTTTCACAAAAGTGAATAAAAATTTATTTTAATTAAAATAATGCATAAAAGATGAGTTTATAGGTCAGATGGTAAATTACATCCGATTGGTATGAAAATTGGCATGCATGTTAAAAATATATAGAACATTTAATTCAATGGTTGGATTTTCAAAATATGAATTCAATAATAAGCTATTGGGTGATGTAACATTTCTTAATTTGATGTGAATTTTGACAAATCTACCGTGAGATTACATTATCTTCATATATTTTTTATGCTTACAAAATTTCAAGGTAATCAAATATTAATAGACATGTCATCAATCAATTGATTAAATTCAAGTTTTTATAGTTTTAAATAATGCATAAAAGATGAGTTTATAAATCAAATGGTAAATTACATCCGATTGGCATGCAAGTTAAGACCATATAGAACATGTAATCCAATAGTTGAATTTTCAAAATATGAATTCAATAATAAGTTATTGGGTGGTGTAATATTTTTTAGAGTTACGTCAAGTGTAACTTGAACCCAACCCTATATTTCTTAATTCGATGTGAATTTTGACAAATCTACCCTTAGATTACATTATTTTCACATATTTTTCATGTTTACAAAACTTTAAAGTGATAAAAGATTAATAGTCATATCATCAATCAATTGTCTAAATTCAAGTTTTAGTAGTTTAAAATAATGCATAAAATATGAGTTTATAGATCAAATGGTAAGTTACATCCGATTGGCATGACAATAGGCATGCATATTAAGAACATCTAGAACATTTAATCCAACGGTTGGATTTTCAAAATAGGAATTCAATAATAAGTTATTGGGTGGTGTAATATTTTTTAGAGTTATGTCAAGTGTAATTTGAACCCAACCCTATATTTTTTATTTCAATGTGAATTTTGACAAATCTATCGTTAGATGGTTACAATATTTGAAGGTAATCAAAGATTAATGGCATGTCATCAATTAATTGTCTAAATTCAAGTTTTTGTAGTTTAAAATAATGCATAAAAGATGCGTTTATAGAACAAAAGATAAATTACATCCGATTGGCATGAAAATTTGCATGCATGTTAAGAACATATAGAAAGTGTAATCCAATGACTGAATTTCCAAAATATGAATTCAATAATAAGTTACTAGGTGGTTAGATTTCAAATATAAGTATGGCACGTGATGGACATGTGTTGTGTACCTATATGGCTATATATATTCTCTCAATCTGACCATCCAATTGGTCTTAAATTTCATCAACATCAATATGTCATCATACTCTTCAATCCTAATGATCAAGTTTTGAATATGAATTTCACTAAGTCCAGTGGTATTGGGACCATCTATTAAGTTTGATCGGGTTTGATCAAGTTTGACCACACATTTCTCTAAATCCAATCGTTTGATTGTGACCATAATTTACTAGAATTAACCTTTCATTATACTCTTCAAATCTAATGATTAGATTTAAAATATAAGTATGGCGCATGATGGACATGTGTTGTGTACTTGTATGGTTATATTTACTCAATTCGACTATCCAATTGGTCTCAAACTTCACCAGCACCAGTATGTCACCATACTCTTCAATCCTATTGATCAAGATTTGAATATGAATTTCACCACGTCTAATGATCTCAAGACCATTTTTTTAATGGTCATGTCAGCATTTAGTATGCAAACAATGCACTCTGTTTGTCATGTAAGAAATTTTCATCAGTGAGATGACAGTTAAAACCAAAATGGAATGCATTTTTCATTTTAGGGACCAAAAACAAGGAATCAATATTGGTCAAATAAATGAAATATTTCGGTACTGGTTAATATCGGTGTACCATTTCAGAATTACCACTAATTTTATATATAAAAATAAATATATAATTATTCATAAGTTCATTAGTCAAAATCCATATAATTTATTAAAAATATTTGCAATTATAAGTCTATATCTTAATTAATATGCTAAACTTTAATTAACAACATAAAGTGTTAGCTCATTTTAATAATAATAGATAGTTTATCTATTTAATAAATACTCAATATATATTTTTTAAGTTGATTTATTTAATAAATAATAATATAATAATAATAGTATTTGTGGTGCACAACACGTTATCAATTTGATAGATGGTAAAAAAATTCAAAAAAGTTGAATAGATACCCCATTAAACTTCAGTACTTCACGCAAGTGTAGTGATGTTGTCACTTGTCCATGGCGTACTTAACCAAATTCTGTTACTAGGTCACTGCTCAAGATAAAGACCAAAGGTGTTAGGTAGAAAATTTTCCCCCAAATTTTTTTTCCTTTCCCGCACAAAATTCTCCAAAAAAATTTTCCCACTTACATTTTCATTTCCCACACAAAAGTTTCATTTCTCACACAAAGTTTTTACTCACAGAACTCTCATTTTCTCTCTATCTCTCACACGGCCTCTCACATTCACACACACACACACACACACACAACCCAGCTGGCGCCGACGAGCAGAGCTCAGCCTAGCCCAGTGACGACGCCGACGAGGCTGAGCCCAGCCATTGACTCCTCTCTCCCTCACCACAAGATCCTTTCTCCCTCTCTCCCCTTACCACCCCCATACCCATTCATTTTTCCTCACCATACCCATACCCATATCCATACCCATACCCATTCCGATTTTGCTTGGTAAATTATTTATTTGATTTTTTGTTTTAATTATTGTGAAATTTTGGGTTTGGATTTGGATACTTAACATTAGGTTATTTATTTAATTTTCAATTTTGATTTTTTGTAAAATTTGGGGTTGGATTTTGTGGTGTAATATGTAGATACTTTATTTATTTTTCACTTTGCTCTTACTTTGATTTTCCTGCATCTAATCTGAAAAATCGAAGTGGGTATATGACAATATCAAAGACTAACCCTTTTTTCGTGCTTTTGTTTGCTCTGGTTTTGTATTTTTTTAGGTAAGGAAGTGATTTAGGTAGAGTTTTCTTCGTTTTGCAATGGCTCCTGTTAAAGGTACATTTCTCCTTCCAACTTGTTCTTTTTATTTTAGTGTTTGGGTTATTCCAATATTAATCTATGTACATTTTGCTGAGTTTTCAATCTAGATGCAGCATGAGGAGTTAGTGGAGAATATGGTGGATTGGGGTTTTACTACCCACCCTTTGTAAAAGTAGCTATTTATTTTGTGGCTATGAGCAAGATTAGGTGATCATTGTTTTCTGTATCTCTGTCAATTATTCTTGTTCCCAATTTTGATGTAATTACTTTTTCAATATTTGCATTGTGTTTTTGACATTGCATCTCAGACAGTTATGAACTATTTGTGGTTCATGGTCACAAATTTTCGATATATAACCTTTTGACAAGCTCAATTGTTCTCCAATGTTTGATTGCTATTAAATGCTAAATGGCAAGGATGCACATGGCTACCTACTTTATATGTTGTAAATTTGTTATTGGATGATTTCAATTTGGATTACTTGTAGTTGTATCATATTAGATCTTCTTTGATTAGTTTTGTCACAAACTAAACAGTTATTATGCATTGGCATTATTTGGTCCCTTTTAGGTGGATTGAGGATTTTCCAATACCATTGCTCTAGTAGGATCCTCAGTGATGCTGATGGTTTTGCATTTGGTTCTAATGTGCCTAATTGTTGCATGTTAACAGAAGGTATAGTTTAAAGTAAATAGCGGAATGCTCATCATTAATGAGTAGCTTGATGGAAATGCACATAATATGTTGCTTCTTTACCCATCATCCCTTGTATGCTTTTATGTCATTGACAGGTCTTTCATGGGATGCAAGTGCCATACTATTCACTTTGCATAAAAAATATATACCCTCCCCCTCTCATCCATGAAATCATTAATGATACTGTTGGGTAAGTTTCATATGTAATGAGCTTCTATTCTTTTTTATGTGGATTGGGTGCTGTGTTGACTGCTGATGTCGTAGTTTCTTATAGGTTTTCCATCCATTTATTGTGACAGAACTGCCTCTAGAGCTCATTTGAAGTGTTCTGCCTTTAGTAACCCGTGGAGTGAATGATATACGTCTACTACAACCAGTTGTGAAAATTATTTGAATGCTATTATAGGAACCTCCATTGTGTTCTGCCTTTAGTAATCTATAGAGTATATGAATGCATAGTAATCTGTGAATCAGCTAAACAGTTATTATGCATGTGGGCTGTAAAAGCTCCTTAATAAGCACCTCATTATCATGTTTCCAAATCAATTGGTGCCTTATATGCCCAGCTCATACAAGATTTCTCCTTGAATTGCCTTCAACAATTATTGGGTTTAAGTTTTTTGGTTTTTGATTTTTACTATGGTGAACAATTTGCGTTTCTGTTATCTTATATGTGTATTAATAATGAAATATGGTGATGGGTGTGTGTAATCTTATAATCAAATTGGCAGTATCAATTTTTAATGGGTGTATAGCATATATATATATATATGTATGTATGTATGTATGTATGTATGCTTTTTTTTTTACTATGTATATATTCGTCTTGTGTTCCTATGGCTATGCTCTAGGATAGCACAACACTGGAGATCCATAAAATTAATGTTTTGTTGTAAAATTGGTACTTGGTGCATTGTAATTTCCAAGTGCATACATAGGGGAAGGGGGATTTGAATCCTGACTTCTAATACTATGAAATGCCACTCATAAACAAGTAGCTTTCTGTTATTTCTCCTTCGTCCCTCTCTTAAGCTATCTATTATTATCAATCCACCAAAATAATAGTGAAGATTATTTTTGAGTATTTATATTGTTAGTAAGGATGGGAATGATTAAAGATTGGGAGTTTTGTTTTTTCTTCACAATCTGTTATGGGTCTTGCCCCTTTCCTCCAAGCAGCATTTTGACTAAGTGGGTTTTTGATTTGTGTAGGTTTGGAGCTATCTCCATGTGAAGGCCAACTGAAAGGTATTGTTCTTTTCTCATTTGTGCCATTGTTTCTTCTTTTTCTTCTATTTTTCATGATGTGGTCTTCTTCCTTCTTTTTTTTTTTTTTTTCAACTTGTTGCTTCTTGTCCTTTGTTTTAAGAATTCCACCGTACGCATACGCCTTGAGAGAATTGAAGATGCTCATTTTTTTCTCCACTTGGTTACATATGCTTGCAATACTTTAATGTATTTTAAAAAAAATTGAAAAAGAAAAACCTTGACCTCTATCGAATACCAAAATGTTAGGGTTTTGTGGACAATAGGGGTTCTTTACCTTTTCATTATGTTCTAGTGCAATCTATCTCTTCCTTTGTATTTTATAGTTTGAGTCTTTGGTTGTGTTATTATAAAATTATGAGTTCTGTGTGTTCAAGTTGTTCATTTACAATATTCTATTTTTCGTGACTAGGCTAGACTAGCAAAGGTCTTCACAATGTGCTTTTTGGGATTCCTTATGGCTTCCAAGTATGTCAACATTTTGCTTGCTTGTGGAAGGAAACTTTTAAATGGGGTAATACTCGTTGACCCCAAAATTTTGAGAATAAAGCTTCTTATTGTTGCTGTTGTTGAATATGTCATGCTGATACTTATTATTAACTTACTCTGCAACTTAGATTTACCTATCAACAAATTTGAGCACCATAACTCATTGTTCCCACTATTTGTGTAATGTAGTTAGTCTTTCCATTTTTACTTCCATGTTTGATATTCTCTCAATTTGGTTTTACTTCCATGTTTGATTTTCTCTTGGTCAAGCTATCACCATTGAGAAAATGTTTGAATGGTAACAGTTATCTTTTCAATCTATGATTTCAAAGCACCACAATGATTTTTCTTTCTTTATTTCTTTTTAATTACAATTTCATTCGCTTACTGGTGGTTTATTTGGACTATGTGGCTTTGCGAAAGGGTATAATTTTGATTTGCTTTCTGGTTGATGGTTTCAGATGCTCGTTGATGATATTGGAGACATGACAATTACTAATGATAGTGCTACAATACTGAAGATGTTATAATTTTTTGATGGTTTTTTGTGTACAAAGAACCACATTTAAACAATTGCATTTTTGGAAGTGTTGAAGGATTTGTTTAAATACTTTGGAACTTTGATAATGGTTATAGACAATGTTATGTATTTGATAATATATTTCTATGTTAATATAATGTTAGTTTGGAGACATTTGTGGTGTTATCTATTTACATTTGTGGTATGGTCTTAATGGAACTAAAATTATTATAGGTTATTTGTAATAGATACATGGGTTTAGAACTTAGGTGGAAAAAAAAATCACCTATAGCGGTGGGCAAAAACCGCCGCTAAAGGAATAACATTTTAATATAATTGAAGACCTATAGCGGCATTTTTGGCTCGTCGCAATAGTATATTTTTTTTAGTGCAAATAACTAATTGCGAGGGTATAAAGGTCCTTGCAAATAGTTATTACCAATGATTGCTTTCTCTCACTAAAAATAAGTCGTTGACTTTTTTCGTCGTTTGGTAATATATTTGTGAGGGTGGATTTGTTCAGTAACGACGGTAGATTGCCTTCGTAAATTATCTATTTGCGAAGATATAGTCACAAAATCTCTTTTAGCAGCAAGAGCAAATAAGACGGCCTTCGAGGGTCATATACCCTCGATAATAACCTTGTGCGACGATATTTGAATTTTTGCGAGGGCATTTTATCCTCGCTAGTAGACTTTTTTTTTGTAGTGATACTTTAGTAACTCCTTACTAAAGTGGTTAGGCCCAATTTTTTGAATAACCAAACCCATTAAACTTATCTCAAGGGAATATTTTGTATCTCCGTTAAGAGACTATGAATTTCATCTTGAGAATACATGTTCCATCAACACTAAATGTGGCTGTCCAACAACTGAGGTTTTGACCGTGACTAATAGATCTCGCTCTTGATGTCTTAAAGCAACTTACATATCATGATCAGGTCCATTATTCTCTCAGGATTAAGAGTTTATGTAAATAGAAGTCGTGAGATTTATTATTCATTTGACAGTCGTTAGCAGAATAATAAATCTCACAATTGTTCAGTTCAATATGTCTTAACTCTTAAAACATATCAACATACCAACTAGAAATTTCCATTTCCATGATCAAGACAAATCATCTTAGTTGATATGTTATAGTCTTCGCAGATGAAATGCCTAATTTCATCACCGACTACGAACTAAACTTCTGAGTTTACAAAGAACTTATGATTTACATCTGTGACTAAATCACATAAATCACATACAATACATCTCATGGACTAGGATAATGTCCCATTAGTTCATTTATAAATAGTCTCATATAATTAAACAATTTAACTATTTATTACATGTCAATAAATTGGATTTTAGGGCATAAACCCCAATAAGCACTATACTCCAAGGTTCCATGTTAGAGTCGTGCTCATTGAAGATCATGTACATGAAATCAAGAAAATGAGAATTTCTATTCATAATATGGCTTAAATTATTAATTTGGTCTCTCAATTATTTTTAAAGTTCAATTTCACTTTTAACTCCCTTTTCTATTTAAATTTTAACAAGAATATGTTGAAATTTATTTGAATTTGAATTTTTTACATTTTCCTGAATAACTTGTTTAAGATCTTTTCTATTTGTCATTGTAGCTAATTTCTTTAAAGTTTTAAAAAGAAGAAGATTGAATGACAAAATTGACTTGATTTTGAAAGGGTGAGGAATAAAATTTACACAATAAATTGTTCAAGAATAATTGACATAATTAATAGTTGAGATACAAAATTGATATTGAGTCAATAGTTGGAGGACCAAATTATTAACTTAACTTCTAGTATTCTGTATATGTGTTAAATGGACATTCTCTTCTTATGTTTCAACTCTTTTTACCAAATAAACACAGTTAAGATTTCCATCCCAACTAACAAAAGAGTCTTCACAACACTATAAGTATATTAAATAATTAAACTAATTTTTTTTTTTTTTTTTTTTTATATAGAGTTTTAACCTATGACATTTTTTCCTAATAATAACTCTTTATTATCAGACCAAGACATCAATCGGTTTTTGTTGTAAGCGGGGATTGAATTTCAGATCTCTTATTCAACCATTAGAGACTTTATTAGTTGAGCTAGTTGAAATCCATAAATAAAATAATCATATTCTACATAAAACTCTATTACCAAAATTCAATTAATAAAATTCCTATTTTAGTAATCTACAATTTATTTTTTTAGAATCATTTTAGTAATCTACAATAACTTACTGTTTTGAAAAAATAAAATGAAAAAATCTTACACAATAGTGATGGCTTCCATCATATATCTTAAAAGGAAAAGAAAAGAAAAATGATGTTACACTGTAGGCTTCCATTATAATAGCTGATTTTTGTTAGGAGTTTTATGGGTGGTATTGCTTGATCTCCTCTTAAGAAAGCCCTGATTCATAACTCGTGCTATGATGAGTCAAAAATAACATGGGATCATCATTCTATATTAATGATGACCCAAATGAGCGTTACATATTTATTGCACGCATTGATGATGAAATGTAACAAACGTACCGATGGCAACAAGTAAGTTGTGCACCTCAGAACTGCCATTGATGACATACAGTTGGGAAATTTAGACCTCGGTTGATAGAATTAGCAAGTTTTAAACTCAAGTTGTTAATTAGATTTATCATGTATAAAACTTGTGAAAGCAAACAAACATCAATATCATCTCAAAACTAAATGCAACGGAAAAATAAATAAGACAAGATATGATGACCTAGGAAAACCAATGAAACCAACCAGTTTCACAGTAAAAAAACCTGAGGGGAAACTTTCTTGAAAAGCAATCCACTATAGTAAAGAGAAGTTTCAGATCTAGTACAAAACCTTTGTCCCTATACTCTATAATCCCCGTAGATAAACTCACAGCAAAAACCTTCTGCCGCTTTAGAACCTCTGAACTGGTCAATATATGAACGCTATCCTTTAATGCACGGATCCCAGTATGTGACTCACTCCTTTGCACGAATCCCAGTACGTGACTCACTCACCAACTTGAGAAACAAGAATGTTGGCAGCAAAGTTCTTCACTTCATCAACAATGAAGATCAAGAAGCACTTGGTTACAAAACCCTAAGACGCAAAGACGCAATAGCTTCTTTTTGTGAGAATAAGGCTTTGGTCACCTTTTGCATATGTTCTCCTTGTATTCTCTTATGTGATGGCCTCTAAAATAATCCTTATATATGCCTAGGGTTGTGAGAAAAGAAACCCTGCACAAATACAAAAGCCTAGCCCAAAAATCAAATCTGAAAATTTTGATTTCCCTAATCTCGATAGATACCTCGATAGATAGCAGGTGTCGAGCCTCATTAAACCTCGATAGATAGCTATCTATCGAGAAGCTGTCGAGCAGCTATCCACAGGTGTCTAGGAGGTGTCCAGCTTTAGTAAACACCTTTTCTTCACTTGTTTCTTGGTCCAATCTTCATGGCTTTAATACAAGACTTGAACAACATGTTCTTTGAAGTATTAAACACATCTAGATCTACTCAAATACAAGTAAAGTGCGTTTTGTCAAAGGATTTGCCAACTACATAAAATATGTCCTTAACACATAATATCCCGTTGCTCATAAATGCCAGAATTCATTATCCATAAAGATAGGAAAAACAACTATAAAAGAAAGAAACAACATAACCCAAAGGTATACACAAATATTCACCAAGTCTTTTTTTATTTTATTTTTGTTTGAAACATTTTCCAAGTCTGACTTAAGCATCAGAGTGTTTTTGGCAAACATCACAGTATTGTATTACACTTCTTTCCTGGGCTTTCTTGCAAGTTTGAACCGGAAACACGACCAACTACGGGATCGTCCATGCATTGAAACGAGGTCCTCAACTAGGTGATTTTTCGCATCATTAGTTTGGAACCATCTATGGGGATGCTGATCATTCAAAGCCACCTTCACTAGTGAGTTGTGCACCTCAGAGCTCCCATTGATGACATACTAGCCGTTGCTCATAAATGCCAGAATTCATTATCCATAAAGACAGGAAAACAACTATAAAAGAAAGGAACAACATAACCCAAAAGTACACATAAATATTCACCCAAGAACCACTCCAAGTCATTTTTATTTCTGTCTGAAATATTTTCTTCCTTTCAAACTTACACATTGGAGTGTTTTTGGCAAACACCCCACTGGTGTATTACACTTCTTTCCCAGACTTTCTTACAAGTTTGAACTGGAAACACAACTAACCACGGGATTGTCCATCCATTGAGACGAGGTTCTCAACCTGGTGATTTTTTGAATCATCATGTTATATTCAAAAAAAGAAACGAAATCAAGATAAAAATTTTATTATTTATTAACTATATTGATCAATTTTGATAATATTTGTTTATATGGATATAAACTTTACCAGGCTCTATATTAAGCGAAACCTAACAAAAGATCTTTATCAAAAAAATTGTAGTATCTGATATCCCACCAAAAGGGAAATCTTTAAGCTCCTAAAAATGTAATAAGGAAAATCCAAGATTTAAGAAAATATTTTATAATTTATTGTTTATATTTATTGAATTTAGAGTTTTTAAAATATTATTCATTGTAATTTATTAAATGCTTAAATTGCTAAAGAGTTTTTCATTTCCATTTGTTTTGACATTAATAGGTTTCCAAAAATCATTTTTATAAAACCATTTCATTTTCATGTTTGGTAGCAACCTTGAAAATAAGTTAGAAAACTATCATTTGACTTCTTTTATTTAGCTTTGCATGGAATATAGTTATTTTTCACTTCTAAAATCAACTCTATTTACGTTTGGCTTCCTCTATTTAGCTTGGAGTGAGAAAGAGTTGTCTTCCACAGTGCAAGATAGAGGTTTCCATAAATGGAAAACAACTCTATGTATGCTTGACTAAGTGGCAAACCCAAGAATTTATCTTTGGGGGGGCCATATATAATTTTTATTTTTGTTATGTGCATGAAATATAAAATAGTAATGTACAATACTTCATAACTCAATATGTGCTATAAACAAAAGTGTATTTTGTTTGTTCATTTAGACCCATGTACACTTAGATTGTTTAACCTAATTATTTAACCAAGTTGATACTTAAGTTTATTATTTAGATATAGGTTAAACACATACAATCATATCACAAAATGTGAAAAAGTAAAAAGGACAAGTGATATGATTACCCAAGAAAAACAACAAAATCAACAATTTCAAGGTAAAAAACCTAGAGAGGATTTAACATAATCTATTCTCAAGGTAAAAAAATTCACTATGATAAAATGAAAGTTTTACAATAGATTTTCTCCCTAAAATCTAAAACTACCTCTTGTACTACTTACTTACACAACCACGTGCAACTTCGACTCCGTGGACTCTTCTATCTAAATTTGCTAAGCACAAACACCCATGTTTATGACTTTAAGATCCCACACAAAGGTTTAGATCATCAAGAGTTATTGATCTTGTAGAAGGCACAGTACCTTTTGATAATGGTTTGAGAATGATTTCCAGTAGTAACTTTAAAAGGAGAAGGGACAGTACCTTTTAGATCCCAAAAGAGTACCTTGTAGAAGACACAGTGCCTTTTTCGACTGCTGTGTTACAAGTAAGTCCTAGATGTGTTGGGATGAAAATTAGAATGTTTTTTTGCATTTATTTTTTGAGGTAGTTGTTAAAATACCTATGTGTTCATTTTAAAGATGTTGAATATTTAATTATTGTAATTTATTAACATATGTATTAATGGATTGTATTTTATTTAAATAAAAATATTTT
Source organism: Castanea mollissima (assembly GCA_014183005.1). NCBI lineage: Eukaryota > Viridiplantae > Streptophyta > Magnoliopsida > Fagales > Fagaceae > Castanea > Castanea mollissima. The sequence continues at coordinate 42,547,458 of JACAVU010000002.1, read as the reverse complement.
GGACTTTCTTAAATATGTATATTATCAGGTATGAGGGCCAAAATAATAAGATTATTTAAAAAATTTCACATTGTTTAAGATATTTTTTTTAAAAAAGTTATTTTTTAATTTTATTTTCAAAAGATTTGGGGGGACCAAGGCCCCACTCAATCCTCAAGTGGCTCTACCACTAGTTTGACTTCTCTATCTCATGTCAAACTAAATAAGAGAAGTCAAGAGATAGTTTTCCTTTAAGCTATTTTTTTATGCTAGCAAACACACAAAAAAAAAAAAAAAAAAAAAAAGAGAAAGAAGAAGAAGTGAAAAACTATAGGAAGACAACTTTATCTCAAGCTAAACTAAGGGTTTGTTTGGTTAGAGGGGTGGAAAAGTGGGAGGATAAAAAATGATGGGAGGATGGAAAGTGGGAAAATAGAAAAGATTATAATTTCCCTTGTTTTTATTTGATTGGGAGTGAAAAAGTAGAGGGATGAAAAAAGTGAGTTTGTATAAATTTACTCATATAACCATAATAAAAAATAGTGCCCAATTAAAACAAAAAGGTGACAAAAAAAAAAAAAAAAAAAAACTGAAGGAGCCCTTGAAAGGCTAAGCCCACTTAGAACAGTGGAATTAGGTTTAAAAGGCTCAATGCAATTAATTTTTTAGAGTATGGGCTTCCGAGGTCAATTTTAATGCACTTTTTATGGTCCAATTGCTAGGTTAATGGTGAAAAAACTAAATGAATGATAAAAAGAGAAACTAAATCTAGGATTAACACTACCTCGAACCTAGCCAAGGAGCAAAATGTTCATAAAAAGTTTCAAGTCTCGAATACAAGATTATTCTACACAGTTTTTATGTTTTCTTCTAATTCTCCGTCCCCTTATGTGGAGAGGTTTCCTTTCCTTATGTAGTCAATCAAATTGCATCTTAGCCATCCACTTGTATAGCCAAAGGCCTTAGTTTGAATGCTTGTCCATTAGGGCTTTGTTGGAGGTGGTAGAGTGTGGTGTGATCTGTGTGATTACTATTTAGGGGTCATTCCTTCATTAATGCGGAAAGCTGAGTTGTTACAGTGTATTGAATGCAGAAGGGATGACTACTTTACCTAGATGTTTCATTTCTTCTTTACTTGCATGTCTCTACTGTCTTCCTTAGTATCTTTTCCTTTGGTGCAAGTGGCCTACTCAATGCTTCTCGAGGTAGGCTTGCCTATTGGGCTCCTTGGGGAGTTGGACTCCTTATCCTTCCTTCCCAGACCATGGGTTGGTTTAGAACTTAAGTGTGGATGGGCCCTTCCATCTCACAAGCCTTATTCCGTACTCGGATATTATTCCTCCCACAAATACAATCACCCAAATTTATTATATATATATAAAAAAAGAACAGTCATGCCCTAAAAAAAAAAATCAAATCTAAAGGATAAAAAAAAAAAACAAACAAACAAACAAACACTGGCACGTTCATAGCACAAGAAAAAAAAGAAAAAAGAAGAAGGAAAAGGCAACGTCTAGTGGAAAACAAAAGAGAAAAAGAATGATAACAAAAGGCAAACATTTGTTACATCTAGAATTGAAAAAGAAACAAAAAAGCAACATACAAGCCCATGTGTAACTTGCACATGAGCATTTTTGTCATTAGCCATCAGTTTCCCTATCAAGTTTCCTCTGCATTTTAGGGAGAAAACTTTTTGGTGGGCCTAGGAAGAAAACACTCGGCCCCACTATCATTTCCGCCTCTTCCCCTTCCAACCAAACACCCTTCAGAAAGTTTTCCCCCCTTTTTTTTTCTCCATCCTCCCAAAAATCAATTCTACCAAACACACCGTAAATAAGCAAATTCAAGAGATAGATTTTCTTTGATTCGTTTTCCACTAATACTACTTGATGAGGCAAAAAAACTGCCACTCATCAGTATGCTCCTCGTCACTAGTATGGACGATCGTCAAAATCTATTTCAAAGAAACAATGTAAGAGGGCACCTAAGGTCCCGAGGGAGCCTCCGATGCTTAAGTCAGTTTATCTCCTTGAGAAATAGATTAATGTAAGAAACAGTCTCAGTATAGTGTGTAAGTGTATGTGTAGATGCCTACTTACTTGTTGCTGTTTGCCTTATATAGTCTATCTGTGAGTAAATCCGAGGGGCATTTATTGTGCCAGATGTTGGAGGCCTTGAATAGCCTGTTGAATGCCATTATATCCTTGTTTAAAGTCTCATAACAGTTTTACAACGGTCAACTTAGCTGTCTGAGGCTATCTGCTAAAGTCTGTAACGTTCAGACCTTGTTAAGGAAACGATTTAAGACCGAATCATTAATGTGTGTAATAGTTGTTAGTATTATTGACAACCTACTTTACTGATGGTTTGTAATCTTATAGTTGACCAAATTCACTAAAGGTCTATTGATCAAATGTGGCTCTTCAGTTGCCCCTTATTCCTTAGTCATTCCTTCTTTGAGACGAGTAGAGGAATAACTCTGGCTTTTTATTTATTTATTTTATTTTATTTTATTGATTTCCCTCTTTTTTGTCCCATTACATTAATGGAGATGTGATTTTTTTGTCAAGTACAAGCCACGTGTAGCACATGTGAGGGTTTTTTTTATGCATCTTGAGCTTTTGGTGCCATATACCGAGTTTCCTTTTTTAGAGAAAAGAAAAACTCTTCATCTCCTTCCCTCCTCTCTCTGTGCCGGTTTCATATTTAAGGTTTGAGTATCAAAACTCTTTGCTTCTCAAAATCTCAGTAAGATTCTCCTTCTTAGAACTCCATTTATGGTTGATTTTTCTTTGGTTCGGTGTGAGTGTCCTTCTGTTTCCTTCTTCTTTGCTAGATTAGGAGTTTTTCTTGAGAAGTTTGGTGGAAAACACCCTTGGGTTGGGTCATTTCTTCCCAATGATTGCGCTACATTTAGGCCTGTGCTTCTTGATTTTTACCCCTTGATTCGACACTCCTTGATCTCTTATCGCATAGACATGGATGATAAAGAAATTGAGGCTAGGGTTAGTGAGTCTGAGTCTAGTTCTGCTTCTAGCAATGACTCCATTTTTGAAATTACTTCGATGAAGCCATCCTTTTCTTTGAAACCTTCAGTTTCCTCTAAACTTCTCAAGTCCTCGACTCCTTATTAGCGTACTCACTCTTTTCTACGAGCTTCTTCATCCTCTTCTGTGACTTCATTCTCTGCTCTTTCTAAGGAATGTTTCCTAGATGACAAGGATTTTGAATCTATTAGGGGGAGATTCCAAATTCTTGCTGAGGCTATCTCTAGATTGCCATATACTAGTGAAAAAGCATGTAGCTTTGCTCACAAGGAATTGAGCTTCTACGAAGCTTCTTTCTCTTGTGGACTAAGGTTTCTAGTTCATCCTTTCATACACCACCTTCTATCCAATCTTAATATCGCTCCTGGGCAACTTGTTCCTAATGCCCGGAGGACGATCGTCAGTCGCATGGCAATATGGTTGATAGTTCATGATGGGGAGATGATTACCCTGAATGAACTCCTATTTGTATATAGGTTGAAGTCTTCTACCCATTACGAGCATTTTGAACTCTCTCCTTGGGATAAGCAGACCAAGATAGTCCATAAGTTTCCTACTTCCTTTCGTGATTGGAAATCACGTTACTTTTTTGTGTTTGAAGAATTTGAGATGTTGAGCAATTACCTTTAGGGTGAGGTCCCGAGGATATTGCGAAGATAGGAAATACCCATTCATGGTGCATTCTTTTTCTCTTCCCGTCTTTGTTTTCTTTTCATTTTACTTGTTTATGATTCTCTAACCTTCTTTCTTATTTGTTTTGTAGCTGTTGAGTGACCTGAGTTGGAGGAGCAATACCAAGGATGCATTGAAGTTGCTCTTGAGTTTGCTTTTACTCTCTCATCTGAGGATTTTAATGGTCTTATAGGTGCTCGTCGGTTGTACGAGTTCTGTCTTGGGCATGAATCTTCTAAATTGGTGCTAGAGAAGATTGCCCTTGAAGAAAAGAGTAAGCTTTTTTATTTTTTAATGACGAGTAATTTTCCTTACCCCGATGATTACGCACTAGGATTTCGCACTTCTTATGATGAGATAGTTTCTTGATAATGACAAGTGTCTAACTTTTGCAAAGATGGCAACTAGGCAAAGTGATAGGCCAAGAATGTATTGACCTCTTGTGATAAATTAACCAATTAATTAGCGAAGTTAATTAAATAATTCAATTAACATTCAAAATACATGGTAACACAAACAAATTACCAACTAAGTTAAATGCAGTAGAAAATAAAGTTAACACGGTGTTTATGAATGGGGAAAACTTCCAAGGTAAAAACCCCACCGGGAGATTTTGAAGTCACTACTCCTGAGAATCCACTAGTATCACAACAAGCTGTTACAAGTAGAAAAATCCTAGTACCTTATACCAACCTACAATTAAACCTTCACCCCAATACACAATTGGACTTGTTCTATAGTGACAATCTATAATTTTTAATGCACGGCTCCCAATACGTGACTAACTGTTTGGGACATATTTTTATGTAATTGACATATCCTTTGACAAAACGCACTTTACTTGTATTTGGGTAAATCTATGTAGGTTCAAGATGATCATTACAAGTGGTTAAATTAAAGATATGAAGATTACTCAAGAACTCTCAAGAAAAGTGTAATCAGTAGGTCTCGATACCTCCTCGATAGGAGCTCGATCTGTCGAGATTCATTAAATCTCGACAGATGTCTAGATCTATCGAGCTTACGCGTTTCAGATTATAGCCAGCAACATTTTTACTCTAAAAGACTATTTGTTATGGGTTTGTATAATTCTTATTGGACTAGGAAAGCCTAAGGTTTGTGTAAATCTATATGGAATAGGAGAGCTCATTAAAGCTCCTATTTAAAGGAGGTGGAAAAAGAAAAACCTAACCTTAGAAAGCTTCATAAGGTTTTCTTTTGAAACCCTAACCTCCTCCTATGGAAGAAAGAGTTCTTGTTGCATTTCTTGTACACCTTTGGGTTTTGTAACCAAGCAAAGTCTCTTGCACTAACATTGAAGATCTTATTGGTGTTTCCATGTGAGGCTGCTACAAATCAACTACAACAATCAAAGGGTTGCTGTGGAGTTAGTCACGTACTGGGATTCGTGCAAAGGAGTAAGTCGTGTATTGGGATCCGTGCAAAGGAGTAAGTCGTGTATTGGGATCCGCGCATTAGAATGGTTAGTCACATACTGGGAGCCGTGCATTGAAAGGGAGAGATTTTCACTATAGAACAAGTCTAATTGGGTATTGGGGTAAGGGTTCAACTGTAGGTTGGTATAAAGTACTGAGATTCCTTTACTTGTAACCACTTGTTGGGATAATAGTGGATTCTCGGAATGGTGACCTTAAAATCACCTGGTGGGGTTTTTTCCTTGGAGATTTTCCCCATTCGTAAACAAATCACCGTGTCAAATTTATTTTTTTCGCTGCATTATAGTTTATTGGTGATTTGTTTGTGCTACCACGCATTTGCATGTTAATTTGATTAATTAATAAACTTGGTTAATTAATCAAGGGAATCCATCACAAGGGGTCAATACATTTTTGGCCTATCAAGTGGTATCAGAGCAGACACACTCTGATTAGGGTTTAATCCTTGCTATGTGATCCATTGACCCCTGTTGTCATGGAAACTCTTGATTGTTCTGATTTGCATGATCTTGTGTTGAATGATGATGATGATATTCATGATGCCTATTCCAAGCTTTATAATTTTTATATGAAATCTCTTGAATGTTCTACAAAATTAAAAGCTAAATTTAAAAAGGTCAAGCTTGAAAAAGATAATTTGATTGCAAAATTTCATCTCATGTGGACAAAATTAACAGTTTGGAAGAGCAACTAGTTGAATTTAAAACTGAAGTTGAAAATTTAACTAGTGCCAAACTTGTTGTTGAGCCTAACTCAAAGGAAAAGATTTTTATATTCCTCCATTTAAAAGGAATAATCAAGAATTGAAGGCAAATATTGCTAGGATAGGCAAAGGTAAACAATTGGATGTTAGCGATGAAGTTACTAAACCTATGTCTAAAACTCCTCCTAGGTTGAGTAGAAATTCTAAATTTGTCCCCACTTGTCATCATTGTCATCTTGTTGGTCATATTAGGTCAAATTGTCCTAAGTTGAGATCTTTGTCAACCTCTAAGGTTAGACCTCCTTCTAGGAAGCCGAGTAGCTCTAAAACTGCTTATGTTTGTCACCATTGTGGTGTTTCTAAACACACTCGTCCTAATTGTTTCAAGTTGTTTCCCCATAAGCATGTGTCCAATAGGTCTCATCCTTTATCTAAAGGCTTTGTACCTATTCTTGGTGAGTTATTAAAAGCTTTGAGCTTTTTGACTCAATTTCAGGGGAATTCTGATTCCTCTATGTCCTTTAGTAGTCATACTAGGGCACGTGCCTTTTCTTCTTCAAGGCCAAAGACTCGTGCTGTGTGGGTGAGAAAGGAGCCTAAAACTTAATTGTCTTTTCTGTTTGTCCTCTGCTTCAATTCTTTCTTTCTAAAGTAGGACTTTCTCTGCTTGATTTCTTATCTGCTTTTGGAATCATGCTTTCATGCATCTGCATTTTTTTTCTTGCTGTCATGCATATGCATCATTCTTTCATGCACTCATGTTGTCTGTCTGTTTTTGTTTGATTGTTTAGTTTTTTTTTTTTTTTTTGTTTTCAAAATTTAGAAAAAAGGGAAAAATTAGAAAAATACAAAAACAGTGTGTGTATGTGTACATTGGTTCTTGTGAACCTTAAAATGACCATTAAAACAGAGTTTTTTAAACTTTGTATCTCTTGTAGCTTAAATGAGCATTCTTATGCACAACTAAGCAAGTGAGCTTTGTGGCTCTTTGTTTGTGAGGAGTAAGGTTAAGTAATCTCTTGTACTTAACACTCGTATCACCTTTTTTGACGGGAGGGACTAGAAAATACTAAGAGAATAAATAACCATCTCACCACTGTTTCCCGCTAATATGATATGACATCTATATGCTTCGACATAGTAAAAGTGCAATGTCAATGACATCTGTATGCTTTGGCATAGCAAAAGTGCAATGTCAAAAAGCTTAACATAATTGGGTATTTCTTTTCTCTCTCTTTGTATACCCATGCATGGTTTGCTTAATAAAAGAAAATATGCAAAGATAATAAAACCAATAAGAACAAAATGATTTACATATGATTGCAAATGTGTTTTCTAGGAGATGTGAGAGTTATAGGTTGTACCTCAAAGGTGATAGTCCCCATCAAAAAGTTATGATTGTGTATGAGTTAAAGTGATTTTCTCATATCTCAAATTGTCATAACATTGAGACACTTATGTAATCTTGCGATGTTTTTTGCACACAACACACAATATTCTTTGCTACTCTTGATACATGTGCAGGTACAATATGATTTGACCATCATAAGGTTTACATGTGTTGATGTATACTCACTAAACTGTCTTAACTTGTTTTTGAAACATAAAATTGGTTAGACTTGTTTATTGTATGTGTGAGTTTTTGGGAGCTAAATGTTTAACTCTTTGTTTTTGAGAGGTTAAAATGTTGGTTGGTTCATTGGCTGAGTTGCATGTTTGATTGCATTCATATCTGTGTTTTTCCCTTTTTGGAAAACTGTTTTTAAGCCATCTCGACACCTTTTTGACACCTCTCCACACCTGGCTTATCTATTGAGCTCTTCAATTGCATCTTATCGCAATCTCGACACCTCTCAATAGTTGGTGGATTGATCGAGAAACCTCCTGACCTTTCGATAGTTTCTCGACAGCTTGTGGATCAATCGAGATATCTCCTGTCTCCTCGATAGTTGTTCGATCCATCGAGGTATGCTCGATAGCTTCTCGACACCTCTCAATTGATCGAGATACCCTTGCATGCATTTCATGTTTAGTTGTTTTGAATTTTTTTCCTTTGTGTCCATAGCATTTTTTTTTTCTTTTTCTTGCAGGTCTATGGTTCCTTGTTCTCCTCGTTCCCACTATATTTGTTTTCTGTCTATCTCCAGTCAAGTCTTTTGGCTTTTTATGCCCTTTGACAATCATGTCAAAAAGGGGGAGAAATTTGAGAATTGAATGTCATTCCTCAAGGGGAGTAATAGACTTAGGGGGAGAACTTCATGTTAAAGGGAGGAAAGTTTTTGATGTAACTAACTTAGGGGGAAAGTTAGTTTGATACACATTGATATTGATATATTTGTGTGTTGTGCATCTTTTGGTTTTATAACCATTTGTACATACATGCTGCTTATCAAGTGGTATATGAGATGATATATGTGTTTCACTCTTTATCTCACATATGTTGTTTCTTTTTTCTTTTTATATACATATTTCCTGTTTATTTAACTTGTCATTTTTTTTCCACATGGTACCTTGATGTTTTTTGATTAGTGCCTTTCAAGAAAGACAAGTTAAAGCCAAGTCAAGATTCCAAACCTTCTTCTTGCAGCAACTTCCAAGGTTCATATATTTTAGACTAGGCTTATTTATTCTGTAATCTGGAGTAGAATGTATTCTAGGACATTCAATGTACTCTTGTGGTTTTGTCACGAATTGCTAAGGGGAGATTGTTCGGGACATATTTTTATGTAATTGGCATATCCTTTGACAAAACACACTTTACTTGTATTTGAGTAAATCTAAGTAGGTTCAAGATGATCATTACAAGTGGTTATATTGAAGACATGAAGATTACTTAAGAACTCTCAAGTAAAGTGCAATCAGCAAGTCTCGATACCTCCTCGACAGAAGCTCGATCTGTCGAGATTCATTAAATCTTGACAAATGTCTCAATCTATTGAGCTTACGGGTTTCAGATTATAGCCAGCAATGTTTTTACTCTAAAAGACTATTTGTTTATAGGTTTGTATAATTCTTATTGGACTAGAATGCCCAAGGTTTGTGTAAATCTATTTGGAATAGGAGAGCCCATTAAAGCTCCTATTTAAAGGATGTGGAAAAAGAAAAACCTAACAATAGAAAGCTTCATATGATTTTCTTTTTGAAATCCTAACCTCTTCCTACAAAAGAAAGAGTTCTTGTTGCGTTTCTTGTACACCATTGGGTTTTGTAACCAAGCAAAGTCTTTTGTAACCAAGCAAAGTCTTTTGCACCAACATTGAAGATCTTATTGGTGTTTCTATGTGAAACTGCTGTAAATCAACTACAACAATCAAAGGGTTGCTGTGAAGTTAGTCACATACTGGGATTCATGCAAAGGAGTAAGCCGCGTACTAGGATCCACATACTGGGGTCTGCACATCAGATTGGTTAGTCACGTATTGGGAGCCATGCATTGAAAGGGAGAGATTGTCACTACAAAACAAGTCGAATTGGGTATTGGGGTAAGAGTTCAACTGTAGGTTGGTATTAGATACTAGGATTCCTTTGCTTGTAATCACTTGTTGTGATAATAGTGGATTCTCGGGAGTGGTGACTTTAAAATCACCTGGTGGAGCTTTTTCCTTGGAGGTTTTTCCTATTTGTAAACAAATCACCGTGTCAAATTTATTTTTTCCGCTGCACTTTAGTTTATTGGTGATTTGTTTGTGCTACCACGCGTTTGTAGGTTCATTTGATTAATAAATAAACTTGGCTAATTAATCAACTTAATCCATCACAAGGGGTCAATACGTTTTTTGCCTATCACTAACCAATTGATGCGCGGATCCAAGTACGCGGCTTACTCCTTTGCACGAATCCCAATACGTGACCAACACACCAACTTCAGAAAGATGTTAGCTCCAAAGTTCTTCAGTTCATTAACACTATAAAGATCACGAAGCTCTTTCGTTATAGAACCCTACGACATACAAACGCAGCAACTTCTGCAAGAGAAAGATGAACTAGGGCATATGTCTCTGATCATAATATGCTTGATCAAAACCTTTGCCTCACACTTGCGTGACCTTTGATGGCTCTCAAAATAATATTTATATATGTTTAGGGTTGTGAGAAAAGAAAGCCTAAACACATACGCATGGATATGCGTAAAATAAGATCTGAAAAACTACTTTTTGTAAATCTCGATAGATAGGCTATCTATCAAACAGCTGTTAAGCATCGGGCTAAAGATCCCTTTCAAAGCTCGATAGATGCTATCTGTTGAGCTAGCTGCCGAGTTTTAAAATACAACACTTTTTCACTTGTTTCTTGAACAGATTTGCATGTCTTGAATACTTGGACTTGAACTCATGTTCCTTGAAGTATAAAACACATCCTAGATCTACCCAATTACAAGTAAAATACATTTTGTCATAGGATTAGCCAATTCTAAATGACATATGTTCTAACAATCTCCCCCTTTGGCAATCCGTGATAAAACCACAACAAACAAATGAACGTATGAGAGAAGTCATATATCACTCAACTCATACTCGCTTGTTGAATACAATAAAATCTATCCTAACACATACTCTTCAAAAACTTTGCAAGAAGAGAGTTCAGGGCAAGAAAGACTTTGACAACATGTATTTCTAAAACACTTTAAACAAAACTCATCACGGCATCTTAGTGTGAAACAAAACTAAAAGATTGCATACATATAATAAGAAGCATGTGCATAGATAAAGATAAGAAACAACACATGGAGAGATAGGTGAAAGAAAGTAATAACAACCTCAATATATATATCAAAGAGAGTACAAGGTTTGCTATCACAATGTAAGAACAATGTATGTAAAAAAGAAAAGAAAAGAAAAGATACGAAAAGTTCTCACTACATCCCTCATAAACCAAAACACTCCCCCTACCAAAAATATCTCCTATACTAACTCTCCCTCTAAGTACATGACTACTCTCATACCCAAAACTACTCCCCCTTTTTGTAATGAATGACAAAGGGTAAGTCATTAAGAAGTGATCATTTCCTCATCACCAAAAAAGCTAGAAGCCTCATCCTCATCAACATCACCACCATTGGAGTCACCACCATTGTCCTCATCCTCAGAAGCCTCTAGAGAAGGAGAGGGAGACTCTACGAACCGACCAAGGTAAGCCTATCATCATGTAATATGGCCGACACAGGTGTTCACCTAATACAACTCATCACTGAGAGTGTCAAGGCGAGCATCCATGCGTTGAAGCTACACCATGACCGTTTTGAGGGTCACACCACCTGCAAAAAAAGAAGGAGTGGATGTGAATGGATTGAAGAAGTCGGAAGAGTTGTCGTCTCAACTCGTGGCCACTTCAGTCGAAGTTGGGCCTCGCTCTATCTAACAGTCACAACATCAATGGCATACATGACAAAGAAGTGATCTGACTCGAGATAGGAGATAAGGAAGTGGCAAATAATCCACATGATAGCAAAAGGAAAGATAAGCTTATCACGAGTCACCGTATCCTTATAGACATCTATAAGGGAGAGTATGAAGTAAGAGGGAAAGTTAATGGGAAGCCTCTTAAGGAGGGACAACAAAAAGCAAGCATGAGGCTTAGTAATCGAATTATAGAGAGACAAGAGATGTAAAACAAATACTATCACCATATTTAGGAACCTTGGACCTTTTATAGAGGTCGAGCAAAGGGTGTTTTGACGTCCACCCCATGATGAAGGTGTCTCACAAAATAGAGACATGAGCTCGTCTTTGGACACAGTCTTAAGATGATGACAACCAGTGTAATCAGGATGCGTTATCCTCGAAACTTGTAGCACTTCAAATATTAGATTCGGAATGACTACAAAACGCATACCTCTAATAAGAGTAGAGAATTGAGGTTTGGTGTAATTGAACCCACATATTGGACTAAAACTCTTATATGATCATGGAGGGACAAGTGACCAAGATGTCATAAAGGGACACCCGACCCTTACTGTAGATGACTGTGGGAAGGTCAGTACTAGAAAATCCGAAGGGATGACTTGGCGTTCCGAATGAATGCCGAATCGAGAAAAGTTCTCTAAAAAGTCCTTACCAGGGTCTATCATCACAAAACTTGACATGAGAGGGGGTTGAATCAGAAGAAGATGCGTAGGAACGAAGAGGGTTCCAGGACGGAGTAGACTTATGCTTAGGTGCCATGAGCAAACTAACCGAAAGAACAAGAGAGAGAGAGAGAGAGACATGTAGAAGAGTACCAACAAAATTAATATAAAAAAGATAGAAAATAATGGTACGTATGCATGAAAAATGTATGAACATGTGATATGCACAATAGAAACATTATGGGCTCAACCCAATCCAATCCTACAAGCACACATGATTTCAACATAGAGAATACACATCTATAATGGATGAAACATTGTTAAAATGCAAATTGATGCAATGCATGAGCATATAGGATCATTTAAATAAAAACCCAACCCAAAATTTTGCAAAAACCTCATCAATTTTAAAAAACCCTAAAAACTTTTTAAAAACCCCAAAAGATAGGTCAAAAGTGATGAAATGTATGATAAATGTAAGAAGGAAGATCATACTAGAGGAAGAAATCACTCTTGAGGCTAAAGATTGAGTGAGGAAGAGGTTGAGAGTGAGTGAAGGTGTTTAAGGAGGTGAAAAGACAGAAACAATCAAGAGAGATCGAGAGATGTCAAGAATTAATTATCAATAGATAGAGCTATCGAGAGGTGTCCATAGCAAAGTGACCTCGATGGATTAAGAAGCTATCAAGCAACTATTGAGAAGACAGAAACTATCTCGATGGATTGAGAAGTTGTCAAAAAGCTATCAAGGCAAATTCCCAAAAACTTCAATGGATCGAAAATACGATAACATTTGTCAAGAAAGGAAGATCAAGAGGCTTGATAGATAGCCTAACTATCAAGAGGTATCAAAAAGCTGTCGAGCATGCTACTCAACCAACGATCTAATCAAAATTTTAAGCTCTCAAAAACATCTCTAAAAAATGACAGGCATTTAGATCCAAAACACACACACACTAAACAAGTCTAACCAATTTTATATTTCAAAAACTAGTCAAGACAGTTTAGTGAGTATATATTAACACATGTATTCCTTGTGATGGCCAAATCACATTGAACCTGCACATGTATCAAAAGTAGCAAAGAATATTGCGTGTTGTGTGTGAAAACAATGCAAGATTACATAAGTGTCTACATGTTATGACGATTTGAGATATGAGAAAATCAATTTAACTCACACACAATCATAACTACTTGATGGGGACTATCACCTTCGAGGTATATCCTATAACTCCCACATCTCCTAGAAGACATGCTTGCAATCATATATAAAGCATTTTGATTCTTTTTACTTTTGATTTTCTGTGCATATTTTCTTTTAAGCATACCATACATGGGCATATAAAAGAGAGAGAGAGAGAGAAGAAATACCCAATGATGTTAAGCTTTTGACATTACACTTTTGCTATGCTGAAACATACAGATGTCATTGACATTGCACTTTTGCTATGCCGAAGCATATAGATGTCATTTCATGATTGGCGGGCAACAAAGGTAAGATTTTTATTTATGCGTTTCTCTTAGGATTTTCTAGTTATTCATGTCAAAAAGAATGATACAAGTGTTAAGTACAAGAGATTACTTAATCTTACTCATCACAAAGACGAGCCACAAAGCTCACTTGCTTAGTTGTGCATAGAGATGTTCATCTAAGCCACAAAAGACACAAAGTTTAGAAAATTTTGTTTCATTGGCCATCCAAGGTACACAAGTACCAATGTAAACAAAACACAAACTGTTTTTGCATTTTTCTGATTTTTCAATTTTTTTTTATGAAAAACAAAATAAAGTAAAACTGAAAACAAGCAAACAAAGACATGTTAAATGTTAAGTACATATTTTATGTAGTTGGCTAATCCTTTGACAAAACGCACTTTACTTGTATTTGGTAGATCTGAGATGTGTTTAATACTTCAAAGAACATGTTGTTCAAGTCTAGTACTAAAGCCATGAAGGTTGGACCAAGAAACAAGTGAAGAAAAGGTGTTTACTAAAGCTGGACACCTGGTAGACACCTGCGGATAGCTGCTGGATACCTGGTGGACAGCTGCTCAACAGCTACTCGACAAATACTATCTATTGAGGTTTAATGAGGCTCGACAGATGCTATCTATCGAGGCTATCTATCAAGGTTACGAAAATTAGAATTTTCAGATCTGATTTTTGGGTCAGTCTTTTGTATTTGTGTAGGGTTTCTTTTCTCACAACCCTAAGCATATATAAGGCTTATTTTAGAGGCCGTCACATAAGAGAATACAAGGAGAACTTGTGTAAAAGATGACCGAAGCCTTATTCTTTTAGAAAGAAGCTACTACGTCTTTTGCACCTTAGGGTTTTGTAACCAAGTGCTTCTTGATCTTCATTGTTGATGAAGTGAAGAACTTTGCAACCAACATCTTCTTCTCTAGTTGGTGATTGAAGTTGCGTACTAGGATCCACGCAATTGGTTAGTCACATAATAGGATTTGTGCATCAAAGGGTGACGTTTATATATTGAAGAGTTCAGAGATTCTAAAGCGGTAGAAGGTTTCTGCTGTGAGTTCATCTACGGGGATTGTAGAGTCTAGGAAAAAAGGTTATGTACTAGATCTAAAACTTCTCTTAACTATAGTGAATTACTTTTTGGAAAGGTTTTTCCCCAGGTTTTTTACTGTGAAACTAGTTGGTTTCATTGGTTTTTCTAGGTCATTATATCTTGTCTTATTTATTTTTCCGCTATACTTAGTTTTGACATGATATTAATGTTTGTTTGTTTTAACAAGTTTTATGCATAATAAATCTAATTAACAACTTAGGTTTAAAACTTGTTAATTTTATTAACCGGGGTCTAAATTTTCCAACAAGTGGTATCAGAGCGGGTGCACTCTGATTGGATTAATTTCTTGAGTGTGATCCTTGACCCCCATTGTCATGGATCATGAAAAATCTCTCTTGATTCCTTCGTTATTTAATGGCACTAATTATGCGTACTGGAAAGTTCGTATGAAAGTTTTTTTGCAGGCCCAAGGTGAACAGGTTTGGCAAACTGTTGAAGTTGGTTGGATTAAGCCAAAGAAAGTGCTAGTGGATTGGGATGATGCAACAATCACAGCGGCAAATTTCAACAATAGGGCCTTGAATGCCTTGTTTTGTGGGGTGACCAATGAGGAATTCAAGAAAATATCATCCACGAAAGTTGCCAAGGAAGCATGGACCATTCTTGAGACCACCTATGAAGGTACCATGGTTGTAAATACAGTGAAGCTTCAAGGACTCACTTGTAGCTTTGAAGAAATAAGGATGGAGGAGGATGAGACCTTTGATGAGTTTTATGCTAAACTCAAGGATATTGTGAATTCTGCCTTCCACCTTGGAGAGTCTATAGCAGAATCCAAAATTATTAGGAAAATCCTTAGGTCCTTACCTGAAAGATTCTATGCCAAGATCACTACCATTGAAGAAGCAAAGGACATTGATCAAATTCCTTTGACTGAGCTTGTATGGAACCTTCAAACCTATAAGATTGGATTAGGCTCAATGGGAAAATGTGGAAAGAGTAAAAACTTGACTCTTAAGGGTATAGAGGAATATATTGAGGACTTTGAAGATGAAGATGAAGATGAACATGAACATGAGGATGAGGATCTAACCATCATAATTGATGAGATAATCAAGCTTCTTCAGTTTAGGAAAAAGGATAAGGGCAAACCTCCTAAGAAATCTAAATCCTCTAGGAAGGGTAAGAATGAGAAGCCCCCCATCCAATGCCATGAATGCAAGGGTTTTGGTCATATGAAGATAAAGTGTCCAAACTACCTTATGAAGGAAAAGACCAAGAAGTCAGAAGATAAAGGGTTGGTTGCTACTTGGAGTGACACTGAGAATGACTTTTCTGATGAGTATGTGGATGAATGTAGTCACGTTATGACATTTGCTGCCTCAACCAATAAGGTGATTGTGGAGAGTGCTAGTGACAGTGAGGATTCTTTTGATGAAGAAGTACCCAAGAAGTTGACCATTCAGGAAGCCTATGATAAGCTATCCACTGAATTCATAAAATCTGAAAAGACTTCTCATCTTTGTAGAAAAGAGCTTAATAAGGTGAAAACTGAAAGGGCTGATCTGTTAGTCAAATTGGATGAGACTACAAGGTTAGTTGAGACTATCATTGTGGAGAACACCTTATTAGAAGAGAAGATCAAGAATCTTGAGTTTGAGCTTAGTCAAGATAAAACTCAAATGCAGAGAATGTCTAGTGTAAAACTTGAAGAGGTCTTGAGTGCTCAAAAGCCTAGTTCTAATAAGATTGGCTTAGGATATGCTGTCTCCTTCGGCCCCTCCTCATCCACGGCTTCTGGATCAAGGACTGTCATTGTGCCTCAATCCGGAAAAGGTAATAAAGGTATGAAATCCAAAACTGCTTTGGCTAATTCTAAATCCTTTGTTAGACCTCATGTTTGTCACCATTGTGGTGTTTCTGAACACATTCATCCTAATTGCTTTAAGTTGTATCCTCAAAAGCAAGTGTCCAAACGGTCACAGGTTTCCTCTCAAGGACCTACACCTTTGTTTGGAGAGTTATTAAAAGTATTCAGTTTTTTAACTCAATTTTAGGAGAATCTTAATTCTTCTATGTCCTTTAGTAATCATACTAATGTTAGGATTAGTACCCTTAAATCCTATTGTATGATGTTATGTATGACATTATGTATGACATGATGTATGACTTAATGTTGTGATTGATAAAGTTATTTTATTATTATCTAAAACTAGCTTATAACCCGCACATTGTGCGGGATACTTTTATTTATTACAAAATGCAAACTATAGGTGAAAATTTAAAAATTTCATAATTAGATAATACAAAAAAAAAAATTAAAAATTGCAAGAAAGAAACCTAAATTCAAGGAGTCTTACATAGAGACAATGAAATGTAATCTTGAAATTTCTTGCTCATTCAACAAAATTTGAAATAGACCAAAAAAAAAAAAAAAAAAAAATTCCCTTCATCACACATGCACTCAAGAAAATGAAAGAAAGTGTTTTTTTTTTTTTTCTTTCATTCAACTCCAAGAGTTAATTATTTTGTTTCTAAAAAAAAGGGTTAATTATTTAAAGCATGTTCCAAAGTTCCAAAAAGATAAACAAAATAGATTCAAGGTGGTCCAAGAGAGATAATAGTTGTCTTTGTTTTTGCTAGAAGTAAGTACCAATGTCTTCAACTAACAGTAATTAATAATTAAAATGTCATGAAATTCAAATCCTATACTAATAACCTATGAATTACATCAACCACAGTAGTTAATAGTCTCACAGAATTCACTTAGCCCAAAAAAAAAAAATCACATTCTCAATATAAGAGTGATTCCAAAAATGTAGTGCCACTAATTTATACCAAATTATCAATTTCACTTTTTTTTTTTAATTTTTTTTTATGACAATACCTACTACACCAAAGGAAAATGCAGACAATGTTTATAATGTAAAAATAGAAATGTAAGAAACAATGGGTGAAGCCTACCAATTGTATTAAAGCAACAAAATTTGAATAGAACCCAAATGAAGGCCAGTTTAACTGTGAGAAATCTGAACCATGTATAAAAATCAAACTAAATATTACAATTTTTGTATATAATTGTGAAATCTCAACCTTGTATAAAACTGAATGTGTTATTCATTTAACTATTGATATAGATTGTCTATTTAAGGTAGCAAGATCATACGCTCTACCAGCAACCTACTCATCATAATATTCACCTGTACACAAAACGTAAATAAACATGTCTATGTTTTCTACTTTTAACGATCTAAGGATTGGAAACATTTTCATAGGTGATTAGAGATGGCATCACAAAATTGTCTCTAACAGCCATATATGAAAGAAGAGCCAACAGGAAATAACAAAAAGCTATTCTAAAGAGAACCAAAAACTCAGTAATTAACATAAAAAACCAATAATTTTACTTACAAAAAATTACAAAATAACTGTATTCCCCAAACATTCAGATTTTAAACCATCCATCTTACAAATATGGCTATTAACAAAACATAGAATACAAAACATAGGTGATTAGAGATGGCATCACAAAATTGTCTCTAACAGCCAAATATGAAAGAAAAGCCAATAGGAAATAACAAAACGCTATTCTAAAAGAGAACCAAGTAAAAGCATTGTTACATATTATGTGCCATGTCACCATAAGTGTTTTTCAGAGCATCTAAATCTATAGTTGGTGATGTCAAAGCCCACCAAAAAATCTTAAAAGAAAATCAACCCTTAATGGACACAAAGAAAAAGCTTCATCTATTATTACCTCCAAATCATGTCACTCTGCAATCTGCAAGCACTTATGTAAAAATGAAAACAGAATTTGACCTGTCAAATTAATTCAGTAACTCTTAATGAAGTATAATAAATGGTCTTATCAGTGAGAGGACCCTTTGTAGGGTTAAGTAGTTGGGAATGAGAAGTTAAAGACTTTAGATCAACTGAAAAGAGACTTTGATTTAGTAATCCCTTAGCATGCAGTCATCGACAAAACACAATCAGTTCAAGAAAAATAAACAAAACAGAACTCAAGAAATTGGGAAAAAGAGAGAGGAAATTATAGAAAAAGGTAGCCAAACCTTAAACCTTGATTGAGTAATGCAGCAACCCTTAACGGGCACATATAATAAATATAACCTCTGTTACCAGAAAAAGTAAAACCTAATATGTAACC
Source organism: Castanea mollissima (assembly GCA_014183005.1). Classification (NCBI taxonomy): domain Eukaryota; kingdom Viridiplantae; phylum Streptophyta; class Magnoliopsida; order Fagales; family Fagaceae; genus Castanea; species Castanea mollissima. The sequence goes on along the minus strand of JACAVU010000002.1, from coordinate 42,528,835 downwards.
CCTTCTTTTGATTTAAAATGTTGTATTGCTAAAGCCCATCCCTAACATTCCATTACTCATCAATAGAAAATCAGCCCACTACCTTCTTTTTATCTCTTCATTGGGTTGCGAAGCAAAATTTTCAATAAAAATTCAAGAACTAACACCAAAGGGTGGATGCACGCACATATGAAAAATTATGTGAATTATAAAAATCAATAGTTACAGTACATGAAACACTTTATGAATCATACACTTATTCAGAGCAGCCCAAAACACCAAAACCCACAAACATTGAAAAAAAAATGCTAGAGACCACAAATTAAATATACAAAACTGGCTTAAAATTGAAATTAGCAATTATAGAACCCTCAATATTACAAACTAAAATCTCTCAAAACCAACACAATGTCATCACTGAGCTAGTCTGAATTGTAGTGAAAAAATTTATGGAGAATTCCAACCTTCTATTAGGCTGCTGCAAAAATGGTAAAAAAACTAAAACAATTCCAAATTTCCAACAATTTTACGGGACAACAATGAAATAATAAGATTTTCTTTGATAAAAGAAAAAAGAGCACAACTGTACATGCTAACAACATCAGCACAAACAGAAGTCAGAAAGATGGCAGTGAAAGCAGCGACAAAAAAAAAAACATATTCCTCAAAAAATTTTAGGCCAACTTATGTTCTGATATTGGGTAGCAAAGTATTTAGCATGTAGTCATCGACAAAACATAATCAATTCAAGAAAATAGAATAAAACAGAACTCAAGAAATTGAAAAAAATAAAAAAAAATAAATAAAAAGGGAAAAAGTTAGCCAAACCTTAAACCTTGATTTAGTAATGCAGCAAAACCAAGTTCTCACTCCCAAATTAAGACAGATAAATAGCTTTTGCTTTAGGTTTTCATTTGTTCTGCTATTAAATTTCTATTGCCAACAATGCTAAGCTTCATTTAAAGTCACACATGACCAAGTATATATGATGAAAAGCATTCCAAAGCAAAAACAAAACAAAAACTATAATCAATCTATTGTAAAAGCTTGTTAACAGAAATTTTTACATCTGATCATGAGTTTCACTTATAATTTTCCTCCTCTTTTTTTTTTTGGATATGATTTTTTTCAAAAGATAAGAGTAATGAAAATAAAACATGAAAATTCAAATAAAGTTTAACCCTTTGCATGTTTAACTTAGCTCTGTCTCTCTGTTACAACAGGAATGAAAGAAACTGGAAAAATATAACCATAAAAATTTAATGTTTCCTCAGTTTCTTTTATATATAGTGTGTGAGGACACCATTTTCATTGATGAAGATTTAATATCATGCTTTATTCTCATTGTAAGTAGGTACTCAGTACATATCTCAGTACATATCTGAGTAAAGGGAGGTAGTAGTCTCCAAATTTGTGAGAATGTTCCTGAAAGTCAAAATGGAAAATTGCTATCAAAGTACAAAATGCAGTAAATCCATCCACTTTCCAGCTACTAATTCCCTCTCAACTACACAGAATAAAGAAGCCTGAAACTTGGAAGAAAATTCCAAAAGATAGTTTAGGCAGTCTACATAATTCATTCATTGAAATAATCATAAATCAAATCCTAATTTATGGTCAAGTGCAGGTTTCTTCTCAGCATTCTCTGTTTTTCAAAAAGACTTTTGAGAGAGGGCTTTTTTTTTGTTCTTTTGAATCATAGTAGTATAAATCTCAGTCACAACTCTAATGCGAGTCCGATTGACAACTATAATCAAACACATTCAAGGCAACTCATCAAATGACAAAACACCCAAATCATGAACTTATGCAAAATATTCTATTAAAAAAATGCAAATCAGAAAATTTCAAAACTGTGGTGTTTACTGGCTTCTCTTCAAACTTGTTTTGGCCAAAAATCTTCAGTTAGGCTTCAGCACTTTCTGATTAAAATCCACTTCGTTCTTCAAACCCACAAACACCAAAAAAGAATAAATGCTATAGAGACCACAATCATAAATCATAATGTATATGTTAAGTATCCAAAAATCCAAAAAATCATATATAAGTATATACTCATATAGGCTCTTATAGAATCAAAATCCCATAACCTTGCTAGCAAGAAAAGTATTAATATAATATATACAAACATATGTAAGAACCGTATACAGATATAAAAAGAAACCAACTTGTACTAATTGATCCTAAAACCCAAAAATTCATATATAACCCAATTAGCAAATTATGGTCTTTTAAGAAAAAAAAAAAAGCCCAGAAAATTTGCAGCAACCACTGTTTCAATATGTCAGGATAGTTATGAACAACGAAAATTATTCTATAATCCTAAACAGGGAAATATCATAAAATTAGTATTTTAGAAAATTATTTATGAAACATTAAATTAAACAAAAAAAAAATGTAGATTTACAGAAATTAAACACCAATTCAATAATTAAAAAGAAAACACAAATAGAAAAATACCTCTCTTTTCGAATCCTTGCCGTACTTCGCGTCGGAATCGACTGTGGTTACAGAAGGCTAATCTGAAGCCTCATCAGTTGGTTCTTCCTCTTCTTCTTCTTCTTCGAAGCGATCTGGTGGGCGTGGCAGCAGCAGTAGTAGTGTCGTCGTCTAGGGTTTGAAGTTGAGTTGGTCTGATGAATCGGTGGCCATTGTGTCAGAGAATCGGAGATTGCGTGAGAATGGCACCTCTGATCGCTTACTTCTTTCTCATCTAAGTTTTGGATTTTGATTTTGGGGAAGGATCTGGTTTTGATTTTTGGGTTTTTGAGAAGAGAGAGGAGTTACGGGTTTCTCTCCTTTCTCCTTGAAACGCGTTGCCATTGTTGGGATTTTTTTTTTTTTTTTTTTTAAGCGGTTAGTTTCCTTTTATACCAAGAGGCTCCCAAACATTCTTTTAACATAGTGAATCGTTGTAATTTTTCGTTTTATCCGAACGCACCTTACGGTATTTTTTTACTTACGTGTCAATGACTCCTTAATTATAGGAAACAGCTTCTGCTTTTATATATATAAAATAAAATACCAACCTTTGTACCGTACGGAAATCTTTAAAAAAAGTGTACACGTGTCTGCATTTTAAATTGGTAGTTATCCTATTTGTCATTACGCCCTTAAATGTAGGAATTTATTTTCTCTCAGCTTCCTCTATTATATATATATAGATAATGATAACATGAATATGGGACATTATCATATAGTCCATGAGATGCATTGTATGTGATTTATGTGAAAAGTCACAGAAGATGTAAATGGATCTGGTTTTGATTTTTGGGTTTTTGAGAAGAGAGAGGAGTTACGGGTTTCTCTCCTTTCTCCTTGAAACGCGTTGCCATTGTTGGGATTTTTTTTTTTTTTTTTTTTAAGCGGTTAGTTTCCTTTTATACCAAGAGGCTCCCAAACATTCTTTTAACATAGTGAATCGTTGTAATTTTTCGTTTTATCCGAACGCACCTTACGGTATTTTTTTACTTACGTGTCAATGACTCCTTAATTATAGGAAACAGCTTCTGCTTTTATATATATAAAATAAAATACCAACCTTTGTACCGTACGGAAATCTTTAAAAAAAGTGTACACGTGTCTGCATTTTAAATTGGTAGTTATCCTATTTGTCATTACGCCCTTAAATGTAGGAATTTATTTTCTCTCAGCTTCCTCTATTATATATATATAGATAATGATAACATGAATATGGGACATTATCATATAGTCCATGAGATGCATTGTATGTGATTTATGTGAAAAGTCACAGAAGATGTAAATCACAAGTTCTTTGTAAACTCAGAATTTATAGTTCGTAGTCGGTGATGAAATTGGGCATTTCATCTACAAAGACTATAGCATATCAACTAAGATGATTTGTCTTGATCATGGAAGTAGAGACTTCTAGTTGATATGTTTTAAGAGTTAAGACATATTAAACAGGACCGCTATGATATTTATTATTCTCCTAACGGCTGTCAAATGAATAATAAATCTCACGACTTCTATTTGCATGAACTTTTAATCCTGAGAAAATAATGGACCTAATCATGAGGTGTGGGTTGCTTTGATATATCAAGAGTGAGATCTAAAGTGACAGTCAAAATCTCAGTATGTTGGGCAACCACATTTAGTGTTGATGGAACATACATTCTCAAGATAGAATTCATAGTCTCTTAATAGAGATATAAAATATTCCCTTGAGATAAGTTTAATGGGTTCAGTTATTTAGAGAGTTAGGCCTAACCACTTTAGTAAGAAATTACTAAAGTATATATTTATGAAATTGAATTTCATAAATATATAATGAATAACTTTAAAGGATTAAACCGGGTACTCAAGGATAAGATGTAGTAATTTACAAAGTGGTAATCTACATTTATGACTTTATTTTACTATGAATATACTATGAATATTTTATGAAGGGGTTGCATGTATAATAAAGTCTTGGGATATAATTTATTAATAAGGCCTAAAGTGCAATCATATTTATATAGTGGTATTAAATATAATTAATGGTAACTTTGGACTTGTTAAGAGTTGACGGAAAAGCCCAAGGCGCATTGGAGCTACTGTCTTATTGGTCTCTTTTGGTCCCACTCCAAGCCACACACTAAAGCCCAATTGGAAAGGCCCAATAGGCCAGCCCAATTAGATAATCAGTTAGTTATAAAGGGAGAAATATACAGAATTTTTTATTAGTGAAAATAAGAAACGGTGTGTGAGAGAGTGTGAGACACTTTCATTCTCCCTTTGAAAAACTGATTGAGAGACCACACATCTTGGGCGTAAAGTGGAATTGGAGTGAAGATTAAAAGTGTTCCCAAGTGCTTCTAATCTTTGTTTTGAATTTCTCCACACCAAAGGTGCGCTATCTTGTTCTTAAATTCTGAAATTTACATAGTGCACGTTATCTATCTTGAATGAAATAGATTCTTGTTTGTTGCTTCTGCTATGTGTTTTGTATGAGATACAAAACCAGAATCTTTCCTTCAATTGGTATCAGAGCCAGGTTTTCATATCATGAATGTATAGCGTGTGATTGGATTTTAGAATTTAAGAAAACTGTTATCTTTGTGTTTCAATTTTCTGCATCATATGGATATAATAAAGAGGAGCCGTATATTAACAAAAGTAATCTTTTGATAATAAGTGCCCTTGAAGAGTAGTTATTCATGTGGGCCGTGTCTTAATTGGATCCATGTTCAACCACTGGAAGTATTTGTTTAATGCATTGAAAACTTGTGTTGATGCATTGATTGTTATTTACCAAGTTTGTACAGATTGTATTTATTCATGGTAGTTATTGAATGGAAGTTATGCAACTGTCAAATAACTTTGGATTGTCATTGCACCGTTTGGCTTGGACTTAATGCATGGATTTCATGGCTTGAATTATTGCATGGCTTGACTTTAATGCATGGCTTGTTTTTTATGGCATGGCTCGATCTTTAATTGTTTGGCTTAGATTTTTTCATGCCATGGTTTGTATGGGTTGGTTGCCACATGCATGAGAAGCAAGTTATTGCAAGTTAGAATAAGACAATTTGATGGCCCACAGTTGAATTGACTTTTGTGCAAATGCATTGGCTTAATGTGCAAATGCTTGATGGCTGTAAGTTATATATATATATATATATATATATATATATATATATATATATAATATATATATATATATAAAGTAATAATTATATATTACATATATTAATTTGTATATTATATATAATATAATATAATATAGATTCTTATTTGTAATAAGGGTTTTTATTACGTTATATACATTTATATATGTTAATGCTAGCTTAATGAAATTTATTCCTAATGAGATTAGGATTATATTTTCAACGTGTTTAGCATTATTATGGTTCTTCATCTTAAAAACCTTTAATTAAAAATATCTAGTGGGAGAGAGATACAAGGGTTGGATCTCATGGCCTCTATTGTTGGTTCATAGTAGTGTAAAATATATACTTTGTCTTTGCCTTGAACTTAGCATTCCATACGAAGAGTATTTATTTCATGGTCCTAGAAGATTGAATTTCCTGGTTTATAGTGGTTTGATAAACACCTCGTCTTAGCTTCGAGCTTTGTATTCCATGCGGAGGGTGTTTTATCATGGTACTACAAAATAAGTCTGTTAAAAGGATGAAATGTGGTTACACATAATTCTGGACAATAGTATACACTAGACTAAGTATTATAGTATCCTCTATGCTGAGTTCTTACTATTATTACTTAGAGGCTAAATGTAAAACGGCATATAATTAGTTTTTGATAAGAGTTATCATGATAGCACTAATAATGAAAATAATTCTCAATCAATCATAGTATTTTATGTTCACTCTATGCTGAGGGATATTGAATATGAGATTGGGTTGTCGTTGCATATATTATTTTATGGTTTTATTAAGGTTCCATATTATATGCTTATATGCTAAATTGATAATGTCCAGTTTACTTTTTATATTCATGTTTATTATTTTCAGATTTTATCATGGCATCATTTAGCCCACTTGTTTCTATTCTTAGCCCACTTGTTTTATTTAGCCTACTTGGACATTGTTCTTACTGCTGAAGAGCACAAATATATGCTTACTCAACCATGTCCTACCTTTCCTTCATTAGATGCTCCTCTTGAGGAAAAACAGCGATATGATCGTTGGCAGAAATCTAATGAGATGGCCAAGTGTTATATTCTAACATCTATCTCAAATGTTCTACAGCATCAAATGCAGGATGTAGAACTTGCTTCGGACATAATGCTTAGTCTGAAGGAGATATTTGGTGAGCAAGGCCGTTCTACAAGGCAAGAAACCATGAGGCAAATTTATAATACCAAAATGGCTGCAGGAAGTTCAGTGAGGGAGCATTGTCTTAGGATGATTGCTAATCTGAGCACATTAGAATTTTTAGTTGCCAAAATCGATGGAGAATCCCAAGTGGATATGATACTCCAGTCACTACTAGAATCATTCAAGGAATTCAGACTCAAGTATACTAGGGGAGAAATCGGAGAATTTGTGGTTTCTTTCTTTAAGATTCTAGAAGTTAGGGGGAGAAATACATTCCTTTTTAAGGGGAGTTGTGTTTCGTGTTGTTAGGGGGAGTATTTACCTCCTTGTTGTTGTAAGAGCTACTTTTAGCTTCTTGTTCTTGTACCTTAGATATTTTGACCATATTTATATACATTGTGCTTATCTTTGATATATATGTGATGATGTATGTTTTCTTCACCTATCTCTACATGTGCTGTTTCTTTTCTATCTTTATACACATGTTTCTTTAATTTGTATGCAATCTATTATTTCTGTCTCACACTAAGATGCCTTGATGAGTTTTGTTTTAAGTGTTTCAGAAATATAGGTTGTCAAAGTCTTCCATGCCATGAACTCTCTTCTTGCAGAGTTTTTCAAGAGTTTGTGTTAGGGTAGATTTTATTGTATTCAATAATGAGTATGAGTTGAGTGATTTATGACTTCTTTCATATGTTCATTTGTTTGTTGTAGTTTTGTCACAGATTGACAAAGGGGGAGATTGTTAAAGAGATATTTTATGTAGTTAGCTAATCCTTTGACAAAATGCATTTTACATGTATTTGGTAGATCTAGGATGTGTTTAATACTTCAAATAACATATTGTTCAAGTCTAGTACTAAAGCCATGAAGGTTGGGCCAAGAAACAAGTAAAGAAAAGGTGTTTACTAAAGCTGGACACCTGTGGATAGCTATTGGATATCTGGTGGACAGCTACTCAACAGCTGCTCGATAGATGCTATCTATCGAGGTTTAATGAGGCTCGACAAATGCTATCTATCGAGGTTACAAAAATTAGAATTTTCAGATCTGATTTTTGGGCTAGGCTTTTGTATTTGTGTAGGGTTTCTTTTCTCACAACCCTAGGCACATATAAGACTTATTTTAGAGGCCATCACATAAGAGAATACAAGGAGAACTTATGTAAAAGGTGACCGAAGCCTTATTCTCTCAGAAAGAAGATACTGCGTCTTTTGCACCTTAGGGTTTTATAGGCAAGTGCTTCTTAATCTTCATTGTTGATGAAGTGAAGAACTTTGCAACCAACATCTTCTTCTCTAGTTGGTGATTGAAGTCGCATACTGAGATCTGCGCAATTGGTTAGTCACGTACTAAGATTCGTGCATCAAAGGGTGGCGTTCATATATTGAAGAGTTCAGAGGTTCTGAAGTGGTAGAAGGTTTCTGCTGTGAGTTCATCTACAGGGATTGTAGAGTCTAGGGATAAAGGTTTTGTACTAGATCTAAAACTTATCTTTACTATAGTGAATTGTCTTTCGAGAAGGTTTCCCCCCAGGTTTTTTACTGTGAAACTGGTTGGTTTCATTGGTTTTCCTGGGTCATCATATCTTGTCTTATTTATTTTTCTGCTGCACTTAGTTTTGATATGATATTTATGTTTTTTTGTTTTAACAAGTTTTGCATAATAAATCTAATTAACAACTTGGGTTTAAAATTTTTTAATTCTATCAACCGGGGTCTAAATTTCCCAACATTAAACATAGCATAACATAAAACTAGACTAACTCAAAGCAAGAAAGCAAAAACATAACCTTGGAAGAAAGAAAAAGGACTAAATCACTTAGAGCCTTTTTTCCTTTCACACCTTGGAAGAACCTTTCCGTTTCGCAAATCCTTAATCTGGCGGTGAGGGGAAAGAATTGAAACCGTTCAAGTTCAAAAGGAAAATGAGGGCTTTGAGTAGATCTCCAAGAGGAGTAAAAGGGGATGGAAACTGATTCTAGTTTCCAGATGAGATTAAACTGTTGTTTTGTTGAGTGGCTAACCATTTAAAGCAATTAGGTCGAGTATGTCTAGTCACTCCATAGTGATGACAGAGATGTTGCTTCTTCTATTTAGACTTTTGGGTATTGCCCTTCATAGCCCTAAGGTTTTTAGCTTCTCCCTTATCAAGTTTGGGGGGTGCTCCTAAGATAGATTTACCCTTATCTATGTTCCCACTAGCTAAAACAGTTTTCACATCAATATTCTTAGATTCAATATTATTAGCAGAAGAAACAAAAACAGTAGTACTGGAAAAAGCAATATTAGGAGAAGAAAAATCATACCCTAAACTGGTTCGATTAGAAGCAGATTTTTAAACACTAAGCATCGTATCAGGCTTTACACTAGAAGTCCTTTCCAACTAAGCTCTGACTTGGAACAGCTTTGCCTCAAGCTTCTTGGTCGTCTTAGCCAAGAAATTGTTCTCAAATCTCAGTGCTCTAATGGTCTGATTTGCTTCATCAAACTTCATGGAAATCTCTTCTTGTTCAAGCTCCACATCACTGAGCTTCTTAGTGGCTAACCTATACAATTTCTAATGCTTTTCAAAGACCTTGTACAATTTAGCATCAGCTGTATGGGTGTCATTTTGTTCATCCATCTTCTCAAATTTAGACTCCACCAAGTCGTCTTCTTCATCCACTTCATCAATAATCCCTTCAGTAGGATTTACAATGGCAGTGAAGGCATTCAGGATTCCATCATCCTCATTATCCAAATCATCCTCAAGCTTGGTATAACTCAAGGTAACAACAAGGGCTTTACTTTTCCCAATGGTCTTAAGATAAGTTGGACATTCTTGTTTCATGTGTCCAAAACCTTAACACCTAAAGTACCTTGGTCCTGAGGGAACAGTGTAGTGACCACCATTTCTAGCATCCTTCTTCCCTTTGTCTTGGCTCCTAAACTGAGATGAACTAGACTGCTTGTGGTCTTTGTCAAATCCTTTCACATTGGCATTCTTCATGAACTTCTTGAATTGCCTTGTGATGTAGGACTTCATCGTGGAATCTTCATCATCAAAAGACTCATCATTGTTACCGCTCTTGGCCTTCAGTGCCATGCTCTTACCCTTACTCAATTTCCCAATCCTTGCCAAACCCAACTTATAGGTTTGCAGATTGCCAACTAGCTTTATCAAAAGAATTTTGTCAATGTCCTTTGATTCCTCAATTTCGGTGATCTTGGCATGAAATTTCTCAGGTAGAGATCTGAGCACCTTTCTAACAATCTTGGGTTTGGGAATGGTTTCCCCAAGATTAAAGGTTGAGTTCATTATGTCATTGAGCTTAGCATAGAATTCATCGAACGATTCATCTTCCTCTACCTTTATCTTTTCGAAGCTTGTAGTAAACCTCTGAAACTTCAAATCCTTGACAACCTTGGTTCCCTCATAGGTTTTCTAGAGGACGGTCCATGCTTCCTTAGCAGTTTTAGTAGCGGATATCTTCTTAAACTCCTCACTCGTGACTGCACTGAATAACACATTCAATTGAAGCAAAAATTTTGGTTTTGTATCTCATACAAAACACACAGCGGAAGCAACGAACTAGGATCTATTTCATTCATGATTGATAACGTGCGCAATGTAAATTTAGAATTTAAGAACAAGATAGCGTACCTTGGTGTGGAGAAATTCAAAACAAAGATTAGAAGCACTCGGGAACACTTTTAATCTTCACTCCAATTCCACTTTACGCCCAAGATGTGTGGTCTCTCAATCAGTTTTTCAAAGGGAGAATGAAAGTGTGTCTCACACTATCTCACACACCTTTTATTTTTCTTTTTTTTTTTATCTCTTCTAATAAAAATTCTGTATGTTTCTCCCTTTATAACTAACTGATTATCTAATTGGGCTGGCCTATTAGGCCTTTCCAATTGGGCTTTAGTGTGTGGCTTGGAGTGGGATCAAAAGAGACCAATAAGACACTAGCTCCAATGGGCCTTGGGCTTTTCCGTCAACTCTTGACAAGTCCGAAGTTACCATTAACTATATTTAATACCACTATATAAATATAATTGCACTCTAGGCCTTATTAATAAATTATATCCTAAGACTTTATTATACACATAACCCCTTCATAAAATATTCGTAGTAACACAAAGTCATAAATGTAGACTGCCAATTTGTAAATTACTACATCTTATCCTTGAGTACCCGGTTTAATCCTTTAAAGTTATTCATTATATATTTATGAAATCTAATTTCATAAATATATACTTTAGCAATTTCTTACTAAAGTGGTTAGGCCTAACTCTCTGAATAATTGAACCCATTAAACTTATCTCAAGGGAATATTTTATATATCCATTAAGAGACTATGAATTCCATCTTGAGAATATATGTTCCATCAACACTAAATGTGGCTGCCCAACATACTGAGGTTTTGATCGTCACTTCAGATCTCACTCCTGATATATCAAAGCAACCTACACTTCATGATCAGGTCCATTATTCTCTCAGGATTAAGAGTTCATGCAAATAGAAGTCGTGAGATTTATTATTCATTTGACAGTCATTAGGAGAATAATAAATCTCACAGCGGTCCTGTTCAATATGTTTTAACTCTTAAAACATATCAACATATCAACTAGAAGTCTCTACTTCCATGATCAAGACAAATCATCTTAGTTGGCACGTTATAGTCTTCGTAGATGAAATGCCCAATTTCATCACCGACTACGAACTATTAATTCTGAGTTTACAAAGAACTTGTGATTTACATCTTCTGTGACTTTTCACATAAATCACATACAATGCACCTTATGGACTATATGATAATGTCCTATATTCATGTTACCATTAGTTTAGATAATAATAAAATAACTTTATCAATCACAATATTAAGTCATACATCATGTCATACATAATGGCATACATAATATTATACATAGCATCATACAATAGGATTTAAGGGCACTAATCCTAACAATCTCCCACTTGCCCTAAAGACTATTGAGCATTAATCTAACTCCCATTCCTTCCAAATGTTACTCGAAAGTCCTTTGAGGCAAGACTTTGGTAAAGTGATCTGCTAGATTATTTGCACTTTCAATCTTTGCTACCACAACATCTCCACGAGCAACAATGTCTTGAATGATGTGGTACTTTCTCTCAATGTGCTTTCCTTTCTTATGATTCCTTGGATCTTTAGATTATGCAACCGCTCCACTATTGTCACAAAACAACGTGATGGGAACTTGCTCCATTCTTATAACACCAAGATCAAAAAGGAATTTCTTGAGCCATACAGCCTCCTTTGCTGCTTCACAAGCAGCAACGTACTCGGCTTCCATAACGCTCCTCCAACTTATGGCTCCACCTCCCAAGGTGAAAACACATCCTGAAGTGGATTTTCTAAAATCTAGATCTGACTAAAGGCTGAATCTGTATAGCCAATGAGAATCAAATCCTCACTATGGTAAACAAGCATATAATCTCTCGTTCTCCTAAGATACTTAAGAATATGCTTTACAGCTTGCCAATATTTTGGTCCTGGATTTGATTGATATCGGCTGACCATGCCAACTGAATAATAAATATATGGTCTAGTACAAAGCATGGCATACATGAGACTTCCCACTGCAGAAGCATAAGGAACTTGTCTCATCATATTTTCTTCCTCTTGAGTCTTAGGCCTTTGGTCATCAGACAGAGGAACTCCATGTCTAAAAGGAAGCAATCATTTCTTGGAGTTTTGCAAGCTAAACCGTTCTAGAACCTTATCTATATATCCAGCTTGTAATAAGCCTAACATCTTATTCTTGCGATCTCGCCAAAGCTTGATCCCTAGAATAAAGTTATCCTCACCCAAGTCCTTCATATCAAATTGGCTTGACAACCAAACTTTAACCGATGACATTACCCCTACATCATTCCCAATGAGCAGAATGTCATCAACATAAAGCACTAGGAACATTACTACTTTGTCTCGATGTCTTTTGTACACACATGGTTCATCAAGATTTTGTTCAAAACCAAATGACTTGATTTCTTGATCAAATTTGATGTTCCATGACCTAGATGCTTGTTTAAGTCCATAAATGGACCTATTCAACTTGCATACCATATGCTCTTGGTTCTTCGCTATGAAACCTTCTGGTTGCAACATGTATATTTCTTCTTCAAGATTGCCATTAAGAAATGCAGTCTTGACATCCATTTGTCAAATCTCATAATCATAATGAGCAGCAATGGATAAGAGAATTCTGATAGATTTAAGCATGGTTACTGGCGAAAAAGTTTCATCATAATCAATACCTTCTTTTTGTGTATACCCTTTCGCCACTAGTCTTGCTTTAAAGGTTTCAACCTTTCCATCTATCCTTCTCTTCCTCTTGTAAACCCATTTGTAACCAACAGGTTTAATGCCGTTAGGCGCCTTTACAAGATCCCATACATGATTGGAATTCATAGAATCCAATTCAGATTTCATATCTTGGACCCAATGATGTGCATCTATATCATTTATTGCTTCATCATAAGTGTAAGGATCCGATTCAGCCTCTACTGAGATAGCCTCATAAGTTTCTCCCAAACCTATGAATCTTATAGGAGGCCGAATAATTCTCCCACTACGACGAGGCACCTGTGTATTAGACATCTCATGAGTAGTATCTTATGGTGTATCTAATACAGTCACATCATCCCTAGTTTCATCCATTGGTTGTTCAACTACAAGTTCATTCATTTCAGCCAAAACAACTCTACTTCTAGGAGTAAAATTATTCACATAGTCATTTTCCAAGAATTTGGCATTTGTGCTAACAAACACTTTATTTTTGTTTTAGACTGTAACTTGTCAGACTTTCCTTTCAACACATGTGCTGGACAACCCTAAATATGGAGATGTCTCATACTAGGCTTACGCCCATTCCACAACTCTATAGGTGTTTTAGGAATAGACTTCGAAGGTACTAAATTCAGAAGATACATTGCAGTATTCAAGGCATATCCCCAAAAGGAAATTGGTAGAGTCGAATAACTCAACATGGATCTAACCATATCTAAAAGAGTCTTATTCCTTCTTTCTGCTACACTATTTTGTTGTGGAGTTCCAGGTGCAGTCAATTGGGATATAATCCCATTTTCAGTAAGTAATCCTTGAAATCACCAAGAAGGTATTCGCCACCTCGATCAGATCGAATGGCCTTTATGTGTTTACCCAATTGATTTTCAACTTCAGCCCTAAACTCTTTGAACTTTTCAAAGGCTTCGGACTTCCGTTTCATTAGGTACACATAACCAAATCTCGAGTAATCATCAATGAAAGTAATGAAATACTCATAACCACCTTTTGCTTGGATTGACATAGGACCACATACATCTGAATGTACTAGTTCTAGCAAATCTTGGGCTCTTCTATCCTTTGCATTAAAAGGTCGTTTGGTTATCTTACCTTCCAAACAAGATTCACAAACTGAAAAACCATCAAAGTTCATGGGCTGTAAAAGTCCATCTTTGATTAGTCTTTGAATCCTACTTGAATTAATATGACCTAAACGCAAGTGCCATAGATATGCATCACTAGTAGAAGGAAACTTTCTCTTTAATGATTTCACATGAGAGTTACTATCTAATTCAGAATTGTATAATTCATGCTTATCAGGAGTTAAAATATAAAGACCATCCACAATATTGCCAGAACAGATAAACACTTTATCCTTCTTTATTACAACATTGTCTTTTAGGATAACATAATATCCATGTTTACCTAAGTAAGTTGCAGAAATTAAATTTCTACGAACATTAGGTACATACAAACAGTCTTCCAATATTAAAACTCTAGACTTAAAACACAAATTAAACACTCCAACAGCTTCAACCGGAATCTTGCTCCCATCAGCCAAAGTAAGAAATAGTTCTCCCTCATTCAACTTTCTGGTCTCCTGGAACCCCTGCAAAGAATTGCAGATATGATTAGTACAACCTGAATCCACACACCAGGAATCTGTTGGATTCTGTACCAAACATATTTCAAGAAGAAATGAACTTTTCATACCTTTATTCTTGGCAGCCTTGAATGTTGGACAATTCCTCTTCCGATGTCCTTTCTCACCACAATAGAAACACTTTCCTTTGGTTTTCTTTCCTTTGTTGGCAACCTCTAAGGCAATTTGTTTACCATCTTTCTTAGTGAAGTCCTTCTTCTTCTTCTTCTTACCCTTGCCTTTCGACTTAGGTTGAGAATTAGAAGCTTCACCCACATTGGCTTCAACACTAGAAGTACCAAGGATGCCTTCCGCCGCCACTAACTCATTCATTAATTCAGACAAAGAATAAATATTTTTGTTCATATTATAATTGAGTTTGAATTCCTTGAATGATTCTGGTAGTGACTGGAGTATCATATCCACTTGGGATTCTCCATCAATGTCAGCACCTAAAACTTGTAATGTGTTCAGATTAGCAATCATCCTAAGACAATGCTCCCTCACTGAACTTCCTGCAGCCATTTTGGTATTATAAATTTGCCTCATGGTTTCTTGCCTTGCAGAACGGCCTTGCTCACCAAACATCTTCTTCAGACTATGCATTATGTCCGAAGCAAGTTCTACATCCTGCATTTGATGTTGTAGAACATTTGAGATAGATGCTAGGATGTAGCACTTGGCCATCTCATTAGATTTCTGCCAACGATCATATCGTTGTTTTTCCTCAAGAGGAGCATCTAATGAAGGAAAGTTAGGACATGGTTGAGTAAGCACAAATTTGTGCTCTTCAGCAGTAAGAACAATGTCCAAGTTTCTTTTCCAATTAACATAGTTGGATCCAGTCAGTTTGTTTTGGTTAAGAATAGAAACAAGTGGGCTAAATGATGCCATGACAAAATCTGAAAATAATAAACATGAATATAATAAGTAAATTGGACATTATCAATTTAGCATAAAAGCATATAATATGGAACCTTAATAAAACCATAAAATAACATATGCAACGACAACCCAATCTCATATTCAATATCCCTCAGCATAGAGTGAACATAAAATACTATGATTGATTGAGAACTATTCTCATTATTAGCACTATCATGATAACTCTTATCAAATACTAATAATATGCCGTTTTATATCTAGCCTCTAAGTAATAATAGTAAGAACTCAGCATAGAGGATACTATAATACTTAGTCTAGTGTATACCATTGTCTAGAATTATGTGTAACCACATTTCATCTCTTTAACAGGCTTATTTTGTAGTACCATGATAAAACACCCTCCGCATGGAATGCAAAGCTCAAAGCTAAGACAAGGTGTTTATCAAACCACTATAAACCAGGAAATTTAATCTTGTAGGACCATGAAATAAATACTCTCCGCATGGAATGCTAAGCTCGAGGCAAAGACAAAGTATATATTTCACACTACTATGAATCAACAATGGAGGCCGTGAGATCCAACCCTTGAATCTCTCTTCCACTAGATATTTTAAAATAAAGGTTTTTAAGATCAAGAATGATAATAATGCTAGACACGTGAAAAAATATAATCATAATCTCATTAGGAATAAATTTCATTAAACTAGCATTAACACACACCACACACACACACACACACATATATATATATATAACGTAATAAAAATCCTTATTACATATAAAAATTTATATTATATTATATATAATATAATATACAAATTAATATATGTAATATTATTTATTACACTATATATATATCTATATATATATATATATATATATATTATATATATATATATATTATGGCCCCACGGTTGAATGCATGGTGTGCAATTCAAGATGGAATTCATGATTCATGAAGTCTAAGATTCCATGTTTACAATAATATCTATGGGTCCCACTTGCAATATATATATATATATATATATATATATATATATGTGGATTGATCTTTTCATAGCCATAAAACATGCAAGACAAAAGAAAAGCTTTGATAGTCAACCCATGCAAGCCAAAATCTAAGAACCCAACCGTATAACACAATTCAATTGCATGTGTCCTTCCATCCGTATGAATTTTATTCACATGCATATATCATATAAGCCAAACCTTGAAAGTTAAACCATGCAAAAACTTTTATTCCATGCAATGAAGCCAAGCCATGCAATGGCATTCAAACGGTACAAGAAAAGTTCCAAATAGTGTATGCAGTTAACAATTACAAAAACAGTTATTTCATAAATTAATAACTGTATGTAAGAACCATAAAGGCACGGCACTATTCACTTCATCTTGTGGGCATCATTCACGCACAGTACATATCTATGCAATCCCATATTCTTCAATTAATGGTAATTGAATCAATAACCAAACCGTACACATGTAGAACAATATATCACATATATTTATTAATGCACACAAAAATTATGAAACAATATCTTTATGCAGAAATTTGAAAACACAAAGATAACGGTTTTCTTAAATTCAAAAATTCAATCACACGCTATACAATCATGATATGAAAACCTGGCTCTGATACCAATTGAAGCAAAAATTTTGGTTTTGTATCTCATACAAAACACACAGCGGAAGCAACGAACTAGGATCTATTTCATTCATGATTGATAACGTGCACAATGTAAATTTCAGAATTTAAGAACAAGATAGCGTACCTTGGTGTGGAGAAATTCAAAACAAAGATTAGAAGCACTCGGGAACACTTTTAATCTTCACTCCAATTCCACTTTACGCCCAAGATGTGTGGTCTCTCAATCAGTTTTTCAAAGGGAGAATGAATGTCTCACACTATCTCACACACCGTTTCTTTTTCTTTTCTAATCTCTTCTAATAAAAATTCCGTATGTTTCTCCCTTTATAACTAACTGATTATCTAATTGGGCTGGCCTATTGTGCCTTTCCAATTGGGCTTTAGTGTGTGGCTTGGAGTGAGACCAAAAGGGACCAATAAGACACTAGCTCCAATGGGCCTTGGGCTTTTCCGTCAACTCTTGACAAGTCCAAAGTTACCATTAATTATATTTAATACCACTATATAAATATAATTGCACTCTAGGCCTTATTAATAAATTATATCCCAAGACTTTATTATACACGTAACCCCTTCATAAAATATTCGTAGTAACATAAAGTCATAAATGTAGACTGCCACTTTGTAAATTGCTATATCTTATCCTTGAGTATCTGGTTTAATCCTTTAAAGTTATTCATTATATATTTATAAAATCCAATTTCATAAATATATACTTTAGCAATTTCTTACTAAAGTGGTTAGGCCTAACTCTCTGAATAACTGAACCCATTAAACTTATCTCAAGGGAATATTTTATATCTCCATTAAGAGACTATGAATTCCATCTTGAGAATATATATTCCATCAACACTAAATGTGGCTGCCCAACATACTGAGGTTTTAACCGTCACTTCAGATCTCACTCCTGATATATCAAAGTAACCTACATTTCATGATCAGGTCCATTATTCTCTTTGGATTAAGAGTTCATGCAAATAGAAGTCGTGAGATTTATTATTCATTTGACAGTCATTAGGAGAATAATAAATCTCACAGTGGTCCTGTTCAATATGGTTTAACCCTTAAAACATATCAACATATCAACTAGAAGTCTCCACTTCCATGATCAAGACAAATCATCTTAGTTGACACGTTATAGTCTTCGCAGATGAAATGCCCAATTTCATCACCGACTACGAACTATTAATTCTGAGTTTACAAAGAACTTGTGATTTACATCTTCTGTGACTTTTGACATAAATCACATACAATGCACCTTATGGACTATATGATAATGTCCCATATTCATGATAATATCATCTAATGCCTACAAGATAGCTATCATGCGTACTTTCCAGTATGCATAGTTAGTGCTATCAAATAAAAGAGGTATAATCAACGATTTTTCTTTATTCATGACAATAGGGGTCAATGGATCACACAGCAATGATTAGAACCTAATCAAAGTGTGCTCACTCTGATACCACTTGATAGGCCAGGAATATATTGACCCCTTGTGATAAATTAACCAATTAATTAGCCAAGTTAATTACTTAATTCAATTAATATGCAATACGCGTGGTAGCACAAAAAATCACCAATTAAGTTAAATGTAGTGGAAAATAAAGTTGACACAGTGATTTGTTTATAAATGGGAACAATCTTCAAAGCAAAAACCCCACCGGGTGATTTTAAGGTCACCACTCTTGAGAATCCACTATTATCAAAACAAATGATTTCAAGTAAAGGAATCCCAGCAGCTTATAGCAACCTACAGTTGAACCCTTACCCCAATACACAATTGGACTTGTTCTTTAGTGACAATAACTCCTTTTCAATGCATGGCTCCTAGCACGTGACTAACCAATCGATGCGCAGATCCCAGAACACAGCTTACTTCTTTGCACGAATCCCAGTATATGACTAACACACCAACTTAAGAAGAATGGTGGTTGCAATGTTCTTCAGTTCATTAACACTATGAAGATCACGAAGCTCCTTGGTTACAAAACCCTATGGCGTGTAAACGCAGCAGCTTCTTCAAGAGAAAGATGAAGTAGGGCATTTGTCTCCAGTCACAATATGCTTGATCAAAACCTTTGCCTCACACTTGCACGAACTTTGACGACCCTCAAAATAATCCTTATATATGTTTAGGGTTGTGAGAAAAGAAAGCCTAAGAACATACACATGGATATGCATAAAATCAGATCTGAAAAACTGATTTTCGTAAATCTCGATAGATAGTTTATCTATAGAGCAACTGTCGAACATCGGGCTGAAGATCCCTCTTAAACTTGGATAGATGCTATTTGTCGAGCTAGCTGTCGAGTTTTAAAAAACAACATTTTTTCACTCATTTCTTGAACAGATTTGCATGGCTTCAATACTTAGACTTGATGTTAGATTCAGCCATGTCTTTATCTTCTAGGTCCTTAATGAGTCCCTTCGACTGACCAAGGAGAAGGTCATGAAACCCAAGGAGAAGGAGGATGAGCTCAAGAAGACCTTAAAGGTTAAGAAAAAGCTTGTTGCTTTGAAGGATGATGAACTCCAAGCTGCTCTCCTTTGGGCTGTTGAGGCCAAGGAAATGGTGATTGCTCAATTCCAAGAGTTGGAGCATTACTCCGATCTTCTATTCACCCAATACTTCAAGGGTTTTGAACTTCTTCACAGGTGGATGTTGAAGCACCAAGGTGAAGCCTTTGACCTCTCAGCTTTGGATTCTGAAATTGTTGACATAGAGATGATTGCTAATGAAGCCCAAGAAAAGGAGAGGCGAGTTGCTGAAGATGTTGCTTCTGTTTTTTCTAATATTGAAACCAAAGTTGGAGCTGAAACTGCTGCTATTGGGGTAGTGACCACTGCTGATTAAGGAGGTGAGGCTACTGACAATGTTGATAGACAAATCGTCATTGCACCTACAGATCATCCTTAAGAGCAAGGTTAGTTTTTTTTTGTTTTTTTTTTTTTTTTTTTTTATTTTTTTTTATCTCTATTATTTCAATGTCATGAATATTGGGTGCCTCCTATTTTAAGGCTTTTATTTCCAACCAATGATTGCCTTCTTGTTTTGAGACTTATTTTGCTTGAAAACAATGATTGCCCTAAAGCTTCTCTTGTTTAAAAACAATAGTATCACTCCCTTAGGAATTTTACAGCTTTGTGGTTTGTCATATGAGTAATAGAGTTTGCAATATTGTTATGCTGCAAATAAGTTGTTAGAGCTTCATAGAGAGAATGTATGTTAACCACTTTTAAGCTCACCAATAGAGTTGGAATGATGTATATCGAGCTTTAATCTTGTCAATAAAAGACATAGTTCAAGCTTGTTCGTGAGGTTTGGCCTACCAATTGAGTTTTTACTATCAATTGTGGTGAAAACATGTTGTTGAAGCTTCGTAAAAATATTGTGAACTAGCTACATGAACTTATGCTCATCAGTGAAGTTTGTAGTTTTGAGATGATGTGAACTGATTACTAAAGATTTGACAGTAGCATTTGTATCACTGCGTTGATTTAAACTGGCTACTAAAGATATTCTCTTTCTCAAAGTTGATCTTGGCAGTAGAGTTTGTGTCAGATTGCTCACATGAGTTGATACTCATCAATGGAATCTGTTTTGACATAGATTGACCGCCTGAGCATATGCTCTTAAGTAGAATCCGAATCATTGGTCCGATGTGGATTGATTACTTGAGCTTATGCTCTTCTACAGAATCTGTGTTGACAATTTAATGTAGATTGACTACTTAAGCTCATGCTCATCAGTAGAATCTATATCATAGACTTACTACTGAAGCTTTGTGCTATCCTTGGAGCTTATATTACTTTTGAACAATCAAGTATTTGAATAACTTGAAAGTTTTTTTATTTTATTCATCTTAATAAGGGAATTACAAGGGAAATAATCTTGAAAAAAGAAATGCTTAAAAGAAATGCATTAATGAAATTATTTCTGCTTATTTGATACTGCGACATTTTTTGCTGGTATTGAGCCATTGTTTGAGCTGCCTCGTCTCTGACTTTAGGTAGGCAGTCTAGGTTTGGCTTTAGTGTTGAGAGCCTCATCATAATGAGTTCGTCTTAGACTTGACAGTCCAACTCCAACAAGAATCATAGTTTTAGTACCAAAAACTAGCCTAAACAGAGTTTCTCCTGTCGGTGTTCTTGGAGTGGTTTGATAGGCCCATAACATTCCGAGCAATTCTTCTAGCCATAGCCGTTCTGCTGGCCATAGCCTCTTTGCCCCCTTCAAGTCGAGCTTTGATGATTTTTAATAAAGTTCGATTTATGACTTCTATCTGGCCGTTTGCTTGGGGGTGCCCAGGTGACGAATAATGGTTTTTGATGCCTAAATCTCCACAAAACTTTCTGAACTTATAATTGTCAAACTGACGACCTTTATCTGAGATGATTACTGTTGGGGTTCCAAACCTACAAACAACGATCTTCCTTGAATTGGAAAGGTTTACAGTCTGTCCATGCTTAAGGTCGTTTGTATATCCAAGTGTACTCCCTGCTGGTCTATGACTTCATTGGATGAGGCCATTCGAGCTAGCTTTGTTAGCCTTTGGGATCTGTTCAACCGACTATTGAGTTAGTCTTAAAAACTTTTACATTCTTTTCTCTTTTGCCTCGTACTCATTGGTCATCTATCCAACGACAAGCTTGTAGGCAATTTTCAGTTTTAAGCTCTTTACCCCTAGAGTTTTGGCTATCCTCAAGCTGGTGAGAATGGCCTCATACTCTACTTCATTGTTGGTAGCTGGGAATTGTAACTACACTTCATATTAGAGGATGTCCTCCTCTAGTGAGATGATAACTACACCAGCTCCGCCAAGGCCTGTAATAGACAAACCATCTACATATGCTATCCAGTATTCTAACTTAAGGTCTAGTTCTAGAAGCGTGAATTTAGAGTTGAAATCTGCTAAAGCTTGAGCTTTGATTTCTATTCTCAGTTCGTACTCAATTTTAAGTTGTCTAAGTTCGATTGCCCATTGAACCATGTGTGTTGCATCGAGCCTACTCATAGACTTTTTAATGTGCTGGTTTGTTGTTACAATGATGGCATGAGCTTGAAAATATGGATGAAGCTTCCTTGAAGCGACGACTAAAGCAAATTCCAATTTCTCCATCCTAGGGTACTTCATCTCCACCCCCTGAAAAGCTTGACTTGTGTAGTAGACCAGCCATTGGATCTTGTTCTCTTCACGAATCAAGGTTGAACTAGCTACTACCTAGGATACAGCCAGGTACAAGAACAAACCTTCTCCTTGTATTGACAATCTCAGGGGTGGAAGCCTTGCTAAGTACTCCTTGAGGTTTTAAAAAGCTTCTTCACACTTGTCCGTCCACTCGAAGACCCCCTTTCTAGTTCTTGGTGAAGCCACGTCAAATATAGCCTTCTCCTCCTCTAGGCTTGCTTCAATTCTCGTCGAGGGACTATGAAATTGAGGCACTTTCCCAAAAAGGCTCCAAATACACATTTGGCTGGGTTTAGCTTCATTTGATACCTCCTCAAAGTGTTGTAGGTCTCCTAGAGGTCATCAAGATAGGACTTTGCCTCCCTACTCTTTACGAGCATGTCGTCTGCATAGACTTTTGCATTTTTGCCTATCTGCTTGCTGAACATGTGATTTACTAGCCTCTGGCATGTAGTTCCTACATTCTTTAGACCAGAGGTCGTGACTTCGTAACAATACAAACCTTGACTGGTTGGGTCTTCCTCACTCATGAGTATCTAATTATAATACATCCTTAATTTTCCATTAGGTTTTTTTACCATGATGACGTTTGCAAGCCCTTTTGGATAGTAGACTCTGCAAATGAGACCTGTTGTGAGGAATTTGTCTACTTCCTCCATAATTGCCTTGTTTCGCTCTAGGACGAATACTCGTTGTCTTCGCTGAATGGGCCCCTTGGTTGGGTCAACATTCAAGTGGTGTTTGATTACTCGTTTCTCAACAACATGCATGTCTTCATAGCTCCAAGAAAAGACATCTAAATTTCCCTTCAAGAAGTTTATGATTTCTTCTTTCAAAGGAGACTAAAGCTCCCCGCCCGCAATTCTTTGCGACCTTTTATGAGTCACCTTCAACTAATTCCACATTGAAGGTTTCCTCTACTAGTTTAAATTCTTCGACGATCGTCTTTGATTCTTCTTCTACCATCCAAGCATGGTTTTATTTTTGGAAGCCAACACAGCGTGATAACATTTTCTGGCCAAGAGCTGATCTCCACTGATTTCTCCAACCCCATAGGGAGTTAGGAATTTCACTTTGAGGCAATGGGTGGAGGTTGCTACCTTTAGAAAATTGAGAGTCGGTTGTCCCAAGATGACATTGTAAGTGGAGGGACAGTCGGCCACCAAGAAATCTACTTGCTTTGTTACTTGCGTTGGATAATTGCCTGCTATGATGGATAAAGAGATGACGCCCTTTAGGTAGACTCAACCTCCACTGAAGCTTACTAAAGGAGACTCAAAGAGCTAGAGTTGTTTTAAATCTAGCTTCATTTGTTGGTAGGCCGTCGTATACATGATATCAGCAGAGCTTCCATTATCCATCTAAACCCTTTTTGTATTGAATCCTTCGATGGCTAACATGATGACAAGAGGATCATTCTGTAGCTATTTGATTCCTCTTGCATCTCGTTCAGAGAAAGCGATGTCATCTGTACGATGACAATTCGTCACTGGCTAAGTCACATAGACACTATTGACTTGTCTCTAATAATCTTTCATTAGGGACATGTATGAACCTCTAGTAAATGGTCCTCTAGTAATCATCTGGATTTCTCTTACCTTTGGGTTTGGATGATCCCGTTCTTCTTGCTTCTGGTTGTTACTAGACACGTCATCTGGCTCTAGTCCGGAATGATACTCCTTTTTTATGAACTTTTGGAGTTTGCCTCTCTGGATGAGTTCCTCAATTTGCTCCTTCAATTCACAACATTTGTTAGTGGAATGACCATTACCTTCATGGAATCGACAGTACTACCAAAATTTTTTGCCTTCAGGCCTTGAGCTTATGGGCTTTGGCCACTTTAAGGTTGGGTCGTCCTTAATCTGCATAAGAATCTTATCAACAGGCATTAGTAGCGAAGTAAAGCTTAATCTCTTATTTATCGTCTCTAGACTAGCCTTGCCAACTCGGCTGCCTGAAGGATTGAATTTACAGTCCTTCTTTCTATTCTGCAAGTCAATCTTCTCATTCTCCTTTCATTTGCCTGTTAGGCTCTTAGTAGCCAAGGCATCTTCCCCATTTTCATACTTCTAGGCTTTGAACAGTAGGTCTATCATCAACATTGGAATGGTCTTTCCTAGAGGGAAGATGAGGTTCGAATTGACCAGCCCTACCTGGAAGGTCATCATTATAACTTGGTTATTGCCCTTGTCAACCTCTAATACTACTGTGTTAAAGCACTTCACATACTCCCTTAGGGTTTCTCCCTCTTGTTAAGGATATTATTTTATGTAGTTGGCTAATCCTTTGACAAACGTACTTTACTTGTATTTGGGTAGATCTAAGATGTGTTTAATACTTCAAAGAACATATTGTTCAAGTCTAGTATTAAAGCCATGAAGATTGGACTCAGAAACAAGCAAAGAAAAGGTGTTTACTAAAGTTGGACACCTACTCGATAGATAGCTATCTATCGAGGTTTAATGAGGCTCGACAGATGCTATCTATCAAGGTTACGGAAATTGAAATTTTCATATTTGATTTTTGGGCCAGGCTTTTGTATTTGTGTAGGGTTTCTTTTCTCACAACCCTAGGCATGTATAAGGCTTATTTTAGAGGTCGTCAAATAAGAGAATACAAGGAGAACAATTGAAAAAGGTGACCAAAGCCTTATTCTCTCTAAAAGAATCTACTGTGTCTTTGTGCCTTAGGGTTTTGTAACTAAGTGCTTCTTGATCTTCATTGTAAATGAAGTGAAGAACTTTGCAGCCAACATTCTTGAGACCACCTATAAAGGTACCAAGGCAGTGAAGACTGTGAAGCTTCAAAGACTCACTAGTAGTTCTGAAGAAATAAGTATGGAAGAGGATGAGACCTTTGATCAGTTCCATGCTAAACTCAAGGATATTGTAAATTCTGCCTTCAATCTTGGAGAGTTTATAGCAGAATTCATAATTGTTAGGAAAATCCTTAGGTCCTTACCCGAAAATTTCCATGCCAAGATCACTACCATTGAAGAAGCAAAGGACATTGATCAAATTCCTTTGACTGAGCTTGTAAGGAACCTTCAAACCTATGAGATGGGATTAGGCTCAATGGAAAAAGGTGGAAAGAGTAAAAACTTGGCTCTTAAGGGTATAGAGGAATACATTGAGGACCCTGAAGATGAAGATGAAGATGAGGATCTAACCTTCATAATTGATGAGATTATCAAGCTTTTTTAGTTTAGGAAAAAGGATAAGGGAAAACCTCCTAGGAAATCTAACTCCTCTAGGAAGGGTGAGAATGAGAAACCCTCCATCCAATGCCATGAGTGCAAGGGTTTTGGTCATATGAGGATAGAGTGCCCAAACTACCTTATGAAGGAAAAGACCAAGAAGACAGAAGATAAATGGCTGGTTGCTACTTGGAGTGACACTGAGAATGACTCTTCTGATGAGTATGTGGATGAATGTAGTCATGTTATGGCCTTTGCTGCCTCAACCGATAAGGTGATTGTGGAGAGTGCTAGTGACAGTGAGGATTCTTCTGATGATGAAGTATCCAAGAAGATAGCCCTTCAGGAAGCCTATGATAAGCTATGCACTGAATTCATAAAATCTGAAAAGACTTCTCATCTTTGTAGAAGAGAACTTAATGAGCTAAAAAATGAAAAGGCTGATATGTTAGTCAAACTGGATGAGACTACAAGGTTAGTTGAGACTCTTATTGTGGAGAACACCTCATTAGAAGAAAATGTTAAGAATCTCAAGATTAAGCTTAGTCAAGCTAGAACTCAAATTTAGAGAATGTCTAGTGCAAATCTTGATGAGGTTTTAAGTGCTTAAAAGTCTAGTTCTGATAAGACTGGCTTAGGATATGCTGTCTCCTCCGGCCCCTCCTCTTCCATGGCATCTGGATCAAGGACTATCATTGTGCCTTAGTTTGAGAAAGGTAATAAAGGTATGAAATCCAAAACTGATCTTATATAATTCTAAATCCTTTGTTAGACCTCATGTTTGTCACCATTGTGGTGTTTCTGGACACATTAGTCCTAATTGCTTTAAGTTGTATCCTCAAAAGTATGTGTCCAAACGGTCATAGGTTTCTTCTCAAGGACCTACACCTTTGTTTAGAGAGTTATTAAAAGCTTTGAGATTTTTAACTCAAATTCAGGAGAATCTTAATTCTTTTATGTCTTTTGCTAGACAAACTAGGACACATGCCTTTTCATCTTCACGGCCAAAGACTCGTGCTGTGTGGGTGAGAAAGGAGCCTAAGACTTAATTTTCTTTTCTGTTTGTCCTCTGCTTTAATTCTTTCTATCTAAAGTAGGATTCTCTTTGTTTGATTTCTTATCTACTTTTGAAATCATGCTTTTGTGCATCTGCATCTTTCTATCATTCCTTCATGCATTTGCATCTTTCTTGCATGCTTTCATGTTGTCTGTCTATTTTTGTTTGATTGTTTAGTTTTTATTTTGTTTTATTTTCAAAATAAAAATTGAGAAAAATTGAAAAATACAAAAAAAAAGTGTGTTTATGTACATCGGTTCTTGTGAACTTTAAAATGGCCATTGAAATAGAGTTGTCTAAAGTTTGTATCTTTTGTAACTTAAATGAGCATCTCTATGCACAACTAAGCAAGTGAGATTTGTGGCTCTTAGTTTGTGATGAGTAAGGTTAAGTGATCTCTTGTACTTAACACTCGTATCACTCTTTTTGTCGAGTAGAACTAGAAAATCATAGGAGAAAGGCATAAATAACCATCTCACCACTGTTACTCACCAATCATGATATGACATCTCTATGCTTCGGTATAGCAAAAGTGCAATGTCAAAAGCTTAACATAATTGGGTATTTCTTCTCTCTCCTTTGTATACCCATGCATGATTTGCTTAATAAAAAGAAAATATGCAAAGAAAATAAAATAAAATAAAAATAAAAAATGCTTTAAATATGATTGCAAGCGTGTTTTCTAAGAGATATGGGAGTTATAGGATGTACCTCAAAGGTGATAGTCCCCATCAAACAGCTATGATTGTGTGTGAGTTAAGTGATTTTCTCATATCTCAAATTGTCATAACTTTGAGATACTTATGCCTTCTTATGATGTCTTCACACACAACACGCAATATTCTTTGCTACTTCTGATACATGTGCAGGTACAATGTGATTTGGCCATCATAAGGTTTACATGTGTTGATGTATACTCACTAAACTGTCTTGACTTGTTTTTGAAATATAAAATCGGTTAGACGTGTTTAGTGTGTGAGTGTGTTTTATTTTTGGGAGCTAAATGCTTATCTCATTATTGTTGAGAGATGATTTTGAGAGTCTTATAGGTGTTTGGATCTCTGGTTGAGTTGCATACATGATTGCATTCATGTTTATGTTTTTCCCTTCTCAAAAAACTATTTTGAAAAGCTGGCTCGACACCTCCTCAATACCTCCTCAACTCTTATCGCAATCTCGACAGCTTCTTGGCACCTTCTGGATCAATCGAGAAATTTTCTGTCCCCTTGATAGCTTCTCGATAGCTGTTCGATCCATTGAGGTATACTCGATAACTTCTCGACACCTCTCGATCCATCGAGATCCTCTGCATGCATTTTCTTTCACATGTTTTGCATGTTTCTTTTATCTTGTCATTCATAGCATATTGTTTCATTACATTTATGCATTTATATGAATTTTTTGTACCCGCTTGATCATCTTTATGTTTTTCGAGTGAAAATTTCTAGCTTCTTGTACCCATTGTCAATCGTTACAAAAAAAGGGGAGAAATTGTGGTTTCTTTCTTTAAGATTCTACAAGTTAGGGGGAGAAATACATTCCTTTGTAAAGGGGAGATGTGTTTCATCTTGTTAGGGGGAGTGTTTATCTTCTTGTTGATTTAGGAGCTCCTTTAGCTACTTGTTCTTGTACCTAGGTCTTGTGACCATTTTTACAGGCATTGTGCTTATCTTTGATATATATGTGATGATGTATGTTTTCTTCACCTACCTCTACATGTGTTGTTTCTTTTCTATTTTCATACACATGTTTCTTTAATTTGTATGCAATCTATTATTTCTGTTTCACACTAAGATGCCTTGATGAATTTTGTTTAAAGTGTTTCAGAAATACAGGTTGTCAAAGTCTTCCATGCCATGAACTCTCTTCTTGCAAAGCTTTTCAAGAGTTTGTGTTAAGGTAGATTTTATTGTATTCAACAAGTGAGTATGAGTTGAGTGATTTATGACTTCTTTCATGTGTTCAATTTTTTTGTTGTGGTTTTGTCACGGATTCCCAAAGGGGGAGATTGTTAAGGACATTATATTATGTAGTTGGCTAATCCTTTGACAAAACGCACTTTACTTGTATTTAGGTAGATCTAGGATGTGTTTAATATTTCAAAGAACATGTTGTTCAAATCTAGTATTAAAGCCATGAAGATTGGACCAAGAAACTGTTGGGGTTTATGCCCTAAAACCCAATTTATTGGCATGTATTTAATAATTAAATTGTTTAATTATATGAGACTATCTATAAATGAACTAAGACATTATCATAGTCCATGAGATGCATTGTATGTGATTTATGTGAAAAGTCACAAAAAATATAAATCACAAGTTCTGTGTAAACTCAGAAGTTTAGTTCGTAGTCGGTGATGAAATTGGGCGTTTCATCTGCGAAGACTATAACATATCAACTAAGATGATTTCTCTTGATCATGGAAGTGGAGACTTCTAGTTGGTATGTTGATATGTTTTAAGAGTTAAGACATATTGAACTGGACCGCTGTGAGATTTATTATTCTCCTAACGACTGTCAAATGAATAATAAATCTCACGACTTCTATTTACATCAACTCTAAATCCTGAGAGAATAATGGACCTGATCATGAGATGTAGGTTACTTTGATATATCAGGAGTGAGATCTATTAGTTACGGTCAAAACCTCAGTATGTTGGGCATCCGCATTTAGTGTTGATGGAATTCATAATCTCTTAATGGAGATACAAAATATTCCCTTGAGATAAGTTTAATGGATTTAGTTATTCAGAGTGTTGGGCCCAACCACTTTAGTAAGGAGTTACTAAAGTATATATTTATGAAATTAGATTTCATAAATATATGACGAATAACATAAATGATTAAACCGGGTACTCAAGGATTATAATGTAGCAATCTTCAAAGTGGCAGTCTATATTCATGACTTTGGATTACTACGAATATTTTAATGAAAGGGTTGCATGCATAATAAAGTCTTGGGATATAATTTATTAATAAGGCCTAGAGTGCAATTATATTTATATAGTGGTATTAAATATAATTAATGGTAACTTTGGGCTTGTCAAGAGTTGACGGAAAAGCCCAAGGCCCATTGGAGCTAGTGTCTTATTGGTCCCACTCCAAGCCACACACTAAAGCCCAATTGGAAAGGCCCAATAGGCCAGCCCAATTAGATAATCAGTTAGTTATAAAGGGAAAAACATACAGAATTTTTATTAGAAGAGATTAGAAAAGAAAAAGAAACGGTGTGTGAGAGAGTGGGAGACACACTTTCATTCTCCCTTTGAAAACTGATTGAGAGACCACACATCTTGGGCGTAAAGTGGAATTGGAGTGAAGATTAAAAGTGTTCCCAAGTGCTTCTAATCTTTGTTTTGAATTTCTCCACACCAAGGTACGCTATCTTGTTCTTAAATTCTGAAATTTACATAGTGCATGTTATCGATCATGAATGAAATAGATCCTTGTTTATTGCTTCCGCTATGTATTTTGTATGAGATACAAAACCAGTTTTCTCCTGCGGAAACAAGTGAAGAAAATGTGTTTACTAAAGCTGGACACCTACTGGACACTTGCTCGATAGATAGCTATCTATCGAGGTATCTATCGAGGTTTAATAAGGCTCGACAGATGCTATCTATCGAGAAATCTATCGAGGTTATGGAAATCAGAATTTTTAGATTTGATTTTTGGGCCAAGCTTTTGTATTTGTGTAGGGTTTCTTTTCTCACAACCCTAGGCATATATAAGGCCTATTTTAGAGGCCGTCAGATAAGAGAATACAAGGAGAACAATTGAAAAAGGTGACCGAAGCCTTATTCTCTCTGAAAGAAGCCACTGCGTCTTTGCGCCTTAGGGTTTTGAACCAAGTGCTTCTTGATCTTCATTATTAATGAAGTGAAGAACTTTGTAGCCAACATTCTTCTTCCTCAAGTTAGTGAGTGAGTCACGTACTGGGATCTGTGCAATTGGTTAGTCACGTACTTGGGAGCCGTGCATTGAAAGGAGAAACTATTACCACAGAACAAGTCTAATTGAGTATTGGGGTAAGGGTTCAATTATAGGTTAATAAGGTACTTGTGATTCCTTTACTTATAACCGCTTGTTGTGATAATAGTGAAGTTTCAGGAGTGGTAACCTTAAAATTACACGGTAGGGTTTTTACCGTGTAGGTTTTCCCCATTCATAAACAAATCACCGTGTCATTTATTTTCTGGTACATTTCTAGTTTAATTGATGATTTGTTTGTGCTACCACGTGTTTGCATGTTAATTTGATTAATTAATAAACTTGACTAATTAATTAATTAATCCATCACAAAGGGTCAATACATTTTTGGCCTGTCATCTCTTACTACTTTATGGTTAGCAAATATGAAGCGAGCCTTTTGTACTGCTGGCCTCCAATGAAATGACAAACAAATAAGTCACTAAACTGCTCAAAGTTATCAATTGAGGCCACTGGTAGCTTAATAAAGCACTCTCCTGCAGCTCCCCTAAGGGTGGCTGGGAAGGATATGCATATCACCTCGTTTGGTGTTTGCTAAATATTTAGGATTTTCTTGACTGCACCAATGTGATCAAGAGGATATTCCGTGCTGTCATAGACCTCCAATTGCAAAATTTTAAACCTGGGGGGAAGAGGACACTTGAGTACCTTGGTAGTGAAAGGCAAGTTTTTCCTCTTGAACATGCCATCAAGGTTTGCGGTAGTTTTCCCTTTCATGGCACTTTTGAGCTCATCTAGCTCTTTTCTCTTGGTTTCCATCATCTGATCTTTATCGGGCATGGTATGCCCGGTTCGTTTAGAGATGGCCCTACTACTGCTTGGACAATGGTCTTCGTCATTGTTCCGATTACATCGCACCAAAGAAGTGTTGCTATTCTTAGGACGTTCTCAATTCTCAGGAAGTCCTTGTTGGTTTTGCTTCATCAACGCTTGGACGTTTGCTATCTGAATTTAGATCTGCTTAATCATCATGGTTAGGTCCGCAAGAAGTGATAAAGTGGAAGTGTCCATGTGTCCCAAGGAACTTTGTTGGTAGAGATACGATGACTTGCCTGAAAGTATTGCAACTCAATTGTTCCCCATAAACGGCGCTAAACTGATAAGGTAGAAAAATTGCCACTCGTTAGTATGCTCCTCGTCACTAGTATGGATAACCATCAGTACCTGTTTCAAAGAAATAATGTAAGAGGGCACTTGGGGTTCTGGGGGAGCCTCCAATGCTTAAGTCAGTTTATCTCCTTGAGAAATAGAGTAATGTAAGAGATAGTCTCAATATAGAGTGTAAGTGTATGCGTAGATGCCTTCTTACTTGTTGTTGTTTGCCTTGTATAGCCTGTTTGTGAGCAAATGCTCGGGGAATTTATTGTACCAAACGTTGGAGGCCTTGAATAGCCTGTTGAATGCCATTATATCCTTGTTTGAAATCTCATAATGGTTTTACAACGGTCAGCTTATAAGGAAACGATTTAAGACCGGATCATTAATGTGTGTAACGGTCGTCAGTATTATTAACGACCTACTTTACTGATGGTCTGTAATCTTATAGTCAACCAAATTCACTGAAGTTCTATTGATCAAATCTGGCTCTTCACTACTAAAAACAGAAAAATACGAAAAAAAAACTATAAAAAGGAATCATCATCTTTAGTACTTCATGGAATTGTTCTTTCTTTCCTTACATTGCCTTCCAACCATCTTTATTATACTTGATGTGAAAAATCACCAAGTTAAGGACCGCAGCTCACTAGATTCTATGGTTGGTCGTGTCTCAGGTGCAAACTTGCAAGAAAACTTGGGAAAGAAGTGTAATACACCGGTGTGGTGCTTACCAAAAACACTCCGATGCTTAAGTCAGAAAGGAAGAAAATGATTTAAAGAGAAAAAAAATGACTTGAAGCGGTTTTTGGGCGAGTATTTGTGTGTCCCTTTGGGTTATTTTATTCCTATCTTTAAACAAAGAAAAGTCAAAAAGGCAACCAACCTTTCCCCAAGCCCTTTGAAGCTCCCCACCATTAGCAACCTCCATCAAGTTGGAAAGCTCAACCATAAATCCCTGATGAGTAGTGTAAAATGATTGTCCATAAAGTGACTGTCATTACTAAGGACAATAGTCATTACTAAGGACGATCGTCATTGCTAAGGACGACTGTCATTACTAAGGACAACTGTCATTTCTAAGGACAATCATAAGCACACATTAATGCTTAGATATAAATTCCTCACTTAAATGGCATAAGCGTAACGGACGTATAGTCCTTATAGCCACCAGCTCATAGCTGTTACAATTATTTCAAGCTAATCATTACACAGGCATTACAAAACATTGAATGGAAATGGCTATTAAATGAGCATTTAAGCCTCCAGGTCAACCATAATTGATGGATAACGATAAAACGCTCGTCCATATTGCAAACCATCCATGTTAATGATGAGTAAAAGTATGTACGGGTGTAAATGCATTAGTTTCAAACAACATTTAATGTCCAAATGATAAATGAGCACAGAGTTGTTACTGCCATCCAATTATGCGCATTTAATGACCATTACAGACGTTAAAAGGGCTTAGGATTAATGGTCATTATTAGGCCATAAATCTCTAGATGTGGTACAACGTTAGAGAGGCTAGTAGATTGAGCATATACTCACACAAAGGCTATATAAAGCTAGGAGAGACAAGTAAGTGGGGTATGTTGTACACACACACAAATTACTCTACAGATTACAGATTTCCAAAGAGTTTAAGCTAACTTAAGCATCGGAGGGTCTTTGGCAGGCCCCAAACCAGTGTCGTTATCTACTTAGTGATTTCTTTGGTACAGGATCTCCAGGTCATCCATTGTACTGACAAGGTACATACTGATGAACTCCAAGTCATCCATTATACTAATGAGGTACATACTGACAAGCTCTAGGTCATCCATCATACTGACAAGGAACATACTAATGAGGTGAAATTGTGCTTCATCAATCCCTATGGAAACTATCTCCAAAATATGGCCCTGCCATGTTCTTGCAACTTGGCCGAATCCAAACTCTTGTCATCTCATCTTCACAAATGGCCAAAAAGTTGTTAAAAACCCATGACACTGAATGTTGCACAGGCCTCTCTCAATTGCCCAAGAAAAGCTCACTTACAATTCCTTAACCCTGGCATTTTGTCCGTACAACGATTCTTGGAAAAACATGCAAAAGATTTTTAGGAAGGAGCTTCTCTCTAAAACTAGGGTGCAATACTTTGAGTACAAAAGGAAACCCAAGATTGCTGAATTGATTAACTCGATCACTCAAGCTTCGCCAAATCCAATTGAGCTCAATGAGAAGGCACTCTCTTTGACATACTCAGATATTTTTCAAATAGCATTCAATAAAAACTACAATGAAATTGAGGGAAGTAAATTTAAAGCCTTATTTCAAGAATCCATGGAACTATTTGGTACGGTTGCGACCTCAGACATTATTCCATGGTTTGGGGGGATTGTGAGTGCATTAACTGGGCTTCAACAACGAATTGAGTATATCCATTGTAAAGTTGATTATTTTTTCCTAATACCACCCAAAATAGAAAATAGGAAAAACTCTCTTCTAATAATTTTTTTTTTTTTATTGAAGCAAAATGAGCATTATATTAGGGAATCATCATCTTCAATACTTCACCATCAAACCATTAACATCATGGAATTGTTCTTTCTTTCTTTACAATGGCTTCCAACCATCTTTCTTGTACTCATTGTCATTCTCTCTTTGTCACTGCTTCTAAAACAAAGGAAAGTCAAGAAAGCATAGAACCTTCCCCCAGGCCCTCCAAAGCTTCCCATCATTGGCAACCTCCATCAAGTTGGAAAGCTCAACCATAGATCCCTATGGAAACTATCTCAAAAATATGGCCCTACCATGCTGCTACAACTCGAATAAATGTAAGCTCTTGTCATCTCATCTCCATAAATGGCCAAAGAGGTGTCAAAAACCAATGACATTGAATGTTGCACTGGGGCTATCTCATATGCCCAACAAAAGCTCACTTACAATTTCTTAACCCTAGCATTTTGTCCCTACAATGATTCCTGGAAAAATGTGCATAAGATTTTCAGTATGGAGCTTCTCTCTAAAACCAGGGTGTAATCCTTTGAGTACAAAAGGAAAGCCAAGATTATTGAATTAATTAACTCTTATCACTCAAGCTTTGCCAAATTTGATTGAGCTTAGCGAAAAGGCACCTCTTTGCTATACTCAGTTATTTGTCAAATAGCATTTAATAAAAACTACAAAGAAATTGAGGGACATAAATTTAAAGAGTTCGTTCAAGAAGCCATGAAGCTATTTGGCATTGTTGTGACCTTGGTCATGCTTCCATGGCTTGGGGGGATGGTGGTTGTATTAACTGGGCTTCCACGATGAATCTAGTATTGCCATCATAGATTTGATTCTTTTTTTTTGAAATGTTGCTCAAGGACCATCTTGAGTTAGCCAAGCAAAGGTCATAGCAAGATATTATTGATGTTTTGCTAAGCTTGTCAAATGATGAAAGGGTTCATTTTAGTCCCACAAAAGAACACATCAAAGCAGTTCTCATGGTAAGACATGGCACTTGTTTCCCACACCTTTTTTTTTTTTTTTTTTTTTTTTTTTTTTTATTGAAGCAAAATGAGCATTATATTAGGGAATCATCATCTTCAATACTTCACCATCAAACCATTAACATCATGGAATTGTTCTTTCTTTCTTTACAATGGCTTCCAACCATCTTTCTTGTACTCATTGTCATTCTCTCTTTGTCACTGCTTCTAAAACAAAGGAAAGTCAAGAAAGCATAGAACCTTCCCCCAGGCCCTCCAAAGCTTCCCATCATTGGCAACCTCCATCAAGTTGGAAAGCTCAACCATAGATCCCTATGGAAACTATCTCAAAAATATGGCCCTACCATGCTGCTACAACTCGAATAAATGTAAGCTCTTGTCATCTCATCTCCATAAATGGCCAAAGAGGTGTCAAAAACCAATGACATTGAATGTTGCACTGGGGCTATCTCATATGCCAACAAAAGCTCACTTACAATTTCTTAACCCTAGCATTTTGTCCCTACAATGATTCCTGGAAAAATGTGCATAAGATTTTCAGTATGGAGCTTCTCTCTAAAACCAGGGTGTAATCCTTTGAGTACAAAAGGAAAGCCAAGATTATTGAATTAATTAACTCTTATCACTCAAGCTTTGCCAATTTGATTGAGCTTAGCGAAAAGGCACCTCTTTGCTATACTCAGTTATTTGTCAAATAGCATTTAATAAAAACTACAAAGAAATTGAGGGACATAAATTTAAAGAGTTCGTTCAAGAAGCCATGAAGCTATTTGGCATTGTTGTGACCTTGGTCATGCTTCCATGGCTTGGGGGGATGGTGGTTGTATTAACTGGGCTTCCACGATGAATCTAGTATTGCCATCATAGATTTGATTCTTTTTTTTTGAAATGTTGCTCAAGGACCATCTTGAGTTAGCCAAGCAAAGGTCATAGCAAGATATTATTGATGTTTTGCTAAGCTTGTCAAATGATGAAAGGGTTCATTTTAGTCCCACAAAAGAACACATCAAAGCAGTTCTCATGGTAAGACATGGCACTTGTTTCCCACACCTTTTTTTTTTTTTTTTTTTTTTTTTTTCTTTTAAGGAATTATGATACACTCTTTTTTGTGTGTCATACCTACCTAATCCAAATTATTAGCATAAAGCATTATGTTTATCCAATATAAATGTTAGGTTCTAAAGATTTAGGTTTAAATGTTTAGAATCATATTTTAAATGTGTTAGCAAACAGAGAAAAAAGCATGTCAAGTCTATGTGTTTGGCAATGCATAAAGGTCTATGTTTCAAGCTTCAAGTTTAGCTAACTGCTAAAAAAGGAAGATACTTTCTACCTTGCTCGATCGATTGAGATTAGGCTCGATCGATAAAAAATTGTAGGATTAAAAATTCTGTAGATTTTTAAAGTAGGCCCAACTTGTCCACGTATAAAAGGGAAACCCAAGCTATGTTTTGGAGACTTTTGAAAGACTTGTGTATTACTCTTTGTGACATCTGAGAGATTTTGTACCTTCTAACTACACAAGAATCTACAGAAGCAAGATCTACAATTAAGCATTGGTAGAACCTAGTTGCTACAATAAGATCATCACTAAAGTGATCTGAAACCTTTGAGTGGGATCTCAAAGTCATAAGCAAGGGTGCTTGTGTTGTTGTAAATCCAAAGAGAGAAGGAGTCCGTGGATTCAGAGCTTGCACGTGGTCATGGCAGTAAGTTACTGTTAGGATTAGTGCCCTTAAATCCTATTGTATGATGCTATGTATGATATTATGTATGACATTGTGTATTGTATGACATGATGTATGACTTAATATTGTGTTTGATAAAATTATTTTATTATTATCTAAAATAATGGTAACATGAATATGGGACATTATCATATAGTCCATGAGATGCATTGTATGTGATTTATGTGAAAAGTCACAGAAGATGTAAATCACAAGTTCTTTGTAAACTCAGAATTTATAGTTCGTAGTCGGTGATGAAATTGGCATTTCATTTGCGAAGACTATAACGTGTCAACTAAGATGATTTGTCTTGATCATGGAAGTGGAAACTTCTAGTTGATATGTTGATATGTTTTAAGAGTTAAGACATATTGAACTGGATCGCTGTGAGATTTATTATTCTTCTAACGACTGTCAAATGAATAATAAATCTCACGACTTCTATTTGCATGAACTCTTAATCCTGAGAGAATAATGGACCTGATCATGAAGTGTAGGTTGTTTTGATATATTAGGAGTGAGACCTGAAGTGACGGTCAAAACCTCAGTATGTTGGGCAGCCACATTTAGTGTTGATGGAACATATATTCTCAAGATGGAATTCATAGTCTCTTGATGGAGATATAAAATATTCCCTTGAGATAAGTTTAATGGGTTCAGTTATTCAGAGAGTTAGGCCTAACCATTTTAGTAAGAAATTACTAAAGTATATATTTATGAAATTGGATTTTATAAATATATAATGAATAACTTTAAAGAATTAAACCGGGTACTCAAGGATAAGATGTAGTAATTTACAAAGTGGCAGTCTACGTTTATGACTTTGTGTTACTACGAATATTTTATGAAGGGGTTACGTGTATAATAAAGTCTTGGGATATAATTTATTAATAAGGCCTAGAGTGCAATTATATTTATATAGTGGTATTAAATATAATTAATGGTAACTTTGGACTTGTCAAGAGTTGACGGAAAAGCCCAAGGCCCATTGGAGCTAGTGTCTTATTGGTCCTTTTTGGTCCCACTCCAAGCCACACACTAAAGCCCAATTGGAAAGGCCCAATAGGCCAACCCAATTAGATAATCAGTTAGTTATAAAGGGAGAAACATACAGAATTTTTATTAGGGGTGATTAGAAAAGAAAAAGAAATGGTGTGTAAGAGAGTGTGTGACACATTTTCATTCTCCCTTTGAAAAACTGATTGAGAGACCACACATCTTGGGCGTAAAGTGGAATTGGAGTGAAGATTAAAAGTGTTCCCAAGTGCTTCTAATCTTTGTTTTGAATTTCTCCACACCAAGGTACGCTATCTTATTCTTAATTTCTGAAATTTATGTAATGTACGTTATCAATCATGAATGAAATAGACCCTAGTTCGTCGCTTCCGCTGTGGGTTTTGCATGAGATGCAAAACCAGAATTATTCCTTCAGTTACTACATGAGGTAGCAATAGATTTAGGGTTAAATATTTTGTAAAAACTTCAATTCACAGGTAGTGGATTAATTTTACCTTGAAGATAGCTAGGTCAAATCCTCCCCAGGTTTTTATCTTGAAATGGTTAGTTTCATCGGTTTTCCTAGATCAGTATATCGTGGTATTATTTATTTTTCGGCATTTGTACATGATATGATATATGCTTGTTTAATCTAGATCTGAATAATAAACCTAATAATCAACTTGGATAATTAATTAGGTTAAACAATCTGGTTTAAGGGGTCTAAATGAACAAACAATATATTCTATAGTAATATATTAATAGTTAAAATCAAGTACCATGGAACTATTAAAAAAAAAAAAAAATAGTGTACCATAATGACTATTCCAGATGTATTTAAAATTTGACCTCCTTCCAAATGTAAAGACATGAAATTTAATCCCCCAAATTGAGAGTGAGATTTAAAAGGTTAGAGTTTATTTCATCTTTCAAAATCCACGCTTATTAAGATTCAAACGTAATTGCAGATTTAGCCTTAGATTGGCATGAAAAAAACAAAAACAAACAGAAATAAAGTTACTCGGTTGTCTACATCACCTATGATTCTAAAAATTTAGTAAATTTTTAACTTATTCTTTTCATTTTCTAAAGCGTACACACAAGTTGCATGTTCCATGAGGAGCTAATTTAGAATTTTGTGTTTCCATGTGCATATATGTAGGACATTGTTCTCAGTGGAATAGACACAAGTTCTATTACAATTGTGTGGGCAATGAAAGAGCTCAGGAATCCAAGAGTGATGAAAAAAGCCTAGGCAGAAATTCAAAGCTATGTTGGAATGAAACCATATGTGGATGAAAGTAAGTTATAAAATCTTCAATATCTAAAAATGGTGGTGAAGGAGACTCTAAGGTTGCACCCTCTAGGTACACTTTTGCTTCCTCGTGAGGTAATGTAACATTTTAAGATTGGCGAATATGATATTTATCCAAAAACAAGAATCTAGATTACTGTTTGGGCTATTGGGAGAGACCCAAACACTTGGAAGAATCCAAATGAGTTTTATCTTGAGAGGTTTGTGGACAATGCCAATGATTTTAGGGGTAAAAATTTTGAACTCCTACCATTTGGGTTCGGTAGGAGGATGTGTTCGATTGGGCATTACAATGGTATTCCCTATAGATATGGTTTCATTGGCAAACCTGTTGTACCATTTTAATTGGAAATTGTCAAACGGGATGAAGAGAGAAGATGTAAGCGTGGAAGAGGGTGCTAGCCTTAACATTCACAGGAAGTTACCACTTTACCTTGTGCCTATTATTTATGATTTTGAAGACTGTGGAGCAATGAGGTTCTAGGTTTATTGTTTTTTTTTTTCACATTCAAAATTGAGGTTATGTTTGGTAACATATTTTGTTTTCTATTTTCAAAAACTTGTGTTTTGGAATATATAGAAAAAACAATTTTCTTATATTTTTGAAATCAAAAGCATGTTTGGTTAAGTTGAAATTAAAAAGATAACTTTCTAAAGAAAAAAATAGAAAATACTAAAATATTTTGTTACTTGGATTTAAGCTCTAATGACTCATTAAATGAGATAGATTCATTAAATTAAATGCGTATTTTCATTGATTCTTGAAAATTAGAAACTGAAAACAGTCTTTTACATGTTTTCAGTTTTCTTCACAAATTGAGTTTTGAAAATAATTTTTATTTTTTGTCCATTTTGAGTTGCCAAACAAGTTTTTTAGTCTCAAAAATAAAAAATTGTTTTTAAAAATAAAAAATAAAAGAAAAAAATATATGAAGAAGCCGCAAAATATAATTGTTAGTAATAAAAGAATTTTGGCAGTAATAAAAGATTTCTAAACGTGGTGGTTAAATATTCTTCTAATTTTATGTAGAAGTGATGTAGTATTCGTAACAAGTCAAGTTCATATACCCCAGATTCCGAGAAAAAAAAAATCTAGCATAGCTCACACAATTTGGATTACAATAATTTAAGAACAAATATGTAAGCAGTGACAAAAAATATATTCCTTTTTTAAAAATTTTATTTAAAGGTTGGTTGAAATCCAAATTAAGTGGACCAAATTAGTA
This sequence comes from Castanea mollissima, assembly GCA_014183005.1. NCBI lineage: Eukaryota > Viridiplantae > Streptophyta > Magnoliopsida > Fagales > Fagaceae > Castanea > Castanea mollissima. The sequence goes on along the minus strand of JACAVU010000002.1, from coordinate 42,488,316 downwards.
ATTTAACTTATAGTTTACTAAATTGGTTGTGTTAAATGGAAATTTTCTTCTTCTTCTTATTTCTCCCCTCTTTTTAGCAAATAAACACCCTTAAGATTTTCATCCCAACTAACAAAAGAATCTTCACAACACTACAATATATTAAATAATTAAACTAATCCTATTCTACATGAAGCTGTATTACCAAAATTTCAAGATGTTTAAATTATTATTTTACATAAAATTCAATTAATAAAAATCCTATTTTATATTATTTTAGTAACCTACCTTTTTTTTTTTAAATCATTTTAGTAATCTACCATAATTTACTGTTTTGAAGAAGAAGAAAAAACACTAACACTGTAGTAAAGTCTTCCATCATATAACTTAAAAGGAAAAAAAAAATGATCCTACACTATAGGCTTCCATTATATTAGCTGATTTTTGTTAAGTGTTTTATGGTTGCTGATCTCGCACATATGAAAAGGCCCCAGTTTTCTCAACAAAAAAAAAAAAAAAAAAAAAAAAAAAAAAAAAAAAAAAGAAAAGAAAGAAGCCCCAATTCATAACTCAGTGCTCTATGCGAAAAAAGAAAAAAATCAAGATAAAAAATTTATTATTTATTAACTATATTGATTATTTTAGAAAAAACTATATTGATCAATTTTGATAATATTTGTTTATATGGAAGTAAACTCTATCAAGATCTACATTAAGCAAATCCTAACAAAAGATCTTTATGGAAAAAATGTTAGCATCTGAGATCCCACCAAAACGAGATATCTTTAAGCTCGTAAAAAGCTGTATAAGGAAAATGTGAAATTTTAAGATTTTAAGAAAATTCTTTATAATTTATTAACTACAAAAAACTTGTCTTACAAGTGCTTTTTTTTTTTTTCCAATGCTTTTAAAAACCACCACTATAGGAGACCTATAGCAGTGCTTTTAGAAACCGTTGATATAGACTGACCTATTACGGCAGTTTAAAGCCAGCGGTTTTCGAAACCACCGGTATAGGTTGACCTATTACGGCATTTTAAAACTGCCGCTATAGGGTTGAATTTTCAAATTTTTTTTTTTTTTTTTTGTAAACAGCCTATACCAGCAGTTTTAAAACCGCTGCTATAGACTTGTTCAATTGGAGTACCTATCCGACGGTTTTAAAACCGCCACTTTCAGGTTCTTCATATGTAAAACATGTTCAGGCAGTTTTAAAATTGCCGCTATAGGTTTCAAATTATAATAATGATTTCCGAATAATTGTTATTTTTATATTTTTTGTATTTTAAATGACTTATTATGATGCTTTTAAAACCGCAGCTATAGGTTTGCTCATATTGAAGACCTATTACAACACTTTTTAAATTGCCGCTATAAGGTTTATTCTTTTTCTTCTTTGAACTTCCTATTATGGCAGTTTTAAAACCGCCACTATAGGTTTGCTCATATTGAATACCTATTACAGCACTTTTAAAATCACCACTTTAGGGTTTACTTTTTTTCTTCTTTAAATGTCCTATTACAGCAGTTCTAAAACTGCCACTATAGGTTTCCTCATATTGAATGCCTATTATAGCGCTTTTAAAACCACCTCTTTAGGGTTCCTCAAATGCAAAACCTATTCCAGCGGTTTGAAAACCGCCGCTATAGACTTCTTCAATTTGAATACCCATTTTGGCAGTTTTAAAACCGCTGCTTTAGGGTTCTTCATATGTAAAAACCTATAGCAGCAGTTTTAAAACTGCCATTATAGATCTAATGTAAAAAACCAAGCTTTCCAAAAATTTTAAAAATTTTGAAAATTGCTTTACTTATTGCGGTGGTTTAAAACCGCTGCAATAAGTAAAAAAAGTCACCATAATAGGTTTAAATCTTATTACGATGATTTTAATCCACCGTAATAAGTCTAAAAAGTCGTCTCCATAGGTATTAACCTATTTTTCTTCTTATTGTTCATATTTTTGTTTCCACTCTCATACCTGCCCCATCTTACCAAATAATTCTCTCTCTCTCTCTCTCAATTGTTGCCATCACCCCGCCACATTTGTCGCCACCACCACCACCATCGATGCTGCCACCGACTCATATGCCGATGCCCTACCTGCTGCTTCTCCACTTCGTTTCTCCTTTGGCCCTCCACATTTCCTTAGCTCTCCACAACCTCCCTCTCAATTATGCTCTCTCCAATTTCCTCTCCGCTGTTCTTCCTCGCCACATCGACTGTGCTGATACCATAGACTCCGATGCTGCCACTCCAACACTTTGCTTCTGTGAGACTTGGCTTTCGTAGGTAAAAACAATTTCGCTCTCACTCTTTTGTGGATATTTTTGAATTGATTGAAGATTTTCTTCACATTAGGGTTTGGTATTTGTGCTGAAACATACGCTTGATTTGACTAATTCTGTTTTTGGTGTTTTGAGTGTGTTTCTCAATTTGGTTAGTTCTTATTCAAATTTTGAGTGAAAATTTTCAATTATGAATGCAGTCGATTATTTCTATTCAATGTAATTTGTATATGTAGTTGATTATTTCAATTCAGCGTAATTGAATGCAAATTTTCTATAGAAACAAGTTATTTTAATGTATAGCTTGTTTGAATAAATTAGCTCTAGGATAATGAAAATTTTCAATTAAGAAGTCCAAGCCTGCTCTATTTCCAGTAGAGGACTTATTATATATTTAACTATAAATCTGACCGGGGCCTTTCAAAGGTATTTGGTCTTTGCTTTGTTTGCCTTGTTTTGAGTTTTTAAGTGGGAACAAGATGATAGCCATTGAGAACCAGGCACTTGGTACCGCTTTGATTATTGTTCCATCTTCCTTTTGTCCATGAATGTTAATATTTTTTATGTTATTATAAATCTATAAACTTAATTCAATTGTAGTCTAACTTTTGTGTTCTTTTGTTTGAAAATGTCATTGTCAGAGAATGCAATAGCAAAAGATGCATCAAATGGATTCGTTGTGCCAGAATCCAATACCTTTGACCAATCATTTAGGTTTTGACATTTTCTTCCACAATCACTTTTTATAAGATAAGATGTTTTTCATAAATGATATAGTTTCTCATTCAATGAATTTTGTTGAAATGGGTGTTAGGGATTATGAAATAAGTGTGAGACTAATCACTGTGGAGAATTGCTATCGGTTGAATCATATTAACCAAGCATATGATTTTGTCAGTACACTTTCAATAAGTTAATGACTAAATATTAAACTACTTAGAACTTCATAGATTCAATTTGATATATGAAACTTCCAATGCCAATGCAGGTAAAGAGGACAAGGGAAGTGTATGCAAAATTGATCAAAGTAGAGATGTCCATATAGGGGGGGGGGGGGGGGGGGGGTGGGAATTTTCCATTATTGTCCAAGAGTGGTTTTGTCTCTAGTCTCAGTCGCTATGTTCTTTAACCCACACAACCCACCTTTATTTAAAAGTTTGAGGATGGAAGAATATGTGTCAAAGATTTCTCTTGCCGTAATCTACGATCCTACTTACATTGAAAATTAACAAAAACTAATAAAAATATAGACTCTAAACTGAAGATGACTTGATTACGTTATAAAATTCTTACGCACAAAAAACCATTGACAAGACCTATACAGAAAAATGTCACTTCTAAGGTTGTTGCACATGTTTTCCAATCAACCGAATTGAATTAAGGTTTTATTTTTTTTAAAGACTCAAAACCCAATTGATTTAAGGTAGCAGTTAATTATAGTAATAGTTGGTTTAAAATATGGTTTAGAAACTTGAACTAAAGAAGTATCAATATTTACATTGATTAGACATGGCAAAACTGGTCAGAAAATTCTAATCCAACCCGATCCAAAAAATACCTGATCTGAACCTGATTTTTTTTATCCAAAGTAAAAACAGGTTGATCCGTGACCCAACCTATGTTTTTTACAGGTCAACCAGACTCGACCCACGACCCGACCCGAACCTGAACTATTTTTAAAAACTTTTTTTTTTGGGTTAAAAAAAAATTAAGATAGTATTGGTTTAATTTTTTGTTATAAGTTTTAAGGAAACAACTGAGACATTTACATTACTACATGCAAATTAATTGAAAGATGAATGGTTGAGCATTCTGTAATGAGTAAAGATTTTTAGATATCAAATAGCAAAGTATATGCCAAGATAATCTGATTACAGTAGAGTTAAAAACACAGATTTAAATTTGTAGATATGTATAAGAAACATTCACAAGTGTAAAAATAGTGAAGCCAAAGTATTAAATTAACATAAATTATGAATGCTTAGACCTATTTTTAATAATTTATATCCAAAATAAACAGTTTTTCAAAATAAATTGTGATATTTCCTAAAGTTTGTGTTGCTTAACAATGATATGATATTCATAAAAGAAACCATGTATAAATAAGAAAACAATCAAACTTTAATGTATATCTCAAATTGAAATAGAGTGTCAACCACAATTGACAATAGATTATAAAATTAATTTTGAAGATTGTAAATTTCTTATATGTTTTTATTCTTTGTCAAATGAATTATCTAATAATATATTTTTAATTTTGTTTTATATTTTGGGATGTTGATATTGTGTAAAAATAAAACTTGTGTATTTGTTTTATTTATCTTTGTGTTATTTTGTTTTAGATAACAATGTTAGGATTTGTATAATTTTAAAATTATTGAATAAGTATTAATAAGTTTAATTGAGTTCATTCTTGATAAAAGTGGTGAATTCAAAGTAATGCATATTACATCAAGTAATTTGTTGCATGACTTTCCAAATGGCAAATACATGTTGTTTTCTTTATTAAAAAAAAACATGTGAAAAATACAACCTGAACCAACTCGACCCGGCCCAACCTGTAACTCGGTTGACCTGAACCTATTTTAACCCCCTTAAAATGACTTGTTTTTACCCGCATTCCGTTTAACCTACAACTCAATTGACTCAACCTGAACCCAACCTGACTTGCTGGTTTTGCCAATTCTAACATTGATACACTCGTTTGTCTTTTATTATCAGATATACATATGCATGTCTTTTTTCTTTTTCTTTTTCTTTATGGGAATATACACATCTTATTGACATGATCCGATAAACAATCTAGTAAGGGTATGCAGAAAACCCACCAACTCGCCAAACCCAACCCAACCCAACCCAACCCCCCGGGTTGGGTCAGTTTTTAAGGCTTAATGGGTTGGGTTGGGTTATAAAAAAAATTTTGAAGCGGGTCCGGTTGGGTTTGGGTTATAAAATTACAAACTCGCCAAACCCGACCCGACCCGACCCGACCCATCCATATTTTAATATATATTTAAAATATATTATATATTTAATAAATAATTTTTTTAAAGTTAAAACCCAGCTGTAGAGCACTTCATCAATTCCTACAAACATATATAATATAAAATCCTATTACTTTCGTTGATATATATTTAAATATATTATATAATTAATAAAAAAAAATGGGTTCAATTTAATAATAATAAATAAATAAAAATGTCCAACCCATGGGTTCAACCCGACCCACATGGGTTGGGTTGGGTCAAATTTTTTTGACCCACCATGGTGGGTTGAGTCAAAAAATTCTCTCAACCCGACCTATGCACACCCCTACAATCTAGGCTTTGCCTGGGAATGGAGAAAGTATAAAATGTTTCCGTAATACCAGCTCGGGCTCAGATTTGGTGTTTCGTACCAAATAAATGACTGAAAACTGTCCAAAAAAGCCATGTCAGTTTACTCCATAAACCCAAATAAAAAGACAATTTTGCCCCTAAAAAATTTTCAAACCCCACCGACTGTTACTCTCTGTCTCTCCTCCTCCCTCTTTCAAATTTAATTCCTAAAATGAAACCCTAATATTTTTTGAACCCTTGCCACTTACTCTCTCACTCTCTCCTTCGTCCCTTTCAAATCAAATTCCAAAAATCAAACATTACTCTCTATTTCATTCCCAAACTCCCTTCCATCCACAATTGCCTATTCCATTTTCTCGTTGCCACAGTGCTCTTCCCCCACCTATAGTGCAAGTTCTCACAGTCACTACCGAGCATCACCAATGATAGGCCAAAAACGTATTGACTCCTTTTCATGAATTAACCAATTAATTAACCAGGTGAATTAATTAGGTTCAATTACATGCAATGAGTGTGGTAGCACAAATAAATCACCAAATAACTAAAAATGTAGCGGAAATTAAATTTGACACGGTGATTTGTTTACGAATGGGGAAAACTTTCGAGAAAAAAACCTCATCGGGTGATTTTAAGGTCACCACTCTCGAGAATCCACTATTATTAAAACAAGTAGTTACAAGTAAAGAAATCACAGTACCTTATATCAACCTACAGTTGAACCCTTACCCCAATACTTAATTGGACTTATGTTGTAGTGACAATCTTTCCTTGCATTGCATGACTCCAGTATGTGACTAACCAATCGATACGTGGATCCCAATACGCAACTTGATTACCAACTTGAGAAGGATATTGGCTGCAAAATTCTTTTGTTCTTCAGCACATGAAGATCACAAAGTTGCTTGGTCACAAAACTCTGCAGTGTACAAACACAGCAGCTTCTTCAAGAATTAAGGCAAACTAGATTCCCGATCACACTTGTGGAATTATGCTCTTGTGCAATTGCACTTTTAGCTATGTAACCTAATACGACCCTTAAAATAATCTTTATATATGTTTAGGATTGTGAGAAAAGAAAACCCAAGCACATAATCACGGATTTAATGAAAATCAAAACTGAAAATATGAATTTCATAAACCTCAACTAATACCCTAGCTGTCGAGCAGTTGTCAAGCCTCGGGCTTAAACAGCTGTTTTAAGCCTCGATAGATACTAGCTGTCGAGCTAGCTATTGAGCTTTAATAAACATAACTTCTTCACTTATTTCTTGGACAGACTTGCATGGCTTTAACACTTGAACTTGAAACCTTCTTTCTTGAAGCATTAAATACATCCTAGATCTACCCAATTACAAGTAAAGTGCGTTTTGTTAAAGGATTAGCCAATACATAAAATGTTGACATATGTTCCTAACATCCAATCACATGTGCCCTAACAATCTCCCCCTTTGGAAATCCGTGATAAAACCACAACAAACAAATGAACATATGAGAGGAGTCATAAATCACTCAACTCATACTCACTTGTTAAGTACAATAAAATCTATCCTAATACAAACTCTTGAAAACTTTGCAAGAAGAGAGTTATGGCAAGAAGACTTTGACAACCTATATTTCTGAAACACTTAAACAAAACTCATCAAGACATCTTTGTGTGAAACAAAAATAAAAGATTACATACAAATAATAAGAAACATATGTATAAAAAGAGAAAAGAAACAACACATGGAGACATAGGCGAAATAACATATATCAACATATATATAACCCAAATATAAGTACAATGTATTTGAAATGGTCATAAGATCTAAGGTACAAGAAGAATGTATCTAAAATAGAAAGAAAAGAAAAAGATACATCAAATTCCTCACTACATCCCTCAAAAACATGAACACTCCCCCTAACAGAAACCTCCTATACTAACCCTCCCCCTGTAAGTATGACTACTCTCATCCTAAGACTACTCTCCATTTTTGTCACAAGTGACCAAGGGTAAGAATATCAAGTAGACATCTCATCATCACTAGAAGAGCTAGCATCACCATCATCGTCCTCATCCTTAGAAGCCTTTAGAGTATGAGGAGGAGAAGCAACAAAGCCACCCATGACAGCCTGTTGTCATGCAATATGACCAACACGAGTGTTCACCTAAGACAACTCATCATTGAGAGTATCGAGGCGAGCATCCATGCGCACAAGCTGTGCCATGATGTCCTTGAGTGTCAGACTGCCGATAAAAGAAGAGGGAGTGGATGTGGATGGAGCTGTAGAATCTGGAGATACCGTCAATCTAGACTACCTCGATCGTAGCTGCACTTGCTCTATTTAACGGTAGTAGCGACTATGGCACAAATAACATGGAAGAGGTCAAGAACGGGAAAAGGAATAGAAAAATGGCATAAAATCCTCGAGATAGCAGAATGGAAGATGAGCTTATCACGGGTCGCCATATCCTTATACACATCTATGATGGAAAGAATGAAATGAGAGGGAAAGTCAATGGTAAGATGCTCTATGAGGGATAACAAAAACCAAGCATAGGGCTCTGTAATAGAGTAATAGTGAGAAAGAGGATGAAAAACAAAGGTCATAACCATGCTAATGAACCTAGGACCTTTAGCAAAGGTTGAACAAGATGTGAACTGACGATCACCCCAATCTGAAGGTCACTCACAAAAAGTGGAAATAAGCTCGTCTTTAGACACAGTCTTAAGATGCTCACAACCAGGGTAGTTAGGATACACTACCCTAGGGACATGGAGCACCTTGGATATAATATCCAGAGTGACCACGATGCGCGTACTTTGAACACGAGTGACAAAAAGAGGTACTGAATAATCAAATCCATGCATGTTCGAGTAGAACTCTTGAATTGGCATGAATAGACAAGTGATCAAGACGTCACACAGTGACTTCCAACCCCTACTATGAATGACAGTGAGTAGGTCAATGTTAGAGAAATTTGACAAAATGACTTGGCATTCCAAATGAAAGCCTCATCTAGAAAAGTTCTCCGAAAAGTCCTAGCGGGCTTTATCATCACAAAACCGAATATGAGAAGGGGTAGCATTAGAAAAGGTAGATGCCCTAGAATGAAGAAGGTTCCAGGATGGAGTAGACTTTTGTTTAGATGCCATGATGCAACTGACGTAAACAAGAGAGAAAGAGGGAGAAAGAGACAATTAGAAAAGCACCAACAAGATACAATATAACAAATATAGAAACTTAAAGGTATGTATGCATGAAAATGCATGAGCATGTGATATGCAATAATAAATACATCATGGGCTCAGCCCAATCGAAACCTGTTAGCACATAATCAATTCCACAATGAAAACACACATCTAAAATGCATGAAACATTGTTATAATGCACATGTGATGCAATGCATGATGTTTTAAGATCAAAAATACAAAACCAATCCCAAAAGTTTCACAATAACTTCAACAATTTTGAAAAACCCCAAAATTTTCAACAAATCCAAAAAGATAGGTTAAATGCATGAAATGCATGAAAAAGAAGGATTAGGACCTTTACCAAGTGAAGAAAAACTTGATCTAGGCCGAAAAGTCCTTGAGGATGAAGTTTGGAGTGAGAAAGAGAGGTTTTAGGAGGTGAAGAGGCAAAAGGAATCGAGAGAGATCAAGAAAAATGAGATCCGAATCATGCTGACCCTATATATAGAAGCTCAATAATTCTCGACAGATCAAGAGGTGTCGAGCTTTAAAAGGGTTAATAGATGCAACTATCAAGCAGGTGTCCAGAGGTGTCCACAGCAAAAACAAGCTCAATGGATTGAGGAACTATCGAGCAGCTATCGAGGAGATAGAAACTTTCTCGATGGATCAAGGAGCTATCAAGAAGCTATCAAGATTGTGATTAAAAAAAAAAAAAGCTAAAGAGCTCGATAGATAAGGCAGGTGTCAAAAGGTGTCGAGGAGCTGTCAAGATACTTAAAAACAGTTTTTCAAGAAGAGAAAAACAAAGACATGAATGTAATCAAACATGCAACTCAACCAAAGATCCAAATAACATTTTAACCTCTCAAACACATCTCTCAACAAAAAAAATGTCATGCATTTAGATCCAAAACACACACACACACACACACACTAAATAAGTCTAACCAATTTGATATTTTAAAAAACAAGTTTAGACAGTTTAGTGAGCATACATTAGCACATGTAAACCTTGTGATGACAAAATCATATTATACCTGCACATGTATCAAAAGTAGCAAAGAATACTGCGTGTTGTGTGTGAAAATATCACAAGATTACATAAGTGTCTCTATGTTATGACGATTTGAGATATGAGTAAATCAACTTAACTCACACATGATTATAACTACTTGATGGGGATTATCACTTTCGAAGTACATCCTATAACTCCCACATTTCCAAGAATACACGCTTGCAATCATGTTTTAAAGCATTTTGATCTTTTTGCTTTTATTTTTCTTTGCATATTCTTCTTTTATTAAGCATATCATGCATGGGCATATAAGAGAGAGAAAAGAAATATCCAATTATGTTAAGCTTTTTGACATTGCACTTTTGCTATGCTAAAGCATATCGATGTCATTTCATGATTGGCAGGCAACAGTGGTGAGATAGTTATTTATGCCTTTCTCTTAGGATTTTCTAGTCCTTCCCATCAAAAAGAGTGATACGAGTGTTAAGTACAAGAGATTACTTAATCTTACACATCACAAACACGAGCCACAAAGCTTACTTGCTTAGTTGTGCATAGAGATGAGCTACAAAAGATACAAAGTTTAGAAAATTTTGTTTCATTGGCCATTCAAGGTAACAAGTACCAATGTACACAAATACACATTGTTTTTTTATTTTTCTAATTTTTTATTTATTTTTATGAATGAAGAAAAAAAATAAAAACAAAACTGAAAAACAACCAAACAAAAGCAAGTCAAATAAAGCAATGCATAAAAAATAGACTGCCTCAAAAAAACACACAAGTAATGCAAACACCTTGGAAGACCCTTTCCTTTGAGCAAACACTTGAACCGGTGATGAGAGGGAAGAATTGAAACCGTTCAGTTCGAAAGGAACATAAGGGTTTTAAGGAGATCTCCTAAAGGTACAAGAAAGGATGAAAGCTAATTCTGGCTTCCCAACAACATCATGTTGTTGCTTTGTTGAGTGGCTAACCACTTATAGCAATTTGGTTGAGTATATCCAGCTACGCCACAGTGATGACAAAGATGTTACTTCTTCTCTTTGGACTTTTTAGCATTACTCTTCTTAGCCCTAGGGTTTTTGGTTTCTTTCTTAGCAAGCTTAAGGGGTGCTCCTAAGATAGATTTACCATTGTCTATGTTCTCACTAGCTATCACAGTTTGAGCCTCATTATTTTTAGAATCAATATTGTTAGTAGGAGAAACAAAAACAGTAGTACTAGAAGAAGCAATATTAGGACAAGAAAAATCGTACCCTAAGCCGGTTTGATCAGTGGCGAAATTTTGCATGCTTAGCATCTCATCAAGTTTTGCACATGAAGTCCTCTCCAACTGAGCTCTCACTTGGAACAGTTCTGCCTCAAGCTTCTTGGTCTTCTCAGCCAAGAAATTGTTCTCAAACCTCAGTGCTCCAATAGTCTGATTTGCTTTATCAAACTTTGTGGACAGTTGCTCTTGTTCAAGCTCCACATCACTGAGCTTCTTGGTAGCCAACCTATACAGCTTCTCATGTTTCTCCGAGACCTTGTATAACTTTGCATAGGCTATGTGGATGTCATCTTACTCATCTATCTTCTCAAATTTTGACTCCATCAAGGTCTCTTCTTCATCCATATCTTTTACAATCCCTTCAGTAGGATTGACAGTGGCGGTGAAAGCATTCAAAATTACGTCATTTGTCATTTTCGGATCATCCTCAAGTTCGGTGTCACTCAAGGTAGCAGCAAGTACCTTGTTTTCCCCAATAGACTAGAGATAAGTGGATGTCATCTTACTCATCTATCTTCTCAAATTTTGACTCCATCAAGGTCTCTTCTTCATCCATATCTTTTACAATCCCTTCAGTAGGATTGACAGTGGCGGTGAAAGCATTCAAAATTACGTCATTTGTCATTTTTGGATCATCCTCAAGTTCGGTGTCACTCAAGGTAGCAGCAAGTACCTTGTTTTCCCCAATAGACTAGAGATAAGTGGAGCACTCTTGTTTCATATGACCGAATCCTTGACAACCAAAACACTTAGGCTCTGAAGGAATAGTGTACTGACCGCCATCCCTAACATCCTTCTTCCCTTTGTCTTGGCTTTTAGACTGTGAAGAACTTGATTGCCTATGAACCTTGTCGAAGCCCTTTGCATTGGCATTCTTCATAAACTTCTTAAACTATCGAGTGATGTAGGACTTCATTTTAGAATCTTCATCATCGAAAGACTCATCAGTGCCACTACTCTTGGCCTTTAATGTTATGCTCTTACTCTTGCTTGACTTCCCGAGCCTAAACAAACCCCACTCATAGGTCTGCAGATTTCTAGTAAGCTCTGTCAAAGAAATTTTATCAAAATCCATTGATTCCTCAATAGCGGTGATCTTGGCATAAAATCTCTCTAGCAAAGATATGAGCACTTTTCTCACAATCTTGGGTTTTGGAATGGTTTTCCCAAGATTAAATGCTGAGTTCACTATGTCCCTAAGCCTGGCATAGAACTCATTAAATGACTCGTCCTCCTCCATCTTGATTTCATCGAAGCGAGTAGTGAGCCTTTAAAACTTCGAATCCTTGATAGTCTTGGTTCTTTCATAGGTTGTCTGGAGAATGGTCCACGCCTCCTTTGCAGTTTCAGTGAAAGAGATCTTCTTGAACTCCTCATTTGTGACCGCGCTAAATTAGGCATTCAATGCTCTGTTGTTGAAGTTAGCCACCTTGATCTTTTCATCATTCCAATCGGTTGGCGCTTCTTTCAGCTTGGTCTAGCCTATCTCCACAGCTTGCCACACCTTCTCATCTAAGGACTGCAAGAAAGCTCTCATGCATACTTTCCAGTATGCATAGTTAGTTCCATCAAATAAAGGAGGTACAATAAGTGACTGTCATCTATCCATGACAAACAAGGGTCAATGGATCTCACAGCAAAGATTAAACCCCAATCAAAGTGTGCCTACTCTAATACCATTTGATAGGCCAAAAATGTATTGCCCTATTGTGATGAATTAACCAATTAATTCACCAAGTAAATTAATTAGGTTCAATTACATGCAATGAACGTGGTAGCACAAATAAATCACCAAATAACTAAATATGCAGCAGAAATTAAATTTGACATGGTGATTTGTTTACGAATAGGGAAAACCTCTGTGGCAAAAACCCCACCAAGTTATTTTATGGTCACCACTCTTGAGAATCCACTATTATCAAAACAAGCGGTTACAAGTAAAGGAATCCTAGTACCTTATACCAACCTATAGTTTAACCATTACCATAATACCCAATTGGACTTGTTCTATAGTTACAATATCTCCTTGTATTGCACGGCTCCCAGTATGTGACTAACCAATCGATGCGCGGATCCTAGTATGTGACTTGATTACCAACTTGAGAAGGATGTTGACTACAAAGTTCTTCTATTCTTCAACACATGAAGATCACAAAGTTACTTGGTCATAAAACCCTATGATGTACAAACATAGTAGCTTCTTCAAGAACTATGGCAAACTAGGTTTCCGGTCACACTTGTGGAATTATACTCTTGTGCAATTGTGCTATTGGCTGTGTAATTTGATACGGCCCTTAAAATAACCCTTATATAAGTTTAGGGTTGTGAGAAAATAAAACTCAAACACATAATCACAGATTGAATGAAAATCAGAACTGAAAATCTGAATTTCATAAACCTCAACTAATACCCTAGTTATTGAGCAGCTATCGAGCCTCGGGCTTAAACAACTCTTTTAAACCTTGATAGGTGCTAGCTGTCGAGTTTTAATGAACAACACTTCTTCACTTGTTTTTTCAACAGATTTGTATGGCTTTAACACTTGAATTTGAAACCTTGTTTCTTGAAGTATTAAACACATCCTAGATTTACTCAAATACAAGTAAAGTGCGTTTTGTCAAAGGATTAGCCAATACATAAAATGTTGACATATGTTCTTAACATCTAATCACATATGTCCTAACAACCAGTCCAACGAGACCACCTTTATATCCTCTTAAAATCACCTTTACTCTTTTTCTAGCATCGCCGTCAGTTTAGAGAACCCGGGGTCACTTTCTCGCTCACCGATTTTGACGCCCAACGACCCAAAAGGCTAATTTTTCCTTTCTATCTGTTTCTTTTCAGTACATTTTCACATCTTTTTTTTTTTTTTTTTTTTTTTTTTTTTTTTTGCAACTACAAATGGGTTTTTCACTTATCACAATTTTTTTTTTAAATAAAAAAATCCAAGGAACATTTTTGTATGGAAAGGAGATAGATAGGAATACTAGAACCTGAAACGTGTTGTAAATTTGATATCTTGAACAAGATATTTATTTCTAATATATATCCCTAGCTTTTATGAAACAAAGATTAGGATATTGAAACTAATCTATATCTCTTTGAATTTGGCATTGTTGCTTTAATTATTCCCAAATTTAGTGGATGAAAAATTGTTCTCTTTCTTTGAATTTGTTTTTGATACCATTGGATTTATTGGAAATTTGTAGCAGCTACGCTTGTTCTCTATATTAGATATGAATGAGTTGCCTTGTTCTCTCCCTAATGAAGCTTGTGTTTTAATTTCATTTGGCGATGTGGAGTCAATGTCATAGGTTCCAAATTGTTTCGATCAAGATATGGGCAATCCAATAGTTTGGCAAGTTTGTTCTTTTGTTCTTCCCTAATAGGCTTTATTCATAACAAAATGAAAAACTTATTTGAAATGACCAAGTTGTAAGTTTCTGATGTACATTAGTTAGCCATATAGGTTGATTAAGTGTATTAAGTACTTTATGAATTGTTAGTTATCATGCACTCAAATGAGAAGTTTTAGTTTTGAAGGCAGATGACTTACCTTGCAGTTTTCATCCTGGATGATATATATTATTATGTTATCTCATGTTCATGCTAACAATACCTTTCTGTGTCATATTTTTTTAGCATTTGTAAAAGGCACAATGATAAAACATCAGCTACAACAGGTGCAACATCAGCTGCCACACCAGAGCAGCTCAGGCTTCAACATAGTGCAGCAGCTAGTGCACTAGAGCAACACAAACAAGCACCAGAGCAAGCAAGGCAATCAAACAGTGCAATAACAAGTGCAAGAGCAGATGATATGCAGATTAAGGATTGGATGAGCATCAAGGGATTGTGTCTTGTGTTACAAAATTGAAGAAGCTCAAGAATAGTATAAATCTATCTAAACAACAAAGCAAAAGTGTAGCTTAGTCGTAAGATATGTAGTTTGTATATAAGTATAGTTAGCTTAGTAAGTCAAGCACATGTAAGAGTCTTTTATGTTTGTTAGTCCCTGATCACACGTGTAGCAATCTGTTAAGTTAGTTACAGAGTTGATCTGGTTCTTTTGGTGTATATATGTACAGATTTGATATAATGAATGAGATGAGCTAATCATTTTCATCAAAACAAATTTTCTCATAGCTTCAATGGTTATTACATACATTTGAGATCATTTTCATCGTTTACATACATTTGAGATCATTGTAAACTTTAATGGTTATTACCTATCTAAGAATATTATACATAAAAATGAGAGTTTGAACTTGAAATTTCAAGCAAATAGCATGCTACCTATTTAGAAGTATGCATTTCACAATAATTGTAATTTTTTTTTATAAGCTGCAATAGTTGTATTAAATTAAAACCGGAAAACAAGAGAAGGGCAATCAACCATACAAGCTGACTATAAAGCAATCAGAAGATTGATGATATAGCAACAAAAAGGTGAGGAAGAAACTAAAGCTAACTTGGCAGCAGCATGAGTTGCGCCATTACAACTCCTATTGATCCAACTAAAAGAGCAAGCAATAAATTAAACGACACAACTAAGCTACGAATATTGTCAGTTATAGCTGGGATAGAGCAATCTACGGACTAGTACTTGCCAGCAATTGAGTCGAAGCAAATTTTAGAGTCACCCTCTAAAATCAAATCACTCCAGCTTTTAGAAATAGCTAACTGGGCAGCCCACTAGATAGTAGTAGCTTCAGCAATGAGAGGAGAGCCAAGATGACACAGCTTTGACCATGCTTTGATCACCTCACCTTGGTGATTACGAGCACCTACGACCAAGGCAGCTTTGGAGGGTGTGAAATATTCAATAATTGTAATTCACTTCCACTTTCTAAACATATTCAATTCTTCAACAACATATAAGTATTCACTTCTTCGCAAAGTCACAAAAGACAATGGACAATTGACAATTGACCAAGTCGAGTATTGGAAACTAGCAATATTCGACAATAATGCTCTTTAGTTGCAAAAGCCAAGAGCTATTTGCAAATGCCCTTTATAAGGTTAATTTAAACAAAAGAAAATGAAAACTCCAAATCCATCTCCATCTCCATGGCTATTTGCAAATTGTCCAAATGGGAGGACATGTAAAAATATTCGTCCACCATTGCCTTATTTAAAGATGAACTCATAGAAAAGAACTTTAACATCACATTTAAAAATATTCATCATTTTCATATAGAATTTGTGTTAAACTAGAAGCTACTCAAAATGCAAATATAGAATCTAAAATGTTTTTGTAGCTTCGTTAATTGCAAAAGGTATTCAAAAGAGTTATTACAAAAGTTATCAACTATCCAAATTGTTAGATATCCCATCTAAAAAGCAGCTGTCTAAGTCAAATATGTTGCCCAAAAATATTGTCCACTAGTTGTGCATATGACTCTGTAGTTTGCTATTCAGAAAGCTGTCCAAAAAATTTCCATTATATTCAGAATCTTATGCATATGACTATGTAGTTTGCTAGCATATGACTATGTAGTTTGCTATTCAAAGAGCTGTCCAAAAGTTCTCCTTTATATTCAGAATCTTGTGCATATGACTGTGCAGCTTGCTAATCAAAAAACTGTCCAAAAAAGTTTTCCATTATATTCAGAATCTTGTGGTTGAGTCTTGGAAAAAAGAGTACATGTTAAAAGACATTTTTTTTTCTTCCTAATGTAGAAAGTTTAAAAAACAATACATGTTAAAAGGCTTTTTTTTTTTTTTTTTTTCCTTCCTAATGTAAAAAGTTTAAAGTGACATAATGTACCTGGCTGAAGGGTGATATTAATGTATTTTCTTGAAGCATTCTTGTATAGCTAAACATGGGATTGAACAACTCTGGGGAAAAGGATGATGGTTGAACACCTAAGAAAAAGAGGAAATAGTAGCAAATGGTTAAACTTAAAAAGCAAAGCTAAGAAAAAAAAAAGATTAAAAGAGAAGAAATATTAACAAATGGTTAAACTTAACAAGAAAAGCTAAGAAAAAAAAAATGATTAAAATAGTAGTTTTGAACATAACATGTATCATAGAACTAACATGTGGAGCTTGTGAACTAGTTGCATCTTTTCCACTTCTTCTCATCTTATCCACTTGAATTTCTTTATTCATTCTTGTAGAGCTAAACATGGGATAAACAATTGACATCTCTAGGGGAATGAATGATGACTGAACATCTCCTAAGAAAAAAAGGATATAGTAACAAATGGTTAAACTTAACAAGCAAAGCTAAGAACAAAATCGTTAAAATAGTAGTTTTGAGCATACCATGTATCATAGAACTAGCTTGTGGAGCTTGTGAACTAGTTGCATATTTTTCACTTCTCATCTTTTCCACTTGAATTTGTTGATGCATTCTTATCGAGCTAAACATGGGATAAGCAATAGACTTCTTTGGGGGAATGAATGATACTTGAACATCTCCTAAGAAAAAGAAAAAATAGCAAATGGTTAAACTTGACAAGCAAAGCAAAGAGAAAAAATGACTAAAATAGTAGTTTTGAACATACCATGTGTCATAGAACTAGCTTGTGGAGCTTGGGAACTAGTTGCATCTTTCACACTTCTTCTCATCTTTTTCACTTGAATTTCTTGAAGCATAGAACTAGATTGTGGAGCTTGTGAAGTTGAAGCATCTTTCACCTTTTTTCCTTTCTTTGTCTCCAATTGACATTCTATTCTAGCATTGGTTATCCCTTTCTTTCTCATATGTGGTGGATCAAGGATTGGTTTCTCCCCATCTAAGTTAAATTGCACCTCATCATGTGCAAGATCTTGAGGACATTCTTTACCAACATCTTCCACCCCATTTATGGCCATCATATACTTCTCAAACTCACGTGATAGCTCTCTTAGATTATCCATAATAAATTTTGTCCCACTATCGGTCAATGAAGCCTTGTCAAACATATTATATCCCAAATGAGTTAACATGCTCATACGTAATGTACGACTTGATTTCTTTTTTGGTTGAGAAAAATCATCATAACAAAACAATCTCTTTTCTACATCTTTTTTTCGTCTAATTGATATATATGTATCGGGTATATTTTTCACATTGTTAATAACAAACACCCTTAAAGCATGGCAACATAACAAGCCCAAGGTTTCAAATAACTTGCAATCACAACAAATGGTCAATGTAGACCAGTTAAAATGCACAATATATACCTTACTACTCATCTCATTATGTAGTGAATATGTGAAGTTATTCTCATGATGGTCAATTTCAACACAACTCAATCCCCCACCTGAATTGAACTCCTCTTCAAACATTTTAAACAAAGTAATATTATAAACTTTAGCAGCATGACTTAAGATACCTCCTTACCTCATTACTTTTGAAGGTACACCATTATTACAACGAAAATCTTTATTTATTTCATTTTGGCGCATTTCTACCACTTTTTCCTCATAAAATTCAATAACTTGGATAAGTGCCATGGATGTTTTCATGATTTGATGAAATACACTATTTGTACTCTCACTCCATTGGGTAGACTTCATCTTTGCAGAAAAGAAATCTACATTGAAGGTTGGACCCCACTTTTCTCGGATTTGGTATAACCTTTTAAGCCATGCATGATCCTTTAAATTATGCTTCTCAATCATACCATTCCAAGCTTACTCAAACTCCATTTCCGTTAAACATCCATTTAAGCACTTATTAAATCTTAGATGGAAATCTGGACTACTATAGAGTCCTGGGAGGTTTTGTTGAGCATTTTTACTAATATGCCATGAACAAAGTCTATGACGAGACTTAGAGAAAACCAACTTAATAGCATTTGCCATTGCTTGGTCTTGATTTGTAAAAATAGATTTTGGTTGCCAACCTCCCATTGCTGTCAAAATAGTCTCAAACAACCAAATAAATGAAATAGTGGTTTCATCTGTTAGAAAGGCATAGCCAAATAAAACATTGTTCCAATGATAGTTGATCACCACAAATGGTGCACATATGAAGTTATACTTATTGGTATGATAAGTGGTGTCAAAAACAAAATCCCCAAAATAGTCATAATCTAATTTTAATCTACCATCTCTCCGAAAGAAATTTGCCATTCTATTTTCTTGGTCTACTTGTTCAGAATAAAAAAAACCTTGAATCTTCACTTTGCTTATTTTTAAAATGATTAATAACACTTTGCCCATCCCAACTTCAATCAATTGTTTTCTTTTAGTGTGCAAGAAGTTATGACAACCTCTTCTAAGGAACCCAAAATTATTTGCACCACCAAGCTCTTTTGGTAAAAATGAGTAAGACCTCGTTGCTTTTATGCTTGAGCTAACCATTGTCTCAATTATAGTCCCATGAGTACTTAGTACCTTCCTTCCTGATCTCAAATTACACCTCTCTTCTGGACTTGCAAATTCACGATTGTGTTCATCATTGAAGTGTGAAACACTCCAATACCATTTTTAACATCAAAATGAATCCTAGCTTGACAACCTGTTCTTGTATCTAATTTATTATACTTTTTATAATCACAGGGGTCTTCAAACTCTTTACAACCCTGTTTTGAACACAAAAATTCTCATTGCCTAAGAACACCATCAGTCTTTCATGTAACCCCTTTTCAAATGCTAAATCCCTTGTTTAAAGCATACTCATTATAAAGACTATATGCTTCTTCTTCAGAACTCACTTGTATTCCAATTTTAATTTCATAGTATTCACCCAAAATTACATTCTCATGATTTTCAATTTTATCATTGTCACCAGTTGTATCAAGAGCATTTTCTGAAAAGTCCATTACTAGTCTAGCCTAATCATGAAAAAAAATGTTGAATGAACAAATTGAATAGGCAGAACTCATAATTTTCCATAATAACATGACTATAGACTTAAACTAAGAAAAGAAAAAGGAAAAGAAAGATTAAATACCTTAGCGGAGTCTCTTAGAAAGAGACTATTTATTGGAATCAATTCCTTCAGTAAACCCAATAGAACAGAATCATATACAGCATGTTTTAGTTTCGTATTCCCATTTATCTCATTTTCACACCCTAATGTGTCTTTTGCTTTCTTTTTCTTTTTCTTTTTTAATTTTATTTTGGTGATAAGTGAAAAAAAAAAAAAAACCATCTGTATTTGCAAATAAATTAATAAAAAGAAACTAAAAAAACTTTCTTATTTCCACACTCAAATGTACCTCTGCCTTTCTTTTGTGGTTGATAACTAATAAGTGGAAAAAAAAAAAATCACCATCCTGAAGTTGCAAACAAATAAAACTAAAATGAAAAAGAAGATGTGAATAGGTATGAAAGGAAGCAAATGAAAAGAAATATTACCCATTTCTGGCAGATTCTCGAAATCGATGGCGAACCTGCGATGCTAGGCAGTGGTTATGATGCTCGTTTTGGGGTTTTCAAAGGATTCAACTTCCAGTCTTGTAGGACCTGCAATGCTCGGCATTGGTTGTGTTTGGCAGCAAAATCCTGGTTAAGAGAGAGAACTGACTATGTTTGGCAGCGAAATTAGGAGTTGAGAGAAAGAAAGGAGAAGGAGCACTTGAGAGAGAGAAAAAGGAGAGGGAGAGGGAGCACTTGAGAGACAAACAGAAACAAATGGGTTTTGGGAATTTCAAGTTTAGTAAGCGAGGGAGAAAGTGGCACGGTTTGAAAATTCTTCAGGGGCAAGATTGTCTTTTTATTTGGGTTCGTGGAGTAAACTGATGTGGCTTTTTTGGATAGGTATCAATCATTTATTGGGTATGAAACACCAAATCTGAGCCTGAGCTGGGATTACGGAAACATGTTATACTTTCTTCTGGGAATGGCCAAATTGACATGGACATATCCACTTTGGTACTTTCTATTTCAAACATAAAAGAAATATGAGATGAGAGAGAACACTGACACCATTAATTTCGCTAGCTCAGATCACTATCACTATCACTTTTTAATTAATCGCTCTAGATATTTCTTTCGGCTAGAGAATGTTAAAATATTAATATGACTTGTAATTACTACATAATAACAAATGATATCGGTAGTTGATTTAATTGTATTAGAGATATATTAACTCAATAATATAGGTTTAAGTCCAATCTCAAAAAAAAAAAAGTCCAATCTTTCTATGTGTGTAAGTCAAGTCTCTTACTATATATATTCATTTTAGAGCTCATTGTAATATAAAATTTGTACTACAATCTCATTTATTAAAGATGTAGTTCTTAAGGTTTTTTAGGCTGACCTATATAATTCTCGTGTTCTTGTATTCTCTATTTTCTACTTCCGCTTTCACATCTATTCTAATATATTCAACATGGTAAATCAATTCTAATATTTAACAAAATGAAAGTGATGCTACTTCAATCACAACAAATTAAATTAGTAATTATGAAAAATATTGTGACCTAAACATTACTCAACAAAAGCTTTGTTTTTTATTTTTATTTTTATTTTTAATAAACTACTCAAAAATAAAAAATCCGGAGACAGAAGTAAGGAATTACAAACAAGCTTGAGTCCCTGACAACCAGAGAGGGGAAGCAAGGAATTAAAAGTTAAAACTTTTGTCTTTTCATTGACTCGTATAATCCTATCTTAATTTTTAATGCTAAAATTTGTACATTTAAATAAGAACATTGTTCTATCAAAATAATAATAATAATAATAATAATAAGAACATTGTTTACCATAATTTTTCCCGAAGTTGACAAAGATGTGTTGGAGTGAGTTTGGAAAAATCTCAACTAAGAAGACTTTGGCTTTCGCAATCGAATAACAATATTAAAAACAATGCAAATAGAGTACTAATTTTGGGCATTTTAAATCAAACAAAGAACTGAGATTACAGTGAATCAAAAGGAAAAAAAATTAAATATTAAAAAAAAATTCCGAATCAAATAAGAAACTCATGATTTTCTTGGGTATTAAACTTAAAAGAAAAAAAAAAAAAAAAAAAAAAAAAAACACAAAATTAGAATGGAGGGAAAGAACAACGTTCTGATGAAGCACCTTTTCGATTCCTTATGGAACCATGGATTTCCAGTAAGATCATGCTACTGTAGATTTTAGTGGCTAAAAAATGTTACTGAGCTTGGATTAAAAAAAAAAAAAAAAAAAATTAGAACGAAATGAAATAAGTTTTAATGGGATAAATTTTGTTAGGGCGGGAAACAGAGAATATTAGGGGTCGTTTTGTTTTGGGTAATTGTAGGCAAGAAAGGATTAGATTTGGGCCGGTCTCTTTCTTGACCAATAGATTTAATACTTAGTGTCTTAAATTTGTTTGCCATTGGAGAGTTTTTCAATGGGCCAGACCTTTTCTTTACTCTTCGTTTGTCTTGACATCAACATTTTTGGAAACGTGAATAATTTTTATAAAGAATATTTTTAGGGAAAAATTTTCATTTTTTAATCCATCTTTGATAGAAACTTTAAAATCAGTTAGAAAACTACTCCTTAAATCCTAAAAAGTTGGTCTTGTATTCAATTTTGAAATGCCTCAAAATTGACTGAGCTTCCTATTATGCCCTTACCAACGAAAGCACTTTAAACGATACAATGTTTTGAGAACTTTGCTGAAGGATAATTTTAAAAACTTTCATTTTTTAAAAAAGTTAATAGACATAAATGAAATTCTCATAAAAAAGTTAGGTTTATTAAACAAGACCAATAATTTGGGATGGTGGAATATCTTTTAACTTTCCTCATTTGGTTTGGTGTGAGAAAACAACTTCACCTCACACCAAACTGAATAAGAGATATCAAAAAATAGATTTCCTGTGATTTTTTTTTTTTCCCTAATAATACCAAAACTAGAAAAATACAAAAAACTATCTTCAAATAAGGTTTTTTACTAAAGCAAACTGAGCATTATATTAAGGAATCATCATCTTCAGTACTTCACCATCAAGCCATTAACATCATGGAATTGTTCTTTCTTTCCTTACAATGGCTTCCAACCATTTTTCTTGTACTCATTGTCATTCTCTGTCTGTCATTGCTTCTAAAACAAAGAAAAGTCAAGAAAGCATACAACCTTCCCCCAAGCCCTCCAAAGCTTCCCATCATTGGCAACCTCCATCAAGTTGGAAAGCTCAACCATAGATCCCTATGGAAACTATCTAAAAAATATGGCCCTGCCATGCTGCTACAACTAGGACAAATGCAAACTCTTGTCATCTCATCTCCACAAATGGCCAAAGAGGTGTTAAAAACCAATGACGCTGAATGTTGCACTAGGCCTATCTCATATGTGCAACAAAAGCTCACTTACAATTTCTTAACCCTAGCATTTTGTCCCAACAATGATTCCTGGAAAAATATGCGTAAGATTTTCAGGATGGAACTTCTTTCTAAAAATAGGGTGCAATCCTTTGAGTATATACCGGAGTATACTGGTGTGTTTTGTCATTTCTATATGACTCATGAGCACATTCTTATGGGGAGAAAGTCATAGGGGAGATGCATATACCAAGGGGGAGAAGACATTTTTTTTATGAGAAAACCTTGTTTTGTCTTGGTTTACCTTGTGCTTGCTTTCTTGTTGCATTATGGTGCTTTCAGCTACATTTAGTATCTATATTTTGTTGCTCTCATTGCATCGTGTTTATGTATTGGAACACACTTGTGCCCTTGTTGATCTTGTATCCTTAATGCGATTCCTTTGGTGTTTTGCATTGGTTATGTATTAGACATGCATACATCCTTATGCTATTGTAATTTATTAGTTGCATGCTCGAATAATTATTTGTTTTGCTATGTGATCATTGTAGTCATTTATATATGACTGTTTTAAGTGTATGATCAAGTTGCTCATATGTTTCACATCATGTTCACTTCATCACATTTTACTTGTTACATTATACTTGTCTTTTTATCACTTGATTTATCTTGAGAGTCTAATGTGTTTTGCGCAAGTGTTTTAGGTTACAGGTACATATGTTCCAAGTGCTTCACAGCTTCTAGATTTAGGTATGAGTGAGTTTCTTCATTGTTCCCAAACTCACGTTTAAATCTAGAGTTTGTTATATGGTGTTTTGTCACGGAATAGCCAAAGGGGAGATTGTAAAATTGTGATTTACAACTATGTTTTATGTTGACTTTATTCCATGACAAAATGTGTTGTATTTGCTTTAATTTGTTCCTTGTATTTTGTGGGATTTTAATTTTTTTGGGTTTAGTATTAAGTTGGGAAAGAATCAAGCATAAAATGAAGAATCAGTGAATTTCACGACTATCTCGCTAGAACTTAACCCGCGAAAGAGCCATGTGAGAAGCACATGACTGGAAGCTAAAAAGCCATGCCAAGCTGTCAATTTTGCGAGTGTCTCGAAGGTAAGGCCTTCTAGCGAGATACCCGCGAAACTCTCTACTTGGAGGATTTTTAAGTGTGACTTCCTTACCCTTCACCCATATTATATATACCCTCATTACCCATAAATGTATGAGAGGCTATTCAGAGAGAAAAACCCTAGATAGGTTCTCAACAACACACACACCTATCTTTTAGAGAGAGAGCTACTAATCCTTAGTAAGAAATCATCCTAACCTCTTCTCCTTCCCTCTCCCATTGTCATACCTTGAGAGGATATTTGTACTCAATACAACCCACATCTTTTCAGAGTGTGGAGAGTGTTTTGGAGCTTGGTGAAAGCTTGGATTTGTGTTAAAACACAAGAGTTTGTTTAGACCCCAAATTAAAAATTACAACTCAGTTGATTTTATTCTAACTTATATAAGTGCAGAAACAAGAGTAAATGAAGTGCAATCAATCAATACTACTCTAGTGTATAAACATGAACAACAAACAATAAAAGTAAAGCACAAGAGAAAGGAAAAAGAGATGCAAACACAAGATAACACGACGATGTGTTATTGAAGAGGAAACTGAAGAACTGAGCGAAAAACCTTACTGCCACCTTCCAAGCGGCAAATCGATTCACTAGACAAAAGTTAGGATACACGAATAGCAAGAGACCTTCCATGCCTAATCTACCCAATGTACCTAAGCCCTCCAAGCTCCTACTCCAACAAGGCTTCTCAAAACCGTGTCTTGTCTAACTTTCTGGATCCCGCAATACGCCTGATTGCTTCCGCCAAGCCTCACCGGCTTCTTTTGGCAAATCTTCAAAGCTTCCCAAGTGAAAGCTCGGATTTGTATTGAAAACACAAGAGCTATTTAGACTCCAAATTAAAAATTACGGCTCAGTTGATTTTACTCTAACTTAAACTAAGTGCAGAATAGAGTAAATACAAGCAAACAAACAATACAACTACTCTAAGACATATTCATTAAAACATAGCAGTAAAATGAAAGCTAAAGGAGTCGGGAAGAGATATGCAAATACAAGATAACACTCCGATGTGTTATCGAAGAGGAAACTAAAAAACTCAGCAAAAAACCTCTCTACCGCCCTTCAAGCAGTAAATGGATCTACTAGACAATAAGTTGGGATACACGCATAGGAAAAGACCCTCCAAACCTAATCTACCCAATGTACCTAAGCCCTCCAAGCTCCTACTCCAACAAGGCTTCTCGGAACCGTGTCTTGTCTAGCTTTTCAGATCTCGCAATACGCCCGATTGCATCCGCCACGCCTCACTAGTTTCTTTTGGCAAATCCCCAAAACTTTCCAATCTACAAAACACTCTCTACACTCTGAAAATGTGTGGGTTGTGTTTAAGTGTAAATCTCCTCTCAATGTATGACACTGGAAGAAGGAAGGAGAAAATGCTACAATGATCTCTCACTAAGGATGGGTAACTCTCTCTCTCTCTCTAAAAGATTGGTGTGTGTGTTGTAGAAAACCTATCTAGGCTTTTCTCTTTAAATGACCTTTCATACTTTTGTGGGTAATGAGGGTATATATAGTATCAGTGAAGGGTAAGAAATTCACACTTAAAAATCCTCCAAGGAAAGAGTTTCGCAAGTATCTCGCAGGAAGGCCTTACCCGCAGGACACTCGCGAAAACAACAGTCTAGCATGACAATCGCAAAATCCACTGATTCTTCATTTTATGCTTGATTTTTCACCAACTTAATACTAAACCCAATACAATAAAATCTCACAAAATACAAAGAACAAATTAAAGCAAATACAATACTTTTTGTCATGGAATAAAGCCAACATAAAACATAGTTGTAAATCACAACTTTACAATCTCCCCCTTTGGCTATTCTATGACAAAACAAACTCTTGACTTAAACATGAGCTTAAGAACAATGGCAAAACTCTTTCACAGCTAAATCTAGAACCTGTGATGAGCTTGGAACATATGTACTTGTAACCTGAAACACTTGCACAAAACGTATTAGACCCTCAAGGTAAATCAATTGATATAAGGACAAATATAATGTAACAAGTAAAATACAATCAAGTAAACATGATATGAAACATATGAGCAACTAGATCAAACACATGACAGTCATATGGAAATGACTACAATGATCATATCGCAAACCAAATGATCATCCAAACATGCAATTATTAAAGCACAAAGACATAAGGATATATGCATGTCCAACACATAACCAATGCAAAACACAAAAGGTATTTGCATTAAGGATACAAGATCTAACAAGGGCACAAGTGTGTTCCAACACATAAACATGATGCAATGAGAGCAGCAAAGCGTAGATACTAAAAGTAACTCAAAGCACCATAAAACAACAAGAAAACAAGCATATTGTAAAGCAAACAAAACAAGGTTTTCTCAAAAAGAAATGTCTTCTCCCCCTTGGTATATGCATCTCTCCTATGGCTTTCTCCCCCTACGAATATGCATGAGGTAGAATTTCTCCTCCTAAGACTGTGCACATGAGTCATATAGAAATAACGAAACACACTGGTATACACTCTCCCTTTTTGTCAAGAATAGACAAATGAATCAAGATGAAGGAGGGAAAGAAAAGAAGATATGAACAAGGATAAGATGCATAAGGGGTGCAAGATGTTTGAGAAAATGAAGCTCAAAGAAAAAGGAAAAAACATCTTAGTGAAGACAATGCTACAAAGCATAAAGTAAACATAACATGCTAAGAATGATGGAACAAAGCATAGACAAAGGCATCGTAAAGACACAAGAACATTTTATATGTGCTAAAAGGTCTAAAAAGACTTAACTAGCATGAGTGAATGCAAAATATGTCAAGTGTGCAGCAAAGGTCCATCTAGTGTGCATCCAGTATGCATCTAGTGTGCATGTGAGATGCATGACCAATGCATAAATAAGCACTCACGGGGTAAAGTGTATGAAACACACCACCAATGATCAAAATATGATAAACATGAATAATTATGGTGATCCCTAAAACTTAGTACTTATCGGAGTCCAAAACAACGAGAAAATGTCATTTGGGCATTTTATTAAACTTTTAGAGTGCACACACTACACATGTATGTTAAACAATGCAAGAACATATGAAAATCTTGCCTAAATACATGTTATTTTTGTCACAAGGGGCCAACATCCAAAGCATATCAACATTTAAAACAAAATCCAATAAAAAAGATTGACAACAATTAAGTTTTCCAACTCCCATTTGAGAAAATCCCAACTATGAACATAAAACACCTAAAAACATAATCTAAGGATCAAAATCAATTAAATGAATTAAAGATTACCTGAGAGATGTTTATGGAATGTAAAACACTTGAAATTAGTTGGGTTTTGATGTCAAAGCATTAAAATAGGGGTTTGGGAGAAGATGGGAGAAGTTTAAAACAAATGTCCCATGAAATGCCCTTTAAAAAGCTGATCTGGAAATTTTCGCGAGGAGCTTACTCATGAAATTTTTTGTGAGTAAGTCTTACTCATGAAACAGTCACGAAACTTTCCGTCCAAGGTTGAAAAACTTGAGAATTTGACCATTTAACTCTCAGTTGAACTTACACATGAAATAGATCACGAAAACACTCAGAAAACATGTTTTTCACACAAAAACAACTTGAAAAACATGAGTGACACAAATCACTTCCAAAAGCAAACAAAAAGAACAAAAAAAATTTTGGTTTGATCCACATACGATTAAGCACACACACATCACATTTGAACATGTACAATCACACATATGAAAAAGGCATTCATTGAACAATGTTTTGTGTGTTGTGTGTGAGAATCAAATGTGGAATAGTCCTTAGTCAAGAGTGAAGCTTCAATGATCAATTCAATCAAGTTATACACAACTAGTACTAAGTCAAGTGGACTATCTCAATTATAGAAATGAACATATATGATCTTCCACAAGAAAATGATTACTTTTCTTTAAAGCTTCTTATTTGGCTTGTTTACAAATCATAACATTTGGTCATTTTTTAACAAAATACATCTCATTTTGAGATCAATGGCTAGATTTTTTGATATTTCAACTTTGTGAGTAAGCCTTCGGCTTTTTAAGGCACCATACATTTCAATACAAGTCGCTTTCTCTTTTTTCTAGTCAAATACTAGTATATATGCAATGGCTTTTGCAACTCACAATCTCTTTTCATTTTGAGATTTACATTTGTTGAGCTCTTTAAACAAAAAGAAAAAGAAAAAGAAAAGAATAAAAGCATGGGAAAATATATACGCACAAGTCTATGCATGTATCAAGACAAACAAGACTATTGACTAATCATTCATGATAAGCTTGAAGATCGATTTACAACAATCACACATAGATTTCAAGATTTTTTCACAAAGATAGATGTGCATACAAAACAAGCTAAGCTCGTAAATGCACTATGCCATTAGTACGAAGGCACTAAGCCAAACTCACGTGTAAAATGTGTTCAAACATATACGATTAAACTGTTTCAAATTTTCACTTTTATGTGGTTTTGGATTTTTACACACACAAAACAAAAGCATAAACACAAAACAAAAGCATAAAGTAAGATCAAATGTATAAACAACAAAAGCAATACATATAAAGAGATACATGATGCACAAATACATAACAATGAGGCGTCTAATGCATGAAGGGTCCTACAAAGATCGAAAGAATTAGATCAATGACCAAAAAAGTATAAGCTCAACCATAGGAACCCTTCCTCATCCAAACAAAATGATTTTTTGGAATGAGTGTCTCATGAGAAGTGAGACAAGGGTTGGGAGAATGAGAACCGGAGACGCACATAGACAAAGAGGTAAGAACATCAAAAACTTTCTTCAACAACTTACCATTTTCCCCCAAAACTGGTTTAGCTTTCATAGCACAACTTCCAAGAAGTTTAAGTTTTTGTTTTCTTTTAATTCTTTTAAGAGCTTGAAACTTAGAGCAATGAGGTCTAAAATGACCAATGGCACCACAATGATGACAAACAATAGGTTTAGGTCCAATAGGCTTTTTAGGGAGGAATCTAGCAACATGGTTTTGTTCTTTCTTCAACTTGAAACATTGAGGTCTTATATGACAGATTACACCGCAATGGTGGCAAGTTGTAACAAACTTAAATCTATCCAAAACCATATATTGAGACCTAAACGGAGGCTTTGGCTTAAGAACCTTTCTCTCCACTTTTTGGTTTCTTTTGTGTGAAAGAATGTACACCGATTTGTCTTTAGAGGTAGATTCACACTAGGCACAAAATCGGGTACCACAACATGATTGCAACAAATAATTTCTTCAGTTTTAGCAATAGGTTCAGCAATCAAACACTTGGCATGCCTCTTAAAAGATTCATTTTCACATTTAATACCATCAACTAGTTTGTTAGACAAAACAAGTTTAGCATCCAAGTCCATATTCAAATATTCAAACATTCAAACTCTTTTAGTTTTTCAAGAAAATTTTCAGCAAGCTTCTTATACTTTTCAACCCTTTTATTGGATTCATTGATCTTAGCAATCAAATCATCCTTTTCACAATGAAACTTGCTTTAATTCTTATAAAACTCCTTAGCTCATTTCTTCAAGAGTTTAATGTTAGGAAGATCAACAACACCAAAAGATTCATGTAACATGGCATCACAATCATGAGGATAAACACTCATAGAGGCATTTTCACAAACACATGGCATATTACAATCAATAACATCCGTAGAAGCATACAAAGCACTATCCATGGAAAAACAAACAAGGGGTCAAGGATCACACTTAGATAATGAAACCAATACAAGTGTACCCACTCTGATACGAATTGAACGCTCAGATTTGTGTTAAAACACAAGAGCTTGTTTAGACCCCAAATTAAAAATTACGGCTCGGTTGATTTTACTCTAACTTATCTAAGTGCAAAAACAAGAGTAAATGAGGTGCAATCAACCGATACTACTCTAGTGCATAAACATAAATAACAAACAATAGAAGTAAAGCACAAGACTAAGGGAAGAGAAATACAAACACAAGATAACATGGCGATGTGTTATCGAAGAGGAAACCGAAGAACTCGGCGAAAAACCTTTTAGTCGCCCTCCAAGCGGTAAATCGATCCACTAGACAATAAGTTGTTATACATGAATAGCAAGAGACTTTCCAAGCTTAATCTACCTGATGTACCTAAGCCCTCCAAGCTCCTACTCCAACAAGGCTTCTCTGAATCGTGTCTTTTCTAGCTTTACGGATTCCGCAATACGCCCGATTGCTTCTGCCAAGCCTCACCGATTTCTTTTGGCAAATCTCCAAAGCTTCCCAAGTTCCAAAACACTCTTTACACTCTAAAAATGTGTGAGTTGTGTTTGGGTACAAATCTCCTCTCAATGTATGACAATGGGAGAGGGAATGAGAAGAGGCTAGGATAATTTCTCACTAAGGATTAGTAGCTCTCTCTCTAAAAGATGGGTGTGTGTGTGTTGCTGAAACCTATCTAGGGCTTTTCTCTCTAAATAGCCTCTCATACATTTGTGGGTAATGAGGCTATATATAGTATGGGTGAAAGGTAAGAAAGTCACACTTAAAAATCCTCCAGGCAGAAAGTTTCGCGTGTATCTTGAGGGAAGGCCTTACCCGCGAGACACTCACGAAATTAACAGCCTGGCATGACTCTTCAACTTCCAGTCATGTGCTTCTTACATGGCTCTTTCACGGGTTAGCTTCTAGCAAGACAATCGCAAAATCCACTGATTCTTCATTTGATGCTCGATTCTTTACCAACTTAATACTAAACCCAATACAATTAAAATCCCACAAAATACAAGGAACAAATTAAAGCAAATACAACACATTTTTTCTTGGAATAAACCCAACATAAAATATAGTTGTAAATCACAACTTTACAGAGTACAAAAGGAAAGCCAAGATTGTTGAATTAATTAACTATATCACTCAAGCTTCGCCAAATCCAATTGAGCTTACTGAAAAGGCACTCTCTTTGGTATGCTCAGTTTTTTGTCAAATAGCATTTGACTAAAACTACAAAGAAATTGAGGGACATAAATTTAAAGACTTCATTCAAGGAACCATGAAGTTATTTGGCATGTTTGGGACCTTGGACATGCTTCCATGGCTAGGGGGGATTATGGATGCATTAATTGGGCTTCCACGACAAATTGAGTATTGCCATCGTAGATTTAATTCTGTTTTTGAAATGTTGCTCGAGGACCATCTTGATCTAGCCAAGCAGAGGTCAGAGCAAGACATTATTGATGTTTTGCTAAGCTTGTCAATATGAAAAAGGTTCATTTCAATCCCACAAAAGAACACATCAAAGCAGTTCTCATGGTAAGATGTGGCACTTGTTTCCCATTTTTTTTTTCTTTTATGGAATTACGATACACACTATTTTTTGTGTCATACATACCTAATCCAAATTATTAGCATATAGTATTATGTTTTTCCAATATATATTCTATATTAATATATTAATAGTTAAAGTTAGGTACTATGGAACAATAAACAAATAGTGTACCATAATGACTATTCTAGATGTTAAGTTTTTAATTAGACCCCTTAACACAATATGTTTAACTTAATATTAAGCCAAGTTGATTAACAAGTTTGTTATTCAAGTCTAGGTTAAACAATTGTGAGCAAAACAATAATAAAGTGGAAAGTAAAGAACACAAAGATTTGATGACCCAAAAAAACCAAATCAGTAAAAAACTTAGGAAGGATTTAACCTAGCTATCCTCAAAGTAAAAATAGATCCACTATGAAAAAATTGAAGTTTTACAAAAGGACTTAAACCACTAACATCCTAATGCTACCTCGTGTAGAAAACTTACTATTACGACTATGTGACAGCTCCAAGTCCATGGACTACTTCTTTCCTTGAATCTACACCAAACACAAGTTCTCCTACTTGTGACTTTGAGACTCCACTCAAAGGTTTTGCACTTTGAAGGATCTTTGTGCAGCAACTGAATCACCACCAAATCTTGATTGCAAATCTTGATATTGGTAAAGCTTTTCTTGTGTTTTAAGGTAAACACCTCTCAAATCTCACATTAGAGAAAACACAAAACTATTCAAAGACTCCTAAAACATGATTAGGGTTTTTCCTTTTATAATTGAAGTAAAACACTTAATCCTACACATCATATGGGCTTGGGCTACGTTTGAACTTTCTGCAGAATTTGCTGATCCACGATTCTCGATCTATCTATCTTTATTTTCGACCAATCAAGCCTTGCAGATTTACACAGTAAATTCTTGCAAAACACTCGATTCAAACTTACACTTAAACACATTTTGAGCAAACCTAAACCTAGACTCATTGTTTTGATTATGGTTTACCAACATATACAAAATGAAGTTCTAATACATTTAGTTCCTAAAGTCTTAGAATCTAACACCAGATGTATTTAAAATTTGACCTCCTTCCAAATGTAAAGACGTGAAATTCAATCCCTCAAAGTGAGAGTGAGATTTAAAAGGTTAGAGTTTATTTCATATTTCAAAATTCATGTTTATCAAGATCCAAACCTAATTACGGATTTAGCCTTAGATCGGCATGCTAATACTAACGTAAACCACATAACTTGTATGTTTTTTTTTAACAACATTACAAGAAAATATAAGTGGCCACATGTTAATACTTTCTAAAGTTTCCACAATCTATTTAAAGGGATTTATAGCAATGAGATATTATACACATTAATCTAATAACTAAAGAGCTTAAACTACTCAAGAATTAAAATAATAATTATTATTATTATACAATCTCCCTAAATTAATTATATGATTTGGTTTAGTGAAAAACATGTGTTATTTCTTGATGGTATGTTATCATTAGTGGAGTTGGACATGAAACACATGCATGAGGGCTTGATTTAATTGGACTTCAAATGTCACACATGCATGAGGTTTTGGTGCTAGTGTGTTCCAAATGTCTGCTTTGGAGTGGATCACTATGGGTAGTGCATGTAAAATTACTTATACATGTGTGTCATGTGATGGTATATTATCATTAGTGGAGTTGGACATGAAACATATGCATGAGGGCTTGATTTAATTAGACTTCACATGTCACACATGCATGAGGTTTTGGTGCTAGTGTGTTCCAAATGTCTGCTTTTGAGTGGATCACTATGGGTAGTGCATGTAAAATTACTTGTACAACATAAAATTACTATGAAAAAAAAACAAAAACAAATGCACATAAAGTTACTCAGTTTTCTACATCACCTATGATTCTAAAAATTTAGTAAATTTTTAGTTTATTCTTTTCATTTTCCAAAGTGTACACACGAGTTGCATGTTCCATGAGGAGCTAATTTAGATTTTTTTTTTTTCATGTGTGTATATGTAGGACATTGTTCTTGGTGAAGTAGACACAAGTTCTATTACAATTGTGTGGCAATGACAGAGCTTATTAGGAATCCAAGAGTGATGAAAAAAGCCCAAGCAGAAATTCAAAGCTTTGTTGGAATGAAACCGTATGTGGATGAAAGTGAGTTAGAAAATCTTCAATATCTAAAAATGGTGGTGAAGAAGACTCTAAGGTTGCACCCTCCAGGCACACTTTTGCTTCCTCGTGAGGTAATGTCACATTTTAAGATTGGTGATTATGATATTAATCCAGAAACAAGAATCATGATTAATGTTTGGGCTACTGGGAATTTGGGAGAGACCCAAACACTTGGAAGAATCCAAATGAGTTTTGTCCTGAGAGATTTGAGGACAACGCCATTGATTTTAGGGATTATAATTTTGAACTCTTATCATTTGGATCCGGCAGGAGGATGTGTCCAGGCATTAATATGGCATCCACTGTAGTTATAGTTACATTGGCAAACCTATTGCACCGTTTTGATTGGAAACTGCCAAATGGGATGAAGAGAGAAGACGTAAGCGTGGAAGAGGGTGTTGGCCTTAACATTTACAGGAAGTTACCTCTTTACCTTGTGCCTATTATTTATGATTTTGAAAAGACTTTGGAACAATGAGGTTCTAGGTTTACTGTTTTTTTATTTTCACATTCAAAATTAAGTAAGTAACTTCATTTATTTGAAAATAAAATATACGAAGGAATCTCAAAATATATTTGTCAGTAATAAAAAAATCTTGGCAGTAATAAAATATTTCTTAACGTAGAGGTTAAATATTCTTCTAATTTTATGTAGAAGTGATGTAATATTTGGAACAAGTCAAGTTCATATACCCCAGCTTCCGGGGAACAAAAATCTAGCATAGCTCACACAATTTGGATTACAATAATTTAAGAACAAATATGTAAGCAGTGACTAAATATATTCCTTTTTTATAAAATTTATATAAAGGTTGGTTGAAAGCCAAATTATTTGAAGGACCAAATTAGTAATTTAACTTATAGTTTACTATATTGGTTGTGTTAAATGGAAATTTTCTTCTTCTTCTTATTTTTCCCCTCTTTTTACCAAATAAATACCCTTAAGATTTTCATCCCAACTAACAAAAGAGTCTTCACAACACTATAAGTATATTAAATAATTAAACTAATCCTACTCTACATGAAACTATATTACCAAAATTTCAAGAAGTTTAAATTATTATTTCACATAAAATTCAATTAATAAAATCCTATTTTATAGTATTTTAGTAATCTACATTTTTTGAATCATTTTAGTAATCTACCATAATTTACTGTTTTGAAGAAGAAAAAAATATCTAACACTGTAGTAAAGGCTTCCACCATATAACTTAAAAGGGAAAAAAAATAATCTTACACTATAGGCTTCCATTTATTAGCTGATTTTGTTAAGAGTTTTATGGTTGCTGACTTCCCACATAAGAAAAGGCCCAATTCATAACTCTGTGCTATATGCGAAAAAAGAAAAGAAATCAAGATAAAATTTTGATTATTTATTAACTATATTGATTATTATAAATAAATAAAAAACTATATTGATCAATTTTGATAATATTTGTTTATATGGAAATAAACTCTATCAGGCTCTATATTAAGCGAATCCTAACAAAAAATCTTTATGGAATAAATGTTAGCATCTTATATCCCACCAAAAAGAGATGTCTTTAAACTCCTAAAAAGCTCTATAAGGAAAATGTGAAATTTTAAGATTTTAAGAAAATACTTTATAATTTATTGTTTATATTTTATAAATTTAGAGTTCTCAAATATTTTTCATTATAATTTATCAAATGCTTAAATTGCTAAAGAGTTTTTCATTTCCATTTGTTTTGACATTAACATTTTCCTAAAAATGAATATTTTTCCAAAAGCATTTTTTTTAAAAAAAAAATCTCATTTTCATGATTGTTGTAACTTTAAAATGAGTTGAAAAACTATCATTTAACTTCCCTTATTTAGCTTGACATGAGATAAAATTATTTTTCACTTCTAAAATCAACTCTATTTTATTTAACTTCTCTTATTTAGTTTGGTATGGGATAAAATTATATTTCACAGTAAAAGATTGAATTTTTCAGAGGTGGAAAACAACTCTATATATGTACGCTTGATTTGCCTTATTATTTATTAACTATATTGATCAATTTCAATAATATTTGTATATGAGTTTTAACTAATGCTTGTGTTGTTTCTTGTTCAATGATAATAAAATTATATCTGATTCTATATAAAATAAAGAGAAATATTATGTTCACAACGTTTTCCTAACAAATTTTAATTGGCAAATTGTTATTAGTTGTTATAGGAAAATAAAAAATTAATTTAAGTTGTAGATTCAAATTAAAACCAATAATAACTTACCACATAATTTATTATGAAAATGTTGTGGACATAGCACTCTTCTAAAATAAATAATAATAATCCCTTAGCTCAAGATATTTTTCATTGGTTTGGGCCAGGGCCAACCTTGCTGTTAAAATGGCCCAAGCTTGGCCTGACTACAGAGAACATATACCCATTTGGCAAACTGCTGTGTTGGGAGATATATCAATCATATATGCATCACCAATGACGATTTCGTTATTTCCATAATGACTTTGAGTTTATCCTATACATTAAAAAGTATTGCTCTAGAAATTTGATTGTCATTTTCAAAAACGTGCTTAATTGAGTTTTCAAATATAGTAAAACTAATTGATTGCAAATTCGTCAAACCACGCGTATATCAACTTTACAAAAGAAAATTCCTGAATTTAAAGCACGTTTTGCTTTGCATAGCCATAGAAAAATAATATTATCGCTTTTGAGTAACATGCATGTTGTGGAAGAAGATGCAAACTATGTCTATCACGCAACTTGGACAGATTCAAGGGATAATATCTGGCAATTGTAACATTGTAAGTACTAAGTACTTTTCCTATATCAAAAAATAATAATAATTTGGTCATGACTTGACTAAGCTTTCTTTTTTAATCTTTCTTGCAATTTGAATTGCAATAGAATAATACCAATAGCCCCCACAACCGTTAAGTTGGCCATCAATTTTCAGTGATAATGTGTTGAAAAGGAGAACAATTAAAAATTACAAGATGCCGGTCGAATTTATATATATATATATATGTTCAATTTTTTAATGAAACATTTGTGTCACTACTATGAAAAAAAAATTAGTGGATTGGGTACACGACACATTAAGATGATAACTGGTTGTCATCAGATTCACTGCACTTAAACATTGGACTCAATCTTTTTCTTTTCAGAAAAGTAATGTGTTTTTCAGAAAAAGTTTATATGCAACATCCAACAAAGAAGCTCATTTGTGAGTTTTTTGCGGCAATATTGGTTGGTAGACGCAAAATGAATTCTGTCCGGAGCCATAAAGCTTTCCCATTCATGTTCTTGCCTGTTGTAATGGATTAATTTCAGCCGGAATAAGCTTTGTTTTCTAGTGTCATGTACATTGACATCTTTCTGTAAAGCCCCCCATTTTTTTTCTCTCCCAATAATCTACACTTAATTAGAACTAAAAGTTAGTGGTTCACATGTTTTTATATACAAATTCATCACCGGTAGAAGGAGTTGTGAAGTCATTATTGTTTTTCTTTTTCTTTTTCTTTTTCAAATGGCTGCAAATGATCAACTACAATGATGATTATTTGTGCTACTTGTAGAAATGGTTAATTAAACCAACTGTTTAAAAAAGAAAAGTAATTTTAGAGATTTGATTCTATTAAGGAATAAATTTGGCTCCAAAAATATTTGGAACTATTTTTTTAAACTCATTATGAT
The DNA here is from genome assembly GCA_014183005.1 of Castanea mollissima. Classification (NCBI taxonomy): domain Eukaryota; kingdom Viridiplantae; phylum Streptophyta; class Magnoliopsida; order Fagales; family Fagaceae; genus Castanea; species Castanea mollissima. Next base: position 42,450,785 of record JACAVU010000002.1, on the reverse strand, counting down.
AAATTATAAAACTATCCAAGTATATTATTTAAATAAGTTATATGATTCATTAAAAAAATTATGAATAGTCATATAATTAGTTAGTAATGAATTGAAGTAAGATAATTTTTTCTTTTTTCTTTTCTTTTATTTTTATTTTTATTTCTTGATGGGAATAAACTTTTTCTATTTGATAGACTACAATTTTCTATTTGTCACCCTTCATTAGCTAATTATTGTAAGTAATCTTGACTAGACTAGATGCTTTGCTTCGAGGATGCCGCTTGGTAATCGCATCATTTTTTTTTTTTAAATAGTTGTCTCATAGGTGGAAATCAAGGAGTCATTTATATCTTTCTAAAATGATCTGGGACCTTTGTTTTTTATATGCATAAAAGAGAATTTTTTTTTTTCAATTTATTTGGGGCATTTGAATACTAAGTGTTTCTCTTTATGTTTGTTTTGACAATTATGGCATACTTTTCTTTCCCCTACTGGAGTCCCATTAGGACAAGCAATACAAGAGTAACATTCTATCCAAAGACACCATCGCATACCCTTGGTGCATGGTCACTCTACAAATATAAGTATTTGTGAGGAGTAGGAGATAAGGGCCAAGGTTCAAGTATCTAGGAGGGAGTTACACCCACATATACACTTAGATTAGGATACAGTAGTATTTTTATCTTGCATAAAAAAAATAAAAAATTCTATCCCAAGACTTTTGTTTGACATCAAAAATGTTTTATCAAATTTCCCAACCATTTTCATTTGTATCTTCACAATTTCCATAGGCTCCCTATTATGCATGTAAGTAATTATGTTCTTTTGTGTGTGTATATATATATATATATATATATGGATAAATCATAATTGCAATGAAGCAGTTTGAACTTCGAATGTTTTTATTGAAAATACCAAGAGTACCTAACTAAGCTGTAAAACTCTTAACTTGTCATGAAATTCTATAATGAAAAATACTAAATATTAGCCACTACATTTAAAGACAACTTCCTCGTGAACTAGCAATCAATGGTAGGGTTAGGGTTAGGATTTGATTTTGGGAGGACAAAAATTCTAATTGATGCACGCATGTATACAAATGCATGTACGCAACTACTTATCTATATTCTATATATAGTATCAAATCAAAACTTTTGACTTTTTGTTAACTTTTTAAAATTTTGACACATGAGCTTTATATGTCTCACAAATTTACACCACATTATAATTTATTTTTTAGTTATTGTAAAGTTGTGATTTCCAACTAGCTTGTGTTGGCTTTTATTCCGTATCAAATTTGATTGTAATTTCTTCAATCATTTTCCTTGTATGTATGTGGGTTCATTTGTAAGGAATGAGTGTGAGAGATTGGTAAAGAATCAAGCTTCAAAAGATGAATCAGTGCAATTTGTGACTAGCTCGCGAGTATTTTGTGGGAAGCAACCCGCGAAAAGGCCACGTGTGAAGCACATGACTGGAAACTAAAGAGTCACACTAGGCTATCAAGTTTGAGAGTGTTTTGCGAGAAGGGCCATCCCACAAAGTACCAGCGAAACATTTTGTTTGGCAAAAAGTTAAGTTGTTTTACCAAATTCTTTACCCACATATAAATACCCTCATTATCCACGAATTGTAAGGGGTTCTTTTCAAAGAGAAAACCCTAGTAAATACACTTGAAAGTTAGAGATTGTTATTCCCACAATCATCTACACATTTCCTTGTTGGTTTTTCTCAACTCCTACCTCTCCATCTCTAGATCCTTGAGAGGTATTTAGCTCAAACACTTATCACACTCATTCTGAGTATTTAGTGAGATTTTGGTGTTATTGGGAAGCATTGGAAGTGATCATTTAGTGGCGGATGCAATCGAGCTAAATTGCGAGATCTGGAAAGCTAAAGAAGACAAGACTCCAAGAAGTTCGTTTGTAGTAGGAGCTTGGAAGGCTCAAGTACATGGGGTATACTAGGCTTGGAAGGTCTTTTTTTATTCATGCACTCCAACTTTATTCTCTAGTGGATCGATTTCAACTTAGAGAGTCGCATAGAGGTTTTTTGCCAAATTCTTTGGTTTCCTCTTCGATAACACGTGTTGGTGTTATTTTGTGTTTGCATCTCTCCTCCCTTCCCTTTAAGCTTTCATTTTATTGTTGCTTATGGATGGATATAGCTTAGAGTAGTGCTATCAGTTCATTGCGCATATTTACTCTTGTTCCGCACTTTGTTTAAGTTAGACTAAAAGAAATCTAGTTGTAATTTTTAATTGGGAGTCTAAACAAGCTCTTATGTTTCAGCACAAATCTAAGCTTTCAATTGGTATTAAAGCGGGTACACTTGTCGGATTTCATTATCCTTGTGTGATCCTAGACCCCTCCTTGCTATGGATATGGTAATGGAAAGGCTAACATGAATTGTGGCTCATGTGTTTGTGATAATGACTCTATGAGCATCTTTGGAGATTGTCCTAGTAATGAGCTCGTAGAGTTATTAAAGTCTAAGAAACATGCTATAATGTTCATACACATGCTAAAATGTTTAGAGCATAGAAATCATGTGCTTCATAATAGCTTATGTGAGTCTAATTCCTTGATTGCAAAATATAAGAGGAGGAATAGACATTTATGTAATAAGATCGATGACCTAAAAAGGAAGCTTCACTCATACGAGAAAAATGTAAAGGAAGATGAGTCTTGCTTTGAAAACCAAGAATGTTTGTCACATGCTTGTCTTTTTGTTCACACCATATTAAAAGTGTTTAATTCATGTTTTTGGTATCTTGACAGTGGGTGCTCAAGGTACATGATTGGCGATAAATCTCTTTTTAAAAACCTTAAAGAAAAGGAGGATGGTTATGTGACGTTTGGGGATGGTAGCCACTCACAAGTCCTTGGAAAGGGAACTACTGACATTCCGAGACTTCCTTTGTTGACTAATGTTCTATACATCAAAGGACTGAAAGCAAACTTGCTAAGCATCATCCAAATTTGTGATGAAAATTTTCTAGTCCAATTTTCCAAGAAAGGGTGTCTAATCCTTAGTGAAGGTGTGCAAGTCTTGAAGGGCTTAGGACCACCGATAATTACTATGGCATGGTTCCCAAGCCGAATGTATCATGTCGGAGTGTCTGAGTCAATTTGGTAGAGTTGTGGCACCAATGCTTTGTACATGCCAATTACAAGCAAGTGGCCAAGGTTTCGAAGCTTAAAGCCATGATTGGTTTGCCGAAGTTTGGAGAGATTGAGAAAAATGTTTGTGACCCATGTCAATTGGGAAAAAAAAAAAAAAAAACTAAATCAACTCATCCCAAAGTGAATGTTGTTACTACATCTCGATCATTGGAGTTGCTTCATGTCAATCTAATTGGTCCAAAGAGAACGGAAAGCATGGGTGGAAAAAGGTACATCATGGCTGTGGTTGATGATTTCTCAAGTTATTCTTGCGTGGAATTCCTTAGAGAAAAGTCGAAAGTATGCAAAAAGATGGAAAAACTTTGCAAAAAGCTTCAAAATGAAAAGGGAGTTCCCATTGTCAAAATAAGAAGTAATCATGGGAATGAATTTGAGAATGCAAAGTTTGAAGCATTTTCGCAATGAGCATGGAATTAAGAAGGAATTCTTGGCCCCAAAAACTCCACAACAAAATGGGGTTGTTAAAAAGAAGAACCATGTGATACAAGAAATGGTGAGAGTAATGCTTCTTAACAAGGATATTCCATAAAAATTTTGGGCTGAATCAGTGAATACTTCATGGCACATTGGGAATAGAATCTTCTTCTAAGCAAGAATGAAGAAAGCGTCATATGAGATATGGAAGGAAAAGAAGACCAAGGTGAAATACTTCCCAGGTTTTTGAAAGTAAATGCTTCATTCTCAATGATACGGAAAATCTCGGGAAGTTTGATGCCAAGAGTGAATAAGGAATTTTCCTAGGATACTCTGTGAATATTCGAGCTTATAGAGTCTACAACAAGCGTACAAAGACGATCATGGAGTCAATAAATGTGGTTATAGATGATGCCATTCTGAAAAAGATTGTTGATGAAGATGGAGAAGCTCCAAGCCTTAAGAAGAATGATGATGATAGTAACTCTTCACAATGTGATGATGTTGGGAGACAATCATCGGAAAAGGAAACTATTCCTACCACATCAAGAAGGGAAACTAGATCAACCCAAGGGTCATCAAACCCACTCACTCCTCCGAAAGTCCAACCTCCAATCTCTAATGATGATGAGCCTTCCATTTTAAAAAAAACCATTATCTAGAATGAGTCTTAATTTTCCCAAAGTAATATAATTGGAGATTTGGATGAGAACCTTCGTTTGAGAAGAGGACCTAGCTATAGTGTGAATCATGTGACGAATCATTGCTATCTCACTCAATTTGAACTAAAGAATGTGGAAGAAGCCTTGAAAGATGAAAATTGGGTAGAATCCATGCACCAAGAATTATATCAATTTGTTACGAATTATGTATGAGAATTGGTCCCAAGACCAAAAGACACCCATGTAATTGGTACCAAGTGGATCCTCAATAACAAGACTGATGAGGATGGTGAGGTTGTGCGAAAAATATCTAGATTGGTGGCTCAAGGTTATGCTCAAGTTGAAGTTGTAGACTTTGATGTGTCATTTGCTCCAATAGAAAGACTTGAGTCAATCTGGATTCTTCTTTCCATAGCATGTATTATGAATTTCAAGCTTTATCAAATAGACGTGAAGAATGCATTTTTGAATGGGTTTCTACAAGAAGAGGCATTTGTTGAGCAACCAAAAGGGTTTCAAGATCCTCATTTTCTAGACCATGCTCTTTAATTGAAGAAAGCTTTACATGAGCTGAAGCAAGCACCAAGGGCATGGTATGATCGTCTTACATCATATCTTTTGGATCATGAATTCAAAAGAGGTCAAGCCAACTAGACACTTTTCATCAAATGAGATGAGAAATCTCTCCTTGTAGCTCAAGTGTATGTGGATAATATTACGTTTGGTTCATCAATTGATGCTCTTGCTCAAGAATTTTCAGAAGAAATGAAGAATGAATTAAAAATGAGCATGGTGAGGGAGCTAAACTACTTCCTTAGTCTTCAAGTGAAACAACGAATAGATAGGATATTCATATCTAAAGAGAAGCATGCTGAAAATCTCATGAAGAGATTTGGTTTAAACTCCAAAAGAAACATGCATCTACTCCAATGAGTTCCTCAGTCAAACTAAGTTTCGATCCAACCAGTGTGGAAGTAGACCCAACCCTTTAAAGGAGCATTATTGGCGGTCTCCTATATCTCACTACAAGTAGGCCGGACATAGCCTTTAGTGTTGGGGTATGTGCTCATTTTCAAGTAGCTCCCAAAGAGTCCCATATGACGACAGTTAAAAGAATCATTCGTTATGTCAATGGAACATCTAACTATGGGATTTGGTACTCAAGAGACTCAAATGATTGCCTAGCCAAATACTCGGATGTTGATTGGAAGCAATTTGGTGTCATGGATGACCAAGAAGCAAAATTCAGTTTCTTTGTCAACTGCTGAAGCAGAGTATATTGCAATGGGTAGTTTTTATGCTCAACTCTTATGGATGACAAAGCTTCTTCATGATTATGGGATTTCTCAAGACACCATGTGCGTATTTTGTGAAAATACAAGTGCTATTAATCTATCCAAGAACCTTGTTCAACACTCAAAGTCAAAGCATATCGAAATTTGATATCATTTCATTCGAGACTTGGTGGAAGAGAAAGTTGTATGGCTAGAGTTCATCAACACCGACAATCAAAAGGCTGATATTTTCACTAAGCCACTTGATGGTCCTCGGTTTGAATCTCTTCGTAAGACCATCAGTGTTGGTATCATCCCTTAACTCATTTCTCTAGTGTGGCCCTCATTTGTCTATTATTGGTGCATTCATGTAGAAATGGTCTCACATGGCATCATGTTTCTTGTATAGGTCTTTTTTTGTTTTGTTTTTTTTTTTTTTTTTTGTCGATCTTACTTTATTTCATTGTTTTTTAGTCTATTAAAAATTTCAAAAACCCATAAAAAGTAATTAAAAAAAATCTAAAAAAGTTTGATCGCTTGTGTTGTGTATATCACATGTTGAGTTTGGCCTAGTACCTCCATATTAATAGCGTAGTGCATTTACGAGCTTAGCTTGTTATGTATGGATATTTTTTAGTGTGAGCGAAATCTAGAAATCTACGTTTGATTGTTGTAAATAGATCTTCAAACTTGCCATGAATGATTATTCAATAGCTTATTTTATCTTGATACATGCGTAGACTTGTGCCTATATATCTCCTCACATTTATTTTTATGTCAAAAAGCTCAACAAACGTCAATCTCTAAAAAGAGAAAGAGCTGAAAAAGTCTTACTAAAACTAGTTTGACTAAGAAAAGGTTAAGCGAATTGTATTTATAATGTATGTTGACAAAGCCAAAGGCTTATTCCTCAAAGAAATATAAAAAATTTCATGACATTGCTTCTCAAAAATTGAGTAGTATTGATCAAAAGTATGAAAAATGGAAGCCAAATAAAAAGCTTTCAATCATGTAAACACTTTGATGGGGGGGCATATATGTTCATTTCTACTAGTGAGATAGGTTACTTGAAGTTGTACTAGTTGTGTATGACTTAATTGAATTGATCATTGAAACTTCATACTAGACAATGGACTAGTTCATACTTGATTCACACACACAACACACAAGCCTAATGTTCAATGAATGCCTATTTCATTTGTGTGATTGTATATGTTTAAATGTGATTTGTGTATACTCAATTGCTTGATGGTCAAACCCAAAAAGATTTTTGAGTATTTTATTTGTTTTTGAAATGTGTTTTTATGTATCACTTTTGTGTTTTAAGAGGTTTTCCAAAAACCCAAATCTATTGTGTTGAAAAACTTCTTCAAAGGCATTTTCACAAGTAAGTCATAAGTAAGACATCTCGCAGCCTATCTATGAAAATGAGGAAGCTAATTTTTGTTTCTTCCAAAATTATACACAGAGAGTTTCATAATTCCTTTGCAAGAATTAACTTCCCATGAAATTAACCCTGTGCATTTGAGGCATTTCGCTAGTAACTCATGAGTACTTCGTGAGTAGCTAACCCGCGAAATGAGCATATTTTCAGTTTTTAAAGGCCAAACAATGACAGCTTTTCAAAAACTTCTCTATGCCTTCTCCTCACCTTTCTCAACCCACAACACCAATTTTCTCTAAAAGTTCAACCACAACTCAAGGGATTTCAACTCTAAGACTCATCTAAGGTATGTTTTAATACTTTTTAATCTTTTAATCCTTAGACTAAGCCTTAGATTCTAGAATTTCTAGGGTTGGGGTTATTTTGAAAGGGGTTGGGAAAATTTCATTTTCTCGTCAAATCTTTTGATATTTTTTTTATTCAGCTGTGTCCCTTTGTGTTTCTTTGTATTTGTATTGGCCCCAAGTGGCATTTTAACAAGTATTTAGGCAAGTTTTTCATATGTTCATGCATTGTTTCACATATAAGTGTCATGTGTGCACTCTAAGTGTTTGATAAAATACCTATATGGTATTTTCTCGTTATTTTGGACTCCATTGAGTACAAATTTTTGGAGATTACCATGTTTATACATGCTTGTCATTTTTTGATTATTGGTTATGTATTTTACACACATTGTCCCATGAGTGCTTTGTCACGCATTGCTCATGCATCTCACATGCACACCATAAACACACTTGATGCACACACTCTATCACTTGACATGTTTTGCATTCACTCATACTATGTTAGTCTTTTAGACCTTTTAGCATTTATAACATGTTCTTATGACTATGTTTGCTTGTCTATTTCCATTTTAGGACTATTTGTTCATGTTCATGGACTACCTTGTATCTAATCAAGCTTGTTACCATGTTTGCGTTCGGTTTGTTTGCTTGTGTGTTATTTTGCAAATGTTTCGTCGATCTTCACACGGCAAGGAACCTTTGATTGATCTTACATCATCTCCTGTATCAAAGAGGACTCGTCAATCAACGGGAAATTTTGACAACAAGAGGTTCAAAACTCTTTTGAACTCTCAACCCTTCTTCAACAATTTCAAGAATGCACCTACTGTGGTGGAAATGATTGTGAGATTCAACACCTTGGGATCAACCTTCATCCCTAAGATCTTTGCGAATAAGGATTGGGCAAGTTTGTTTGATAACTTTGAGGATCCCATTGAAGAATTGGTCAAAGAATTCTATTCAAATGCATGGTTCACAGGAGTGAAACTAAAGTGTTGGGTTCAAAGAAAGGACTTTATCATCACTCTGGAATACCTAGCAAAGATTCTTCATATCTGTTAGTGAAAGCTTGGATTTGTGTTAAAAATACAAGAGCTGTTTAGACCCCTAATTAACAAAAATTATGGCTAGATTGCTTTTACTCTTAATTGATCAAAGTGCGGAAACAAGAGTAAATGTGTGCAATGAACCGATACTACTCTAGTGCATAAATATGAACAACAAACAATAAAAGTAAAGCACAAGAGTAAGGGAAGAAGGATGCAAACACAAGATAACACGCCGATGTGAATCGAAGAGGAAACTGAAGAACTTGGCGAAAAACCTCTCCGCCGCCTTCCAAGCTGTAAATCGATCCACTAGAGAATAAAGTTGGAAAACACGAATAACAAAAGACCCTCCAAGCGTAGTCTGCCCAATATACTTGAGTCCTCCAAGCTCCTGCTACCAATGGACTTCTCGGAGTCATGTCTTCTCTAGCTTTTTTGATCCCGCAATGTACCCGATTGCATCCGCCAAGCCTCATCGACTTCTTTTGGCAAATCCCCAAAGCTTCCCAATCTCCAAAACACTCTCTACACTCTAAAAATATGTGGGTTGTGTTTGGGTACAAATCTCCTCTCAAGGTATGACAATGGGAGAGGGAAGGAGAAGAAGCTAGGATGATTTCTCACTAAGGATTAGTAGCTCTCTCTCTAAAAGATGGGTGTGTATGTTGTTGAAAACCTATCTAGGATTTTTCTCTCTAAATGGCCTCCTTACACATTTGTGGGTAATGAGAGTATATATAGTATGGGTGAAGGGTAAGAAAGTCACACTTAAAAATCCTCCAAGCAGAGAGTTTCGCGGGTATCTTGCGAGAAGGTCTTACCCACGAGACACTCGCGAAAACGACAGTCTGGCATAACTCTTCATCTTCTTGTATGTGCTTCTCACATGACTCTTTTGTGGGTTAGCTACTAGCGAGACAGTCGCAAAATTTTCACCAACTTAATATTAAATCCAATACAATAAAATCCCACAAAATACAAAAAACAAAATTAAAGCAAATACAACATTTTTTGTCATGGAATAAAGCCAACATAAAAAATAATTGTAAATCATAACTTTATAGTTAGGACATATGTGATTGGTTGTTAAAAACATATGTCAACATTTTATGTAATTGGCTAATCCTTTGACAAAACGCACTTTGCTTATATTTTGGTAAATCTAGGATGTGTTTAATACTTCAAGGATAAGAGTTCAAGTCAAATTATTGAAGCCATGAAAGTTTGTCCAAAATTTAAGCTAAGAAAGTGCTATTCATTAAAGCTCAACAGCTAGCATTTATTGAGACCTATAGAGTTGTTGAAGCCCGTGGCTCGACAGTAGCATGACAAATAGGCATTTGTCGAGGTTTATGAAAAACAGAATTTCAGATCTGTTTTGACTCTAATATGTTATTATGTGTTTGGGCTTTCTTTTCTTACAACCCTAAACATATATAAGGATTTATTTTAAGGGCTGTATTTGGTTACACAGCTGAGAGCACAATTACATAAGAGCATATTTTCACAAGTGTGACCGGAAACCTAGTTTTGCCCTAGTTCTTGAAGAAGCTGTTGTGTTTATACACTGTAGGGTTTTGTGACCAAGCAACTTCACAATCTTCATCTGTTGAAGAAAAGAAGAATTTTGCAACCAACATCTTCCTCAAGTTAGTGATTGAAATCGTGTACTAAGATCCGCGCAATTGGTTAGTCACGTACTGGGAGCCATACATCAAAAGTAGAGATTGTCACTACAAAACAAGTCCAATTGGGTATTTGGGTAAAGGTTCAATTGTAGGTTGATATAAGGTACTGAGATTCCTTTACATGTAACCACTTGTTTTGATAATAGTAGATTTTCAAGAGTGGTGACCTTAAAATCACCCAGTGGGGTTTTTGCCTTAGAGGTTTTCCCTATTTGTAAATAAATCACCGTGTCAAATTTATTTTCCACTACATTTAGTTTATTGGTGATTTGTTTGTGTTACCTTGCATTTGCATGTCAAATTAATTAATTAATTAAACTTGGTTAGTTAATTAATTAATCAATCACAAGGGGTCAATACGTTTTTGGCCTATCAATATCAATCGTCGAGAAAATGTAGACACTTCCCTATATGATGACAGATTAGCACCAATTGCTAAGATTCTTGACACTTTAGGAGTTGATCATGAAGTCTCCTCCACGGGCACTTCCATAGGGACTTCAAAGTTTGGACCAGAGATGGAGACTCTCACATTGATCATGTTCTCCAACCTGTACCCTCTGTACAACACAGGTTTCATTAAACTCGGAAGAGCACAATTCCTATGTGATCCAATCAAGGGAGCTCAAATTGATATTTGTGCTCACATATTTCAAACCATGGGAAAAATAGCAGGGATATTAGCTGCAAGAATGTCTAACTCTTAAAGGTGTCCGTCCTCTAAAAAAAGGAATAACCTTGCCTCGTCAAAGACCAATCTCATTGCACTTTCTTCAAATGAGCAAGGTTCACTCACCTGCTGAAATGGCGAAGAAGAGTCCTCCTAAGCCTCCAAAGAGTAAATCCTCCCAACATGCCACTCCTATTGGACAAAGATCAGCCACTCCTACTATTCCTGAGCAACCTGAGACAACATCTCCTCACATTCCCAAGCCTCAGCTTGCTAGCACTCAACCGGGACCATCCATCTCTCATTCAAATAGGTTGACGACCTTCATTGAGGGATTGCATGAGCGCATTTCTGGTCTTGCTAATGTCATATACTCTACCAACAATCATGTTCAAATTCGTCTAACCACCATTAACACACAGTTAGATGAGATTTCGCGCAAGCTAGAGGAGAGCCTTTAGTTTAAAACATAGTTTTCTTTAGTACTTTATGTATGTTGGTTTTTATAGCCATTTCTTGATGCTTATAGATATCTATAACTTCTTGCCTTAGTTTCTTTAATGTATCATGTGATATGTTGGACATGCAATTAATTTTAGCATTGCTCGTAATTGCATTATGTGTCCAGATGATCATTTAATAGTTAAATGTTCATTGTGGTCATTTCCTAATGACTGTTCATATTTGATCAAGTTATGCTTTATGCCTTATATTTCAATTGGTATCTTGATCGCATTTTACTTGTTATTTATACATGCTTCGTGCTCTACTTGTCTAGTGCTTAATGAAGTTTGTTTGTTTTTGCAAGTATTTCAGGATACGGGTGTATATGGTTCAAGTGCTTCACAACTATTAGATCTAGGTGTAAGTGAGTTTTGTCTATGTTCTCAAACTCACGTTTAAGTCTAGATTCTGTTTAAGGGTTTTGTCACGGAATAGCCAAAGGGGGAGCTTGTAAAATTGTGATTTCCAACTAGCTTGTGTTGGCTTTAATTCCGTGCCAAATTTGATTGTAATTTCTTTAATCATTTTTCCTGTATATATGTGAGTTTATTTGTAAGGGATAAGTATGAGAAATTGGTGAAGAATCAAGCTTTAAAAGATGAATCAGTGTAATTCACGACTAGCTCGCGAGTAGTTTGTTAGAAGCAACCCACTAAAAGGCCATGTGTGAAGCACATGACTGGAAGCTGAAGAATTACACTAGGCTGTTAAGTTCGCGAGTATTTTGTGAGAAGGGTCATCCCACAAAGTACCCACGAAACATTCTGTTTGGCGAAAAGTTAAGTTGCTTTACCAAATTCTTTACCCACACTATAAATACCATCATTACACACAAATTTTAAGGAGTGCTTTTCAGAGAGAAAACCCTAGCCAATACACTTGAGAGTTAGAGATTGTTATACCCATAATCGTCAAACATTTCCTTGTTGGTTTTCCTCAACTCCTATCTCTCCAATTCTAGATCCTTAAAAGGTCTTTAGCCCAAACACTTACCACACCCATTTTAAGTGTTAAATGGGATTTTTGTGTTGTTGGGAAGAATTGGAATGATCCATTTAGTGGTGGATACAATTAGGCTAAATTGCGGAATCCAAAAAGTTAGAGAAGACAAGATTCTAAGAAGTCTGTTGGTAGTAGGAGCTTGGAGGGCTCAAGTACATGGAGTAAACTAGACTTGGAGGGTCTTTTATTATTCATGTCCTCCAACTTTATTTTCTAGTGGATCGATTTTGATTTAGAGGGTCGCGGAGAGGTTTTTCACTGGGTTCTTTGGTTTCATCTTCAATAACACATCTTAGTGTTATTTTGTGTTTGTATCTCTCTTTCCTACTCTTTAAGCTTTCATTTTATTGTTGATTGTGGATGGATATAGCTTAGAGTAGTGTTATCCGTTTATTGGGTATATTTACTCTTGTTCCGCACTTTGTTAAAGTTAAAGTAAAAGCAATCTAGCCGTAATTTTTAATTGGAAGCCTAAACAAACTCTTATGTTTTAGCACAAACTTTTGTGTTTTAGCACAAATCCGAGCTTTTAGTTATAAAACTTTGACGAAGTCCTATAAAAACTCAAGATCCTTTCCAACTTAAATTATCAAAGACTCCAACTTATAATTGGAATTCCACTAATGTGTGTACACCACGACAATTGTTAATGTTTAAGACAAAGAAATTTGTTATATTTACTTTGGCTGACTGCTTCGGTTTGGTTTGTAACATAGATTTATAGTAAATTTTGATTTAGATTCAAATATGAAGTGACAAATATAGATGATTCATATATAATCTATTGAGGTTAGGGGCTATGATTTCAGGTTGGAATAATAATTCGTAGATAGAGGTAATGATTGCCACCAAAGTTCTTAATATTTTTCTTAAACAATATAATATTGTATTCTTATATTAAGATTAAACTAATTTAAAATTATAATAACATAATATTACGGCGTAATATAACATTACGGCGAACCAAATACCCCTAATAATTACTATGGTGTACACACAATGGAATTCCAAGTGTAACTTGGAGTCTTTGATAATTTTGAGTCCTTAAAAGACTTATTTTTTATAGTTAAAAAAAATTATAAAAAGAGAGAGAGAGATTAATAAGGTGATGAGATTAAGATAATGTGATATATGTTATAATTTAGAAAAAATTAAATAAATCAAAAATCTTAATGTCACATTATCTTAATATTCGTCACATCAAAAGCACATTACACGAACCATACACCCTCTTAATGTTTATGACTGTTTTTTTTTATTTGCTTTGGCTGACTGCTTCGGTTTGGTTTGTAATGAGGATATATAGTAAATTTTGATTTAGATTCAAATATGAAGTAGCAAATATATGTGATTTATAATCTATTGAGGTTAGGGGTTATGATTTCCATTGTGCATGCACCACGACAATTGTTAATGTTTAAGACAAAGAAATTTTTATATTTGCTTTGGCTGACTGGTTCGGGTTGGTTTGTACCATAGGTTTATAGTAAATACTGATTTAGATTCATTGATATGAAGTAGCAAATATATATGATTATAATCTGTTGAGGTTAGGAATTATGATTTCAGGTAATTTGCAGCTAGAGGTAATGGATGCCATCAGAGTATCTTAATATTTTTATTCTCATGTTTGACATTCTAATATTTTTACCACCATATTACTTTCAATATCTAACAAATTTCCGCGTCACCAATCTTTGTTTAATTAATTGTAAAAAAATACGTCCTATAAGGACTCAAGATCCTTGTCAACTTAAATATCAAAGACTCCAAGTTATACTGGGAATTCCATTATGCGTGCACCACGACAATTGTTAATGTTTAAGACAGAAATTTTTTATATTTGCTTTGGCTGACTGCTTCGGTTTGGTTTGTAACGTAGGTTTATGGTAAATTTTTATTTAGATTCAAATATGAAGTAGCAATTATATATGATTCTCAACAAAAAAAAAAAAAAGTAGCAATTATATATGATTAATAATCTATTGAGGTTAGGGGTTTTGATTTCAGATTGGACCAATAATTCGCAGCTAGAGATAATAGATGCCACCAAAATATATTAATAAGAGATTTGATAGTTCCAATTAACTCAATTGGTAAAATCTCTAATAGTTGAATAAGAGATTTACAGTTCAATTCCGCTTACACCAGAAACTCTCTCCAAAAAAATATATTAATATTTTATTCCAATGTTTGACCTTCTAATATTTTACCACATTACTTTTCATTAATATGTATAAAGAACGCTTCATCCATTAACTAGAAAGAAAGGCCAAAATTGGCAAATGCCCTTTTTGCACAAAAAAAACAGCATTATGCCTCATTTTCCAAACTAATTAGGAAAATGCCCATTTTTTTTTAACTCGATTTTCTCATAATCGAGTTAAGCTCTATAGTGGCGTTTTAAGGAGCCTATAGTGACGTTTTAAGGAACCTATAGTGACGTTTTAAGAAGCCTATAGTGGCGTTTTGAAACTCGAGCTCCATGAACTTGAGTTATAGGTAAAAAAAAAAAAAAAAAAAAAAAACTCACATAGAACTCAAGTTCATGGAGCTCAAGTTACAAAACGCCGCTATAGGTCCTTAAAACATCACTATAGGCTCTTTAAAACGCCATTATAAGGTTCTAGAATTTTTTTTTTTTTTTTAAACTCAATTTTGAAAATATCAAGTTTTAAAATAGAAGAATTTCTTTAATTAGTTTGGAAAAATAGGCATTTGACCTTTTTTTTTTTTGCATGAAATGGGCATTTGCCCATTTTCGCCTGAAAAGAAAAGTAGAGAAGACTTCTAGGTTGCATAATTAATTAATTAAAGAAGAGTATATGGCACGTCCATTTACATAAAAACGGCCACACAAATTATCTGAAATTTTTTATATATATAAGGTAACCTTTAATCACCAGTGAGAAAGAGGTGAACATCAACTTGTTGATAGTCCTGTCCATGAGGTCACCTAAGGGGAAAATATGTTCAGAAATTGTTTTGTGAAAGGTCCCTATCGTAGGATATTTTTTCGTCTCTCAAATAAATTATACGCTATCAAGGAAATAATTGTTTAAATTTTTAAAAATTTTAAGACTTTTTTAGATATCTTTTTTTATCCCAATCAATTGTTCAGAACTTTTTAAGAATTTTTAAATCTTTATTATTTTCCATTACAGATACAACAAATAGTATGTTAACATCTACTATTTTAATTTATAATGATTAAAAAAAAAAAACCTTTGCCGGATAAAATTATTTTATTAACAAGCAGTACATACCTTTTTTTTATAAAAATAAAAAAGAACACTAAGGTTTTTAAAAATCAGTCCTACTTAAATATTGGTTTTAGAAGTCAAACCAGATAAAAAAAATTAGTTTACAAAGATACCCAATTGAAATTCTCATCGGGAACTAAAAAAGCTTTAACTTGCTATACTTGTCCTGCTCTCTCTTAAAGGTTACTGTGATTTGGTAGAGTTTATGGTTTATTTTTGTGTTAAAACATCTTTTTCTCTCCAGTGTGTGTAACTGTGCATGTGTTTGTTTCTATAAAAAAAAAAAAAAAAGTTATTATACTTTTTTCACATTGTCCATTATTGTTTTCTCTAATTGTGTGAATCAATTAACCATAGCTTGAATTCTTTATTAACAATTTTAAAATATAAAAAAAAAAAAAACCAAAAAATATGAGAGACAGAGGAATAGAAAGACAAAAGGATATACGTAGTTAGATTACATACATGAGTAAAGAACCTATCATTGATATTCCATAAGAAAATTTTGAATCAAAATGATGATAAAAAAATCTCATCTTAGTTTGAAAATAATAATAAAAAATAAAAAAATAAAAACATTTCCTATGAGTTAACTTATATGATGGATCCTATGAGTCAACTTGGCAATTCCAAATGTGAAAGTAAAAAAATCAAACTTTGCACCATAATTTCTACAAAATTAAAAATGAGATTTTAACTTGTCATGATTTGTTGAGTAAAAAATAATAATACCAAAGTTGCAATTGTTGTAACTTGAACAATGAAATATTTCATGATTACTGCCAAACCAACAAAAAAACACTAAGCAAACCTATTTCGTTCTTTTTATTTTTTAAACTTTCTTTTAGAGGACTTTTATTTTTTAATTTGATTCCACAAGCAACCAATTGCCAAACATTTTTATATCTTAGTATTATAATAGTAATATTAAGAGTAACAGTTAGGGATCAAAGATTTCTTGATGTTCACCATAATTAATCGGCTTTTTATTTTTAAGAAAAAAAAAATCCCTCTCAATTGTCTTAATAATAAATACGTTAGTCAAAAGAAAGAATATGTATTGAAGAATATCTCTGCAACGAATATTTTAGCTATAGTTACCTAATCAAATTACAAGTGTTAATTGGGGAGAGGAAAACAAAGAAAAAACTCATTTTATGAGTGTTTTGTTAAAGAAAATGGGAGGATGAAAAATTGGTGAGGGCTAAATATTTTATCTCCCAAAATTCTATCTCCTCAATTTAGGGAGAAGATGGAGGAGGGAGGAATAGTTGCACTAATGACTAAACTACTCTCTTTTTCTTTTTTTTTTCTTTTTTTTTTCTTTTCCTTATTTTTCCTTGGTGTGAGACTTGTTGGCTACTTTTCCAAAAAAAATTTCCCTTTTAGGCTTGATACGGGTTTTGCTCTTTTTGTGGGGGGGGGGGGTCAGCAAGAGGTGAATATTTTTTTACTTTTTTTACATGATTTTTCTTTTATAATAAATTTAGGTGATTTCCTTTTCTTTTTCTTTTTTTTTTGCTACTTTTTTTGTTTTAATTGGGCATAATTTTTTCAACA